>CM029020.1:12068010-12737072 GCA_016801055.1 Panax notoginseng
TGAGGCCCCCCATGGCAGCAACAATGCATGTTATGGTGACATATAAGGTAAGGTTACCCGGATATGCCTTCCCGTTGCCGGGAGCTATAGGACCACCGCCGGCCATTTCTTACCGGAAAACTTAACAACAATATGAAATGTTATACAGTAGACACCGGGAAGTATTATATGTAGGGAGAAGGTGAGTGGAAAGAGAGAGAAAAGGATTAAGAAGATAGAGGATTGTATGGGTATGGCAAGAGTATATATAGAGATTTTTCCTCTTTTCCTACCCTTGTTTTATGAGTAGTATTTGAACGCAGACTATTTAATAAATATTTTATAAATAATTAATATGCTAAACTTCATATTAATAAATTATTTTAATATAATTTTCGACTCCACACAATATATTTAAATAGAGTATATTACATTATTAATTTATAAAATATTTATAAAATAGTTTCTCTTTCTAATATTATTTTTGTTTTATTATATGCATGAAATGAAATGGAGTCAATTATACTACAATAAAATTTATTTATTATTTACTCTGTCTCTTTTCTTTTTTAATATTTTTTTTTGTTTTTCTAGTATGTATGAAAATGACACGGGGTGTTAATCGAAACTTCTATAGACAAATTATTACCTCTGTTTTAGTCCTAGTGCTCCTTGAGTCTTTATAATTGAGATGTTTTTAAAAATGAAAATATTGAGATCCACTATCAATATAAATGCATGTCTATATTTAAATATCTTAAAGTTCATACTTAAAATTATGTGATAAATAAACATCGGGTATGAAACACCGTTCTGTAATAAATTAAGTAAAATTTTAACTGTGACATCTCTATGCAAGACAAAATACAAATCTCAATTCAAACTAAAAATTGTAATTGTAATTGTAATAATGGGTTAATTTATCTTCGATAAAATTTTATAATTAATGAAAAACATCAGCCTGGTAGATTAAAGGAATTTTGGGTATTCAAATGCACCACTACTAGACAGTGGGAACAGGGAAGGGTAATCACTTGGAAAGTAGTTGCTGCTGCTGCCGCCGCTGCCGCTGCTGCCGCCTTGCCGATAGTCAAACTACACATAAGCATTCAGCAATAAAATTTATCTTTATCTTTTAAGAGTCAACTTACTCACTCATTGCGTTTTGGGTTAAAATTGAAATTTAAATACAATAAGGATACAATTGAAAAACATGATACTTGGAGCTAAATATTATAAATTTGGTAGAATTTGGGAGACGCTTTTACAATTTACCTTAGGGTTTGAGTCGACTCCGGTTTAACCTGACCCATTCACTTATAACGTGAGTAATAGATACACGCAAAAATAAAAAAAAAAACTTATATGTTTCGATATGTCTAATATTTATTGTTTTTTCTAAATCAAAATAAAACATTTTTTTTGTTGGTTACTATTTTTTTTGACATGATAAATCTATTACTCCCTATGTCCCTTTTTAAATATTCTCTCCGTCCTTAATTATTTGACGTTTTAGAGATGGACACAAGAATTAAAATAAGAATTGAAAAGCATTAAATATAGTACTCAATTGTCTATAATACCCTTAAATTTTTTGTTGAGATAAGGAGAGTTTTGTTGGGATAAGGAGAGAAGAAGAGTTTAAAGTATCAAAAAAATAAGCAAAGTAATTTTGGAAAAATTGTATTTAATTCTCCTAAATTTGAACAAATGTCAAATAATTAGGGACAAATGAAAAAATTCTAAAACGTCAAATAAATAGGGATAGAGGGAGTATTATTTTAGAATTTCAATTAAACATTAATTATTTAGTTTTCAATATTAACTCATGTATTAAATATTATTTCGATCCGTCGCGTATATCAGAGAACTGTTGTTTTAGCTTTTAACGACGCATCGAACCGTCGCTATAACATATAAATCGTTTATCTTTTTTATAACGACTGACTAAACCGTCGTCCGGTTCGTTGCTAAAAGTGATGAGTAAAGTATGTAAAATAAAAAAGTATACAACAGCTGATACAATTATTTTTTTAATTATTATGCAAAATTTTAAAACGTTCCTATATATGTACATATATATTATTTTGGGTGGGTGGGTGGGTGGGTGGGTGGAGGATTCCTATTGAAGATTGAGGAAGGATCTTTAACGTGAACATATGGACTAGGAATCCATATTGAAATAAATTGTACTACCACCAACCTTAACTCTTGCTTACTTTTATTTGAAAGATAGTAATATGGACGGTGAGTGAATATCATCATATTTAAACTAGTAATATGGACAGCTAATAGTTTTACCTTATCGGTGTTTGGATAATGGCATAATTATGGCGGGGTCGGTCACAACTCACAAATACTACTACTAGTACTCCATAAAAGATGGATAGATAGATATAGAAAATACTACTACTACTACTACCACCACGTGAATTAAAAGTTTATTTTACTTTTACACTGACAACAAGACTTCTACTTGGATCGGCGATCCCGTGATTAAGCACTTGTACCAGACCCTTCACCTACATGACATGTCCGACTCTATCCAAATTCACTTGCAACTTTTTTACTACATAATTATACTTATTAAAATTTAATTTTGTATTTTTTAACCCATTTTTGAGTAAGTACTAATTTTGCGTCCGTTGGATTTAAAAGAAGTTGTTGATATTGTCTTTCTAAAAGGAATAGGATAATGGTTGAAATTAATTTTTGAAAATTTTAGTTGCAATTATTTGTATAATGATAATAATAATAATAATAATAATAATAATTGGAGTCCATCAAAACCTTAAAAGAGAGATTTGATTGGGCTTCCCTTTATATGTAAACGTATCAAATCACAATGCTTATGACGTTATACTACCTACAATTTTAATTTCTCCTTAACCTAATTACTTGCTTCGTTCTTATTTAAATGACGTTTTAAATATAAATACAAGAATTAAGATAATAATTAAAAAGTATTAAATATAGTACTCCCTTCGTCCCTATTTAAATGACCTTTTAGAGATGGACACAAGAATTAAGATAATGATTAGAAAACATTAAATATAGTACTCAATTGTCTATAATACCCTTAAATCATTAATTTATCATAGCACAAGAGTTTAAAATACCAAAAAATAGGTAGAGTAATGAGGGGTAATTTTGAAAAAATTGTCATTAATTCTCCTAGATTTGAACAAACGTCAAATAAAAAACTCTAAAACGTCATTTAAATAGGGACGGAGGGAGTACTATTTTAGAGTTAATGACAAGTATTAAGAATATAATTGTTTAATATTAAATATAATATCAATATCAATTGTATATTTATTGGGTCAAAAATAGTGAGAGAACCAAAGTTATATTTAATATTTAGAATAATATTAAAAACTAAACAATTAATATTTGTTTCAAATTCTTAAATAATTTATATTAGAAAAATAAAAATATATCTTTAAAATAACTTATATTAAAAGAGAATGGGAGTACCCAAATGAGATTGGCGCCTATTCTGCCGCCCTTGCTTCGTACCGGACGGACTTCTTTACATGATGTTATGCTAATTAATTAATCTTGGCAACTCAAAGGCAGGCCATACAAATTGCATTGCTTTGTCTTGGCACAATTAATTAATTAATTGAGAAATTCCAAATCAAATGCATGTGCTACTCTTTTTTCTTTTTTTTTCTTTTTCGCTGCTTCTTTTCTTATCATCTTTTTAAAAAAAATAAAATAAAAAAACTGGTAATCAAGGTCCACAGGAGGACTTGACTTTTGTATTATGCATAACGGCGATATTCGAAAAAAAGAGTAATAAATAATAATTAAAGAAAGGGTTGGATTTAACCTGACAAAATATGGTTATGAATTGATTTTGATTTTTAAAATATGGTTAATCAACCATTTAAGAACTAAAACTATATTAACCATTTTTAATATGGATAATGTGGGTTGGAACTATATGGTTATGGTTAAAAACCATATTAATCATTTTAAGATATTTTAATTTCTAAACAAAATTTTTTACAAATGAAATTAATATATAATATAGATAGAGAGACGGATATAAGGGATGAGTGGGTAGGTGGGGTGGGGGTGGGGGTGGGGTGAGTGTGGGGTGCGTAGGAGTAGGAGTAGGAGTAGGGGTAAGGGTAGAGGCTAGGTGATGTATACATAATCGCTTAATATTAATTTTTTTTGGGAGTGGTCGGGGTGGGGGATGGGTGGGGTGTATGGGGGTAGGGGGTGGAGTAGGGGTGGGGGTAGGTGGGGGGAGTGGGATGGTGGGGGTGGGGTGTATACATAATCACACAATATTATTTTTTTGGTGGAGGTGGAGGTGGAGGTGGGGTGGGTGGGGGTGGGGGTGGTGCGGTGGGTTGGTGGGGTGAGGGTAAGGGTGTATACATAATCACATAATATTTTTTTTTGGTGGGGGTGAGGGTGGGGGTGGGTGGGGGTGGGGGTGGGGGTGGGGTGGGAGTGGGTAGGGGTGGGGGGTGAGTTGGGTAGGGGTGAGAGTAAGGAGTGTATACATAATCACATAATATAATTTTTTGGTGGGGTGGGGTGGGGTGGGGTGGGGTGGGGGGGTAGGGTAGGGGTGGGTGGCAGTAGGGATGGGTGGGGTGGGGTGGGGTGGGGTAGGGGGTCGGGATGGGGTGGGTGGGTGGCGTGGGATAGGGGTAGGGGGTGGGGTATGCGTAGGGTGGGGGTAGGGGGTCGGTGTGGGTGGTGGAGGGTAGGGGCGTGGGTGGGGGTGGGTAGGGTAACACCAGTCGATCATGTTCATCTCAACACCTGTTCATCTTTGCATTACGGGCCAAAGATATTCATCAGTTAATCATTCATCTTTGCACTACAGGCCAAAGATATTCAGTAATATCATCATTTAGGACTGAGAATTATGAAAAATTATCTTAAAGAAAACGAATCCAATGAGACAGAAGGACAAATATTAGGGATTCGTATTATAGTTTATCCAAGTACAATAATACTCCATAATAACCAATTGTGAAGGAGAATTTAAAAATAAAGATCAAAACATGGATACAATCAAAGATAATAATCATAATAGACATCTTGGACAAAAAAAAAATTATTTTTCGGTGAATAGTGCCGTATTCGTGAATAGTGCCGTATACGTGAATAGTAACCTCGACACAAAAAGTTCTAAATTTGATAAAAAAAAGTTCATATCAATATTTCAGCATAATGATATTGAAGAAAATAATATCATTTAAGAAGAAAATAATATCCCTTACCTCAAACGAACAGTACTTCTATCGTATATGAGGCTGAATGAAACTTGTGCTGAATAGCAAATCTCAAAGTATCAAAATATTCACAAAATACGCTCAATAATATAGAGAGAGAAAGAGAGAAAACTTATGAATTCTGGTGTGATTTTCAATTCTAACTTAGCCCTTTATTTATAAAAAAATGTTAGCACGCCGAAGCAGACTTGACCTGCAACCTGATGGCTTTACCTGCTACTATTTCTACCCACCACATTTGAATAAAAATTTCAGCACATTTATCACCAACAAAAAGTGGGGCCCACCAATTCTAGAATTTTCCACCAAAATGATAAATTTCGAAACTTTAACAATTTCTGAACCAGTCATCTCTTAAAATTCATAACAAATCATACGTTCATTTTTAACGGTTCAAAATTTATGGATATATACTCAACTTATATATGTATAACATATCAAAAAATTACAACGATCCAACGGTCGGATTAAAAATTATAACCCCCGCAATATATCTCAAAAACCCTGATTGATTTTTAATATCTCCATTCCGACAAAAATACTGATAAAACACCTCAACATTAACTCCTTCATTTTTAACCACAAAATATATCCAACATTTATATTCACATAAAATAAATATTTCCTGATCATATGAATCAATAATTAATTATTCACAATTAATATTACAGAATCACATTTATGACAACTAGGCCGTTCCCAGGAAAGAGGGGACTTTTCAATAAGGATTTCTCCTTACTGGCGCGTAATTAGATGACCAAACCTCTCCTTAGACAGAACTTTCTAGACATTGCCAATAATGTTATCTAATAATATTATTCAAATAATATGAATTATTGATCTGATAATGAGAAATACTGTGCAGTGACAATTATTAAAACAACAATAATATAAAATATCAATGCAGCAATTATTGAATCAATAAAATAAAATATTGAACAGTAACTAGTGTAACAATTATTGAGTAGTGCCTTCCTTCGTAAGAATCAATAATTCAAAAATACAGTGCAATCCGTGTGCTACTGTGCAACCACGCGTATTACTGTATTTTAACTACCGGGTATTTCAACAGTGTTAACGGTAACAACTACACCGTTATTTATAAAAACTCAATTTTTGTCGTTATCTTCATCCAATCGTTTTCCGTTATGGGGCCCACAAATAGCTTCGCCGTCGTCCGAATATTCCCCGACAGAAAGAATATTCTACGACCAAACGAATATTTCCCGACAAAATGAATATTTTATAACCACTTGTTTATTTTGTAAAATTTACACATTTCACCCATAACCAAAGTATTATATCAAATTAACACCATATTATTCACAATAATATTTAGAAAAAATTTAATTTTATTCATTAATAAGTTGGGGTCTTATAGGGGGTAGGTGGTTGAGCTTCTTCAATATGTAAATATGGGTGGAAAGAACTTTTGATTTGAATTTGGAATAAAATATGGGTCGAAAAATGGTTAAGCGAGTTGGAACTATATTTCATTTTAAAAATATGATTCCAAACTTTAACCAACCCAAATAAATAAATATAATTAACTAACCTATTTGGTTCCAATTAATATGAGTTGACCCGGTAGTTAACCAACTATATTGTCAGGTCTAGGTTGGATTTACCGGGAGAGTGGTTGGATTTACCGGGAGAGTGGTTAGCATGAATTGAACTTCATGGTAAGTTCACTTCATGACTAATACACTGTTGACACGCAAATGGAAAAATTAACTTCTCGCTTGTGTGTCAACACTGTATTAAGTATAAAGTGAATTTACCATAAAATTTATTTAATGCTAACCGGATCCGATTTACTGATAAACGTGGGCCATAATAGTACTAATAAGCACATGCATCAATGTCATTTGACCCGGTCCAGCCAAGTTGAAGATCTTAATTTATTCTGTTTTGGATATACTACTTATAAGACAAGCTTAAATCAATGGTTCTCTTCCATTTTTTTAACCATTAATTGTAGTTTCAGCCTTACACGCATGGAACACATATCTACGCAAAATTATTTAATATTTATGCAAAGTTTTCGTCCTAAGAATGGTAAATTAATTTTATATCTATGTTAAAAAAGACACAGTAAGAATATTATATTTTCAAGTTTTACCAATAACACCTACCAACAAAAGTTCTTGAATTCTATATTAGAATTATGATATATTATTTTAGTAAAGATTTATTTTGCCTATTATAAATATTATATTAATAACATGTCATGACTCTAATGTCGTTCGTGTTTGTATGTATATCAAACTTTTAACTCTAAAACCTATGAAGAGTTTTTATTCTAACTTATAAGTACTCTATATAAGAGTTGTATTTTAAAATTTTGTAAATATTACATATGTATTATGCTAATACTCCCTATGTTTCAAAATTATAAGAGATATAATTTAATTTTTGAGGTCAAACGACGACATATTTAATTTCAAATTAATTTAATTTTAGTTGATACAATTATTATAATAGTATAGTATACAACAAAAATTATTAAATCACAAAATTTATTTTATTATAAACTTTTATAAAAGTTTAATATGTCATCATTTAACCTCAAAAATAAAATTATATCTCTAATTTTAAAATAGAGAGAATATTTACCTTTAGAAATTAAATATAATAAACTTGTGATTTTTAATGTTTTGGTCATTTTTAGGATTTTGCATTAAATACTAAATTGGGCTGAATAAATTAAGCCTAAATATTCCAAACAATTGCATATATTAAGTGTGCATGTTATCTGAACTTTTTAATTACTTTTAATGTGTGATAAATAAAAAGAAAATTAAGATAGTCATCAGCTTTTAGCAAGAAATAGAATGCTACAAGTCTAAAACAACGTCCTCAATGCAAATGAAAATTTTAATTGTTTGGGGGTGTAATTCTAATTTTATAGTATATGTATGCGAGTAGTATACAATAACTAATTCTTTTCAAGTTTTCTGAATAAAGTGGGCTCTAATTCAAACGTGGAGTGCTTGACTGTTGACCTCCAAAGTCAACGAGTCCTGCAATGAGGTGAGCCAGTAGGGCTAGTTCGTTCATATTGCGAATAGTGTTTTTCATTGCCAGTTTTCCAACTTCCCCCGTATGCGTGTGTGAATTTGAATTGGGATTTTCTTGGTTGTGTTAATGACTTGGAAATGACTTAAATAGCTTTGAGTTGTACGTCACAACTCATAATTACGTCCGTCTTTATGGTTCTAAAAGAGTTGGGTTTTTTTTTTAAGTCCCACTTTTTAAGAATATATAATATAATTTCATAATTAATTAAATTATCACCATTATCAATATATATCAAGAATTAATTAAATCTCATTAAGAAGAAACAAATTTCTCGTAATGAAACAAATAAAACTTATCTAGTACTATTATCAATATCAAGAATAAATCAAACCTTACCATGGGGAAACAAGTTTCCCACAATAGAAGAAGAAACAAGTTTCTCTTAATGGAAGAAATAAAATTTACCTAAGTTAGAATTGAACTTGAGATCTAAAGATCAGAGTATCTCAATCTTAACTACTAGGCTAAGACCATAAACCAAAAGAATTGAATAAATTATGAGAATTATTATTTTCATTTTTTTTATATTTTACAAGTCTTTACTCATATAAATGTGGGATTCAATTATTATTTATATAAATAAATTATCAAATATATTGGTGAAAATATTAATTTCTTAAATTTTCCCCATGGAGTAAATGATTTTCAACTCCTAAGCGATTGATTCACTTTAAACAAAGAAAGTGGTAATGCACACATATTTTCCCCATGGGTGTAAATGAACTTTGTTCAATTGAGCATTGATTTGTTTAAATTTAATTTATAAAATTTATCGAGTTTGAAATAAAATTTAATCGAATCTTATACGTTCACCTAAGAATATGATCCAAGTATCAATAATAAATTATAATTTAAAAAAGTTCGAATAGTTTATTGAACTTTAAAATTTACTCATATTTAAATCGTTTATTTTGAATCAAATTTAAATCGAATTTTTAATCGAAAGAGTAATAATCAAATGCGAATTGTTTGATTCATCATCTCTATTATTTAATATAAGAACCAACAACAAAGATTAATTCACGTCCGTTACTATTAGTAGAAGACGACATGTGTCATCTGCTACTAATAGTAGCGGATGGTGCTGAAAACAAAATAATATTAAAAGAGAGTGGTCCCACTTGTTTTCATTTTATTTACAAAAATATCACTCGCGATTCTACTAGTTTTTTAAAAGAATTTTCAAAACGGCGTAGTTTTAAGAGAGGTATGCTATTTAAAAGGTATGATTTAGATCCGTCCTCATATATAGTTAAGAATCTCCAAAATAACGTAGTTTTAATAAAGGTATGCTATTTAAGAGGTATGTTTTAAATCCGTCCTTTTATAACTATTCAATTATATATTTAACTAGTACTAATTATGTAATTTACATATTAGTATTAATTAGTAGTTACATTGTTTTTAATAGTTCTCACTATTTTTCTTTAATTTGTTCTAAAATAAAATAAGAGTACACCACTTTGTACTTATAAAATAATTAGTAGTCTTTTTTCTATTAAACGGGACAAGGAAAAATTAGTACCTTATTAAATGTTTTACTATAAGCACAAATAAAATAATTTCTATACAAATTTTTTTTTTGCTATACAATTTGTACACAAACTAAATGAAATTTTCTCTTATTCCTCAAAATTAAGAAAATAAATTATACATTTATATTTATTTAAATTATGTTCACCAGTGAATTTTATTAAAATTTAAACTTGAGAATAAGTCTCCAAAATATAAAATAAAATGTAATTTTCAACAAAAAGAAAAATAAGAGTGGGTGATCCATTGCTTCGAATTGCAGAGTAGACTGCTCGTCGGTCCATTATTATTGATTTGAATAAACACGCTGCATGGGCATGGGCGCAGTGAACGTATTTACTAACCGTAATAAAGTTGATTCAGCTTGCTAATAGCCATGCAAATTGAAATTGCTGCACATCTTGTTTTTTTCCTACCTTACCATCTATCTTAATTAATTCATTTAAGATAATTACTCCACTAAATTAATTCATGAGAGATTCTGCAATCTTCTTCTGTTCAGGCGCGAATATTGATAATAAAGATAACGACGAAATGCCTAATTAAATTAAATTTAGTAAAACTAAGGACAAGTCAACCAAATGCATAGCCGTTGCCGCTATTAATGGAAGCAAATTCAACGAGGGACGTACGTCCATTATGGTGTTGCCAGACTCAAAACAAAATGGCAGATCTAGAATTTTTTGTGCCATATTTTAATTAATTATTTTTTGAAATTAAATAAAAAAACTTGAGTTAATTATAATTTTAATTAATTATAATAATATTTATAAATTGTAATAAATATTTATAATCTAAATTAAAAAAAATTCAAATAAAAAAGTATATTAGTTAAAAAATAAGAATGGTGCTCTTTTTTAAAAAATGTCCACAACAACAAAGTTTATTAGTTGCTGGCATGGTTTTTTAATTATAAAAGAGTTTTTGATTCATTCATAAATTAAAGTTTACAACTTTTGTAACATTAAATATGGACATATAATACATATTTATCCATAACTTTACGAAATCTCACCATGGCCATTGGCCAACCAGACATGTACGTACCCAATATTTTTATTGTTTCTATTCATTTTGTGACAACGTACGTAAGATTAATATATAAATGTTTGGACACCTTAACTTTCAATTAATACTCAAACGTTAACTTAATTATTAAACAATTATTTTCAGTTAATTAATTTTAAGACGAGTATGCATGATATCATAACAGGTGAATTTTGCTAATGTGTAATATAACATGCCACTCAACTAATCCTTGCGTTTAAAAAAATGGAGATGGGAACGTACGTGTTGTTCAAGTTCAACCTACTGGAGGTTTTGTGAGTGAGAACTGAGAAGAAGGTAATGAATGTCACTTGATCCCCTATATATTCCCCTCAACTTGTTTGAATATAATCCTCGCAATTTCCTTTGGGACATATGAAAACAAATGGTTTAGTCAGCAAGAAGTTGCAGTGCAGGAGATTTTATATATACGTATTAAATGTGAGACAGACGACCGTTCGAAAAAACACATAATCAACGTCTTTAATTTGTTCTTTACATCCATATCACCCTCAAGACTTGATTCTTTGATGTGAATCGGATTCAATCATACTCCTCTAGTTGATTTCCAAAGTGCATGGGACAACAATAACAGGACTTTGAAATTGTTTGGCAATAGAGTATTCGTTCCGATCCACAATTACAAAATTTGTGTCTTGCGCATACACGTGACATTAATATATATGTTTGAAACTTAATTTAACTTAAAATTAAAACATTTAGGACTCAAGTTATATTAGTCATTTACTATTTCATTATCTTTTCGATGTAAAACTCTATATAATTTGTAAAATTCAAACAATTACTTAGGTACGTATTGTTGGAAATGAAATTTGAATTGAATGAGAAAATTGACTTCAAAATCCGATCGGGTCGTGGTCGTGACGGGCGGGTTCGTGATATATATTTTCTATCATCACAATACTACGTCGTTTTGACGACGGCTACATGCGAAATTTTCCTATAAATAAACGGTGTGGGAAAACATTTAAAATTTCCGTTCCGTTCCGCAGAAAATTCCCGTTCCCCGTTCTGTCAGTAAATTCCCGTTCCCCGTTCTGTCAGTAAATTCCCGTTCCGTTATTAAGTATATTCCCGTTCCCATTCTGCGTAAAATTGAAAAGTGTTGCAGTAAGTTTTTTTTTCCCAATGTTTTTCCATACATACATCATTAACATTCATATTAAATTCAGTACATAAACATTGAATTTGGTTCGATGAATTCTTAATTTTGTAATGCTACTAATTAAGAATTGAAATCCGTTTTATCTTGGGAAGTAATTATTCAATTAACCATTAGCATCTGTAGCGGAATAAATTTGCTTTAAAGAGACTTTGTGAATTCAAAAGACTCGGATTTATTTATTAATAATTTCTGTGTTATATATATATAAAATTATGTTATGTTTTATTATATATATATATATATATATATATATATATATATATATATATATATATATATATATATATACTAAATAATACTATATATTACAGATAACGCGTACGTTATACGTAGACATAAATTTAATTATACAGAGAATAAATAGGCCATGAATTTTTTTTTTGATGTGATTAGAAGTTTAAAAGGCTATTAAACCTCTGAACATAAAGAATTAAAGAATAATCAATTAACTAGGCTTTAATCAAGAAAACAAACTTGTTCTTCACCTATACACAAACCATTTGAATATGACTGCAAAATGTTGGTATGAAATTGAGAATTTTATCTGAATATTATAATTGTTTTAAGTACTTACTACATATCTTTTGGTTATTTTTTTTGTAAGAAAACTGTGTTTAAGTGTGTATTTAATGCATAAATATTTGGGGTGGGAAATTAAATTAGAATTCTTAATTTTCCATGGAAAGAAGAAGTAGTTTAATGTAATTTCAATTAATAAATAAAAATATGCACACGTATGCTGTCTGACGTCTGGGAATATTTAAAGTTTTATTTTAAAAAATGGTGGTAGATTCATGAAGTAATATGGACAAAGTTTGATTCATTTTACAGTTCTGAAGCAGCAATAAATGATGAATTAGAGATATTCTTTTGGTTGCGAGTGGGACTGGACAACTGTTTTTGTCTCTTCATCGAGGATACAAGAACATGACCAATGGTCCAATAACATTGTTAACGCCAAGATCTTTGGTGACGTCTCAATCACGTAAGACGTTCTAATTCTGCACAGTAAACACAGTCAACACCAAAAGTTTGTCGGCTGGACCGTCGGGAGATAGCTCTGGCGTGAGAGTCAGTACAGGCCGTTCAAGATTTAACAATGGAGGATAAAATATCTAGTGTCTCTAGAGAGATAAAAATTGTGGGTCGTGTGTATGCGTACCTTTTGTTAGGAGACTTCCTTTCTAGGTTATACTCTCATGCTCGATTTTTTGTGCCACCAACCCTAATCTGACACAGCCCCCCCCAACTCCTCTATGGTCTCAGCCGGATGTGTGCAGGTTGTCACCTTTTTTTCACTGTGCATGCCGCCGGCCAGATAAAATCTCATCCACATTAATGAAATACAGAAAGGTGGCATACATAACAGTTAACTATTATCTTTTGTGATGATTACCGGTTAAAGATATGATAAGAGACAATCTGCATAATGGACCAATCCAATGACTAATGTAAGACCCCAACTTTTATAAATAAAGATGAATTTTTTATAAATATCATTTTTGAATATTATGAAGTTAATTTGATATAATGCTATAGTTGTGGGTAATATTTATAAATTTTGCAAAGTAATCAAGTTGTTATAAAATATTCGTTTGGTCGGAGAATATTCTTTTTGTCGGGGAATATTCGTACGACGACACAATCATTGGTGGACCCCACAACGAAATTATTGTCGGATTGAGAAAACGACAGAATTATCTTTCTATAAAAATAACAGCTGAGGTGTTACCGTTAAAATCGTTAAAACTGTTAAACTACTTGGTAGTAAAAGTACAGTAATACGCGTGGTTGCATAGTAGCACACGGTATTGATTATTGATGCTTACGTGAGAAGTCACTCAGCTATACTCAATTATTGCTACAGTAATTGCTGCATCATATCTCTTAAATTATTGTCATAGTATCATCTGTATAATATGTTATATTATTGAGACGTTGTGGTAAGTTTGGTTATTTTATGGGGGGCCATATGTCATCATCTAAGAGTCTCTTCGTCAATAGTAATTACCGTCGTCAATAGTAATTACCGTCGTCAATAGTAATTACCTTCGTCAATAGTATTTACCTTGGTCAATAGTAATTACCTTCGTCAATAGTATTTACCTTGGTCAATAGTATTTACCTTGGTCAATAGTAATTACTTTCGTCAATAGTAGTTGTCCCTTCAATATTACCAAGAGTCATTTGACCCTTCGTTAAGACCAAGAGTCATTTGACCCTTCGTTAAGACCAAGAGCCACCCTCAGTTTTTCTATAAATAGAGGCCTAGGGCTTCATTATTTTTCACGAATTCATTCAAGCTATAGAGAGAGAAAGTATAGAGAGAATAAGAGAGAGAGAGACTAAAAGTATTCTGCTACATCACTTTTCCAATATCCAGTTCTTTTAAGGTAGGGAATATTATTTCTTTTATATTCATGAAGAGAACTTCTGTTATTCCATTCGTTATTATTCTGTTGGAATAACCAGTATACGCGGTCTACCCTATACTTGGTGACATTCTTCTATTATTCTGTTGGAACATCCTGTCTGTGTGTTTTACACCGGACCTGGTTCCGTTTATTATTCTGTTGGAACATCCTGTCTGTGTGTTTTACACCGGACCTGGTTCCGTTTTTATTATTATTCTGTTGGAACATCATGTCTGTGTGTTTTACACCGGACCTGGTTCCGTTTTTATTATTATTCTGTTGGAGCATCCTGTCTGTGTGTTTTACACCGGACCTGGTTCCATTATTTATTATTCTGTCGGAATATCCTGTCTGTGCGTTTACGCCGGACCTGGTTCCATTATTTATTATTCTGTTGGAATAACCTGTCTGTGCGGTCTATCGCATGCGTGGTGATTTCTTTTGTTATTCCATTCTTTATTATACTCAGTTGGTTAAGTTTTGACTTCTATACTCCATGAAATTTGTGGAATATCCTTGATAGTTGCGTTTCATCTAGTATCTTTTCAAGAAAATATTCTTCTAAGCATTCTTGAATTTTACTCCACAATGCAGTATCATGTTGACAATTTGGACGTTGTTAATTCCTGGATAAATTAATTCTTGAACTTGTTTTATTGAATTCTTATATCATTGTCATCATCCTCATGTTTATAAAATGTTGAAAGTCATCTGTGGCCTGTATGCATAGATGGACTTGGTATGATTATGACCAGGGATTATTCGGTATAATCATGACCGTAATGTTACAAATAATGTGATAAAAGTCCTCATTGGCCCGTAGTGCATTGATGGACAGTTGTTGGCATGATCATGACCATTAATGAATACACGAATATCCTTGGCCGTAGTGCAGGGGTGATTCGATGATGTGGATTATTTTATTAAGCTGAGTCTCAGCGATTACAGTGTTAAAAAACTTTTTAAATCATAAAAGATAGTAGAGTTTATTTTCTACTTGACTCTTTTAATGGATTGCTTGTTCCGCTACAGTTAAACTTGATGTCTATTATATTTTATCAGTTTAACATTGTTGAAGGCTAATGATAATTTATTCTGCATTATCTTAGTCATAATATTTCTTACTGGGCTAGTTGAGCTCACCCTTTTTTTCACTGTTCTCTTCAGGAAATGAGAACGTAGCTGGGACAAGTCGGGGTACAGAGTGATGGTCCGAATGATAGTATTAGTTAGTAGTCCTCACTATTCTATGTAATGGTGTGTTAATAAATGTAATGAGGACTCCTTTTGAGTATGAATACTCTCTAGAAGATAATATTTGTATTCAAACTCACAGTTTATGTTTTGTCGTATTGTACACGACAGATGTATTAATCAGTTGTATTTGTATTCTGTACTATGTATCTGACGACCCAAGATGGGCGATGTATACCTAATTTTGGGGGCGTCACAGTTGGTATCAGAGCTTAGGGATATGATCCCTGGCTAAGATGTGAGAATAGAACTAGGAGGGGAGAGACGGGGAATTCCTTCGCTAGTATGGCATACCTAAGTTTATTTGCATGGTATTTAATTGGTCGGTCATAATATAAGGATAATATATGACATATCAATTAATTTTTATTTTGTGACAGTATCTGAAAATGGCATCTGAGAATGTTGAGAATAGCAATAGAGCACAGACGACTGTTGATTCACCACATATCAATAATCAGGATAATGTGCATCAGGAAGGTGTCAATCCTCATGCAAACAACAACACTGACCAAATGATGAATGATCAAATGTTCAGAGGCTTTATGCAATTTATGCAACAACAGGTGAAAGCGGCTCCTGTCCACAACGTAGGTGAAAATACTGGAAACTCTCAGGCGGTCACCGCTAAACAGTTTAAGAAGCTGGGACCACCGGAGTTTAAGGGAGAACCCAAACCACTTGTAGCTGAAACATGGATAAAGCAGATCACCAAGATATTTGATGTCTTGGGTTGCTCCGAGGAGCAAAAGGTTCCCTTTGCCGCCTTTATGTTGCGAGGAGAGGCAGATTACTGGTGGGTATCGATAAAGCGTACTCAACCTGCCGCACTGAAGATGTCTTGGGAGAAGTTTCAAGATCTGTTTAACGACAAATACTTTCCCGAGAGTATTCGTCACATGAAGGAGGTGGAGTTCATCAAATTGGAGCAGAATAATATGACCGTGTCGCAGTACGAGGCAAAATTTGCGGAGTTATCTCGGTTTGCGTCCCACCTGGTGGATAATGAAGAAAGAATGACGCGGATGTTTTTAAGAGGTTTGAAGCTGGAGATACGTCAACATCTTGTTTCTCATAAACTGTGTTTGTATTCAGATGTTGTAAATAGGGCTCAGTTGGTGGAGCGCGATAACGAGACAACGCAACCAAAAGAGAGCAGCCGGCAAAATGATAATACCAGTGAGAGCAGTCATCGAAACGGTGACAACAAGCGTGGAGGGAATCAACAGGCCAGAAATGGTAACCACTTCGGTGGTAATCAGGGCCAAAACAATAAGAATGGACATTTCAAGAAGAGGAGATTCAACAATGACGGAAAGACGTCAGCACCAGCACCTGTCGTTAAGGAAGGAGAACGACCACCTATCATATGTTTCAAATGCGGAGGGGAGGGACACATCAGTCCAAACTGCGCGATGCCGTCCAAAGCATGTTATAATTGTGGAAGAGAAGGTCATTTAGCCCGATTTTGTCGGTTACTGAAAACAAATTCAGCTAGGATGAAGGCACCAAAAGCCGTCCCAGAAAAGTCAAAACCGGTTGTGCAAGGGAGAGCGTTTGTTGTGAACTCCCAGAGAGCAAGGAACCCGAATGAGGTCATCACGGGTAAGCTTATCATAAACTCTAAAGAAGTTTATACTTTATTTGATACCGGTTCAACCCATTCTTTTATTTCTCCTACTTGCGCTCATCGATTAAATTTGATTCCGGAGAAATTAGACTTTGACTTATCTGTGGAAACTCCGTTGGGAGAAACCTTCATTACCTCCACTGGTTATAAGTCTTGTTTGGTTCAAGTTGGTACCCACACATTACCTATCGATCTGATTTCATTAAAAATACTTGCATTTGACGTGATTCTAGGGATTGATTGGTTAACTACTCATTATGCAAAAATTGATTGTTTTCGTAAGGTTGTTAGCTTTCATATTCCTGATCGACCTATTATGCGAATTCAAGCAACCAAACCATTAAAATCAATCGCTGTCATCTCAAGCCATAAAGCTATTCGTTTATTGAAAAACGGATGTCAAGCTTTCTTAGCTCATGTCACAGATCTAAACAAAAATACGTCAGCTTTGAATGATATTTCTGTTGTTAATAAATTTCCTGACGTATTTCCCGAAGAACTTCCTGGCCTACCCCCAGAGCGTGAAATTAAATTTTGTATCGACCTTGAACCCGGTACAAAACCCATTTCCAAAGCTCCATATCGAATGGCTCCTATTGAACTTCAGGAGTTGAAGACCCAACTGCAGGAATTGTTAGACATTGGTTTTATTCGTCCTAGTACTTCTCCTTGGGGTGCTCCTGTTCTGTTCGTGAAGAAGAAAGATGGGAGTATGCGACTTTGTATTGATTATCGGGAGTTGAATCATGTCACCATCAAAAATAGGTACCCATTGCCACGTATTGATGACCTGTTTGACCAGTTGCAAGGAGCACAATTCTTTTTAAAGATCGATCTTCGTTCTGGATATCATCAACTGAAGGTTAGAACTGAGGATATTCCAAAGACTGCCTTCAGAACTCGGTATGGGCATTATGAATTCTTAGTTATGTCTTTTGGATTGACTAATGCTCCTGCTGCCTTCATGGATATGATGAACAGGGTATTTAAGGAATATTTGGATCACTTTGTGGTCGTCTTTATCGATGACATCCTTGTTTATTCCAAAAGCCGTGACGATCATGAGCAACACTTGAGGCTGGTACTCCAAAAGCTTCGTGAATACAAACTTTATGCCAAGTTGAAGAAATGCGAGTTCTGGCTGGAAGAGGTAGCATTCCTTGGGCACGTAGTATCAAGTCGTGGAATATCGGTTGACCCGGCAAAGATTGAAGCTATTCAAAGCTGGGAGCAACCTAAATCAGTAACCGAAGTACGTAGCTTTCTCGGTCTAACTGGTTATTATCGGAGATTCGTGGAAGGATTTTCCCGAATCGCTACTCCGTTAACTCAGCTGACTCGAAAAGATACAAAGTTCGGTTGGAGCGAAGAATGTGAGCAGAGTTTTCAAGAACTCAAGAGGAGACTCATTTCAGCACCTGTTCTAACAATACCATCTGGCTCGGAGGGATTTGTCATCTACAGTGATGCTTCGAGCAAAGGGTTGGGATGTGTTCTCATGCAACATGGAAAAGTCATAGCCTATGCATCAAGACAACTCAAGGAATATGAGAGGAATTATCCTACTCATGATCTAGAGTTGGCAGCTGTTGTCTTTGCACTTAAAATTTAGAGGCATTACTTGTATGGGGAGAAGGTGGAGATCTTTACGGATCATAAAAGTCTCAAATATTTCTTCACTCAAAAGGAACTCAACATGCGACAACGACGTTGGCTTGAACTGTTGAAAGATTATGATCATACCATTCAATATCATCCTGGAAAAGCGAACGTGGTAGCTGACGCATTGAGTAGAAGATCATATGCAAGTACGAGTGCGATATTGTCAACACAAAGACCCATTTTGTGTGATTTGCAAAGGATGGAGATAGAGTTAAAGACTCCAGGGACCCATGCGATGATGGCGAATATACGAGTAGAACCGACTTTAATCGATAAAGTTAAAGCTGCTCAAGCTACAGACCTGGAGCTGATGCGTATGAAGAAGAAAGTGCAAGAAGGTGCTATACCGGAAGCAAGAATCGATGAAGAAGGAATACTTCGAGTCAACTCCAGACTTTGTGTTCCTAACAACCCTGATTTAAAGTATGAAATCATGATGGAGGCACACAACACACCGTTTGCAATCCATCCTGGAAGTACCAAAATGTATCATGATCTTCGTCATACATTTTGGTGGAGCAATATGAAGAGAGAGATAGCGTTGTTTATCTCAAGGTGTCTAACTTGTCAACGAGTCAAAGCGGAGCATCAAGTACCAAAAGGTCCATTGCAACCACTTGAAATTTCAGAATGGAAGTGGGAGCACATTACCATGGATTTCGTTACCGGTCTTCCTAGGGTTTCTCAAGGTATTGATGCGATTTGGGTCATTGTTGATAGATTGACCAAGTCTGCTCATTTCTTACCGATACGAGAAACTTATACACTTGAACGTCTTGCTCGTATGTACATAAACGAGATTGTAAGACTGCATGGTATGCCAGTATCCATAGTTTCTGACCGAGACCCAAGATTCACTTCACGATTTTGGGTTAGTTTACAAAAAGCTATGGGCACGGAGTTACGATTTAGTTCAGCATATCATCCTCAGACGGACGGACAATCAGAGAGGACTATTCAAACTCTTGAAGATCTATTAAGACTCTGTGTCTTTGACTTCAAAGGAAGTTGGGACAAGTTCTTACCATTGGTGGAGTTTTCCTACAACAACAGTTATCAAGCAAGTATTGGTATGGCTCCATTCGAAGCATTGTATGGAAGAAAATGTCGTTCTCCAGTATGCTGGGATGAGGTGGGCGAATCAACGTTGTTGGGACCGGAGTTGGTACGTATGACTACAGAAAAGATTCAAACGATCCGACAACGTATAAAAACCTCACAAGATCGACAAAAGAGTTATGCTGATCTTCATCGAAAGGACGTGGAATTTGATATAGGAGATCATGTGTTCTTACGTGTTGCTCCATGGAAAGGAGTTACGAGATTTGGAAAGAGAGGAAAGCTAAATCCTCGATTCATCGGTCCATTTTTAATCCTCGATCGAGTAGGAACTGTGGCTTATAGACTCGCTTTACCGCCAAGTATGTCTCGTGTTCATAACGTTTTCCACATATCCATGTTACGCAAATATGTGGAAGACCCGAACCACATTATTGAGTTAGAACCGGACGAAATAGCGGAGGATTTGACGTATGAAGAAGTTCCTGTTCAAATCTTGGATAAGAAGGAACATATTCTACGCTCCAAGGTTATACCTCAAGTTAAAGTTTTGTGGAGAAATCACGATGTTGAGGAAATGACTTGGGAGTTAGAATCAGAAATGAAATCAAGGTATCCTTACCTCTTCGACATACCAGGTACGTACCCTAATTTCGAGGGCGAAATTTCATAAGAAGGGGAGGTTGTAAGACCCCAACTTTTATAAATAAAGATGAATTTTCTATAAATATCATTTTTGAATATTATGAAGTTAATTTGATATAATGTTATAGTTGTGGGTAATATGTATAAATTTTGCAAAGTAAGCAAGTTGTTATAAAATATTCGTTTGGTCGGAGAATATTCTTTTTGTCGGGGAATATTCGTACGACGACACAATCATTGGTGGACCCCACAACGAAATTATTGTCGGATTGAGAAAACGACAGAATTATCTTTCTATAAAAATAACAGCTGAGGTGTTACCGTTAAAATCGTTAAAACTGTTGAACTACTTGGTAGTAAAAGTACAGTAATACGCGTGGTTGCATAGTAGCACACGGTATTGATTATTGATGCTTACGTGAGAAGTCACTCAGCTATACTCAATTATTGCTACAGTAATTGCTGCATCATATCTCTTAAATTATTGTCATAGTATCATCTGTATAATATGTTATATTATTGAGACGTTGTGGTAAGTTTGGTTATTTTATGGGGGGCCATATGTCATCATCTAAGAGTCTCTTCGTCAATAGTAATTACCGTCGTCAATAGTAATTACCGTCGTCAATAGTAATTACCTTCGTCAATAGTATTTACCTTGGTCAATAGTAATTACCTTCGTCAATAGTATTTACCTTGGTCAATAGTATTTACCTTGGTCAATAGTAATTACTTTCGTCAATAGTAGTTGTCCCTTCAATATTACCAAGAGTCATTTGACCCTTCGTTAAGACCAAGAGTCATTTGACCCTTCGTTAAGACCAAGAGCCACCCTCAGTTTTTCTATAAATAGAGGCCTAGGGCTTCATTATTTTTCACGAATTCATTCAAGCTATAGAGAGAGAAAGTATAGAGAGAATAAGAGAGAGAGAGACTAAAAGTATTCTGCTACATCACTTTTCCAATATCCAGTTCTTTTAAGGTAGGGAATATTATTTCTTTTATATTCATGAAGAGAACTTCTGTTATTCCATTCGTTATTATTCTGTTGGAATAACCAGTATACGCGGTCTACCCTATACTTGGTGACATTCTTCTATTATTCTGTTGGAACATCCTGTCTGTGTGTTTTACACCGGACCTGGTTCCGTTTATTATTCTGTTGGAACATCCTGTCTGTGTGTTTTACACCGGACCTGGTTCCGTTTTTATTATTATTCTGTTGGAACATCATGTCTGTGTGTTTTACACCGGACCTGGTTCCGTTTTTATTATTATTCTGTTGGAGCATCCTGTCTGTGTGTTTTACACCGGACCTGGTTCCATTATTTATTATTCTGTCGGAATATCCTGTCTGTGCGTTTACGCCGGACCTGGTTCCATTATTTATTATTCTGTTGGAATAACCTGTCTGTGCAGTCTATCGCATGCATGGTGATTTCTTTTGTTATTCCATTCTTTATTATACTCAGTTGGTTAAGTTTTGACTTCTATACTCCATGAAATTTGTGGAATATCCTTGATAGTTGCGTTTCATCCAGTATCTTTTCAAGAAAATATTCTTCTAAGCATTCTTGAATTTTACTCCACAATACAGTATCATGTTGACAATTTGGACGTTGTTAATTCCTGGATAAATTAATTCTTGAACTTGTTTTATTGAATTCTTATATCATTGTCATCATCCTCATGTTTATAAAATGTTGAAAGTCATATGTGGCCTGTAGTGCATAGATGGACTTGGTATGATTATGACCAGGGATTATTCGGTATAATCATGACCGTAATGTTACAATTGATGTGGTAAAAGTCCTCATTGGCCCGTAGTGCATTGATGGACAGTTGTTGGCATGATCATGACCATTAATGAATACACGAATATCCTTGGCCGTAGTGCAGGGGTGATTCGATGATGTGAATTATTTTATTAAGCTGAGTCTCAGCGATTACAGTGTTAAAAAACTTTTTAAATCATAAAAGATAGTAGAGTTTATTTTCTACTTGACTCTTTTAATGGATTGCTTGTTCCGCTACAGTTAAACTTGATGTCTATTATATTTTATCAGTTTAACATTGTTGAAGGCTAATGATAATTTATTCTGCATTATCTTAGTCATAATATTTCTTACTGGGCTAGTTGAGCTCACCCTTTCTTTCACTGTTCTCTTCAGGAAATGAGAACGTAGCTGGGACAAGTCGGGGTACGGAGTGATGGTCCGAATGATAGTATTAGTTAGTAGTCCTCACTATTCTATGTAATGGTGTGTTAATAAATGTAATGAGGACTCCTTTTGAGTATGAATACTCTCTAGAAGATAATATTTGTATTCAAACTCACAGTTTATGTTTTGTCGTATTGTACACGACAGATGTATTAATCAGTTGTATTTGTATTCTGTACTATGTATCTGACGACCCAAGATGGGTGATGTATACCTAATTTTGGGGGCGTCACAACTAAGCCCAATAACATAGTCAAATAACGGGGCCCAAATCATTTGACCCAACAGGACAAAAGTAAAATAGTCCAAAGGACGAGCCCATTCGGCCTGGCCCAATATGAAAAGTATTATGGCCCAACATTGCCCCCCCGTCTTTTATTAAATAGATGTTTAATGAAAGAGTATAAAGGTCTTCGGTCCAACCGACGTCGAATGACCGAAGGGATCCAGATAGATTTCTTTTCGGGTTCATCTTCGCCGACCTCTATAGAAGTACCAACTGAAGTGACTTCAACTACCGAAGCTCAAGCCACTGAATCAACTCCCATCGAAGGGACAAGCCAGCCTTGCCAAAGAAAGCAAGTTGGCCGAAAACCCAAACACCCCCTTACACAGACATACAACGAGTGCCTCCTCGACATGCCCCTTGACGAACGGACCCGAGTCCTTCGTGCCAAAAAGTGAAAAATCCAAATAACCCCTCAAGCCGCCAAAGAACCACAAATACCTCCTGCAGAAGCCGATCTTCGACCAGTCATTTCGGTTGAAATTATTGTTTCTAACGAAGAGCCCGAAGAATAAAGAAAGCGAACACCTAAACATGATCGCAAAAGAAAACCAAACTCTTAAGAATCTAGGGCCGAAGCCATGAGATCCCCCACTCTCTGGCCAGAATTCAATGAGAATTTCCCTTTTCAGCTCTACAACTCCTTCGTCCGTGATACCGATGACCATCGGTTCGGCAACAGTTCCATAATGGACATTGATCATCTGCAGGCAAACGCTGTCTTCGGACGCCTCCGTCCTAAATACCAAGAGGCCGAAGCCAAAGAGAAAGTCACTCGAAGAGAAAATGCCACAGTTAAGTCTGCTTTGGCGAAAGAGAGAGGCAATCTTGAAATGGCTCTCCTCAACAATGAGTGCCTTTGGAAAGATCTTGCTCAAACCAAAGAAGATTTGAAGACGTCTAGGGCCACTCATCAAGTTACCACTGATATAAATGTCGATTTTCTGAAGAAAAACAAAATTTTGACGACGAAGATCGAAGATCTGGCCCAATCCAACTCAGTCCTGCCGAAGCAAAATAAAGATATCCAAGCTAAAGAAGCAAAGCAAATGGCCTATCGTCAAAAGCTTGAAAAGGAACTTCGAGAACTCCGGGCTCTCAGGGATTTGGGCCCACCATCAACTGATCAGCTTCGCAAGGAGATTGAAGCAAATTACAGGAAGTCGACTGATCTGGACAATGAAGTTGTCCACATGTATTCTGAAGGGTACGAGGTCTGCCGAAGTAAATACAAAGCCAAACTCGTAGTGGCCAAAGTAAACCCGGCTCTCCTCGACTCTTCAGACAGCGAAGACAATAAGGAAGCTTAAAGATATCATTCCATCCGAAGCTTTAGGACTCCCTTTGACCATTTCTTGTCAATAATTCATCATCAATTAACTTGAAAAATGTATATTCTTAAACTGTTAGTCAATAACTAAGCAAGTCATATAACAGATAAGATCAAATAATAATGCGACCCGAACTCAACACTTAAAAATCAGGTAATAAAGTAATGCAATACTTATTCGTTACCGAAGTGTGAGGTAGCTCTGCATCATAAGGAATTTGCCTACCACGAAAGGCCTGACAAATTCATAAGGACCACCTGTCGAAAAGGCTACCATCGAATGACCAGCGTGTCCACCCGAACCTCCTAGCATCGATGAAGTTTGCCTACCACGAAGGGCCTGACAAATTCATAAGGACCACCTGCCGAAAAGGCTACCATCGAATGGCCAGCGAGTCCACCTGAACCTCCTAACACCGATGAAGTTTGCCTACCACGAAGGGCCTGATAAATTCATAAGGACCACCTGCCGAAAAGGCCACCATCGAATAGCCAGCGAGTCCACCCGAACCTCCTAACATCGATGAAGTTTGCCTAGCACGAAGGGCCTGACAAATTCATAATGACCACCTGTCGAAAAGACTACCATCGAATGGCCAGCGAGTCCACCCGAACCTCCTAACACCGATGAAGTTTGCCTACCACGAATGGCTTGACAAATTCATAAGGTCCACCTGCCGAAAAGGCCATCATCGAATGGCCAACAAGTCCACCCAAACCTCCTAACACCGAGGTGGAATCTGTCAGATCCCGCTAGACTATGGATGAGCTTCCGAAGTCCTTCATGAATGCTTCAAACTTCGAACCCAAAAACTGGCGCCTGTTAACTTGACCCCTAGGCAATGGACCCAGTATGACTACCCCCAGACAGCAAGAGGTATAGGAGATAAAATCGAATATAGCCTTTTGGTGGCTGATGTGGGATCGAACTATTCGACTGGCACAAATATCCACATGAAATCCTCTAAAGAATATCCCTAGCTTCGGATGGCACCAAAACTCCTCAAGAATGGGGATGAGTCCAAAGTAGAATATCTGCATGCAAACAGCGTCCCCTAACTCTGCTTCTGCCGAAGTACTTTGTAGGCTAATGACTTCGTAACCATATGGTTGCCATAGATGTCTTCGTGAACCTCTCGAAGAGCATAATCAGCTTCGGATGCATTCAAACCCCGAAGGAAGATCGCCATCTATCCAGCAAAGGTGTTCACTGCTACATTGATGTCCGAAGTATAAGACTCATCTGCATACATCGTCCATGAACTCTGATCCTGCCGAAGCACTGCAACGGCTCTGTCGGACTCTTCAGCTTCTCCCTAACTATCATCAGCTTGTTTCATCATCCCTAAGGACAAGGTGCTACTTACCCCCAACTTCACGCACCAAAACTGTTCCTACTACCGATAAACTCGGTGTCAAATACAAGTACGATGGTTCAGCAGGAACGTACTTCGCCATTAAAAATACCGAAGGAAGATATGTCCTTATTCCTTGAAAGGTGCCTTCATATTCTGAAATGTATTGGAACATCTTGGCTTTCTTCTGCCCTTTACACATGCCAAAGATCGGCAAACATCTTCATGCCGATTTGGACATAAACCTCCTCAAAGCCTCTTCTGAATAGTCTTGTCTTTTCCATTCAAACCTGTAGCTTTAGACGGGCATCTCCGAAGACGAGTATCCACAGGGCGGTGTGCCCTCAGTGGATTCTCAGGAGTGTGACTTCTGGATCTGCTTCGATCATAATCCCGTAAACCAATAGGGCAGAGTACCCTCTTCGGTCAACCAGGAAAATGGTTGTTGGGTCTTCATCTACATCTGCTTCGACTATAATCCTGAGAACCAATAGGGCAGGATACCTTCTTCGGTCAATCAGGAAAATAGTTGTTGGGTCTTCATCTACATCTGCTTCGACTATAATCCCGAGAACCAATAGGGCGGAGTACCCTCTTCGGTCAATCAGGAAAATAGTTGTTGGGTCTTCATCTACTTTGCTTCGACCACAATCCCGAGAACCAATAGGGCAGGATACCCTCTTCGATCAATCAAGAAAATGGCTGTTGGGTCTTTATCTATGTGACAACCCCAAAATAGATCCATTCCATCAAACCTATTCTGAGTCGCCAAATACATGGTACAGAAAACAACTATAACTTTATTACAATAATTGTCGTGCAAAATACAACAACACATATGCTGTGAGTTTGGATACAAATATATACCAAATGTGACTCATGTTCTAACCGTGGACATTACCTCACAATGACGCCTTACATAAAGGTATAGTCAAAAATTATTTTAGAAATTAGAATCTTTGGGAAGTGCTCAAGGAAACCTTCGTACATGGGAGGCCATGCGTCTAGGTTATGATAGATATCATATGGCCACAGAATTATCTTTGGTTAACCCAATAGACCCCAAAGAAAAACGAGAAGATTACTATCATATTCTTCCCAATGGTGAGTCTTCTCTTGACATATCATTATCTCTACTATCTCTAATTGAGAATTATACTTTAAACAAACACCAAGATTATATAGGTAGTGCTCGTATATATTGTAAGACCCCAATTTTTATAAATAAAGATGAATTTTCTATAAATATCATTTTTGAATATTATGAAGTTAATTTGATATAATATTATAGTTGTGGGTAATATTTATAAATTTTACAAAGTAAGCAAGTTGTTATAAAATATTCGTTTGGTCGGGGAATATTCTTTTTGTCGGGGAATATTCGTACGACGGCACAATCATTGGTGGACCCCACAACGGAATTATTGTCGGATTGAGAAAACGACAAAATTATCTTTCTATAAAGATAACAGCTGAGGTATTACGTTAAAATCGTTAAAACTGTTGAACTACTTGGTAGTAAAAGTACAGTAATACGCGTGGTTGCATAGTAGCACACGGTATTGATTATTGATGCTTACGTGAGAAGTCACTCAGCTATACTCAATTATTGCTACAGTAATTGCTGCATCATATCTCTTAAATTATTGTCATAGTATCATCTGTATAATATGTTATATTATTGAGACGTTGTGGTAAGTTTGGTTATTTTATGGGGGGCCATATGTCATCATCTAAGAGTCTCTTCGTCAATAGTATTTACCGTCGTCAATAGTAATTACCTTCGTCAATAGTAATTACCTTCGTCAATAGTATTTACCTTGGTCAATAGTAATTACCTTCGTCAATAGTATTTACCTTGGTCAATAGTATTTACCTTGGTCAATAGTAATTACTTTCGTCAATAGTAGTTGTCCCTTCAATATTACCAAGAGTCATTTGACCCTTCGTTAAGACCAAGAGTCATTTGACCCTTCGTTAAGACCAAGAGCCACCCTCAGTTTTTCTATAAATAGAGGCCTAGGGCTTCATTATTTTTCACGAATTCATTCAAGCTATAGAGAGAGAAAGTATAGAGAGAATAAGAGAGAGAGAGACTAAAAGTATTCTGCTACATCACTTTTTCAATATCCAGTTCTTTTAAGGTAGGGAATATTATTTCTTTTATATTCATGAAGAGAACTTCTGTTATTCCATTTGTTATTATTCTGTTGGAATAACCAGTATACGCGGTCTACCCTATACTTGGTGACATTCTTCTATTATTCTGTTGGAACATCCTGTCTGTGTGTTTTACACCGGACCTGGTTCCGTTTATTATTCTGTTGGAACATCCTGTCTGTGTGTTTTACACCGGACCTGGTTCCGTTTTATTATTATTCTGTTGGAATATCCTGTCTGTGTGTTTTACACCGGACCTGGTTCCATTATTTATTATTCTGTCGGAATATCCTGTCTGTGCGTTTACGCTGGACCTGGTTCCATTATTTATTATTCTATTGGAATAACCAGTCTGTGCGGTCTATCGCATGCATGGTGATTTCTTTTGTTATTCCATTCTTTATTGTACTCAGTTGGTTAAGTTTTGATTTCTATACTCCATGAAAGTTGTGGAATATCCTTGATAATTGCGTTTCATCCAGTATCTATTCATGAAAATATTCTCCTGATCATTCTTGAATTTTACTCCACAAAGTAGTATCATGTTGACAATTTGGACGTTGTTAATTCTTGGATAAATTAATTCTTGAACTTGTTTTATTGAATTCTTATATCATTGTCATCATCCTCATGTTTATATTCTGTTGAAAGTCATCTGTGGCCTGTAGTGCATAGATGGACTTGGTATGATTATGACCAGGGATTATTCGGTGTAATCATGACCGTAATGTTACGAATGATGTGGTAAAAGTCCTCATTGGCCCGTAGTGCATTGATGGACAGTTGTTGGCATGATCATGACCATTAATGAATATACGAATATCCTTGGCCGTAGTGCAGGGGTGATTCGATGATGTGGATTATTTTATTAAGCTGAGTCTCAGCGATCACAGTGTTGGAAAATCTTTTAAATCATAAAAGATAGTAGAGTTTATTTTCTACTTGACTCTTTTAATGGATTGCTTGTTCCGCTACAGTTAAACTTGATGTCTATTATATTTTATCAGTTTAACATTGTTGAAGGCTAACGATAATTTATTCTGCATTATCTTAGTCATAATATTTCTTACTGGGCTAGTTGAGCTCACCCTTTCTTTCACTGTTCTCTTCAGGAAATGAGAACGTAGCTGGGACAAGTCGGGGTACGGAGTGATGGTCCGAATGATAGTATTAGTTAGTAGTCCTCACTATTCTATGTAATGGTGTGTTAATAAATGTAATGAGGACTCATTTTGAGTATGAATACTCTCTAGAAGATAATATTTGTATTCAAACTCACAGTTTATGTTTTGTCGTATTGTACACGACAGATGTATTAATCAGTTGTATTTGTATTCTGTACTATGTATCTGACGACCCAAGATGGGTGATGTATACCTAATTTTGGGGGCGTCACAGTTGGTATCAGAGCTTAGGGATATGATCCCTGGCTAAGATGTGAGAATAGAACTAGGAGGGGAGAGACGGGGAATTCCTTCGCTAGTATGGCATACCTAAGTTTATTTGCATGGTATTTAATTGGTCGGTCATAATATAAGGATAATATATGACATATCAATTAATTTTTATTTTGTGGCAGTATCTGAAAATGGCATCCGAGAATGTTGAGAATAGCAATGGAGCACAGACGACTGTTGATTCACCACACATCAATAATCATGATAATGTGCATCAGGAAGGTGTCAATCCTCATGCAAACAACAACACTGACCAAATGATGAATGATCAAATGTTCAGAGGCTTTATGCAATTCATGCAACAACAGGTGAAAGCGGCTCCTGTCCACAACGTAGGTGGAAATACTGGAAACTCTCAGGCGGTCACCGCTAAACAGTTTAAGGAGCTGGGACCACCGGAGTTTAAGGGAGAACCCAAACCACTTGTAGCTGAAACATGGATAAAGCAGATCACCAAGATATTTGATGTCTTGAGTTGCTCCGAGGAGCAAAAGGTTCCCTTTGCCGCCTTTATGTTGCGAGGAGAGGCAGATTACTGGTGGGAATCGATAAAGCGTACTCAACCTGCCGCACTGAAGATGTCTTGGGAGAAGTTTCAAGATCTATTTAACGACAAATACTTTCCCGAGAGTATTCGTCACATGAAGGAGGTGGAGTTCATCAAATTGGAGCAGAATAATATGACCGTGTCGCAGTACGAGGCAAAATTTGCGGAGTTATCCCGGTTTGTGTCCCACCTGGTGGATAATGAAGAAAGAATGACGCGGATATTTTTAAGAGGTTTGAAGCCGGAGATACGTCAACATCTTGTTTCTCATAAACTGTGTTTGTATTCAGATGTTGTAAATAGGGCTCAGTTGGTGGAGCGCGATAACGAGATAACGCAACCAAAAGAGAGCAGCCGGCAAAATGATAATACCAGTGAGAGCAGTCATCGAAGCGGTGACAACAAGCGTGGAGGGAATCAACAGGCCAGAAATGGTAACCACTTCGGTGGTAATCAGGGCCAAAACAATAAGAATGGACATTTCAAGAAGAGGAGATTCAACAATGATGGAAAGACGTCAGCACCAGCACCTGTCGTTAAGGAAGGAGAACGACCACCTATCATATGTTTCAAATGCGGAGGGGAGGGGCACATCAGTCCAAACTGCGCGATGCCGTCCAAAGCATGTTATAATTGTGGAAGAGAAGGTCATTTAGCCCGATTTTGTCGTCTACCGAATACAAATTCAGCTAGGATGGAAGCACCAAAAGCCGTCCCAGAAAAGTCAAAACCGGTTGTGCAAGGGAGAGCGTTTGTTGTGAACTCCCAGAGAGCAAGGAACCCGAATGAGGTCATCACGGGTAAGCTTATTATAAACTCTAAAGAAGTTTATACTTTATTTGATACCGGTTCAACCAATTCTTTTATTTCTCCTACTTGCGCTCATCGATTAAATTTGATTCCGGAGAAATTAGACTTTGACTTATCTGTGGAAACTCCGTTGGGAGAAACCTTCATTACCTCCACTGTTTATAAGTCTTGTTTGGTTCAAGTTGGTACCCACACATTACCTATCGATCTGATTTCATTAAAAATACTTGCATTTGACGTGATTCTAGGGATTGATTGGTTAACTACTCATTATGCAAAAATTGATTGTTTTCGTAAGGTTGTTAGTTTTCATATTCCTAATCGACCTATTATGCGAATTCAAGCAACCAAACCATTAAAATCAATCGCTGTCATCTCAAGCCATAAAGCTATTCGTTTATTGAAAAACGGATGTCAAGCTTTCTTAGCTCATGTCACAGATCTAAACAAAAATACGTCAGTTTTGAATGATATTTCTATTGTTAATAAATTCCCTGACGTATTCCCTGAAGAACTTCCTGGCCTACCCCCAGAGCGTGAAATTGAATTTTGTATCGATCTTGAACCCGGTACAAAACCCATTTCCAAAGCTCCATATCGAATGGCTCCTATTGAACTTCAGGAGTTAAAGATCCAACTGCAGGAATTGTTAGACATTGGTTTTATTCGTCCTAGTACTTCTCCTTGGGGTGCTCCTGTTCTGTTCGTGAAGAAGAAAGATGGGAGTATGCGACTTTGTATTGATTATCGGGAGTTGAATCATGTCACCATCAAAAATAGGTACCCATTACCACGTATTGATGACCTGTTTGACCAGTTGCAAGGAGCACAATTCTTTTCAAAGATAGATCTTCGTTCTGGATATCATCAGCTGAAGGTTAGAACTGAGGATATTCCAAAGACTGCCTTCAGAACTCGGTATGGGCATTATGAATTCTTAGTTATGTCTTTTGGATTGACTAATGCTCCTGCTGCCTTCATGTATATGATGAACAGGGTATTTAAGGAATATTTGGATCACTTTGTGGTCGTCTTTATCGATGACATCCTTGTTTATTCCAAAAGCCGTGACGATCATGAGCAACACTTGAGGCTGGTACTCCAAAAGCTTCGTGAATACAAACTTTATGCCAAGTTGAAGAAATGCGAGTTCTGGCTGGAAGAGGTAGCATTCCTTGGGCACGTAGTATCAAGTCGTGGAATATCGGTTGACCCGGCAAAGATTGAAGCTATTCAAAGCTGGGAGCAACCTAAATCAGTAACCGAAGTACGTAGCTTTCTCGGTCTAACTGGTTATTATCGGAGATTCGTGGAAGGATTTTCTCGAATCGCTACTCCGTTAACTCAGCTGACTCGAAAAGATACAAAGTTCGGTTGGAGCGAAGAATGTGAGCAGAGTTTTCAAGAACTCAAGAGGAGACTCATTTCAGCACCTGTTCTAACAATACCATCTGGCTCGGAGGGATTTGTCATCTACAGTGATGCTTCGAGCAAAGGGTTGGGATGTGTTCTCATGCAACATGGAAAAGTCATAGCCTATGCATCAAGACAACTCAAGGAATATGAGAGGAATTATCCTACTCATGATCTAGAGTTGGCAGCTGTTGTCTTTGCACTTAAAATTTAGAGGCATTACTTGTATGGGGAGAAGGTGGAGATCTTTACGGATCATAAAAGTCTCAAATATTTCTTCACTCAAAAGGAACTCAACATGCGACAACGACGTTGGCTTGAACTGTTGAAAGATTATGATCATACCATTCAATATCATCCTGGAAAAGCGAACGTGGTAGCTGACGCATTGAGTAGAAGATCATATGCAAGTACGAGTGCGATATTGTCAACACAAAGACCCATTTTGTGTGATTTGCAAAGGATGGAGATAGAGTTAAAGACTCCAGGGACCCATGCGATGATGGCGAATATACGAGTAGAACCGACTTTAATCGATAAAGTTAAAGCTGCTCAAGCTACAGACCTGGAGCTGATGCGTATGAGGAAGAAAGTGCAAGAAGGTTCTATGCCGGAAGCAAGAATCGATGAAGAAGGAATACTTCGAGTCAACTCCAGACTCTGTGTTCCTAACAACCCTGATTTAAAGTATGAAATCATGATGGAGGCGCACAACACACCGTTTGCAATCCATCCTGGAAGTACCAAAATGTATCATGATCTTCGTCATACATTTTGGTGGAGCAATATGAAGAGAGAGATAGCGTTGTTTATCTCAAGGTGTCTAACTTGTCAACGAGTCAAAGCGGAGCATCAAGTACCAAAAGGTCCATTGCAACCACTTGAAATTCCAGAATGGAAGTGGGAGCACATCAGCATGGATTTCGTTACCGGTTTTCCTAGGGTTTCTCAAGGTATTGATGCGATTTGGGTCATTGTTGATAGATTGACCAAGTCTGCTCATTTCTTACCGATACGAGAAACTTATACACTTGAACGTCTTGCTCGTATGTACATAAACGAGATTGTAAGACCGCATGGTATGCCAGTATCCATAATTTCTGATCGAGACCCAAGATTCCCTTCACGATTTTGGGTTAGTTTACAAAAAGCTATGGGCACGGAGTTACGATTTAGTTCAGCATATCATCCTCAGACGGACGGACAATCAGAGAGGACTATTCAAACTCTTGAAGATCTATTAAGACTCTGTGTCTTTGACTTCAAGGGAAGTTGGGACAAGTTCTTACCATTGGTGGAGTTTTCCTACAACAACAGTTATCAAGCAAGTATTGGCATGGCTCCATTCGAAGCATTGTATGGAAGAAAATGTCGTTCTCCAGTATGCTGGGATGAGGTGGGCGAAGCAACGTTGTTGGGACCGGAGTTGGTACGTATGACTACAGAAAAGATTCAAACGATCCGACAACGTATAAAAACCTCACAAGATCGACAAAAGAGTTATGCTGATCTTCATCGAAAGGACATGGAATTTGATGTAGGAGATCATGTGTTCTTACGTGTTGCTCCATGGAAAGGTGTTACGAGATTTGGAAAGAGAGGAAAGCTAAATCCTCGATTCATCGGTCCATTTTTAATCCTCGATCGAGTAGGAACTGTGGCTTATAGACTCGCTTTACCGCCAAGTATGTCTCGTGTTCATAACGTTTTCCACATATCTATGTTACGCAAATATGTGGAAGACCCGAACCACATTATTGAGTTAGAACCGGACGAAATAGCGGAGGATTTGACGTATGAAGAAGTTCCTGTTCAAATCTTGGATAAGAAGGAACATATTCTACGCTCCAAGGTTATACCTCAAGTTAAAGTTTTGTGGAGAAACCACGATGTTGAGGAAATGACTTGGGAGTTAGAATCAGAAATGAAATCAAGGTATCCTTACCTCTTCGACATACCAGGTACGTACCCTAATTTCGAGGGCGAAATTTCATAAGAAGGGGAGGTTGTAAGACCCCAATTTTTATAAATAAAGATGAATTTTCTATAAATATCATTTTTGAATATTATGAAGTTAATTTGATATAATATTATAGTTGTGGGTAATATTTATAAATTTTGCAAAGTAAGCAAGTTGTTATAAAATATTCGTTTGGTCGGGGAATATTCTTTTTGTCGGGGAATATTCGTACGACGGCACAATCATTGGTGGACCCCACAACGGAATTATTGTCGGATTGAGAAAACGACAAAATTATCTTTCTATAAAGATAACAGCTGAGGTATTACGTTAAAATCGTTAAAACTGTTGAACTACTTGGTAGTAAAAGTACAGTAATACGCGTGGTTGCATAGTAGCACACGGTATTGATTATTGATGCTTACGTGAGAAGTCACTCAGCTATACTCAATTATTGCTACAGTAATTGCTGCATCATATCTCTTAAATTATTGTCATAGTATCATCTGTATAATATGTTATATTATTGAGACGTTGTGGTAAGTTTGGTTATTTTATGGGGGGCCATATGTCATCATCTAAGAGTCTCTTCGTCAATAGTATTTACCGTCGTCAATAGTAATTACCTTCGTCAATAGTAATTACCTTCGTCAATAGTATTTACCTTGGTCAATAGTAATTACCTTCGTCAATAGTATTTACCTTGGTCAATAGTATTTACCTTGGTCAATAGTAATTACTTTCGTCAATAGTAGTTGTCCCTTCAATATTACCAAGAGTCATTTGACCCTTCGTTAAGACCAAGAGTCATTTGACCCTTCGTTAAGACCAAGAGCCACCCTCAGTTTTTCTATAAATAGAGGCCTAGGGCTTCATTATTTTTCACGAATTCATTCAAGCTATAGAGAGAGAAAGTATAGAGAGAATAAGAGAGAGAGAGAGACTAAAAGTATTCTGCTACATCACTTTTTCAATATCCAGTTCTTTTAAGGTAGGGAATATTATTTCTTTTATATTCATGAAGAGAACTTCTGTTATTCCATTTGTTATTATTCTGTTGGAATAACCAGTATACGCGGTCTACCCTATACTTGGTGACATTCTTCTATTATTCTGTTGGAACATCCTGTCTGTGTGTTTTACACCGGACCTGGTTCCGTTTATTATTCTGTTGGAACATCCTGTCTGTGTGTTTTACACCGGACCTGGTTCCGTTTTATTATTATTCTGTTGGAATATCCTGTCTGTGTGTTTTACACCGGACCTGGTTCCATTATTTATTATTTTGTCGGAATATCCTGTCTGTGCGTTTACGCTGGATCTGGTTCCATTATTTATTATTCTATTGGAATAACCAGTCTGTGCGGTCTATCGCATGCATGGTGATTTCTTTTGTTATTCCATTCTTTATTGTACTCAGTTGGTTAAGTTTTGATTTCTATACTCCATGAAAGTTGTGGAATATCCTTGATAATTGCGTTTCATCAAGTATCTATTCATGAAAATATTCTCCTGATCATTCTTGAATTTTACTCCACAAAGGAGTATCATGTTGACAATTTGGACGTTGTTAATTCTTGGATAAATTAATTCTTGAACTTGTTTTATTGAATTCTTATATCATTGTCATCATCCTCATGTTTATATTCTGTTGAAAGTCATCTGTGGCCTGTAGTGCATAGATGGACTTGGTATGATTATGACCAGGGATTATTCGGTGTAATCATGACCGTAATGTTACGAATGATGTGGTAAAAGTCCTCATTGGCCCGTAGTGCATTGATGGACAGTTGTTGGCATGATCATGACCATTAATGAATATACGAATATCCTTGGCCGTAGATTATTGGTATGATCATGACTAGGGTTCTCTTTCACTGGAGTGTAAAGATGAGTAGATTATTGGTATGATCATGACTAGGGTTCTCTTTGGCCTGTAGTGCAAGGCCATGATCATGATCATGATCATGATATTCCACAAATTTCATGGAGTATAGACGTCAAAACTTAACCAACTGAGTACAATAAAGAATTGAATAACAAAAGAAATCACCATGCATGCGATAGACCGCACAGACAGGTTATTCCAATAGATTAATAAATAATGGAACCAGGTCCGGCGTAAACGCACAGACAGGATATTCCGACAGAATAATAAATAATGGAACCAGGTCCGGTGTAGAACACACAGACAGGATATTCCAACAGAATAATAATAAAACGGAACCAGGTCCGGTGTAAAACACACAGACAGGATGTTCCAACAGAATAATAAACGGAACCAGGTCCGGTGTAAAACACACAGACAGGATGTTCCAACAGAATAATAAACGGAACCAGGTCCGGTGTAAAACACACAGACAGGATGTTCCAACAGAATAATAGAAGAATGTCACCAAGTATAGGGTAGACCGCGTATACTGGTTATTCCAACAGAATAATAACAAATGGAATAACAGAAGTTCTCTTCATGAATATAAAAGAAATAATATTCCCTACCGTTTTAAAGAAGAGCTGAAGTAAGGAAGTAGTAGCAGAATACTCTTCTTCTCTCTCTCTATAGTTTCTCTCTATAGTTTCTCTCTCTAGAGTTCAGTGAATTCGTAAGAAATAATGAAGGAATGAGCTGCTATTTATAGAAAAATAGAATGCATAGTAACTAATCCATGAACGGTCCAGATTGATTACTTTAATCTGACGGTCCATATTTAAAGAAAAATCTTTTAAATAAAATAAAATATATTCTATTTATAGAATAACTTTAATAAAGTATTTTGTTTTATATAAAAAGATGTTTCTGTTTTATTACGTTAATAATACGAATAAAACAAAACGTCATTATCGCTAAATAATTCATATTATTAACTGACAATAATAGAATCAAACTGAGTGACTTCTCACATAAGCATTAATAATCAATACCGTGTGCTACTATGCAACCACACGTATTACTGTACTTTTACTACCGAGTAGTTCAACAGCAACAATGGTAAAATTTCCGCCGTTATTTTTAATAAAATATTTTTTTTTTGTCGTTTTCTCAATCCGACAATAATTCCGTTGTGGGGTCCACCAATGATTGTGTCGTTGTACGAATATTCCCTGTTAAAACGAATATTCCCCGACCAATCGAATATTATATAACAACTTGCGTACTTTGCAAAATTTATAAATATTACCCACAACTATAACATTATATCAAATTAACTCCATAATATTCAAAAATGATATTTATAAAAAAAATTCATCTTTATTTATAAAAGTTGGGGTCTTACAACATAGGCTTCTTTCCAACTTGGACGGCCTGTCAGTCTGACCACCTCGGTATAGGGTTCTAAGCAGTATGTTTTCTACCCTTTTTCGACCATGGTCAGGTCTTCTTTCGGCAGCAAGAATCAATCTTCTTCTAACATCACCTTGGGCTCTCGAACGAGAATCCTCAGAAATATGCTTGAAAGCAGTACCACCAGGAGCACTCTCCGAAGGACCCAATCAATCCTTGACAGATACTCGTTGTGTAGACGAAGTAATAGCCATCAGCTATCCTTCAGAAGTAACTGTTCTATTCTTCACCATGGATTCCGACGTAGAACAACTATGTTTTGTGATTGAAAATATCAAGGACACTAGAACTCAGCCCTCCTTCTAGCGCCAATGTTAACGCCAAGATCTTTGGTGACGTCTCAATCACGTAAGACGCCCTAATCCTGCACAGTAAACACAGTCAACACCAAAAGCTTGACAGCTGGACCGTCGGGGGATAGCTCCGGCGTGAGAGTCGGTACAGGCCGTTCAAGGTTTAACAATGGAGGATGAAATATCTAGTGTCTCTAGAGAGATAAAAATCGTGGGTCGTGTGTATGCGTACTTTTTGTTAGGAGACTTCATTGCTAGGTTATACTCTCATGCTCGGTTTTTTGTGCCACCAACCCTAATCTGACACAGCCCCTCCCCCAACTCCTCTATGGTCTCAGCCGGATGTGTGCAGGTTGTCACCTTTTTCCCACTGTGCATGCCGCCGGCCGGATAAAATCTCATCCACATTAATGAAATGCAGAAAGATGGCAGACATAACAGTCAACTATTATCTTTTGTGATGATTACCGGTCAAAGATATGATAAGAAACAATCTGCATAATGGACCAATCCAATGACTAAGCCCAATAACATAGTCAAATAACGGGGCCCAAATCATTTGACCCAACAGGACAAAAGTAATATAGTCAAAGGACGAGCCCATTCGGCCTGGCCCAACATGAAAAGTATTATGGCCCAACAACCATCATAACTTAAACACATGCGTGCATATATGGCCATCATATATATATATATATATATATATATATATATATATATATATATATATATATATATATTTCCCAATTAACTTTGCGTTGCATTAACAAGTTTTTTCATAAAATAATTATTTGGAGGAGCGTTTCTTGTTGCTAGATTTAGCTAGATAGGTTTGAGAAAACTAAATTATATGAACAGATCAAGATCTAACAAGAAAGCTCGTTACTTATCTAGAAAAATTAAGTAAATATATTAATTTATTGTTACCTTGTTTGTTTGGTCTTGTAGTTATGCCAGGTACAAATTTTGTACGTACTAAGAAACATAACTTTTTAAAAGAACTTAAAAATTAAACCAACACATAAACATATATATAATAGTGTAGTACTTAAAACAAAGGGTGGGTTCATTGTATATATAATAGTGTAGTACTTAAAATAATTTCGACAAATGATTTCTATTCAAGTCGTTCAGCCGTAAGTTTGACAAATGACTAGTTCGAGCTCTTAAGAGCTCGGCTGCTGTGGGGGCAACCTACTTCTACAATAATTTTTTTTTACACAAAAACAAACAGTATTTGTAATGTTAGATATATATTTTTTAAATTCAAAGGCAAAACTAACAATGCCTTTAAATCCCCTAAAAAAATGGTTGTGAAATACTCCATAAAAATTAAAGATACAATCGATCATCTATTGTCAATTAAGGAGAATACTGCCGAAGCCATTTATTGGATGGGCCATCTCATTAATTAATCGACTAATTTGTAGGGCCGTTAAGAACCTGTTGTGTAGATGACTAGTATTAAATAAGACTTCTTGAAATTATGTTAGTTGTGTTTGATAAAATTGAATGAAATAATTTTGAATTAGTTGAATGAAGTAAAATTCTAATGTTGAAAGAAAAAAGTTGTTTGATAATTGATATGTCTGAAACACCTTAATAGTATTATTATTTTACCCGTTTGAAAAAATTCATAAATGTTATAAATTTATTTAATATTACTTAATATAATATAATAGTTAATATTCTAAAAAAATCATTCAGTCAAAAAAATGGGACTTAATCATTCAACCAAAATCGTCTGAATGGCTGACTGATTCAGTCATTCAGATAATTTTTTCCAAAATAAATACACTGAATGACTGAATCGGTCAATTATTCGGTGTTAATCAAACAAACCCCAAGTCTAATTAACAAGTTTTCGTCAAGAGTCAATTGTACCACTTTTACACAGTATAACTGAGCTAGATAATTTTATTGAATCATATTTAAAAAAGTTAATGTAATTATAAGTTTTAATGGGATTAATTACAAGTGTCTCATATTCGTACAACTAGAGTTTTATATAGTTTTGAACTTTCGGTTACAATTTAAATAAAAGAGTTAATATCAAATAAATAATTATTAGTATACTTGTTGAAAATCTTCATTTTTATTATTTACAGGATATTTCCTCACGCTTTAGAGTTTCAAGTTTGTAATTTAATTTATTCCGTGATTTTTATTTATGTTTGAGAGAGAAAAAATTAGAGATAAGAAGTGATAAAATTCTAGAGAGAAGATTTTATAAAATTCTAGAGAGAGAAACTAAAAAATAAATCTTTCTTATAGATAATATGAGGAATCCATATATACATTAATCTATATTTATGTTTAAATTTGATATATAAAAAATATTTGAATATTAGTTAATAAAATAAAATTAAGAGGTTTTAAAAAATATTTTAATAATAGTTAAATTCTAATTCTATACCTTTTTGATAAAAAAAAAAACTTAATTTTGTCTAATTATATATGTATGTATATAGATAAAAAGATATGATATGTAGTTAGTTGGTTTCTCAATGTATTGCTATAAAAAATATAAATAAATAAATAAAAAGTTATTAGCAATTAATATATCAAACCCATGGGCCATGAATATAGAGCCCACACGCTTACAAAAAGGAGTGATGTTAACAATAACAATGACCCTCACCCAGTAGACAGAAAAGGAAGGGTCATCTTCTTCATAAGACATCACATATATAATGTGACAATTCTTATGCAATCTGTATATTCTCCTCCTCCTCCTTCTTTTTCCTTGTTTATTTATATCATAGTTGCAATCATCATAAAGACCCCCTATATTTATTTCTTCTCTCTCTTCCCCCTCACCCCACCTCACCCGACCCGACCCTACCCTTGCATTTAAATTTCATGATGTGTTCTTCCATGTGGCTCACATTAAATTTCCATTACCTTAAAGTAATACTCCCTCGGTTTCTAAGTCGTTTTATAGATCCGCAAAGTATAAAAGGAATAATTATAAAATATTAAATATAATTTCAATTGTCTGTATTGTCTTTATATTGAAAAAAGATAGTGTTATTTATTAGACAGAGAATAGTGAGATAACTAAAATTATATTTAATATTTGGGTTAATATTGAAAACTAAATAATTAACGTTTACTTAAAATTCTCAAATGACTTATTTAGATAAAAATATTTCTCTAAAACAACTTATATTAAAGAACGGAGGGAGTCTAATTTTATAAAATGCTTTTCTTCAGTGATAAAGAAATCGCTCAAACGATCAAGAAATTTTATACACCTCTCACATTTCAATAAGTTTACTATCACATAAAAATCGCTCACATACTGTTCACATACACTCATTTGCATATTGGTATGACACACGCACAGAGCAAGTCATGTGAGTCATTAGTCATATCAATATATATATGAATGTATGTGAACGATATGTGAGGGTGAACGATTTTATGTGATAGTAGTATTACTCCTCACATATATGGCTGTATATGTGAAGCTCTTTATTTATAATGTGAGACCACCCAGTTTAAGATAAATGACCTCACATGAATTATGTATAAGAGTTGAAATAAAATCCTGATATATATTTTCAATAATTTAATATTAGAGATATTTTTTGTATAGTCTGTTTTAAAAGTAAAGATGCATTTTTAATTTTAACTATAAAATGACATTAAGCTCTTAACATGTCATTATTTTTATTTTTAACTAATTAAATACTATTGTGTCATCACTACACATTTTTAGCAAATATTAGGAATAAATTTGTAAAAATAATATTTTATTTAAAAGTCGTCATTTAACAAATATATTTTTAATTTTGAAACAGATGAAGTATATTTTTGACATAAATCCTAGAACTAAAATGTCAAAAAAGAAATTTAAAAACTTTGATTATGCAAGTTTGTGTTATAAATGTATAAATTTTTCTTCTTCTTTTTTTGAGGTGGGAGAGGGAGGGGGGGTTTCTAGATACTATTCTAACCTGATCCAGCCCAGCCCGAATGATTAGCATAAACCTTATAATAATAAGATCAAATTTTATGGGTTCAAGTTTTAACGGATGTTAGGCAAGATCTGTGTCACATTTTTAATTTTTTTTAAAAAATTATTGTTTCTCCCTCACTCATTATAAACTCCTAATTTCTCTCTCATATATTTTTAATTACACACATAGTGTGCGCCAGAAACACTAGTATAAATATTTGAAATCAAGATAAAGCATAAATTTTTTTATTTAAATTTTATATACGTTACAAAAGATAGTTCATTGTTATAAATGTCACGTAAATTACAAGCTCAAAGACTCCATGAAAACAAGATTTTGTAGCAATGCAATTGAATAAATTTGTCCACTTGCATGAAATTGAAAGACATAGTCAAAAGGGAAATCCTTACTAGAATTGCAGCATTGTCATTCAATGTAAAACTTGTAGACCAGTGTCCAATCTATGAAGGTCATGGAAGCCCATAACAAAATGTAGCAAGTAGCAACCATTAATTGTGGTCCAAACTGACTTTTCAATTGGCAAATATATAATAATATCTTCCCCGTACCCCTCTTAACCCTATTTGCCTGCAATTTGATTAGAAAATCCGTGAAACATATATATGTATGTTGATGTTCTTCCCATGCCACAAACAAAGCAAGATAACTTTTCAGTTGTCAATAGAAATCAAGAAGATTACATAATCTCTCTCCAAATACAAGTATTAGTTGAATAAAGATCACTATTAAGAATTGGCTAACGTTTGTCTCTACCCTTATGGTACGTTTGGATCGGAGTAATGAATCTGGAAATGGAATGAAAAAAATTGTGTTTGGTTGCAATTGGAATAGATTGAATCATTATTATTCGAATTTTATTCTTTGAGAGAGGGAGAGTATAGAATAACTCATTCAAACTTCCTATTTCATTCTTTCGATCCAAACGTAACATTAGTAATCATGCATTTTATTCAAGTTCATTTTTGCTTTGGCTTGTGAAAATAAAAAATAGATTTGACATTTGTATATACCGGTCATGTTATTACGCACAACACAACTTAATTATTAACATATAACTTTGCAAAAACTTGGTACTCCAATCCAATATATTAGTACCAGATTTGAGACAGCATAAGAAGGGATAGAAGAAAGGCAAAAGACAGGAGCCATATTATATTATATACATATATCTAATTTTTGGAGTATTGAGTGTACACAACTGCAAGGTAAACAAGCATTGATGGCTACTCTTCACATGCCCATCCAACCAGCCATCCATCTCTTTCCCATGTGCACCTCCACATAAACATCCAAAACAATCCTTCATTATTCCCCTTTCATTCCAGCTAACTCTATGAATAACAACAACAACATTTCCATTAATGAATACTATATATATATTATCAAAAAGATATCATTTATTGGAATCTCTATTTCTATAAACAAACTGTAATACTAAATTATATTGATGGAGAAGAAGCTAAAAAAGTACTTATACGAGTATAAACAAGAAACGGAACAAAACAAATTATTACATTCAAGAATGCCAGATACCATTAAATATACTACGGAATCTATTAGTGGATAATTTCCTAACAATCTTTTTCGCATCGGATACTTCGGCTGCTGCAAGTTTTTCTATGTTTTTGAGGTACCCTGACTTTGCAATTTTCTTTCTTCCGCTAGTGGAGTTTATTAGTGACATTAAAATTGAAAGCAACAGCTTTCTGTCACCTGAATTTGAAGCCTCCTCCTCAGGATCAAGTAATTGTAGAACCAAACCAACATTTTGCTCGTTTTGCACGAATTTCTTCCGATTCCTGGGGACTAATACCATGCTAGATAGTGCCTCGGCTGCGATTTCTCGAACTTCAAATGACTTTGCATCAAGAAATTTAACAAACTCCGGCATAAACCCTGCATCACCCATTGCCTTTTTAGCCTCCTCTGAGGTTCCACATAGCCAAAATGCTGCCTTTAAAGCCAATTCTTGGACTGAAACCTCTCCGTTGCGAAGAAAATAAAGGATATGATGCATAAATCCAGAATTCATCAAAATATTTAAAGAACTCGCTGATTTCATGCATAAATTCACTATTGCCCTTGAGGCCATTTCTCGAGCCTTAGATGAGAACAAAGTTTTCGGATCCAAAATGCAAACTAGCACACTAATCCCACCTTCCCTAGTAATCAAATTTCGAATTGATTCATCCCCGGATGCCATAGTTTGAAGAAAATCAATTGAAGTTATTTGTACAACTTCATCTTTAGACCTTGCTAGCTTGATGAAAACCTCAATAGCGCCTTCTTCAACCATAAACTTCTTTATTTCCTCAACCCCAATAAGATTTTTTAAAACCCCACAAGCCAAACCAACCAATTCATTATCACATGTATCAGAATTTGTGCATATCTTCAACAGAGCAGGCACTCCACCATGAGCTGAAACCGACCACGCATTATCCGAATTCTCAGTGACATTCATCAAACACCTTGCTGAATTTTTTTTCCCAGCTTCACTTCCAGACTCCAAAACCCCAACCAATGGCGCAATTATCCCTGCCTCAGCTAAAACATTTCTGTAGGCCTCAAACCCAGAAACCAAGCACACCCCTTTTGCAGCTTCTTGTTGAATTTCCATTTCATCTGAATCAAGAAAATTCACCAAGATTGAAATCAACCCATCAGTCTCCACAGCAATCTTTACATACTTTTCATCATCTTCATGAATCACTTCATTGAAAGCAATTAAAGCTTGTTTCTTCATATTGTTGTCACCAATCTTTAGCCTTGATAACAAGTCGTTCACATAGAATTTCATGTCATCGCGAGAAGCCGAAACCCCTGGCTTTTGTACCACAAGGGCATAATTGTGGGTAAGCAATCCAACAGTGTAAATTTCAGATAGACTTTTTGTGTGGTTGTCTATTTTAGAAAAAAGTATAGCAAGGTCGCTTTGCATTAGTAATTTGCCACTAAATGATAAGTTTATGCACCTCCTTGCAAATTCATTACATTCATCGAGTGTGGCTGCGATTGCCTGAATAACTTCGCCGGAGAGTGATGGGTTGTCGCCGGAATCACGGTTTTCGATGGCGTTGAGGCCGGAGAAAAGCTCCTCGAGCTTGTTTCGTATCTGCTGCCATCTGACAGTGAAGACTTTGATCGAATAAGATAGGGAAATGATTGAAGCTGTGAGGTTAATGGGTAGCCGGAGTCTTGGTTTCCCGGCGGATGATGATTCCGGAGACGTTTGGTATTGATTTTGGGAATTGTCTTCTTCACCCATCTTGTTTATGGATGGGAACCCGTTTTCAGTGGAGGTGGGTTTGAAGATTCCGGCGAATGGTCGGAGAATTGGTGATGAGGCATGACTCATGAGAGGAAACAAATTGATGATCTTATCATGAATGAAGAGGAGGAGACTTAGGAGTGGGACTGTCTCTCTTTGCTTAACTTCTGCGTATGTAAAACAGAATTCAGTTTAGTATAAATTGACAAAACTAACCTTTTTGGAACTGTGCGAGTCTGTGACAGACAGACAGACAGGGTGTATAATATAACAAGGAAAGGGAATTAAAATAAAATTGGTGGATTGACATTTTGGCTTCTTATAGGAGAGTTTATGTGACAAAATCATTAATCACTTGGTACTACTACATTTTACTTTTCCCTACCAGTTTACGTAACTAAAAGTTGTAATTCTGGCATTTGACAAGTTTCAATACTCGACAACGATTTCTTTTAGCGCAGTTCAAACGTAATTTATATGAATTTAATTTTTTTAAAAATTATGAATTTCTTTGTGCTTGTAACGTTAAAGTATGACCACAATTAATTAATAGTTTGTTGCATGAGTTTTTAGTGGTAATTTTCATATCAAAATAAAAATTTATTTTTACGGTTAACATTTAGAGGTGGTGATATTTTTAACGCCCTCGGATTATTTTTGATAATAACGTGTGAGTTTGTATTGTGCTACAAAATCTCAGCCCCTATTTTAATAAGTTATGTTTTGGTCATTTATTATGTCAGTCTAACCAAACTTTATACTACTACTCATTATTAACCAAGAATCTACTAATTGATGCCTAGGGGTGTGATTTGTCAGGGGAGGAAATTGCTAAGAAATTCATCTCAAAGACCATAGGTATATAAAGGAGACCACTTGGACAATGGCTTACCCCATATTAATGTTAATGTTAGAGACAATTTATTTTATAATTATTTTACAATTTATTGTTGCTTCAATATAGTATATACTTTACGCTAATAGGTCACCCCTAAATAAGGGAGGGACTTGGGAGTGAGATTAACACATTTGGAGATGGAATTAATATAGGCCCCGTTTGGACCAAAAAAAAAAAGGGCTTCACTTCAATGGAGTAGGGTTGGGATATTGGCATGGAGATGAAGCATGCTCTCCCCACCATGTGAACCCTTTTCTTTTGGTGTGCTTGTAGGAAGGTGGGGAGAGAATCCCCATGCAAAGAAAGGTCTGGTGTGTTGATAATGAAAGGAGTTGCTAAAGTGAAGCCAAGAGTTGCTCACCGTCAAAAACAATGCGTTGCTAAAGGAAAACATAAAGGCATGTAGTAAATGTGTTGTATGAAATGAAATAGTGAGTGATGTCATAGAATAGAAGATGTTAGGTAGAAAGAAAGGGCATTGTTATTGTTAATGTTACGGACGGGGTAGGGGACGACTTTGAGTAAGGAAGAAGGGAAATCCAACAGTTTCAAAAATCAAAATACCTTCCTTAGGTTTTAAGAGAAAGACGTTATGATATGATTTGTTTTTTTTTTTGGCGGGGCGTGGGAATGCAATCGCCATCCCCATCCATTTCATTATTATGTCAATCACTATATATTAACTATCAACATATATAGGTATACATCCTTGATCAATACAAATGCATCGAATTACAAGCAAGACAAAACTATAATCAAAATGCTTAAAACTGTGCATGCAAAATGCATAAAAAACAAGTCTACTAGCTAAACTACATGCTCAAACTCTCTACACTTGAAAAAGTTTTTCCCTTTACGCAGAGTTAGAGAACATGTTGTAATTTAGTACACCATCACCATCCAAGAGTGATTAAATATGAGGGAATCTGATACAAGAATTTAAATCATACAGAAAACAAATCATCTATGAGGGATGATAGCTATAAATTAGAAAGAAAAAAAGTCCATGGTATAATCAAATTTCCAATAACAGCGCGCAATCCCCAAAACCAATTACCTATAACAAGTGAAATTTGAAAAAGAAGAAACTCAAGTGTACTTGTAAGTGCAGATCATCCAAACTTGGAACTATTAAACCAAATTATATCCCACTTATATTATGAAATCAATCTTCATAATTTAGTGGATTCTGCCAATTATAATGCATACCAACTATATCTATCCAACTACTACATAAATCATCCATAAAAAAAAAATAAAAAAATGTTTCATGATATCATTCTCCATTCAAAGAGTATCTAACCAGTACCTCATTCACACATCAAATAAGGTTAAGCTAGGAAATATCAAGATTATATTAACAGGCTAGGGATCTTTCATGGTATATATGGGGAAACTTGGAAATCTTGGGGCTGAAAATTATGACTTCGAGAGTTTTCAACAGAGATTTGAAATGCTTAAAAGTGAATGTGCTAGGGGAAATTTTTAAAAAAATAACAAAGTAAAATAAAACCGAACAGGACCAGCCCCATCTTAAAATACAATCTGGCATGAATTAAGACCCCGTGCAAAACAATCATATGAAAATTCTAAACAAACAATTAGAAAATATATAGTACACATGCAGCAATAAAGATGTCACAACTTAAATTGTCAAATATCCTACATAAGGTTTAGAGAGTAAGAACAAAAGGAGGTGCATCCCTTCTAGGACCAGCTACAGACCGATAAACATAAAGTTTATCAGCACCGCTGTCATCATTCCCATTATCCTTCATCACCTCAACATTCAACCTTGGCCTATACTTGGCTAATAGTCTGCAACCGTTCATTGTCACGTTGCAAGCTGACATCCAGAGAGACCGCATTGATTCATACTTCTCCAACCCTGAAAGTAATGCCGCATTCCCAAATGGGCAGTCCCTAATTTCAAGCTTCCTTAGCTTTGGGCAACCCTCCATCACAGCCTGCATTCCCAAATCACTGCTGCCAGCAAAAGCCACGGAAAGGGTTTCCAGGTTTTTGGCATACTCTCCAATATACTCAAAAGTCAGGTCCGTCAATAGGCCTGAAACTGCAAGTCTCTGGAGCTTAGTGCAAGTCTTTACCACCGAACCAAAGGCCTCATCCATTGGCTCATTTGTTAGGTAATCTGGCTGGCATGGATTCATTATGCAGAGGCGGAAGTGGGTAAAATTAGGACAGTTCTGCACTATAGTTGCAATGGCAGCATTAGTCATCTGCCGACAGAAGTAGAGGACATAGTGGAGTTTGCGACATCCATAAGATACAGCCACAAAACCTGACTCGGTCACTCCATGAAATATATCCTGGTCAAAGGGATCTGAAGGAAAGACTCGTAGTTCCTCAAGCAAGGGACAGTTAGATCCAACAGCTTCTAGCCCATTATCTCCCACTGTGTCCAGGACCTGCACCAGGAAGTTTACTTATCAGAAACTCAAAATTGTAATTATGTAATTACTTAGAAAGGCCATTGAAAAATCATATAAGCTTTTTCTCTTAATTTTTTTTAAAGATTTATATGTTATAACAGCACGTGTGAAATCTCACAAACATTTTGGACTTTTAAAAGGTTTGGTATAGTAGTTTGGTTGTGAAAATAAAATAATAAGAGAATTTGGATTTTGTTTAACAAGGAAAGTTTCTTACCCAAAGGCGCCGTAGATTTGAGCATTGAGCAAGAACCTTTTCAAGTTCGCCACTTTGCAGAGTTGCATAGCTCAGATTCAAGAAAGTCAGATTGGCACAGGCCGGGAAAAAAACTGGGAGATAGAGGGAAGTAGCTTCCCATAATCCTGAGAGGGTGCGCAGATTTTTGCATCTGCTGAATGCACTTTCAAGCTCTTCACACTGGCGGGGAGCAAGCTCTTGTTGGAAAGAGCCAGTACCAAGCTTCGTCAATTGGGGTGCCCTTATCAGTAGCTTTTGTAATTGTTCCAAGCTGATATTTTTATTAACCTTCAAAACCCTTAATGATCTGCACCTGTTTACTAACCTCTCAAGGGCATCAAAACTGACTTCACTGTTCAGGCTGGCAAAGTTCAGCACTTCCAGCGACACAAAGTTCTCAGCAAAGCAATTTAACCAACCCCCACCAACATCATCCATGCCATTTTCCTGTATGTCAAGCTCAGTCAAGTTCCTGCAAGAGACATTGGACTTTAGAAGTCTTGTTCTTTGTACAAGCCAAATCAAATACAAGTGACAGACCACAACCACAACAGCAAAAAAGGAATTTATTCTTTGTAAGGTAATTGGTTATTGAACTCAAAAAGTAAGAAGTGGAGACCAACATTTGTAATAGGAAATAAAATAAACGCCAGTTAAGATGTAAGATAGTCAGATGGTCGCTCCACTTACGAGACCTCAATTCATATAGCACACTTTATTAGTTTAACCTATTCAAAAGTAAAAAGATATCAAGTCTTTCAGTCTATAAGGGAGCCTTGATGATTCGAAAACCTCCAAAAATGAGATGTATTGTTTTTTTGTTGCTCTCTTTCTACATTATGTCAACCAAAAAAAGAGATAGGGATATGGAGCTGGACATTAAATAATTTGATATTGATCAATCACTTCACTTAAAAATCTGATTCAGACATGATATAACATTGATCAATCAGGATTACTGGTCACCATTGGTAGATCACTTACAACTGGCAAGCAATCAGTAATTTATTGCAAGTGTTCATTGAAAATCTCCTTGCCAAAGGAATGAGGAGGTTTACCCAAATTAAACACATCAACAATAAACAAAAGGAATAAAGCCTAGAATGGTCAGGAATTTAAATGCATAACAAAACTGTAATTGACCAAAGTATATTGCATGCCACATAGCACAGAAACGATTATGAAGCTATTCGGGAATGTGCGTTTGCCAAAAATGTAGAATATGAAACACTCGGGATACATTAAACATATGGCTTAATTATACATATTCCATAAAAATTAATATTATTTAATTCATAACAAGATAAAACTGCAACAATTCATCATATTCATTACTGATGTATTTCAAAACTCAAAGTTAACAATCCAATCATAAATTATACTCATCATTCAGCCAGTACAAGTTACATCCCTATAGTGAGCCGGTACATTTCACTGAAGTTTCCAATGGAATAATCTATATAAAATTGGAAACTCGTATTTATTTCTCGAAATCGGTTCTTAGAATTTCGATTTCCAAACAATTGCGAAAGGCAATTCCTGAGCGGCAAAATGAACAGAGTCGAAGAATTGCAATTTCAATCCAGCACACATGCTAAACTGACAGATGTCAGATAGTGGCCAAGGTTTGGACACCAAACAAGAGAAAAGACCACTAGTTTCACTCTTATGATTCCCTAGATGCAAACTATATAAAAGGAATAAAGCTCATTGGTGAAAAGATAAGAATGACAAATGAAGAGGATCAGACAATATTTTCAAATATAGGTTCTTGTATGCAATGAGAATGTCAACAATATTTTATAGCAATAACCTAAAAGTCCGTTTCAAGATAATGGCATCCAGGTACAGTAAAATTCAGATAAACGAAATTTGAGCCATTCCAAAAGCTATTTGCTCATAAAATTCAATATTTACCACCAAATTGTTAATTCTAAAGAGCTATCACACAGGCTTACTTTGCCCCCTCACTTTCTTCTCAAGCAAGGAGAAAGCAGCATTGGCCACAGCATCTCACAAGAGACTCGCAACAAGAACCTAGAAATTGCAAACCATTTTGGGACAATATATCTTAATTCTTAACTTCTTGTCACCGTCAGTATATAATTATACATTAATGATGTGTCGTGGTTACTAATTATGCAGTTGTCCCTAATCATTTGGAGTTAACTTATTTGTCTCTATTCTAATTAAGCTAATCGTAACAAACCAATAATAAAACCACCCTTCTTCTGATCAATAAAAGATGAATACTTGACATCTCCAAGAAAGTAGACAACAAGTTCCAGAAAAGGAGAATAAATGAATAGTATCAAAGAACTGACCGAATGAGTAGTACTCAAAATTTCCCAGATAAATATGGAGATATTTTGAAAGAATAATGACATAAAGATTCAAGAACATGCAATCCATTAAATGCTCATTAACAGGTCAAATATCACATCAAGAAATCAGCAGAAAACAGAGAGAAAATAGATTACTACAAAGTAGTGAAACCAATGAGACAACGCCATCACTTCCCCACCCCCAAAATCACATCATTCATTTTTCAACCACACATCAAACGGACATAACTTTATCACAGACAAACTTTATCAACTCTTCCATCAACGTACATGCATAAAACATATAGATATAGTAAACGAAAATAAAACAGTGAATGGTGACTTACTTTTAACCAAGTGAGTCTCAAGTAGAACATTTTGCTATATTTATCATATTAAACAAACCCAAGTTCAACAAATTCAGCAGTAGAAGCTATTAACACCATAAAAGGAGTATTAATTCCACAACTTATTTAATTTAATGAACGATAGAGAGGATTTCAAAATTCTTACTTGCAATGAGTTGCAATAGCTTTGAGACCATCAGTACTAAAACCATCACAGCTCAAGAGGGATAAAGCTTTAAAATTTGAAAACGAATTTGCCAGAAACTCCAAACTTTCATCTCTCACAGCCATTCTCTTCAGCCTTAACTCCTCCAAGAATGGGTAAGCTTTTGCAAACACTGCAAGCCATGAATGAATATCAGCTCCCCAATTTTGTGGCACCAAATTGAAGTCTGAAAATCTTGGTTTCCCCTTTAAAGTGACGCTCCGGATATTCGGAAATCGCCTCGCCACAATCTCCGGCGAGACCGAGTAACAGTTTCCAATGAACACCCTGGTCCGGCTCCACCTCTCAGCGTTGAACCAGTCTTTGCAGACCAGTGAAATTGAGCTTCGATCTTTGTGGGATCTCACCAGAGAGAGAACTCGTTCCAGTACCTCGTCTGGGAATGGCGCAGTCGAATTGGGAGAGTTGGCCGAGTTTACCGAGCCCGCCGAGTCCTTGTTCCTCTTTGGAATTGGATCCATATTGATTTAAAGCTCAATTCCCAGCTCCAGAGCTACATTCAATTATTGAAAAAATCAAAACCCCTTTTCAAACAAACTCAAAAGCATTTGTATACAGATATACACCAAATATCTATGCATATGCAATCTAATGATTTGAGATATAGATATAGACATGTTTACAACCAAAAAAAAAAACCTCCATAAACGAATTTCAATACTAAATTATGTTAGATCAAAAAAATCAAGTTCTACTGTTGTATTATATACATACATTCACATGCAACTACACATATAGATTCAAATATGTTTACATGCATAGATACATATGCATCTAAAATTCTGGAGTCAATTCAGTTACAAAACTCCGCTAAAAACAGATTCAAGAAATGTTTAAAGCAGCCGAAATTAATTTAAAACAATGTGACAGATTTTCTCATTAGGGCACGAATAAATAACAGCTCAAAACCCTTAAAATACTGAAACAAGAAATGGATCCAACATTAAAATTTTAAAACAGCTCTACATAACAGGTTTAATACAGAAAAATTCACACACAAATAAACACAACTGTGTGCGAGAGATTCTCTTTCTAATTAACCTGAGGGAGATTGAAGCTAGCAGCAAAAGAGAGGAAGAATTAAGATGGACTAATCGATAAGCCAATTTGGGTTTCATTTTCATAGGGGAAAAATGAGCTGAAAATAAAATTTCTATATATATATAATATACATATAAGAGAAATTTTTGTTTTTATTTATTTATGTGGAATCAGATTATGGCAGGGACAGCACCTAAACTGCTCCGTGGTGTGATTTGCGCACACCACCCTCTTATAATCTGCCACGTATAAAACTCAAATGGATTGGAGCGCCTTTGGAGAAACTGAGGCATACGGCTGATGTTACGCTCAGTTTCTGAGTTTTGAATAGAAAAGAAAAAAATAGAAAACTTAAATTAGAATATAAAAAAAAAAGAATAGAAAATTTGAAGTTTTTGTTTGTGTTGTTTATAAGTTTTTAATAAAAAAGGATAGAAAATTTAAAATTGAGGACATGAGTTGTAATTTAAAATTTATTATATTAAAAGTTGAGGATAATATGGGAATTATAAAAATATTACTTATTCCAATTTCTTTTCCGTCCAAATCAGGCCAATTTTAGACGGAAAATTTTGACAGAAAAAGTGGCCAAGTTTTTTATCCATTTCTTTTCTTTTCACATAAGAATTGAAAAGAAAACTTAAATTTTTCGACCTTTTTTTTGTCCATTTTAAAACTCAGAAACAGAACATAATGAAATATACGGATTTCGGTTATTAAGTAAAAGAGTTGGTAAAAAAAGTTTTTAAAAGGACTGACAAAAGATTTTTATTTATTTATTTATTTTAATCGTAATTTGTTTGACTTGGACAAATCAAACCGATCACTTCTTTCCTTCCAAATTTCACTCCACCATGAACTGTGTTGTAGGACCCGGTCTTTAATTTCTCTGTCTCGTTATTTATCTTATTTATTATTTTACCTATCTATATTTATTTATTTGCAATTAATTTTATATCAAATAAAGTAATATGATAAAAGTTGTGGTTGACTTTTTGCATATAAGAAGAAGAAAAAATCATAAATTGTTCATATTTAAATTTTCATTTAATTACATAATTTTCTGCGACTAATGATAGTCCATAAATATGCACAGATAATAGAAATATGACAATTAATATTAAGGGTATTATAGATAAATTATTATAAAAATATATTATTGAAGGTAAATAAATATTTAACTTGAGACTAATTAAAATATTAATAAGGACTTTTATCCTTTGACGGAAGGAGTACTCGTATCTTATTTGTTATCTCATATATGCACCTATATTTAATGTCATCTTATCCTTATTTATTTATTTGTAACTAAATTTATTTCTAAATAAAGTTACGGAAAATAGTAATTGATATATTCTAAAATACAAAATTATTATTGATTTTATGTAGTTAATTTAAAAAAAATTAATTTGATTTTTTTTTTAAAATTTCTCCTAGTTATCAATTTTACAAATTATCTAAAAAGTAATATTTGTTGAAAAAATTAAAATTTTAAAAAATATTGAACAATTAATATTTTTGTTCCTGGCCTCTTTTGGATCGGGAAATTGGAGTCTATTTTGAACACTCTTTATCAAAATTTATTGTCTTTTATCTCTTCTTCCATCTCTACCTCGATGATTGTCACCTAAGTACGTATTTTGAAATCCGGTAAAGAATAAAAATCATATAATTTAAAATGAGTAAATGAGATGGAAGATTAGATACAAAGAAATAATAAGACACCACATTTATTTTCGTATATTATTCCATTTTTGTCTAATCATTAATTTATTTATGATACTTACATAATTATTCAGATTCCTCCAAATCTAACTAACTATAACTATAACTATAACTATAACTATAACTATATCCATATCTATATCTATAGATATGCCAAAATCAGAGGAACCCATTTTTTGATGATTTGATATATCTTTTAAAAAATTCATCAACATAATAAGTTTTCATATTTGAAACAATATAATTCATAATATGGTTTTATGAAGGTAAATATCTTATATCCACACTTGACACTTGGTAGGATAAAAAGAAGATACTCCTAGTGTTTGCGTACATTTTAAAAATACGAATAAATTTATTTCAATTAAACACCAAAAATAGATTATTATTATTATTATTATTATTAGGGAAATGTTAAATCTACAACAGAAATTATTATTTCTACAACAAAATTGTCGCTATATATTCTATAGCGACGATTTTTACTGTCGCTATACATCTACAGTGACACTTTTATTATAAAAATAATAAAAAATATTATGAATTTAACAATTACTTTATTATTATTCTAAATTTAAGTAAAATACGATTTCAAATTTGAATCATTTTGATATTGAATTTCTACCCCCATGGGGTAGAATTTGAGCACATAAATCAAGAAAGGTTCTTCTATTGTACTACTAGTGTCTAGTAGCATTATTTTATTCTGATATACACCTTTTTCTCTCATGAATATATTATTGAATAATAATAATTACAATAATTGAATATCAAACACCACCCATCAGATCATTGACTGTTGAGACGTGACATTTCCCAATTTCACCGCCATTAATGTCTATTTAGGTTGCCTTTATGCGTTTAGAGGGATGAGATGAGAATCCAAATTACAAGAGGGAAAATAATGGGAGGAGATAAGAATGAATTTTAATTTTTTCCTATCATGTTTATTTGTGAGTTTTAGAGAGAAAATAAAATGATGAAATTTTAATTATATTTTTTTTATTTATGAGTTTAAAAGGATGAAAGGGAATGTAAAATATTTTTATTTTTAAATTATACTATTATTATATTATCCTTACATATTAATATAATAAATGATATGATTTATTTTGAAATGTTTATTTAGGTAATATAAAATATCTTTCTCATCCTTTTCAATCTCTCTTCCCACTTTTAGGTGGAAAATTTTGAGCCAAAAATAAAATTAATTTTACCTTCAAATTTCTTTCATTCATTCTTAAAAAAACTCACACACATAAAATTTGAAGAAATTTTAATTATTTTTATTCTCCTCCCCTAAAATAACTTATAAACACAGTATTAAAGACAACTTACTTTTTCATGAAAAGGAAAACAATATAAACATATATATATATATATATACACACACACACACACACATAGCAGACTCCCGTATTTTTTTTAAATGCGGACACTCAAAATACTGTATTATGGAAAAACAGTTCTATAAAATATTAAACTTTTTTTTTAGTTGTTTTTTTTTTTAAAAAAAAAGTCCGCATTTTAGTACCGTGCGGGAGTCCTGACCTGAACCGGACTATATATATATATATATATATATATAATGTCCTGGCTCATTAAATTTTTATTTAGAAATGTAGAAATTGTCATAATAAAAACTAGAACCTACCATACACCGGTACACCGTTACGCACATAAATTATGTGAATAAAATTAATTTTTTATAAAACTTGGTGAATTAAATAAAAAGATAAAAAAAAATTAAAAAGGACAATAGTAATATATTTAAAATTATAAGGGTAAAAAAGTTATTAAAAAAAACAACAAGAGTAAAACTTCCACATAAACTTTATGTTTATGATATAGATAATCAGTTCAAATCTTAAACTTACCTTTTATTCAACATACATTGCATACCCTCCTTTAACGGCGATCGGGCGACGGTTCGGTCTGTCGCTATATTTAGAATCGTCGTCTTAATTTTCAGCGACAGACAACATATAGCGACGGATTGAACTGTCGCCCGGTCCGTCGCTAAACGGGGGTATGCAAGGTACTCTCTCCGTTCCTAAAAGATTGTCGTTTTAGAAAAAAAAATTATTCCAAAAAGTTTGTCGTATACAACTTTCGGGGAGAATAAATTATTTACTTTCCTATATTACCCTTACCTTCTTTCATTATCCCAAGAAATTACTCTCTCCGTTCCTAAAAGATTGTCGTTTTAAAAAAAAATTTGTTCTAAAATATTTGTCGTTTACAACTTTCGAGTAGAATAAATTATTTATTTTCATATACTCCCTCCGCTCATAAAAGATTATCGTTTAAGGTTTTTGCACATGGATTAAGAAAATCATTTAATACTATGAGAAATTGAATTAATTTGTTTGAAATTCCATCACTACACCTTTATAGGAAATTAAAAATTATTAATACAAAAGAGAGAATTTCTTAGGACAATGAGAGAAAGTAGGGGTAATATGGAAAAGTAAATAATTTATTCTCCTCGAAAGTTATAAACGACAAACATTTTGGAATAAATTTTTTCTTCTAAAACGTTAATCTTTTAGGAACGGAGAGAGTATTACCCTTACCTTCTCTCATTGTCCCAATAAATTCTCTCCTTTATATTAATATTCCCTCCGTTCCTAAAAGATTGTCGTTTTAGAAGAAAACAATTATTCCAAAAAGTTTATCATTTACAACTTTTAAGAAGAATTGTAAGACCCCGAATTATTAATAAATAAAATTTAAATTCCCTCTATTTATTATTTTGAAATAGTAAGTGTTAAATTGATTAATGAGGTTAATTATGGGTAAAATACGTAAATATTTCAAATAAGCAGGTGGTTATAAAATATTCATTGTTGTCGGGAAATATTCGTTTGGTCGTGGAATATTCTTCATGTCGGCGAATATTCGTACGACGACGCAGTCTTTTGTGGTCCCATAACGGAAAGCGATTGGATGAAGAAAACGACAAGTATATGTTGTTTATTAATAACGGCGTAGTTGTTACCGTTAATACTGTTGGAATACCCGGTGGTTAAAACACAGTAATACGCGTTGTTACACAGTAGCACACTGTATTGCACCAATTATTGATTCTTACGTAAGAAGGCACTACTCAATAATGGTTACAGTAATTACTGTTCAGTATTTTATTTTATTGATTCAATAATTGCTGCGTTGATATTTTATATTACTGTTATTTCAATAATTGTCACTACACAGTATTTCCCATTATCAGATCAATAATTCATATTATTTGAATAATATTATTAGATAACATTATTGGCAATGTCTAGAAAGTTCTGTCTAAGGAGAGGTTTGGTCATCTAATTGCGCGCCAGTAAGGAGAAATCCTTATTGGAAAGCCCCCTCTTTCCTGGGAACGGCCTGGTTGTCATAAATGTGATTCTGTAATATTATTTGTGAATAATTATGTAACGACCCCAAAATAGGTTCATTCCACCCAACCCATTCTGAGTCGTCAAATACATGGTACAGAAAACAACTATAACTTTGTTACAACAATTGTCGTGCAAAATACAACAACACATATGCTGTGAGTTTGGATACAAATATATACCAAATGTGACTCATGTTCCAACCGTGGACAGCACCTCACAATGACACCTTACATAAAGGTATAGTCAAAAATTATTTTAGAAATTAGAATCTTTGGGAAGTGCTCAAGGAAACTTTCGTACATGGGAGGCCACGCGTCTAGGTTATGATAGATATCATATGGCCACAGAATTATCCTTGGTTGACCCAATAGACCCCAAAGAAAAACGAAAAGATTACTATCATATTCTTCCCAATGGTGAGTCTTCTCTTGACTTATCATTATCTCCACTGTCTCTAATTGAGAATTATACTTCAAACAAACACCAAGATTATATAGGTAGTGCCCATAGATATACTCAGCAAGTGGATGAGCACATCCCTGTCTTATGATGACACGAGGTTGTATGTCGTTAGACATCTTGTATGATAGTGGTAAACGACCCTTCCAACGTTGGGTACACCTTACCCTATTGGATTCACCAAATATAACTACTAAATGAACTTTTCTATACTGCTTCGGGAGAACATCCACAGCTAGAGACCACCGTTCTATTTCCCCGTTACCCTCGCTCGACCCAGCTACACTCTTATTACCTGAAAGGAATTGTGAAGCAAAAGGGTGAGCACAACTAGCTCAGTAAAGAATATCATGACTAAAGATAATTAAATTATCAATAGCCTTCATCAATAATAAATCAGAGATTTAGAACATATGGTAAATGATAAAAATTTTAACCATAGTTGCAGCGGAACGAGCAATCCATTAGAAGAGTCAAATAGACTATAAAGTCTATTATCTTCTCCATGTTAAAAATCCATCAACAATTCTGGTCCACAATCATATGAATAACTCATAATCATAACTGTAGTTCTAAATTCCTCTTCTCATCCAGGACGAAGATAATTTTCATCACCTATCTTTACCTGAAACATCAAAGATCATGGTTACACCAAATCACATTTCCTGTTCATAATCATACTAATAACTTCATCTTTGAACTACGGCCAAAGATATTCATTTGTATCACCAGTTGGTCATGTTTATCTCAACATCTGTTCATCTTTGCACTACTGGCCAAAGATATTCAACAACATGTCATCTTTGCACTACAGGCCAAAGATATTCAACAACATGTCATCTTTGCACTACAGGCCAAAGATATTCATCAACAATTCATATTTGCACTACAGGCCAAAGATATTCATCAATATTTCATCTTTGCACTACAGGCCAAAGATATTAATATCTCAAAGAAATATATAATCATTTAAGAATTTATATAAACAATAATTATAACCATGTTGATCATTTCACCTTTGCACTTAAGCTAAAGATATTCAATTATAAATTCAATGGTCATGATCATACCAGTCAACAATTCAACTTTGCACTACTGGCCAAAGAGAACCCATAGTCATGATCATACCAAAAATCTACCCATCTTTACACTCAAGTCAAAGAGAAATATCATCATTAGGGTTATAAAAATGTTATATATGATAATAAAATCAATATCATCAACATATAGATTTAATCTCAAGAGTAATATTCATAAATCAACTATAATTTGGTTAGAAAAAGAAACCAATTTTGTCGTGAATAGTAACTCGTGAATAGTAACTCATGAATAGTAACTCGTGAATAGTAACTCGTGAATAGTAACCTCGACTCAAAAAGGTAGAAATTCCACAATAAAATCTATACCAATATTTCGGTATAATGATATTGAAAGAATAACATTTCTTAAGCTTATAAACAATTTATTTAAATTGTTTACACTTTACTAATTAATGTATTTAATCATCATAAAATGTCAACTCTTAAGATTTCATCATCAATAGCCAAAACCCTCATCAAAAATCTGCATATACCTCATATAGGATTCTCAAGCCATAAAATCCTATTTTCCAATTTTCTTACTTCACATAACATATTTAATTCATTTACTTATAATTAGTCTATTTTCATGAAAAATACCAAATCAGTTCCAAAAATATTTCTTTTCTGGGATTTAGCATAATATAGTCCCATATAGAACATATATTTTTCTCAGAATTTTTAAAACTCATTTACTAATTTTCATATGGCCAAAACCACCGAATATTTAGACATTTATCAAAAATTGTACTTTTGTCCAAAAATTCTGAAATTTACAGAGTATACTTCTATCATACACATGTACTCCCAATAAAAATTTCATCAATTTTGGAGTTAACCACAAGCGGTTACTTTTAAAATAGTCTTTTCCCGTAAAATTCATAACTCTTAATCTATACATCCAAAAATCACCATTTTTGGACACAATCAATAAAACTCATCAAAATATCATTTCAAATTTTTCCATAATTTTTGAAGATCAAAAAAATTACGAAACTGAAAATCATAACAACCCTTAAAATCCATTACTATCCCTTACCTCAAAAGAGCAGTACTTCTGACTGGATATCGGATATGATGCTGAAGGAAACTTGCACTAATGAATAGCAACTCACCAAGTATCTAAAAACTCACAAAATATGCTTCATAATATAGAGAGAGAAAGAGAGAAAGCTTATGTTTCTGGTGTGATTTTCAATTCTAACTTAGCCCTCTATTTATAGGAAAATTTTGGTAGGTTTGACCTGCAACCTGATGGCTTTACCTGCTACTATTCCCACCCACCACATTTGAAATATAATTCAGCACATTTCTTCACCAACCACAAGTGGGGTCCACCAATTCTAGAATTTTCCACCAAAAATGATTTATAACCTGATTTCCGAATCAGCCACCTCTTAAAATTCATAACAAATCATACGTTCATTTTTAACGGTTCAAAATTTATGGACATATACTCAACTTATATATGTATAACATATCCAAAAATTACCACGATCCAACGGTCGGATTAAAAATTATAACCCCCGCAAAATATCTCAAAAACCCTGATTTTTAATACCTCCATTCCAACAAAAATACTGATAAAAACCTCAACATTAACTCCTTCATTTTTAACCACAAAAATATATCCCTCATTTATATCCACATAATATAAATATTTCCTTATCATATGAATCAATAATTAATTATTCACAAATAATATTACAGAATCACATTTATGACAACCAGGCCGTTCCCAGGAAAGAGGGGGCTTTCCAATAAGAATTTTTCCTTACTGGCGCGCAATTAAATGACCAAACCTCTCCTTAGACAGAACTTTCTAGACATTGCCAATAATGTTATCTAATAATACTATTCAAATAATATGAATTATTGATCTGATAATGGGAAATACTGTGCAGCAACAATTATTGAATCAATAAAATAAAATATTGAACAGTAACTACTGTAACAATTATTGAGTAGTGCCTTCTTACGTAAGAATCAATAATTTCAAAAATACTATGCAATACCGTGTGCTACTGTGCAATAACGCGTATTACTGTATTTTAACCACCGGGTATTCCAACAGTGTTAACGGTAACAACTACGCCGTTATTTGTAAAAACTCAAATTTGTCGTTTTCCTTCACCCGACAGTTATTCGTTATGGGGCCCACAAATAGCTGCGCCGTCGTACGAATATTCTCCGACAGAAAGAATATTCCACGACCAAACGAATATTCCCCGACAACAATGATTTTTATAACCACTTGCTTATTTTGAAAAAAAAAAAATTCATATTTCACCCATAACTTTAAACTTTTATCAATTTAACCATTTACTGAATTGTAATTATAAGAAAAATTGAATACTTTTATTTCATAAAATTCGGGGTCTTACAAATTAATTATTGATTCATATGATAAGGAAATATTTATTTTTGTGGATATAAATGAGGGATATATTTTTGTGGTTAAAAATGAAGAAGTTAATGTTGAGGTTTTTATCAATATTTTTGTCGGAATGGAGGTATTAAATGTAAGACCCCGAATTTTATGAAATAAAAGTATTCAATTTTTCTTATAATTACTATTCAGTAAATGGTTAAATTGATAAATGTTAAAGTTAAGGGTGATATATGATTTTTTTTCAAAATACACAAGTGGTTATAAAATAATCATTGTTGTCGGGGAATATTCTTTCTGTCGGGGAATATTCGTACGACGGCGCAGCCATTTGTGGGCCCCATAACAGAATAACTGTCGGGTGAAGAAAACGACAAATTTGAGTTTTTACAAATAACGGCGTAGTTGTTACCGTTAACACTGTTGGAATACCCGGTGGTTAAAATACAGTAATACGCGTTATTGCACAGTAGCACACGGTATTGCATAGTATTTTTAAAATTATTGATTCTTACGTAAGAATGCACTACTCAATAATTGTTACAGTAATTACTGTTCAATATTTTATTTTATTGATTCAATAATTGCTGCGTTGATATTTTGTATTATTGTTGTTCAATAATTGTTGCTGCACAGTATTTCCCATTATCAGATCAATAATTCATATTATTTGAATAATATTATTAGATAACATTATTGGCAATGTCTAGAAAGTTCTGTCTAAGGAGAGGTTTGGTCATCTAATTGCGCGCCAGTAAGGAGAAATCCTTATTGGAAAGCCCCCTCTTTCCTGGGAACGGCCTGGTTGTCATAAATGTGATTCTGTAATATTATTTGTGAATAATTAATTATTGATTCATATGATAAGGAAATATTTATATTATGTGGATATAAATGAGGGATATATTTTTGTGGTTAAAAATGAAGTAGTTAATGTTGATGTTTTTATCAGTATTTTTGTCAGAATGGAGGTATTAAAAATCAGGGTTTTTGAGATATTTTGCGGGGATTATAATTTTTAATCCGACCGTTGGATCGTGGTAATATTTGGATATGTTATACATATATAAGTTGAGTATATGTCCACAAATTTTGAACCGTTAAAAATGAACGTATGATTTATTATGAATTTTACGAGATGACTGGTTCAGAAATTGTTGAATTTTCGGAGTTTATCATTTTGGTAGAAAATTCTAGAATTAGTGGGCCCCACTTGTGGTTGGTGAAGAAATGTGCTGAATTATATTTCAAATGTGGTGGGTGGGAATAGTAGCAGGTAAAGCCATCAGGTTGCAGGTCAAACCTACCAAAATTTTCCTATAAATAGAGGGCTAAGTTAGAATTGAAAATCACACCAGAAACATAAGCTTTCTCTCTTTCTCTCTCTATATTATGAAGCATATTTTGTGAGTTTTTAGATACTTGGTGAGTTGCTATTCATTAGTGCAAGTTTCCTTCAACATCATATCTGATATCCAGTCAGAAGTACTGCTCTTTTGAGGTAAGGGATAGTAATGGATTTTAAGGGGTGTTATGATTTTCAGTTTCGTAATTTTTCTGATCTTCAAAAATTATGGAAAAATTTGAAATGATATTTTGATGAGTTTTATTGATTGTGTCCAAAAATGGTGATTTTTGGATGTATAGATTAAGAGTTATGAATTTTACGGGAAAAGACTATTTTAAAAGTAACCGCTTATAATTCCTTGTGGTTAACTCCAAAATTGATGAAATTTTTATTGGGAGTACATGTGTATGATAGAAGTATACTCTGTAAATTTCAGAATTTTTGGACAAAAGTATAATTTTTGATAAATGTCTAAATATTCGGTGGTTTTGGCCATATGAAAAATAGTAAATGAGTTTTGAAAATTCTGAGAAAAATTTATGTTCAATATGGGACTATATTATGCTAAATCCCAGAAAAGAAATATTTTTGGAACTGATTTGGTATTTTTCATGAAAATGGACTAGTTATGAGTAAATGAATTAAATATGTTATGTGAAGTAAGAAAATTGGAAAATAGGATTTTATGGCTTGAGAATCCTATATGAGGTATATGCAGATTTTTGATGAGGGTTTTGATTATTGGTGATAAAATCTTATGAGTTTGGTATTTTAGAATGATTAAATGCATTATTTAGTAAAGTGTAAACAATTTAAATAAATTGTTTATAAGCTTAAGAAATATTATTCTTTCAATATCATTATACCGAAATACTGATATGGATTTTATTGTGAAATTTCTACCTTTTTGTGTCGAGTTACTATTCATGAGTTACTATTCACGAGTTACTATTCACGATAAAAATTGGTTTCTTTTTCTAACCAAATTATAGTTGAGTTATGAATATTACTCTTGAGATTAAAACTATGTATTGATTATATTGATTTTATTATCATTTTTATAACCCTGATGTTGAAATTCTCTTTCACTAGAGTGTAAAGATGGGTAAATTATTGGTATGATCATGACTAGGGTTCTCTTTGGCCTGTAGTGCAAAGTTGAATTGTGACTGGTATGATCATGACCATTGAATTTATAAGTGAATATCTTTAGCTTAAGTGCAAAGGTGAATTGATCAACATGGTTATAATTATTGTTTATATAAATTCTGAAATGATTATACACTTCTTTGAGATATTAATATCTTTGGCCTGTAGTGCAAAGATGAAATATTGATGAATATCTTTGGCCTGTAGTGCAAAGATGAATTGTTGATGAATATCTTTGGCCCGTAGTGCAAAGATGACATGTTGTTGAATATCTTTGGCCAGTAGTGCAAAGATGAACAGATGTTGAGATAAACATGACCAACTGGTGATACAAATGAATATCTTTGGACGTAGTGCAAAGATGAAGTTATTAGTATGATTATGAACAGGAATTGTGATTTGGTATAACCATGATCTTTGATGTTTCAGGTAAAGACAGGTGATAAAAATATTCTTCGTCCTGGGTGCGAAGAAAAATTTGTAGTCACAATTATGATTATGAGTTATTCATATGATTGTGGAAAGGAACTGTTGAGTGATGTTACATGGATAAAATATTGTTGGTGGATTTTTAACATGGAGAAGATAATAGACTTTATAGTCTATTTGACTCTTCTAATGGATTGCTCGTTCCGCTGCAACTATGGTTGAAATTTTTATCATTTACCATATGTTCTAAATCTCTGATTTATTATTGATGAAGGCTATTGATAATTTAATTATCTTTAGTCATGATATTCTTTACTGAGCTAGTTGTGCTCACCCTTTTGCTTCACAATTCCTTTCAGGTAATAAGAGTGTAGCTGGGTCGAGCGGGGGTAACAAGGGAATAGAACGGTGGTCATCATTTAGTAGTTATATTTGGTGAAAAAAATAGGGTGAGGCGAACCCAACGTTGGAAGGGTGTTTTGTCACTATCATACAAGATGTCTAATGACATACAACCTCGTGTCATCATAGGACAGGGTTGTGCTCATCCACTTACTGAGTATATCTATGGGCACTACCTATATAATCTTGGTGTTTGTTTGAAGTATAATTCTCAATTAGAGACAGTGGAGATAATGATAAGTCAAGAGAAGACTCACCATTGGGAAGAATATGATAGTAATCTTCTCATTTTTCTTTGGGGTCTATTGGGTCAACCAAGGATAATTCTGTGGCCATATGATATCTATCATAACCTAGACGCGTGGCCTCCCATGTACGAAGGTTTCCTTGAGCACTTCCCAAAGATTCTAATTTCTAAAACAGTTTTTGACTATTCCTTTATGTAAGGTGCCATTGTGAGGTGATGTCCACGATTGGAACATGAGTCATATTTGGTATATATTTGTATCCAAACTCACAGCATATGTGTTGTTGTATTTTGCACGACAATTGTTGTAATAAAGTTGTAGTTGTTTTCTGTACCATGTATTTGACGACTCAGAATGGGTTGGGTGGAATGGACCTATTTTGGGGTTGTCACATTAAAAATCAGGATTTTTGAGATATTTTGCGGGGGTTATAATTTTTAATCCGACCGTTGGATCGTGGTAATTTTTGGATATGTTATACATATATAAGTTGAGTATATGTCCTCAAATTTTGAACCGTTAAAAATGAACGTATGATTTATTATGAATTTTACGAGATGACTGGTTCAGAAATTGTTGAATTTTCGGAGTTTATCATTTTGATAGAAAATTCTAGAATTGGTGGGCCCCACTCTTGGTTGGTGAAGAAATGTGCTGAGATTTTTATTCAAATGTGATGGGTGGGAATAGTAGCAGGTAAAGCCATCAGGTTGCAGGTTAAGTTTGCTTCGGCGTGCTAACATTTTCCTATAAATAGAGGGCTAAGTTAGAATTGAAAATCACACCAGAAACAAGTTTTATCTCTTTCTCTCTCTAGATTATTGAGTGTATTTTGTGAGTATTTAGATACTTTGAGAGTTTCTATTCATCAGAGCAAGTGTCTTTCAGCCTTATACCGGTATTCCGACTAGAAGTACTGTCTTTACGAGGTAAAGGATGTTATTTTATTCAAAAATGATATTATTTCTTCAATATCATTATGCCGAAATATTGGTTGGAAATTTTTATCAAATTTGGAACTTTTCACGTCGGGGTTACTATTCATGAGTTACTATTCACGAGTTACTATTCACCGAAAAATAAAATTTTCTTCTTTTCGTCCAAAATATCTGTTCTGGGTACTAGCTTTGATTGTATCCATGTTTTGATCATTCTTGAATTCTACTTCACTATGAATAATTATAAGGTATTTTTGGACATGGATAAATCGAAATACGAATTCTTAATATTTGTTATTTTGTTTCACTGGATTCGTTTTCTTTAAGATATTTTTCATCATCCTCAGTCCTAAATGATGATATTACTGAATATCTTTGGCCCGTAGTGCAAAGATGAATGATTAACTGATGAATATCTTTGGCCCGTAGTGCAAAGATGAACAGGTGTTGAGATGAACATGACCGACTGGTGATACAAATAAATATCTTTGGCCTGTAGTGCAAAGATGAATATTTGATTAAAGATGGTTATTGATTGCTGTTACAAGGATAAAATATTGATGATGGACTTTTAAATCTTAGAAGATAGTAGAACTCATTCTCTACTTGACTTTTCTAATGGTTTGTTGTTTCCGCTGCAGTTATTGATTTAAAACTTGTTGTCTATTGTATTCTATTAGATTTTTCCCTGTTGAAGACTAACGATAATTTGTTCTGTATTATCTTAGTCATAATGTTCTTTACTGGGCTAGTTGAGCTCACCCTTTTCCTTTTTGTTCCATTTTTCTCAGGAGGCGAGAATGTAGCGAGTACTAGTCGGGGTATGGAATGATGGTTCTAGAAGTTACTTTAGTAGTCCTCACCATTTTTGTGAAATAATGTATCAATAATTGTAATGAGGACTTATTTGAGTGTGGATATTGTCTAAATGACAATATTTATATTTAAACTCACAGTTCTTGTGTTGTAATAATAAAGATGTAGTTGTTTCTGTACCATGTATTTTGACGACTCAGAATGGGTGTTGTATACCTATTTTGGGGGCGTCACAGTTGGTATCAGAGCTTAGGGATATGATCTCTGGCGGAGATCGGAGAATAGAACTAGGAGGGGAGAGACGAATAAATCCTTCGCTAGTGTGTCCTACCTAAGCTTATTTATTGGTCAGTCATAATATAGGGGTTGTAAGACCCCAACTTATTAATGAATAAAATCAAATTTTCTCTAAATATTATTATGAATAATAAGGGGTTAATTTGATATAATACTTTGGTTATGGGTGAAATGTACAAATTTGTAAAATAAGCAAGTGGTTATAAAATATTTATTTTTGGTCGGTGAATATTCGGTTGGTCGTGGAATATTCTTGCTGTCGGGGAATATTCGTACGACGACGCAGCCTTGTGTGGGCCCCATAACGGAAAGCGATTGGATGAAGAAAACGACAAGTATAAGTTGTTTATAAATAACGGCGTAGTTGTTACCGTTAATACTGTTGGAATACCCGGTGGTTAAAATACAGTAGCACACGGTATTGCACCAATTATTGATTCTTACGTAAGAAGGCACTACTCAATAATTGTTACAGTAGTTATTATTTAATATTTTATTTTATTGATTCAATAATTGCTGCGTTGATATTTTATATTATTGTTGTTTCAATAATTGTTGCTGCACAGTATTTTCATTTATCAGATCAATAATTCATATTATTTGAATAATATTATTAGATAACATTATTGGCAATGTCTAGAAAGTTCTGTCTAAGGAGAGGTTTGGTCATCTAATTGCGCGCCAGTAAGGAGAAATCTTTATTGAAAAGCCCCCTCTTTCTTGGGAACGGCCTGGTTGTCATAAATGTGATTCTGTAATATTATTTGTGAATAATTAATTATTGATTCATATGATAAGGAAATATTTATTTTATGTGGATATAAATGAGGGATATATTTTTGTGGTTAAAAATGAAGGAGTTAATATTGAGGTTTTTGTCAGTATTTTTGTCGGAATGGAGGTATTAAAAATCAGGGTTTTTGAGATAGTTTGCGGGGATTATAATTTTTAATCCGACCGTTGGATCGTGGTAATTTTTGGATATGTTATACATATATAAGTTGAGTATATGTCCACAAATTTTGAACCGTTAAAAATGAACGTATGATTTATTACGAATTTTACAAGATGACTGGTTCAGAAATTATTGAATTTTCGGAGTTTATCATTTTGGTGGAAAATTCTAGAATTGGTGGGCCCCACTTGTGGTTGGTGAAGAAATGTGCTGAATTATATTTCAAATGTGGTGGGTGGTAATAGTAGCAGGTAAAGCCATCAGGTTGCAGGTCAAACCTACCAAAATTTTCCTATAAATAGAGGGCTAAGTTAGAATTGAAAATCACACCAGAAACAAGTTTTCTCTCTTTCTCTCTCTAGATTATTGAGTGTATTTTGTGAGTATTTAGATATTTTGAGAGTTTCTATTCATCAGAGCAAGTTTCTTTCAGCCTTATACTGGTATTCCGACCAGAAGTACTGATATCTTGAGGTAAGAGATATTATTTTCTTCATAAATGATATTATTTTCTTCAATATCATTATGCTGAAATATTGATATGAGTTTTTATCAAATTTGGAACTTTTTGTGTCGGGGTTACTATTCATGTATACGGCACTATTCACGTATACGGCACTATTTACGAATACGACACTATTCACCGAAAAATAAATTTTTCCTTTTTGTCCGAGATGTCTATTATGGTTACTATCTTTGATTGTATCCATGTTTTGATCTTTATTTTTGAATTCTGCTTCACAATTGATTATTATGAAGTATTATTGATCTTGGATAAACTGTTATACGAATCCCTAATATTTGTCCTTCTGTCTCACTGGATTCGTTTTCTTTAAGATATTTTTCATCATCCTCAGTCCTAAATGATGATATTAATGAATATCTTTGGCCTGTAGTGCAAAGATGTATAATTACTTGATGAATATCTTTGGCCTGTAGTGCAAAGATGAACAGGTGTTGAGATGAACATGACCGACTGATGATACAAATGAATATCTTTGGCCTGTAGTGCAAAGATGAATATTTGGTTAAAGATGATTATTAATTGATGTTACAGGGATAAAATATTGATGATGGACTTTTAAATCTTAGAAGATAGTAGAATTCTTTCTCTACTTGACTCTTCTAATGGTTTGCTGTTTCCGCTGCAGTTGTTGATCTAAAACTTGTTGTCGATTATATTTTATCAGATTTTTTCCTGTTGAAGACTAACGATAATTTGTTGTATATTATCTTAGTCATAATATTCTCTACTGGGCTAGTTGAGCTCACCCTTTTCCTTTTTGTTCCATTTTTCTTCTCAGGAGGTGAGAACATAGCAGGATCTAGTCGGGGTATAGAGTGATGGTTCTAGAAAGATGTATTAGCAGTCCTCACTATTTCTGTAAAATAGTGTTTGAATAATTGTAATGAGGATTTATTTGAGTGTGGATATTGTCCAGAAGACAATATTTGTATTTAAACTCACAGTATGTGTTGTCGTATTTTGCACGACAATTGTATTATTGAAGTTGTAGTTTGCTTTCTGTACCATGTATTTGGCGACTCAGAATGGGTGTTGTATACCTATTTTGGGGGCGTCACAGTTGGTATCAAAGCTTAGGGATATGATCCCTGGCTGAGATGTGAGACAAGAACTAGGAGGGGAGAGACGGGGAATTCCTTCACTAGTATGACTTGACTAAGTTTATTTGGTGTTTATTTGGTCGGTCAGAGTATAGGGATAATATACATGAATATTAACCCTTGTTTTATGGCAGTATTTAAGAATGACAGCTGAGAATGTTAATAATAGAGTAAATCAGACCGTGGAGATACCTTTGATCACTACCCAGGGGAACGTGCAACAGGAAGGCAATATTCCTCCTGTAAACAACGTTACCGAGCAAACGATGAATGATGGAATGTTTAGGAGCTTTTTGCAGTTCATGCAAAATCAGTCGAGGGAGACTCGTGTGCAGAATACGGGTGGAAATGATAACAATGCGCGGTTTGTCACTGTAAGACCCCGAATTTTATGAAATAAAAGTATTCAATTTTTCTTATAATTACTATTCAGTAAATGGTTAAATTGATAAAAGTTTAAAGTTATGAGTGAAATATGATTTTTTTTCAAAATAAGCAAGTGGTTATAAAATAATCATTGTTGTCGGGGAATATTCGTTTGGTCGTGGAATATTCTTTCTGTCGGAGAATATTCGTACGACGGCGCAGCCATTTGTGGGCCCCATAACAGAATAACTGTCGGATGAAGAAAACGACAAATTTGAGTTTTTACAAATAACGGCGTAGTTGTTACCGTTAACACTGTTGGAATACCCGGTGGTTAAAATACAGTAATACGCGTTATTGCACAGTAGCACACGGTATTGCATAGTATTTTTGAAATTATTGATTCTTACGTAAGAAGGCACTACTCAATAATTGTTACAGTAATTACTGTTTAATATTTTATTTTATTGATTCAATAATTGCTGCGTTGATATTTTATATTATTGTTGTTCAATAATTGTTGCTGCACAGTATTTTCTATTATCAGATCAATAATTCATATTATTTGAATAGTATTATTAGATAGCATTATTGGCAATGTCTAGAAAGTTCTGTCTAAGGAGAGGTTTGGTCATCTAATTACACGCTAGTAAGGAGAAATCCTTATTGGAAAGCCCCCTCTTTCCTGGGAACGGCCTGGTTGTCATAAATGTGATTCTGTAATATTATTTGTGAATAATTAATTATTGATTTATATGATAAGAAAATATTTATTTTATGTGGATATAAATGAGGGATATATTTTTGTGGTTAAAAATGAAGGAGTTAATGTTGAGGTTTTTATCAGTATTTTTGTCGGAATGGAGGTATTAAAAATCAGGGTTTTTGAGATATTTTACGGGGGTTATAATTTTTAATCCGACCGTTGGATCGTAGTAATATTTGGATATGTTATACATATATAAGTTGAGTATATGTCCACAAATTTTGAACCGTTAAAAATGAATGTATGATTTGTTATGAATTTTACGAGATGACTGGTTCAGAAATTGTTGAATTTTCGGAGTTTATCATTTTGGTGGAAAATTCTAGAATTGGTGGGCCCCACTTGTGGTTGGTGAAGAAATGTGCTGAATTATATTTCAAATGTGGTGGGTGGGAATAGTAGCAGGTAAAGCCATCAGGTTGCAGGTCAAACCTACCAAAATTTTCCTATAAATAGATGGCTAAGTTAGAATTAAAAATCACACCAGAAACATAAGCTTTCTCTCTTTCTCTCTCTATATTATGAAGCATATTTTGTGAGTTTTTAGATACTTGGTGAGTTGCTATTCATCAGTACAAGTTTCCTTCAGCCTTATACCGATCAGAAGTACTGCTCTTTTGAGGTAAGGGATAGTAAGGGATATTAAGGGATTTTAAGGGTTGTTATGATTTTCAGTTTCGTAATTTTTCTGATCTTCAAAAATTCTGGAAAAATTTGAAATGATATTTTGATGAGTTTTCTTGATTGTATCCAAAAATGGTGATTTTTGGATGTATAGATTGAGAGTTATGAATTTTATGAGAAAAGACTATTTTAAAAGTAACAGCTTATAATTCCTTGTGGTTAACTCCAAAATTGATGAAATTTTTATTGGAAGTACATGTATATGATAGAAGTATACTCTGTAAATTTCAGAATTTTTGGATAAAAGTACAATTTTTGATAAATGTCTAAATATTCGGCTATTTTGGCCATATGAAAAATAGTAAATGAGTTTTAAAAATTCCGAGAAAAATATATGTTCAATATGGGACTATATTATGCTAAATCCCAAAAAAGAAATATTTTTGGAACTGATTTGGTATTTTTCATGAAAATGGACTAGTTATGAGTAAATGAATTAAATATGTTATGTGAAGTAAGAAAATTGGAAAATAGGATTTTATGGCTTGAGAATCCTATATGAGGTATATGCAGATTTTTGATGAGGGTTTTGATTATTGGTGATAAAATCTTATGAGTTTGGTATTTTAGAATGATTAAATGCATTATTTAGTAAAGTGTAAACAATTTAAATAAATTGTTTATAAGCTTAAGAAATATTATTCTTTCAATATCATTATACCGAAATACTGGTATGGATTTTATTGTGGAATTTCTACCTTTTTGTGTCGAGTTACTATTCATGAGTTACTATTCACGAGTTACTATTCACGATAAAAATTGGTTTCTTTTTCTAACCAAATTATAGTTGAGTTATGAATATTACTCTTGAGATTAAATCTATATGTTGATTATATTGATTTTATTATCATATATAACATTTTTATAACCCTAATGATGATATTTCTCTTTGACTTGAGTGTAAAGATGGGTAGATTTCTTGTATGATCATGACTATGGGTTCTCTTTGGCCAGTAGTGCAAAGTTGAATTGTTGACTGGTATGATCATGACCATTGAATTTATAAGTGAATATCTTTAGCTTAAGTGCAAAGGTGAATTGATCAACATGGTTATAATTATTGTTTATATAAATTCTGAAATGATTATATATTTCTTTGAGATATTAATATATTTGGCCTGTAGTGCAAATATGAACTGTTGATGAATATATTTGGCCGTAGTGCAAATATGAATTGTTGAGGAATATCTTTGGCCTGTAGTGCAAAGATGAATTGTTGATGAATATCTTTGGCCTGTAGTGCAAAGATGACATGTTGTTGAATATCTTTGGCCAGTAGTGCAAAGATGAACATATGTTGAGATGAACATGATCAACTGGTGATACAAATGAATATCTTTGGACGTAGTGCAAAGATGAAGTTATTAGTATGATTATGAACAGGAAATGTGATTTGGTGTAACCATGATCTTTGATGTTTCAGGTAAAGATAGGTGATGAAAATTATCATCGTCCTGGATGAGAAGAGGAATTTAGAACTACAGTTATGATTATGAGTTATTCATATGATTGTGGACCAGAATTGTTGATTGATGTTACAGGGATAAAACATTGTTGGTGGATTTTTAACATGGAGAAGATAATAGACTTTATAGTCTATTTGACTCTTCTAATGGGTTGCTCGTTCCGCTGCAACTATGGTTGAAATTTTTACCATTTACTATATGTTCTAAATCTCTGATCTATTGTTGATGAAGGCTATTGATAATTGAATTATCTTTAGTCATGACATTCTTTACTGAGCTAGTTGTGCTCACCCTTTTGCTTCACAATTCCTTTCAGGTAATAAGAGTGTAGCTGGGTCGAGCGGGGGTAACAAGGGAATAGAACGGTGGTCATCATTTAGTAGTTATATTTGGTGAAGAAAATAGGGTGAGGCGAACCCAACGTTGGAAGGGTGTTTTGTCACTATCATACAAGATGTCTAATGACATACAACCTCGTGTCATCATAAGACAGGGTTGTGCTCATCCACTTGCTGAGTATATCTATGGGCACTACCTATATAATCTTGGTATTTGTTTGAAGTATAATTCTCAATTAGAGACAGTGGAGATAATGATAAGTCAAGAGAAGACTCACCATTGGGAAGAATATGATAGTAATCTTCTCGTTTTTTTTTGGGGTCTATTGGGTCAACCAAGGATAATTCTGTGGCCATATAATATCTATCATAACCTAGACGCGTGGCCTCCCATGTACGAAGGTTTCCTTGAGCACTTCCCAAAGATTCTAATTTCTAAAACAGTTTTTGACTATACCTTTATGTAAGGTGTTATTGTGAGGTGATGTCCACTGATGGGACATGAGTCACATTTGGTATATATTTGTATCCAAACTCACAGCATATGTGTTGTTGTATTTTGCACGACAATTGTTGTAATAAAGTTGTAGTTATTTTATGTACCATGTATTTGACGACTCAGAATGGGTTGGGTGGAATGGACCTATTTTGGGGTCGTTACAGTCACAGCTAAGCAGTTCAAAGAATTGGGACTACCAGAATTTAAGGGAAAGCCGGATCCGATCATGGCAGAAACGTGGGTCAAGCAAATTACCAAGATATTTGATGTCTTGGGATGCACGGAGGAACAGAAGGTTCCATTCGCCACATTTATGTTCCGCGGTGAGGCAGACTACTGGTGGGAGTTTGTGAAGCGTACCCAGCCTGACGCACTCAACATGTCCTGGGAAACATTTCAAAAACTGTTCAATGACAAGTACTTTCCTGAAAGTATTCGTCATATGAAGGAGGTTGAGTTTATTATACTGGAACAAAACAACATGACGGTGTCCCAGTACGAGGCGAAGTTTGCAGAGTTATCCAGGTTTGCACCTCATTTGGTCGAAAATGAGGAACGAATGACAAGGATGTTTCTGAGAGGTCTAAAACCCGAGATTCGGCAATATCTTATCTCTCATAAATTTTCTTTATATTCAGATGTTGTAAACAGGGCTCAATTATTAGAGCGAGATAATGAGTATGTGCAACCGAGGGACCACAACCAGGGTCATACCGGTGGCAGCAGTCATCGAAGCAATGAAAACCAGCAGGGAGGAAAGCATTCGGACAAAAGCGGTAACCACTCTGGTGGTAATCGTGGTCGTGATAATAGAAGGAGCGAGTCGGGAGGAGATTTCAAGAAGAGAAGGTACAACAATGATAATGTGAAGACGTCAGCACAAACATCAACTATTTCTAGGGGAGGAGAACGACCACCGGTCGTATGTTACAAATGTGGGAAAGAGGGACATATCAGCCCAAACTGCCCACAACAATCCAAGGTATGTTATAACTGTGGAAAGGAGGGTCATATAGCTCGAGAGTGTTCTGTAGCAAAACCAAGTTCAGCGGGGATGGTGACTCCAAAAGTTATCCCGGATAAGTCGAAATCAGCGGTTCCTGGAAGGGCGTTTGTCGTGACTGGCCAAAACGCGAGAAACCCGAACGAGGTGATCACGGGTAAGCTAATCTTGAATTCTTGCGAAGTTTATACTTTACTAGATACCGGTTCTACCCATTCTTTTATCTCTCCTGCTTGTGCTCAACGTTTAAACTTGACTCCGGAGAAATTGGACTTTAACTTATCTGTTGAAACTCCGTTGGGTGAAACCTTCGTTACATCTACAGTTTATAAATCTTGCATGATCCAAGTTGGCACTATCACATTACCTGTTGATCTTATCTCTTTAAAGATACTTGCTTTTGATGTGATTTTAGGAATTGATTGGTTAACCACTCATCATGCTAAAATTGATTGTTTTCGTAAGGTTGTTAGTTTTCATATTCCTAACCAACCTGTCATACGAATTCAAACTACTAAACCACTAAAATCAGTCACTGTCATATCAAGCCACAAAGCTATTCGTTTATTGAAAAACGGATGTCAAGCTTTCTTAGCCCATGTTATGGATTTGAACAAAGACAAGTCAGATTTGAATAATATTTCTATTGTTAGAGAATTTCCCGATGTATTTCCTGAAGAACTTCCCGGTCTACCCCCGGAACGAGAAATTGAATTCTTTATTGACCTTGAACCCGGTACAAAGCCCATTTCTAAAACCCCATATCGAATGGCTCCTATTGAACTTCAGGAGTTAAAAGTCCAACTACAGGAGTTGTTGGACATCGGTTTTATTCGTCCTAGTACGTCTCCTTGGGGTGCTCCTGTTTTATTCGTAAAGAAGAAAGACGGGAGTATGCGACTTTGTATTGACTATCGAGAATTGAACCATGTCACCATCAAGAATAGGTATCCGCTACCTCGCATTGATGACCTGTTTGACCAGTTGCAAGGAGCACAATTCTTTTCAAAGATCGATCTTCGTTCTGGATATCATCAGCTGAAGATTAAAACTGAGGATATTCCAAAGACTGCCTTCAGAACTCGGTACGGGCATTATGAATTCTTAGTAATGTCTTTTGGATTGACTAATGCTCCTGCTGCCTTCATGGATATGATGAACCGTGTATTCAAAGAATATTTGGATCAGTTCGTTGTTGTCTTTATTGATGACATCCTCATCTATTCCAAAAGCCGTGAAGATCATGAGCGCCATTTGAAGCTGGTACTGCAAAGGCTTCGTGAAAACAAGCTATATGCCAAACTGAAGAAATGCGAGTTCTGGCTTGAGGAAGTAGCATTCCTTGGGCACGTGGTGTCAAAACATGGAGTATCTGTCGACCCGGCGAAGATTGAAGCCATACAAAGTTGGGAGCAACCGAAGTCGGTAACCGAAGTACGTAGCTTTCTGGGCTTAGCTGGTTATTATCGGAGATTTGTGGAAGGATTTTCTCGAATCGCTACTCCGTTAACTCAGCTGACTCGGAAAGATACAAAATTCGTATGGAGTGAGGAATGCGAGAAGAGTTTCCAAGAACTCAAGAGGAGACTCATTTCGGCACCTGTTCTGACAATACCATCTGGTTCGGATGGATTTGTTATCTACAGCGATGCTTCAGGCAAAGGGTTAGGATGTGTTCTCATGCAACATGGGAAAGTCATAGCCTATGCCTCACGACAACTCAAAGAATATGAGAGGAATTATCCTACTCATGATTTGGAGTTGGCAGCAGTCGTTTTTGCGTTGAAGATCTGGAGACACTACCTTTATGGGGAGAAAGTGGAGATCTATACAGATCATAAAAGCCTCAAATATTTCTTCACCCAAAAGGAACTCAACATGCGGCAGCGACGTTGGCTCGAGCTGTTGAAAGATTACGATCATACCATCCAATATCATCCTGGAAAAGCAAACGTAGTAGCTGACGCATTGAGTAGAAGATCATATGCGGGTACGAGTGCAATGTTTTTAACACAAAGGCCCATTTTGTATGACTTGCAAAGGATGGAGATAGAGATGAAGGCTCCAAGTACCCACATGATGATATCAAATATACGAGTAGAACCGACTTTAATCGATAAAGTTAAAGCTGCTCAAGCTACGGATATAGAGCTGATGCGTATGAAGAAGAAAGTGCAAGAAGGTGCTATTCCAGAAGCAAGAATCGATGAAGAAGGAATACTTCGAGTCAACTCCAGACTTTGTGTTCCTAACGATTTTGACTTGAAGCATAGAATAATGATGGAGGCACACAACACACCGTTTGCAATCCATCCTGGGAGTACCAAAATGTATCACGATCTTCGACATACATTTTGGTGGAGCAATATGAAAAGAGAGATCGCGGAGTTTATCTCGAGATGTTTAACTTGTCAACGTGTAAAAGCGGAGCATCAAGTACCAAAGGGTCCATTGCAACCACTTGAGATTCCGAAATGGAAGTGGGAACACATTACTATGGATTTTGTTACAGGTCTTCCCAAGGTTTCTCAAGGCATAGATGCGATTTGGGTTATTGTTGATAGATTAACCAAGTCCGCTCATTTCTTGCCGATACGTGAGACTTATTCCCTTGAACGTCTTGCTAGTATGTACGTGAACGAGATTGTGAGATTGCATGGCATGCCAGTATCCATAGTTTCGGATCGTGACCCAAGATTCACTTCACGATTTTGGGTTAGCTTGCAGAAAGCTATGGGCACGGATTTACGATTCAGTTCAGCATACCATCCTCAAACGGACGGACAATCAGAGAGGACTATTCAAACTCTTGAAGATCTATTAAGACTTTGTGTCCTAGATCTCAAAGGGAGTTGGGATAAGTACCTACCATTGGTGGAATTCTCCTACAACAACAGTTATCAGGCGAGCATAGGTGTGGCTCCATTTGAGGCGTTGTATGGAAGAAAATGTCGTTCTCCAGTATGCTGGGACGAGGTGGGTGAAGCAACATTGTTGGGACCAGAATTGGTACGCATTACTACAGAGAAGATCCAAACGATTCGACAACGTATACAAACGGCACAGGATCGACAAAAGAGTTATGCGGATCTTCATCGAAAGGACGTGGAATTTAATATTGGGGATCATGTATTGTTACGTGTTGCACCATGGAAGGGATTTACAAGATTTGGGAAGAGAGGAAAGCTCAATCCAAGATTTGTTGGTTCATTTGAGATTCTTGAGCGAATAGAAAATGTGGCATATAGACTCGCATTACCTCCAAGCATGTCTCGTGTTCATAATATTTTTCACATATCTATGCTTCGTAAATATGTTAAAGACCCAAACCACATTATTGAGTTAGAACCAGACGAGATAGCTGAAGATTTAACGTACGAGGAGGTACCTGTTAAGATCTTGGATAGGAAAGAGCATGTCCTACGCACGAAGGTTATACCACAAGTTAAGGTTTTGTGGAGAAACCATGCTATTGAAGAAATGACCTGGGAGTTGGAATCAGAAATGAAAGCGAGGTATCCTCACCTTTTTGAAACATCAGGTACGTACGTCAATTTCGAGGACGAAATTTCATAAGGAGGGGAGGTTGTAAGACCCCAACTTATTAATGAATAAAATCAAATTTTCTCTAAATATTATTGTGAATAATAAGGGGTTAATTTGATATAATACTTTGGTTATGGGTGAAATGTGCAAATTTTGCAAAATAAGCAAGTGGTTATAAAATATTTATTTTTGGTCGGTGAATATTCGGTTGGTCGTGGAATATTCTTGCTGTCGGGGAATATTCGTACGACGACGCAGCCTTGTGTGGGCCCCATAACGGAAAGCGATTGGATGAAGAAAACGACAAGTATAAGTTGTTTATAAATAACGGCGTAGTTGTTACCGTTAATACTGTTGGAATACCCGGTGGTTAAAATACAGTAGCACACGGTATTGCACCAATTATTGATTCTTACGTAAGAAGGCACTACTCAATAATTGTTACAGTAGTTATTATTCAATATTTTATTTTATTGATTCAATAATTGCTGCGTTGATATTTTATATTATTGTTGTTTCAATAATTGTTGCTGCACAGTATTTTCATTTATCAGATCAATAATTCATATTATTTGAATAATATTATTAGATAACATTATTGGCAATGTCTAGAAAGTTCTGTCTAAGGAGAGGTTTGGTCATCTAATTGCGCGCCAGTAAGGAGAAATCCTTATTGGAAAGCCCCCTCTTTCCTGGGAACGGCCTGGTTGTCATAAATGTGATTCTGTAATATTATTTGTGAATAATTAATTATTGATTCATATGATAAGGAAATATTTATTTTATGTGGATATAAATGAGGGATATATTTTTGTGGTTAAAAATGAAGGAGTTAATGTTGAGGTTTTTGTCAATATTTTTGTCGGAATGAAGGTATTAAAAATTAGGGTTTTTGAGATAATTTGCGGGGGTTATAATTTTTAATCCGACCGTTGGATCGTGGTAATTTTTGGATATGTTATACATATATAAGTTGAGTATATGTCCACAAATTTTGAACCGTTAAAAATGAACGTATGATTTATTACGAATTTTACAAGATGACTGGTTCAGAAATTGTTGAATTTTTGGAGTTTATCATTTTGGTGGAAAATTCTAGAATTGGTGGGCCCCACTTGTGGTTGGTGAAGAAATATGCTGAATTATATTTCAAATGTGGTGGGTGGGAATAGTAGCAGGTAAAGCCATCAGGTTGCAGGTCAAACCTACCAAAATTTTCCTATAAATAGAGGGCTAAGTTAGAATTGAAAATCACACCAGAAACAAGTTTTCTCTCTTTCTCTCTCTAGATTATTGAGTGTATTTTGTGAGTATTTAGATACTTTGAGAGTTTCTATTCATCAGAGCAAGTTTTTTTCAGCCTTATACTGGTATTTCGACCAGAAGTACTGATATCTTGAGGTAAGAGATATTATTTTCTTCATAAATGATATTATTTTCTTCAATATCATTATGCTGAAATATTGATATGAGTTTTTATCAAATTTGGAACTTTTTGTGTCGGGGTTACTATTCATGTATACGGCACTATTCACGTATACGACACTATTCACGAATACGGCACTATTCACCGAAAAATAAAATTTTTCTTTTTTGTCCGAGATGTCTATTATGGTTACTATCTTTGATTGTATCCATGTTTTGATCTTTATTTTTGAATTCTGCTTCACAATTGATTATTATGAAGTATTATTGATCTTGGATAAACTGTTATACGAATTCCTACTATTTGTCCTTCTGTCTCATTGGATTCGTTCTCTTTAAGATATTTTTCATCATCCTCAGTCCTAAATGATGATATTACTGAATATATTTGGCCTGTAGTGCAAAGATGTATAATTACTTGATGAATATCTTTGGCCTGTAGTGCAAAGATGAACAGGTGTTGAGATGAACATGACCGACTGATGATACAAATGAATATCTTTGGCCTGTAGTGCAAAGATGAATATTTGGTTAAAGATGATTATTAATTGATGTTACAGGGATAAAATATTGATGATGGACTTTTAAATCTTAGAAGATAGTATAATTCTTTCTCTACTTGACTCTTCTAATGGTTTGCTGTTTCCGCTGCAGTTGTTGATCTAAAACTTGTTGTCGATTATATTTTATCAGATTTTTCCCTGTTGAAGACTAACGATAATTTGTTGTATATTATCTTAGTCATAATATTCTTTACTGGGCTAGTTGAGCTCACCCTTTTCCTTTTTGTTCCATTTTTCTTCTCAGGAGGTGAGAACATAGCAGGATCTAGTCGGGGTATGGAGTGATGGTTCTAGAAAGATGTATTAGCAGTCCTCACTATTTCTGTAAAATAGTGTTTGAATAATTGTAATGAGGATTTATTTGAGTGTGGATATTGTCTAGAAGACAATATTTGTATTTAAACTCACAGTATGTGTTGTCGTATTTTGCACGATAATTGTATTATTGAAGTTGTAGTTTGTTTTCTGTACCATGTATTTGGCGACTCAGAATGGGTGTTGTATACCTATTTTGGGGGCGTCACAGGGGTATTATGTGATTTGTTAATTTATTTAATTAACCCTTGTTTTATGGCAGTATTTGAGAATGTCGACTGAGAATGTTAACAGTGGAGTAAATGAGACCGTGGAGACACCGGTGCTTACCAACGAGGAGAACGTGCAACAGGCTGGCAATGTTCCTTGTAACGCCCCCAAAATAGGTCCATTCCATCCAACCTATTCTGAGTCGCCAAATACATGGTACAGAAAATAACTACAACTTTATTACAACAATTGTCGTGCAAAATACAACAACACATATACTGTGAGTTTGGATACAAATATATACCAAATGTGACTCATGTTCTAACCGTGGACATCACCTCACAATGACACCTTACATAAAGGTATAGTCAAAAACTGTTTTAGAAATTAGAATATTTGGGAAGTGCTCAAGGAAACCCTCGTACATGGGAGGCCATGCTTCTAGGTTATGATAGATATCATATGGACACAGAATTATCCTTGGTTGACCCAATAAACCCCAAAGAAAAATAAGAAAATTACTATCATATTCTTCCCAATGGTGAGTCTTCTCTCGACTTATCGTTATCTCAACTGTCTCTAATTGAGTACTTCAAAGAAATACCAAGATTATATAGGTAGTGCTCGTAGATATACTCAGCAAGTGGATGTGCACAACCATGTCTTATGATGACTCGAGGTTGTGTGTCGTTAGACATCTTGTATGATAGTGGCAAAACACCCTTCCAACGTTGGGTTCGCTTCACCCTAGATGATTTACCAAATATAACTACTAAATGAACTTTTCTATACTGCTTCGGGAGAACCTCCACAGCTAGAGACCACCGTTCTATTTTTCTGTTACCCTCGCTCGACCCAGCTACACTCTTATTACCTGAAAGGAATTGTGAAGCAAAAGGGTGAGCACAACTAGCTCAGTAAAGAATATCATGACTAAAGATAAATTATCAATAGTCTTCAACAGTAATAAATCAGAGATTTAGAACATATGGTAGATGGTAAAACTTTTCAACCATAGTTGCAGCGGAACGAGCAATCCATTAAAAGAGTCACATAGACCATAAAGTCTATTATCTTCTCCATGTTAAAAGTCCACCAACAATGTTTTATCCCTGTAACATCAATCAACAGTTCCTTTCCACAATCATATAAATAACTCATAATCATAATTGTAGTTCTAAATTTCTCTTCGCATTCAGGACGAAGATAATTTTCATCACCTGTCTTTACCTGAAACATCAGAGATCATGATTATACCAAATCACAGTTCCTGTTCATAATCATACTAATAAATTCATCTTTGCATCACGGGCCAAAGATATTCATCAACAGTTCATCTTTACACTACATGCCAAAGATATTCAACAACAAGTCATCTTTGCACTACGGGCCAAAGATATTCATCAACAACTCATCTTTGCACTACAGGCCAAAGATATTCCTTAATAGTTCATATTTGCACTACAGGCCAAATATATTATTATCTCAAAGAAATATATAATCATTTCAGAATTTATATAACCAATAATTATAACCATGTTGATCATTTCACCTTTGCACTTAAGCTAAAGATATTCACTTATAAATTCAATGGTCATGATCATACCAGTCACAATTCAACTTTTCACTACTGGACAAAGAGAACCCTAGTTGTAAGACCCCAACTTATTAATGAATAAAATCAAATTTTCTCTAAATATTATTGTGAATAATAAGGGGTTAATTTGATATAATACTTTGGTTATGGGTGAAATGTGCAAATTTTACAAAATAAGCAAGTGGTTATAAAATATTTATTTTTGGTCGGTGAATATTCGGTTGGTCGTGGAATATTCTTGCTGTCGGGAAATATTCGTACGACGACGCAGCCTTGTGTGGGCCCCATAACGGAAAGCGATTGGATGAAAAAAACGACAAGTATAAGTTGTTTATAAATAACGGCGTAGTTGTTACCGTTAATACTGTTGGAATACCCGGTGGTTAAAATACAGTAGCACACGGTATTGCACCAATTATTGATTCTTACGTAAGAAGGCACTACTCAATAATTGTTACAGTAGTTATTATTCAATATTTTATTTTTTTGATTCAATAATTGCTGCGTTGATATTTTATATTATTGTTGTTTCAATAATTGTTGCTGCACAGTATTTTCATTTATCAGATCAATAATTCATATTATTTGAATAATATTATTAGATAACATTATTGGCAATGTGTGACAGCCCCAAAATAGGTCCATTCCATCCAACCCATTCTGAGTCGTCAAATACATGGTACAGAAAACAACTACAACTTTATTACAACAATTGTCGTGCAAAATACAACAACACATATGCTGTGAGTTTGGATACAAATATATACCAAATGTGACATTGGACACCATCATGTATCAGCACTTCACAAAGGTACCTTACATAAAGGTATAGTCAAAAACTGTTCTAGAAATTAGAATCTTTGGGAAGTGCTCAAGGAAACCTTCGTACATGGGAGGCCATGCTTCTAGGTTATGATAGATATCATATGGCCACAGAATTATCCTTGGTTGACCCAATAGACCCCAAAGAAAAACGAGAAGATTACTATCATATTCTTCCCAATGGTGAGTCTTCTCTTGACTTATCATTATCTCCACTGTATCTAACTGAGAATTATACTTTAAACAAATACCAAGATTATATAGGTAGTGCTTGTAGATATACTCGGCAAGTGGATGAGCACAACCCTGTCTTATGATGACACGAGGTTGTATGTAATTAGACATCTTGTATGATAGTAACAAAACACCCTTCCAACGTTGGGTTCGCTTCACCCTAGATGATTCACCAAATATAACTACTAAATGATGACCACCGTTCTATTCCCTTGTTACCCCCACTCGACCCAGCTACACTCTTATTACCTGAAAGGAATTGTGAAGCAAAAGGGTGAGCACAACTAGCTCAGTAAAGAATATCATGACTAAAGATAATTAAATTATCAATAGCCTTCATCAATAATAAATCAGAGATTTAGAACATATGGTAAATGATAAAAATTTCAACCATAGTTGCAGCGGAACATGCAATCCATTAGAAGAGTCAAATAGACCATAAAGTCCATTATCTCTTCCATGTTAAAAATCCACCAACAATGTTTTATCCATGTAACATCACTCAATAGTTCATTTCCACAATCATATGAATAACTCATAATCATAATTGTGACTATAAATTTTTCTTCGCACCCAGGACGAAGAATATTTTCATCACCTGTCTTTACCTGAAACATCAAAGATCATGGTTATACCAAATCACAGTTCCTGTTTATAATCATACTAACAAATCCATCTTTGCACTACGGGCCAAAGATATTCATCAACAAACCATCTTTGCACTACAGGCCAAAGATATTCAACAACAGTTCATCTTTGCACTACAGGCCAAAGATATTCATCAACAGGCCATCTTTGCACTACATGCCAAAGATATTCATCAACAATTCATATTTGCACTACAGGCCAAATATATTCATATCTCAAAGAAATATATAATCATTTCAGAATTTATATAAACAATAATTATAACCATGTTGATCAATTCACCATTGCACTTAAGCTTAAGATATTCAATTATAAATTCAATGGTCATGATCATACCAGTCACAATTCAACTTTGCACTACAGGCCAAAGAGAACCCTAGTCATGATCATACCAATAATCTACCCATCTTTACACTCCAGTGAAAGAGAATTTCAACATCAGGGTTATAAAAATATTATATATGATGATAAAAATAATATGATCAACATATAGTTTTAATCTCAAGAGTAATATTCGTAACTCATGAATAGTAAATCGCGAATAGTAACTCATGAATAGTAACCCCGACACAAAAGATAGAAATTCCACAATAAAATCCATACCAATATTTCGGTATAATGATATTGAAAGAATAACATTACTTAAATTTATAAACAATTTATTTTAATTGTTTACACTTTACTAATTAATGCATTTAATCATCATAAAATGCCAACTCTTACAATTTCATCATCAATAACCAAAACCCTCATCAAAAATCTGCATATACCTCATATAGAATTCTCAAGCCATAAAATCCTATTTTCCAATTTTCTTTCTTCACAAAACATATTTAATTCATTTACTCATAACTAGACCATTTTCATGAAAAATACCAAATCAGTTCCAAAATATTTTTTTTCTGGGATTTAGCATAATATAGTCTCATAGTGAACATATATTTTTCTCAGAATTTTTAAAAGTCGTTTACTATTTTTCATATGGCCAAAATAGCCGAATATTTAGACATTTATCAAAAATTGTACTTTTGTCTAAAAATTCTGAAATTTACAGAGTATACTTCTATCATATACATGTACTCCCAATAAAAATTTCATCAATTTTGGAGTTAACCACAAGGAATTATAAGCTGTTACTTCTAAAATAGTCTTTTCTCATAAAATTCATAACTCTCAATCTATACATCCAAAAATCACCATTTTTGGACACAATCAATAAAACTCATCAAAATATCATTTCAAATTTTTTCAGAATTTTTGAAGTTCAGAAAAATTACGAAACTGAAAAACATAACAACCCTTAAAATCCCTTACTATCCCTTACCTCAAAAGAGCAGTACTTCTGACTGGATATCGGATATGATGCTGAAGGAAACTTGCACTAATGAATAGCAACTCACCAAGTATCTAAAAACTCACAAAATATGCTTCATAATATAGAGAGAGAAAGCTTATGTTTCTGGTGTGATTTTCAATTCTAACTTAGCCCTCTATTTATAGGAAAATTTTGGTAGGTTTGACCTGCAACCTGATGGCTTTACCTGCTACTATTCCCACCCACCACATTTGAAATATAATTCAGCACATTTCTTCACCAACCACAAGTGGGGCCCACCAATTCTAGAATTTTCCACCAAAATGATAAACTCTGAAAATTTAACAATTTCTGAACCAATCAAAAAATCAAACATATTTAATTCATGTTTTATGGCTTGAAAATTGGAAAAATAGGATTTTATGGCTTGAGAATTCTATATGAGGTATATGCAGATTTTTGATGAGGGTTTTGGTTATTGATGATGAAATTGTAAGAGTTGGCATTTTATGATGATTAAATGCATTAATTAGTAAAGTGTAAACAATTAAAATAAATTGTTTATAAATTTAAGTAATGTTATTCTTTCAATATCATTATACCGAAATATTGGTATGGATTTTATTGTGCTCATCAGGTTGGTAGGTTTGACCTGCAACCTGATGACTCCCAATAAAAATTTCATCAATTTTGGAGTTAACCACAAGGAATTATAAGCTGTTACTTTTAAAATAGTATTTTCCCGTAAAATTCATAACACTTAATCTATACATCCAAAAATCACCATTTTTGGACACAATCAATAAAACTCATCAAAATATCATTTCAAATTTTTCTATAATTTTTGAAGATCAGAAAAATTACGAAACTGAAAATCATAACAACCCTTAAAATCCATTACTATCCCTTACTATCCCTTACCTCAAAAGAGCAGTACTTCTGACTGGATATCGGATATGATGCTGAAGGAAACTTGCACTGATGAATAGCAACTCACCAAGTATCTAAAAACTCACAAAATATGCTTCATAATATAGAGAGAGAAAGAGAGAAAGCTTATGTTTTTGGTGTGATTTTCAATTCTAACTTAGCTCTCTATTTATAGGAAACTTTTGGTAGGTTTGACCTGCAACCTGATGGCTTTACCTGCTACTATTCCCACCCACCACATTTGAAATATAATTCAGCACATTTCTTCACCAACCACAAGTGGGGCCCACCAATTCTAGAATTTTCCACCAAAATGATAAACTCCGAAAAATCAACAATTTCTGAACCAGTGATCTCGTAAAATTCATAATAAATCATACGTTCATTTTTAACGGTTCAAAATTTGTGGACATATACTCAACTTATATATGTATAACATATCCAAAAATTACCACGATCCAACGGTCGGATTAAAAATTATAACCCCCGCAAAATATCTCAAAAACCCTGATTTTTAATACCTCCATTCCGACAAAAATACGGATAAAAATCTCAACATTAACTCCTTCATTTTTTAACCACAAAAATATATCCCTCATTTATATCCACATAAAATAAATATTTTCTTATCATATGAATCAATAATTAATTATTCACAAATAATATTACAGAATCACATTTATGACAACCAGGCCGTTCCCAGGAAAGAGGGGGCTTTCCAATAAGGATTTCTCCTTACTAGCGCGCAATTAGATGACCAAACCTCTCCTTAGACAGAACTTTCTAGACATTGCCAATAATGCTATCTAATAATATTATTCAAATAATATGAATTATTGATCTGATAATAGAAAATATTGTGCAGCAACAATTATTGAAATAACAATAATATAAAATATCAACGCAGCAATTATTGAATCAATAAAATAAAATATTGAACAGTAATTACTGTAACAATTATTGAGTAGTGCCTTCTTACGTAAGAATCAATAATTTTAAAAATACTATGCAATACCGTGTGCTACTGTGCAATAACGCGTATTACTGTATTTTAACCACCGGGTATTCCAACAGTGTTAACGGTAACAACTACACCGTTATTTGTAAAAACTCAAATTTGTCGTTTTCTTCACCCGACAGTTATTCGTTATGGGGCCCACAAATAGCTGCGCCGTCGTACGAATATTCCCCGACAACAATGATTATTTTATAACCACTTGTGTATTTTGAAAAAAAATCATATATCACCCTTAACTTTAACATTTATCAATTTAACCATTTACTGAATAATAATTATAAGAAAAATTGAATACTTTTATTTCATAAAATTCGGGGTCTTACAATCTCCCCTCCTTATGAAATTTCGTCCCCGAAATTTACGTACCTGGTATTTCGAAGAGTTGAGAATACCTTCCTTTCATTTCAGATTCCATCTTCCCTGTCATCATAATTTCTCCATTGCTCATCTCCTGTATTTCAAATAACATTCTAGAATACAGCTTCAAAACAAGTGTTAATTTAACAAATTAACATATCACATAATATCCCGATATTATGACTGACCAACAAATAAGCTTAGGTAGGACACACTAGCGAAGGATTTACTCGTCTCTCTCCTCCTAGTTATATTTCCCGATCTCCGCCAGAAATCATATCCCTAAGCTCTGATACCACCTGTGACAGCCCCAAAATAGGTCCATTCCATCCAACCCATTCTGAGTCGTCAAATACATGGTACAGAAAACAACTACAACTTTATTACAACAATTGTCGTGCAAAATACAACAACACATATGCTGTGAGTTTGGATACAAATATATACCAAATGTGACATTGGACACCATCATGTATCAGCACTTCACAAAGGTACCTTACATAAAGGTATAGTCAAAAACTGTTCTAGAAATTAGAATCTTTGGGAAGTGCTCAAGGAAACCTTCGTACATGGGAGGCCATGCTTCTAGGTTATGATAGATATCATATGGCCACAGAATTATCCTTGGTTGACCCAATAGACCCCAAAGAAAAACGAGAAGATTACTATCATATTCTTCCCAATGGTGAGTCTTCTCTTGACTTATCATTATCTCCACTGTATCGAACTGAAAATTATACTTTAAACAAATACCAAGATTATATAGGTAGTGCTTGTAGATATACTCGGCAAGTGGATGAGCACAACCCTGTCTTATGATGACACGAGGTTGTATGTCATTAGACATCTTGTATGATAGTAACAAAACACCCTTCCAACGTTGGGTTCGCTTCACCCTAGATGATTCACCAAATATAACTACTAAATGATGACCACCGTTCTATTCCCTTGTTACCCCCACTCGACCCAGCTACACTCTTATTACCTGAAAGGAAATGTGAAGCAAAAGGGTGAGCACAACTAGCTCAGTAAAGAATATCATGACTAAAGATAATTAAATTATCAATAGCCTTCATCAATAATAAATCAGAGATTTAGAACATATGGTAAATGATAAAAATTTCAACCATAGTTGCAGCGGAACATGCAATCAATTAGAAGAGTCAAATAGACCATAAAGTCCATTATCTCTTCCATGTTAAAAATCCACCAACAATGTTTTATCCATGTTACATCACTCAATAGTTCCTTTCCACAATCATATGAATAACTCATAATCATAATTGTGACTATAAATTTTTCTTCGCACCCAGGACGAAGAATATTTTCATCACCTGTCTTTACCTGAAACATCAAAGATCATGGTTATACCAAATCACAGTTCCTGTTTATAATCATACTAACAAATCCATCTTTGCACTACGGGCCAAAGATATTCATCAACAAACCATCTTTGCACTACAGGCCAAAGATATTCAACAACAGTTCATCTTTGCACTACAGGCCAAAGATATTCATCAACAGGCCATCTTTGCACTACATGCCAAAGATATTCATCAACAATTCATATTTGCACTACAGGCCAAATATATTCATATCTCAAAGAAATATATAATCATTTCAGAATTTATATAAACAATAATTATAACCATGTTGATCAATTCACCATTGCACTTAAGCTTAAGATATTCAATTATAAATTCAATGGTCATGATCATACCAGTCACAATTCAACTTTGCACTACAGGCCAAAGAGAACCCTAGTCATGATCATACCAATAATCTACCCATCTTTACACTCCAGTGAAAGAGAATTTCAACATCAGGGTTATAAAAATATTATATATGATGATAAAAATAATATGATCAACATATAGTTTTAATCTCAAGAGTAATATTCGTAACTCATGAATAGTAAATCGCGAATAGTAACTCATGAATAGTAACCCCGACACAAAAGATAGAAATTCCACAATAAAATCCATACCAATATTTCGGTATAATGATATTGAAAGAATAACATTACTTAAATTTATAAACAATTTATTTTAATTGTTTACACTTTACTAATTAATGCATTTAATCATCATAAAATGCCAACTCTTACAATTTCATCATCAATAACCAAAACCCTCATCAAAAATCTGCATATACCTCATATAGAATTCTCAAGCCATAAAATCCTATTTTTCCAATTTTCAAGCCATAAAACATGAATTAAATATGTTTGATTTTTGATTGGTTCAGAAATCTCAACATTAACTCCTTCATTTTTTAACCACAAAAATATATCCCTCATTTATATCCACATAAAATAAATATTTTCTTATCATATGAATCAATAATTAATTATTCACAAATAATATTACAGAATCATATTTATGACAACCAGGCCGTTCCCAGGAAAGAGGGGGCTTTCCAATAAGGATTTCTCCTTACTGGCGCGCAATTAGATGACCAAACCTCTCCTTAGACAGAACTTTCTAGACATTGCCAATAATGTTATCTAATAATATTATTCAAATAATATGAATTATTGATCTGATAATAGGAAATACTGTGCAGCAACAATTATTGAACAACAATAATACAAAATTTCAACGTAGCAATTATTGAATCAATAAAATAAAATATTGAACAGTAATTACTGTAACAATTATTGAGTAGTGCCTTCTTACGTAGGAATCAATAATTTCAAAAATACTATGTAATACCGTGTGCTACTATGCAATAACGCGTATTACTGTATTTTAACCACCGGGTATTCCAACAGTGTTAACGGTAACAACTACGCCGTTATTTGTAAAAACTCAAATTTGTCGTTTTCTTCACCCGACAGTTATTCTGTTATGGGGCCCACAAATAGCTGTGCCGTCGTACGAATATTTCCCGACAGAAAGAATATTCCACGACCAAACGAATATTCCCCGACAACAATGATTATTTTATAACCACTTGTGTATTTTGAAAAAAAATCATATATCACCCTTAACTTTAACATTTATCAATTTAACCATTTACTGAATAGTAATTATAAGAAAAATTAAATACTTTTATTTCATAAAATTCGGGGTCTTACAATCTCCCCTCGTTATGAAATTTCGTCCCCGAAATTTACGTACCTGGTATTTCAAAGAGTTGAGAATACCTTCCTTTCATTTCAAATTCCATCTTCTCTGTCATTATAATTTCTCCATTGCTCATCTCCTGTATTTCAAATAACATTCTAGAATACAGCTTCAAAACAAGTGTTAATTTAACAAATTAACATATCACATAATATCCCGATATTATGACTGACCAACAAATAAGCTTAGGCATGACACACTAGCGAAAGATTTACTCATCTCTCCCCTCCTAGTTGTATTCCCCGATCTCCGCCAGAGATCATATCCCCAAGCTCTGATACCAAATGTAACGACCCCAAAATAGGTCCATTCCACCCAACCCATTCTGAGTCGTCAAATACATGGTACAGAAAACAACTACAACTTTATTACAACAATTGTCGTGCAAAATACAACAACACATATGCTGTGAGTTTGGATACAAATATATATCAAATGTGACTCATGTTCCAACCGTGGACATCACCTCACAATAACACCTTACATAAAGGTATAGTCAAAAACTGTTTTAGAAATTAGAATCTTTGGGAAGTGCTCAAGGAAACCTTCGTACATGGGAGGCCACGCGTCTAGGTTATGATAGATATCATATGGCCACAGAATTATCCTTGGTTGACCCAATAGACCCCAAAGAAAAACGAAAGATTACTATCATATTCTTCCCAATGGTGAGTCTTCTCTTGACTTATCATTATCTCCACTGTCTCTAATTGAGAATTATACTTCAAACAAACACCAAGATTATATAGGTAGTGCCCATAGATATACTCAGCAAGTGGATGAGCACAACCCTGTCCTATGATGACACGAGGTTGTATGTCATTAGACATCTTGTATGATAGTGACAAAACACCCTTCCAAAGTTGGGTTCGCCTCACCCTATTTTCTTCACCAAATATAACTACTAAATGATGACCACCGTTCTATTTCCCCGTTACCCTCGCTCGACCCAGCTACACTCTTATTACCTGAAAGGAATTGTGAAGCAAAAGGGTGAGCACAACTAGCTCAGTAAAGAATATCATGACTAAAGATAATTAAATTATCAATAGCCTTCATCAATAATAAATCAGAGATTTAGAACATATGATAAATGATAAAAATTTCAACCATAGTTGCAGCGGAACGAGCAATCCATTAGAAGAGTCTAATAGACTATAAAGTCTATTATCTTCTCCATGTTAAAAATCCACCAACAATATTTTATCCATGTAACATCACTCAACAGTTCCTTTCCACAATCATATGAATAACTCATAATCATAATTGTGACTATAAATTTTTCTTCGCACCCAGGACGAAGAATATTTTCATCACCTGTCTTTACCTGAAACATCAAAGATCATGGTTATACCAAATCACAATTCCTGTTTATAATCATACTAACAAATCCATCTTTGCACTACGGGCCAAAGATATTCTTCAACAAACCATCTTTGCACTACGGGCCAAAGATATTCAACAACAGTTCATCTTTGCACTACAGGCCAAAGATATTCAACAACAGTTCATCTTTGCACTACAGGCCAAAGATATTCATCAACAAACCATCTTTGCACTACGGGCCAAAGATATTCAACAACAGTTCATCTTTGCAGTACAGGCCAAAGATATTCAACAACAGTTCATCTTTACACTACAGGCCAAAGATATTCATCAACAATTCATATTTGCACTACAGGCCAAATATATTCATATCTCAAAGAAATATATAATCATTTCAGAATTTATATAAACAATAATTATAACCATGTTGATCAAGGTCACCTTTGCACTTAAGCTTAAGATATTCAATTATAAATTCAATGGTCATGATCATACCAGTCACAATTCAACTTTGCACTACAGGCCAAAGAGAACCCTAGTCATGATCATACCAATAATCTACCCATCTTTACACTCCAGTGAAAGAGAATTTCAACATCAGGGTTATAAAAATGTTATATATGATGATAAAAATAATATGATCAACATATAGTTTTAATCTCAAGAGTAATATTCGTAACTCATGAATAGTAAATCGTGAATAGTAACTCATGAATAGTAACCTCAACACAAAAGATAGAAATTCCACAATAAAATCCATACCAATATTTCGGTATAATGATATTGAAAGAATAACATTACTTAAATTTATAAACAATTTATTTTAATTGTTTACACTTACTAATTAATGCATTTAATCATCATAAAATGCCAACTCTTATAATTTTATCATCAATAACTAAAACCCTCATAAAAAATCTGCATATACCTCATATAGGATTCTCAAGCCATAAAATCCTATTTTCCAATTTTCTTTCTTCACAAAACATATTTAATTCATTTACTCATAACTAGACCATTTTCATGAAAAATACCAAATCAGTTCCAAAAATATTTCTTTTCTGGGATTTAGCATAATATAGTCCCATAGTGAACATATATTTTTCTCAGAATTTTTAAAAGTCATTTACTATTTTTCATATGGCCAAAATAGCCGAATATTTAGACATTTATCAAAAATTGTACTTTTGTCTAAAAATTCTGAAATTTACAGAGTATACTTCTATCATATACATGTACTCCCAATAAAAATTTCATCAATTTTAGAGTTAACCACAAGGAATTATAAGCTGTTACTTTTAAAATAGTATTTTCCCGTAAAATTCATAACTCTTAATCTATACATCCAAAAATCAACATTTTTGGACACAATCAATAAAACTCATCAAAATATCATTTCAAATTTTTCCATAATTTTTGAAGATCAGAAAAATTACGAAACTGAAAATCATAACAACCCTTAAAATCCATTACTATCCCTTACTATCCCTTACTATCCCTTACCTCAAAAGAGCAGTACTTCTGACTGGATATCGGATATGATGCTGAAGGAAACTTGCACTGATGAATAGCAACTCACCAAGTATCTAAAAACTCACAAAATATGCTTCATAATATAGAGAGAGAAAGAGAGAAAACTTATGTTTTTGGTGTGATTTTCAATTCTAACTTAGCTCTCTATTTATAGGAAACTTTTGGTAGGTTTGACCTGCAACCTGATGGCTTTACCTGCTACTATTCCCACCCACCACATTTGAAATATAATTCAGCACATTTATTCACCAACCACAAGTGGGGCCCACCAATTCTAGAATTTTCCACCAAAATGATAAACTCTGAAAATTTAACAATTTCTGAACCAGTCATCTCGTAAAATTCATAATAAATCATACGTTCATTTTTAACGGTTCAAAATTTGTGGGCATATACTCAACTTATATATGTATAACATATCCAAAAATTACCACGATCCAACGGTCGGATTAAAAATTATAACCCCCGCAAAATATCTCAAAACCCTAATTTTTAATACCTCCATTCCGACAAAAATACGGATAAAAATCTCAACATTAACTCCTTCATTTTTTAACCACAAAAATATATCCCTCATTTATATCCACATAAAATAAATATTTTCTTATCATATAAATCAATAATTAATTATTCACAAATAATATTACAGAATCATATTTATGACAACCAGGCCGTTCCCAGGAAAGAGGGGGCTTTCTAATAAGGATTTCTCCTTACTGGCGCGTAATTAGATGACCAAACCTCTCCTTAGACAGAACTTTCTAGACATTGCCAATAATGTTATCTAATAATATTATTCAAATAATATGAATTATTGATCTGATAATAGGAAATACTGTGCAGCAACAATTATTGAACAACAATAATACAAAATTTCAACGTAGCAATTATTGAATCAATAAAATAAAATATTGAACAGTAATTACTGTAACAATTATTGAGTAGTGCCTTCTTACGTAGGAATCAATAATTTCAAAAATACTATGTAATACCGTGTGCTACTATGCAATAACGCGTATTACTGTATTTTAACCACCGGGTATTCCAACAGTGTTAACGGTAACAACTACGCCGTTATTTGTAAAAACTCAAATTTGTCGTTTTCTTCACCCGACAGTTATTCTGTTATGGGGCCCACAAATAGCTGTGCCGTCGTACGAATATTTCCCGACAGAAAGAATATTCCACGACCAAACGAATATTCCCCGACAACAATGATTATTTTATAACCACTTGTGTATTTTGAAAAAAAATCATATATCACCCTTAACTTTAACATTTATCAATTTAACCATTTACTGAATAGTAATTATAAGAAAAATTAAATACTTTTATTTCATAAAATTCGGGGTCTTACAATCTCCCCTCGTTATGAAATTTCGTCCCCGAAATTTACGTACCTGGTATTTCAAAGAGTTGAGAATACCTTCCTTTCATTTCAAATTCCATCTTCTCTGTCATTATAATTTCTCCATTGCTCATCTCCTGTATTTCAAATAACATTCTAGAATACAGCTTCAAAACAAGTGTTAATTTAACAAATTAACATATCACATAATATCCCGATATTATGACTGACCAACAAATAAGCTTAGGCATGACACACTAGCGAAAGATTTACTCATCTCTCCCCTCCTAGTTGTATTCCCCGATCTCCGCCAGAGATCATATCCCCAAGCTCTGATACCAAATGTAACGACCCCAAAATAGGTCCATTCCACCCAACCCATTCTGAGTCGTCAAATACATGGTACAGAAAACAACTACAACTTTATTACAACAATTGTCGTGCAAAATACAACAACACATATGCTGTGAGTTTGGATACAAATATATATCAAATGTGACTCATGTTCCAACCGTGGACATCACCTCACAATAACACCTTACATAAAGGTATAGTCAAAAACTGTTTTAGAAATTAGAATCTTTGGGAAGTGCTCAAGGAAACCTTCGTACATGGGAGGCCACGCGTCTAGCTTATGATAGATATCATATGGCCACAGAATTATCCTTGGTTGACCCAATAGACCCCAAAGAAAAACGAAAAGATTACTATCATATTCTTCCCAATGGTGAGTCTTCTCTTGACTTATCATTATCTCCACTGTCTCTAATTGAGAATTATACTTCAAACAAACACCAAGATTATATAGGTAGTGCCCATAGATATACTCAGCAAGTGGATGAGCACAACCCTGTCCTATGATGACACGAGGTTGTATGTCATTAGACATCTTGTATGATAGTGACAAAACACCCTTCCAAAGTTGGGTTCGCCTCACCCTATTTTCTTCACCAAATATAACTACTAAATGATGACCACCGTTCTATTTCCCCGTTACCCTCGCTCGACCCAGCTACACTCTTATTACCTGAAAGGAATTGTTAAGCAAAATGGTGAGCACAACTAGCTCAGTAAAGAATATCATGACTAAAGATAATTAAATTATCAATAGCCTTCATCAATAATAAATCAGAGATTTAGAACATATGGTAAATGATAAAAATTTCAACCATAGTTGCAGCGGAACGAGCAATCCATTAGAAGAGTCAAATAGAGTATAAAGTCTATTATCTTCTCCATGTTAAAAATCCACCAACAATATTTTATCCATGTAACATCACTCAACAGTTCCTTTCCACAATCATATGAATAACTCATAATCATAATTGTGATTATAAATTTTTCTTCGCACCCAGGACGAAGAATATTTTCATCACCTGTCTTTACCTGAAACATCAAAGATCATGGTTATACCAAATCACAATTCCTGTTTATAATCATACTAACAAATCCATCTTTGCACTACGGGCCAAAGATATTCTTCAACAAACCATCTTTGCACTACGGGCCAAAGATATTCAACAACAGTTCATCTTTGCACTACAGGCCAAAGATATTCAACAACAGTTCATCTTTGCACTACAGGCCAAAGATATTCATCAACAAACCATCTTTGCACTACGGGCCAAAGATATTCAACAACAGTTCATCTTTGCAGTACAGGCCAAAGATATTCAACAATAGAAGTATACTCTGTAAATTTCAGAATTTTTAGACAAAAGTACAATTTTTGATAAATGTCTAAATATTCGGCTGTTTTGACCATATGAAAAATAGTAAATGACTTTTAAAAATTCTGAGAAAAATATATGTTCAATATGGGACTATATTATGCTAAATCCCAGAAAAGAAATATTTTTGAAACTGATTTGGTATTTTTCATGAAAATGGACTAGTTATGAGTAAATGAATTAAATATGTTTTGTGAAGAAAGAAAATTAGAAAAATAGGATTTTATGGCTTGAGAATCCTATATGAGGTATATGCAGATTTTTGATGAGAGTTTTGGTTATTGATGATGAAATTGTAAGAGTTGGCATTTTATGATGATTAAATGCATTAATTAGTAAAGTGTAAACAATTAAAATAAATTGTTTATAAATTTAAGTAATGTTATTCTTTCAATATCATTATACCGAAATATTGGTATGGATTTTATTGTGAAATTTCTATCTTTTGTGTCGGGGTTACTATTCATGAGTTACTATTCACGATTTACTATTCATGAGTTACGAATATTACTCTTGAGATTAAAACTATATGTTGATCATATTATTTTTATCATCATATATAATATTTTTATAACCCTGATTTTGAAATTCTCTTTCACTGGAGTGTAAAGATGGGTAGATTATTGGTATGATCATGACTAGGGTTCTCTTTGGCCTGTAGTGCAAAGTTGAATTGTGACTGGTATGATCATGACCATTGAATTTATAATTGAATATCTTAAGCTTAAGTGCAATGGTGAATTGATCAATATAGTTATAATTATTGTTTATATAAATTCTGAAATGATTATATATTTCTTTGAGATATGAATATATTTGACCTGTAGTGCAAATATGAATTGTTGATGAGTATCTTTGGCATGTAGTGCAAAGATGGCCTGTTGATGAATATCTTTGGCCTGTAGTGCAAAGATGAACTGTTGTTGAATATCTTTGGCCTGTAGTGCAAAGATGGTTTGTTGATGAATATCTTTGGCCCGTAGTGCAAAGATGGATTTGTTAGTATGATTATAAACAGGAACTGTGATTTGGTATAACCATGATCTTTGATGTTTCAGGTAAAGACAGGTGATGAAAATATTCTTCGTCCTGGGTGCGAAGAAAAATTTATAGTCACAATTATGATTATGAGTTATTCATATGATTGTGGAAATGAACTATTGAGTGATGTTACATGGATAAAACATTGTTGGTGGATTTTTAACATGGAAGAGATAATGGACTTTATGGTCTATTTGACTCTTCTAATGGATTGCATGTTCCGCTGCAACTATGGTTGAAATTTTTATCATTACCATATATTCTAAATCTCTGATTTATTATTGATGAAGGCAATTGATAATTTAATTATATTTAGTCATGATATTCTTTACTGAGCTAGTTGTGCTCACCCTTTTGCTTCACATTTCCTTTCAGGTAATAAGAGTGTAGCTGGGTCGAGTGGGGGTAACAAGGGAATAGAACGGTGGTCATCATTTAGTAGTTATATTTGGTGAATCATCTAGGGTGAAGCGAACCCAACGTTGGAAGGGTGTTTTGTTACTATCATACAAGATGTCTAATGACATACAACCTCGTGTCATCATAAGACAGGGTTGTGCTCATCCACTTGCCGAGTATATCTACAAGCACTACCTATATAATCTTGGTATTTGTTTAAAGTATAATTCTCAGTTAGATACAGTGGAGATAATGATAAGTCAAGAGAAGACTCACCATTGGGAAGAATATGATAGTAATCTTCTCGTTTTTCTTTGGGGTCTATTGGGTCAACCAAGGATAATTCTGTGGCCATATGATATCTATCATAACCTAGAAGCATGGCCTCCCATGTACGAAGGTTTCCTTGAGCACTTCCCAAAGATTCTAATTTCTAGAACAGTTTTTGACTATACCTTTATGTAAGGTACCTTTGTGAAGTGCTGATACATGATGGTGTCCAATGTCACATTTGGTATATATTTGTATCCAAACTCACAGCATATGTGTTGTTGTATTTTGCACGACAATTGTTGTAATAAAGTTGTAGTTGTTTTCTGTACCATGTATTTGACGACTCAGAATGGGTTGGATGGAATGGACCTATTTTGGGGCTGTCACAGAAAATCACACCAGAAACAAGTTTTCTCTCTTTCTCTCTCTAGATTATTGAGTGTATTTTGTGAGTATTTAGATACTTTGAGAGTTTCTATTCCTCAGAGCAAGTTTCTTTCAGCCTTATACCGGTATTCCGACCAGAAGTACTGATATTTTGAGGTAAGGGATATTATTTTCTTCATAAATGATATTATTTTCTTCAATATCATTATGCTGAAATATTGATATGAGTTTTTATCAAATTTGGAACTTTTTGTGTCGGGGGTTACTGTTCACGTATACGGCACTATTCACGTATACGGCACTATTCACGAATACGACACTATTCACCGAAAAATAAAATTTTCCCTTTTTGTCCAAGATGTCTATTATGGTTACTATCTTTGATTGTATCCATGTTTTGATCTTTATTTTTGAATTCTGCTTCACAATTGATTATTATGAAGTATTATTGATCTTGGATAAACTGTTATACGAATCCCTAATATTTGTCCTTCTGTCTCACTGGATTCGTTCTCTTTAAGATATTTTTCATCATCCTCAGTCCTAAATGATGATATTACTGAATATCTTTGGCCTGTAGTGCAAAGATGTATAATTACTTGATGAATATCTTTGGCCTGTAGTGCAAAGATGAACAGGTGTTGAGATGAACATGACCGACTGATGATACAAATGAATATCTTTGGCCTGTAGTGCAAAGATGAATATTTGGTTAAAGATGATTATTAATTGATGTTACAGGGATAAAATATTGATGATGGACTTTTAAATCTTAGAAGATAGTAGAATTCTTTCTCTACTTGACTCTTCTAATGGTTTGCTGTTTCCGCTGCAGTTGTTGATCTAAAACTTGTTGTCGATTATATTTTATCAGATTTTTCCCTGTTGAAGACTAACGATAATTTGTTGTATATTATCTTAGTCATAATATTCTTTACTGGGCTAGTTGAGCTCACCCTTTTTCTTTTTGTTCCATTTTTCTTCTCAGGAGGTGAGAACATAGCAGGATCTAGTCGGGGTATGGAGTGATGGTTCTAGAAAGATGTTTTAGCAGTCCTCACTATTTCTGTAAAATAGTGTTTGAATAATTGTAATGAGGATTTATTTGAGTGTGGATATTGTCTAGAAGACAATATTTGTATTTAAACTCACAGTATGTGTTGTCGTATTTTGCACGACATTTGTATTATTGAAGTTGTAGTTTGCTTTCTGTACCATGTATTTGGCGACTCAGAATGGGTGTTGTATACCTATTTTGGGGGCGTCACAGTTGGTATCAGAGCTTAGGGATATGATCCCTGGCTGAGATGTGAGACAAGAACTAGGAGGGGAGAGACGGGAAATTCCTTCACTAGTATGACTTGACTAAGTTTATTTGGTGTTTATTTGGTCGGTCAGAGTATAGGGATAATATACATGAATATTAACCCTTGTTTTATGGCAGTATTTAAGAATGGCAGCTGAGAACGTTAATAATGGAGTAAATCAGACCGTGGAGACACCTTTGATCACTACCCAGGGGAACGTGCAACAGGAAGGCAATATTCCTCCTGTAAACAACGTTACCGAGCAAACGATGAATGATGGAATGTTTAGGAGCTTTTTGCAGTTCATGCAAAATCAGACGAGGGAGACTCGTGTGCAGAATACGGGTGGAAATGATAACAACGCGCGGTTTGTCACAGCTAAGCAGTTCAAAGAATTGGGACCACCAGAATTTAAGGGAAAGCCGGATCCGATCATGGCGGAAACGTGGGTCAAGCAAATTACCAAGATATTTGATGTCTTGGGATGCACGGAGGAACAGAAGGTTCCATTCGCCACATTTATGTTCCGCGGTGAGGCAGACTACTGGTGGGAGTCTGTGAAGCGTACCCAGCCTGACGCACTCAACATGTCCTGGGAAACATTTCAAAAACTGTTCAATGACAAGTACTTTCCTGAAAGTATTCGTCATATGAAGGAGGTTGAGTTTATTAGACTGGAACAAAACAACATGACGGTGTCCCAGTACGAGGCGAAGTTTGCAGAGTTATCCAGGTTTGCACCTCATTTGGTCGAAAATGAGGAACGAATGACAAGGATGTTTCTGAGAGGTCTAAAACCCGAGATTCGGCAATATCTTATCTCTCATAAATTTTCTTTATATTCAGATGTTGTAAACAGGGCTCAATTATTAGAGCGAGATAATGAGTATGTGCAACCGAGGGACCACAACCAGGGTCATACCGGTGGCAGCAGTCATCGAAGCAATGAAAACCAGCAGGGAGGAAAACATTCAGACAAAAGCGGTAACCACTCTGGTGGTAATCGTGGTCGTGATAATAGAAGGAGCGAGTCGGGAGGAGATTTCAAGAAGAGAAGGTACAACAATGATAATGTGAAGACGTCAGCACAAACATCAACTGTTTCTAGGGGAGGAGAACGACCACCGGTCGTATGTTACAAATGTGGGAAAGAGGGACATATCAGCCCAAACTGCCCACAACAATCTAAGGTATGTTATAACTGTGGAAAAGAGGGTCATATAGCTCGAGAGTGTTCTGTAGCAAAACCAAGTTCAGCGGGGATGGTGACTCCAAAAGTTATCCCGGATAAGTCGAAATCAGCGGTTCCTGGAAGGGCGTTTGTCGTGACTGGCCAAAACGCGAGAAACCCGAACGAGGTGATCACGGGTAAGCTAATCTTGAATTCTTGCGAAGTTTATACTTTACTAGATACCGGTTCTACCCATTCTTTTATCTCTCCTGCTTGTGCTCAACGTTTAAACTTGACTCCGGAGAAATTGGACTTTAACTTATCTGTTGAAACTTCGTTGGGTGAAACCTTCGTTACATCTACAGTTTATAAATCTTGCATGATCCAAGTTGGCACTATCACATTACCTGTTGATCTTATCTCTTTAAAGATACTTGCTTTTGATGTGATTTTAGGAATTGATTGGTTAACCACTCATCATGCTAAAATTGATTGTTTTCGTAAGGTTGTTAGTTTTCATATTCCTAACCAACCTGTCATACGAATTCAAACTACTAAACCACTAAAATCAGTCACTGTCATATCAAGCCACAAAGCTATTCGTTTATTGAAAAACGGATGTCAAGCTTTCTTAGCCCATGTTATGGATTTGAACAAAGACAAGTCAGATTTGAATAATATTTCTATTGTTAGAGAATTTCCCGATGTATTTCCTGAAGAACTTCCCGGTCTACCCCCGGAACGAGAAATTGAATTCTTTATTGACCTTGAACCCGGTACAAAGCCCATTTCTAAAACCCCATATCGAATGGCTCCTATTGAACTTCAGGAGTTAAAAGTCCAACTACAGGAGTTGTTGGACATCGGTTTTATTCGTCCTAGTACGTCTCCTTGGGGTGCTCCTGTTTTATTCGTAAAGAAGAAAGACGGGAGTATGCGACTTTGTATTGACTATCGAGAATTGAACCATGTCACCATCAAGAATAGGTATCCGCTACCTCGCATTGATGACCTGTTTGACCAGTTGCAAAGAGCACAATTCTTTTCAAAGATCGATCTTCGTTCTGGATATCATCAGCTGAAGATTAAAACTGAGGATATTCCAAAGACTGCCTTCAGAACTCGGTACGGGCATTATGAATTCTTAGTAATGTCTTTTGGATTGACTAATGCTCCTGCTGCCTTCATGGATATGATGAACCGTGTATTCAAAGAATATTTGGATCAGTTCGTTGTTGTCTTTATTGATGACATCCTCATCTATTCCAAAAGCCGTGAAGATCATGAGCGCCATTTGAAGCTGGTACTGCAAAGGCTTCGTGAAAACAAGCTATATGCCAAACTGAAGAAATGCGAGTTCTGGCTTGAGGAAGTAGCATTCCTTGGGCACGTGGTGTCAAAACATGGAGTATCTGTCGACCCGGCGAAGATTGAAGCCATACAAAGTTGGGAGCAACCGAAGTCGGTAACCGAAGTACGTAGCTTTCTGGGCTTAGCTGGTTATTATCGGAGATTTGTGGAAGGATTTTCTCGAATCGCTACTCCGTTAACTCAGCTGACTCGGAAAGATACAAAATTCGTATGGAGTGAGGAATGCGAGAAGAGTTTCCAAGAACTCAAGAGGAGACTCATTTCGGCACCTGTTCTGACAATACCATCTGGTTCGGATGGATTTGTTATCTACAGCGATGCTTCAGGCAAAGGGTTAGGATGTGTTCTCATGCAACATGGGAAAGTCATAGCCTATGCCTCACGACAACTCAAAGAATATGAGAGGAATTATCCTACTCATGATTTGGAGTTGGCAGCAGTCGTTTTTGCGTTGAAGATCTGGAGACACTACCTTTATGGGGAGAAAGTGGAGATCTATACAGATCATAAAAGCCTCAAATATTTCTTCACCCAAAAGGAACTCAACATGCGGCAGCGACGTTGGCTCGAGCTGTTGAAAGATTACGATCATACCATCCAATATCATCCTGGAAAAGCAAACGTAGTAGCTGACGCATTGAGTAGAAGATCATATGCGGGTACGAGTGCAATGTTTTTAACACAAAGGCCCATTTTGTATGACTTGCAAAGGATGGAGATAGAGATGAAGGCTCCAAGTACCCACATGATGATATCAAATATACGAGTAGAACCGACTTTAATCGATAAAGTTAAAGCTGCTCAAGCTACGGATATAGAGCTGATGCGTATGAAGAAGAAAGTGCAAGAAGGTGCTATTCCAGAAGCAAGAATCGATGAAGAAGGAATACTTCGAGTCAACTCCAGACTTTGTGTTCCTAACGATTTTGACTTGAAGCATAGAATAATGATGGAGGCACACAACACACCGTTTGCAATCCATCCTGGGAGTACCAAAATGTATCACGATCTTCGACATACATTTTGGTGGAGCAATATGAAAAGAGAGATCGCGGAGTTTATCTCGAGATGTTTAACTTGTCAACGTGTAAAAGCGGAGCATCAAGTACCAAAGGGTCCATTGCAACCACTTGAGATTTCGAAATGGAAGTGGGAACACATTACTATGGATTTTGTTACAGGTCTTCCCAAGGTTTCTCAAGGCATAGATGCGATTTGGGTTATTGTTGATAGATTAACCAAGTCCGCTCATTTCTTGCCGATACGTGAGACTTATTCCCTTGAACGTCTTGCTAGTATGTACGTGAACGAGATTGTGAGATTGCATGGCATGCCAGTATCCATAGTTTCGGATCGTGACCCAAGATTCACTTCACGATTTTGGGTTAGCTTGCAGAAAGCTATGGGCACGGATTTACGATTCAGTTCAGCATACCATCCTCAAACGGACGGACAATCAGAGAGGACTATTCAAACTCTTGAAGATCTATTAAGACTTTGTGTCCTAGATCTCAAAGGGAGTTGGGATAAGTACCTACCATTGGTGGAATTCTCCTACAACAACAGTTATCAGGCGAGCATAGGTGTGGCTCCATTTGAGGCGTTGTATGGAAGAAAATGTCGTTCTCCAGTATGCTGGGACGAGGTGGGTGAAGCAACATTGTTGGGACCAGAATTGGTACGCATTACTACAGAGAAGATCCAAACGATTCGACAACGTATACAAACGGCACAGGATCGACAAAAGAGTTATGCGGATCTTCATCGGAAGGACGTGGAATTTAATATTGGGGATCATGTATTGTTACGTGTTGCACCATGGAAGGGAGTTACAAGATTTGGGAAGAGAGGAAAGCTCAATTCAAGATTTGTTGGTCCATTTGAGATTCTTGAGCGAATAGGAAATGTGGCATATAGACTCGCATTACCTCCAAGCATGTCTCGTGTTCATAATGTTTTTCACATATCTATGCTTCGTAAATATGTTAAAGACCCGAACCACATTATTGAGTTAGAACCAGACGAGATAGCTGAAGATTTAACGTACGAGGAGGTACCTGTTAAGATCTTGGATAGGAAAGAGCATGTCCTACGCACGAAGGTTATACCACAAGTTAAGGTTTTGTGGAGAAACCATGCTATTGAAGAAATGACCTGGGAGTTGGAATCAGAAATGAAAGCGAGGTATCCTCACCTTTTTGAAACATCAGGTACGTACGTCAATTTCGAGGACGAAATTTCATAAGGAGGGGAGGTTGTAAGACCCCAACTTATTAATGAATAAAATCAAATTTTCTCTAAATATTATTGTGAATAATAAGGGGTTAATTTGATATAATACTTTGGTTATGGGTGAAATGTGCAAATTTTACAAAATAAGCAAGTGGTTATAAAATATTTATTTTTGGTCGGTGAATATTCGGTTGGTCGTGGAATATTCTTGCTGTCGGGGAATATTCGTACGACGACGCAGCCTTGTGTGGGCCCCATAACGAAAAGCGATTGGATGAAGAAAACGACAAGTATAAGTTGTTTATAAATAACGGCGTAGTTGTTACCGTTAATACTGTTGGAATACCCGGTGGTTAAAATACAGTAGCACACGGTATTGCACCAATTATTGATTCTTACGTAAGAAGGCACTACTCAATAATTGTTACAGTAGTTATTATTCAATATTTTATTTTATTGATTCAATAATTGCTGCGTTGATATTTTATATTATTGTTGTTTCAATAATTGTTGCTGCACAGTATTTTCATTTATCAGATCAATAATTCATATTATTTGAATAATATTATTAGATAACATTATTGGCAATGTCTAGAAAGTTCTGTCTAAGGAGAGGTTTGGTCATCTAATTGCGCGCCAGTAAGGAGAAATCCTTATTGGAAAGCCCCCTCTTTCCTGGGAACGGCCTGGTTGTCATAAATGTGATTCTGTAATATTATTTGTGAATAATTAATTATTGATTCATATGATAAGGAAATATTTATTTTATGTGGATATAAATGAGGGATATATTTTTGTGGTTAAAAATGAAGGAGTTAATGTTGAGGTTTTTGTCAGTATTTTTGTCGGAATGGAGGTATTAAAAATCAGGGTTTTTGAGATAGTTTGCGGGGGTTATAATTTTTAATCCGACCGTTGGATCGTGGTAATTTTTGGATATGTTATACATATATAAGTTGAGTATATGTCCACAAATTTTGAACCGTTAAAAATGAACGTATGATTTATTACGAATTTTACAAGATGACTGGTTCAGAAATTGTTGAATTTTCGGAGTTTATCATTTTGATGGAAAATTCTAGAATTGGTGGGCCCCACTTGTGGTTGGTGAAGAAATGTGCTGAATTATATTTCAAATGTGGTGGGTGGGAATAGTAGCAGGTAAAGCCATCAGGTTGCAGGTCAAGCCTACTAAAATTTTCCTATAAATAGAGGGCTAAGTTAGAATTGAAAATCGCACCAGAAACAAGTTTTCTCTCTTTCTCTCTCTAGATTATTGAGTGTATTTTGTGAGTATTTAGATACTTTGAGAGTTTCTATTCATCAGAGCAAGTTTCTTTCTGCCTTATACCGGTATTCCGACCAGAAGTATTGATATTTTGAGGTAAGTGATATTATTTTCTTCTTAAATGATATTATTTTCTTCAATATCATTATGCTGAAATATTGATATGAGTTTTTATCAAATTTGGAACTTTTTGTGTCGGGTGTTACTATTCACGTATACGGCACTATTCACCGAAAAATAAAATTTTCCCTTTTTGTCCAAGATGTCTATTATGGTTACTATCTTTGATTGTATCCATGTTTTGATCTTTATTTTTGAATTCTGCTTCACAATTGATTATTATGAAGTATTATTGATCTTGGATAAACTGTTATACGAATCCCTAATATTTGTCCTTCTGTCTCACTGGATTCGTTCTCTTTAAGATATTTTTCATCATCCTCAGTCCTAAATGATGATATTACTGAATATCTTTGGCCTGTAGTGCAAAGATGTATAATTACTTGATGAATATCTTTGGCCTGTAGTGCAAAGATGAACAGGTGTTGAGATGAACATGACCGACTGATGATACAAATGAATATCTTTAGCCTGTAGTGCAAAGATGAATATTTGGTTAAAGATGATTATTAATTGATGTTACAGGGATAAAATATTGATGATGGACTTTTAAATCTTAGAAGATAGTAGAATTCTTTCTCTACTTGACTCTTCTAATGGTTTGCTGTTTCCGCTGCAGTTGTTGATCTAAAACTTGTTGTCGATTATATTTTATCAGATTTTTCCCTGTTGAAGACTAACGATAATTTGTTGTATATTGTCTTAGTCATAATATTTTTTGCTGGGCTAGTTGAGCTCACCCTTTTCCTTTTTGTTCCATTTTTCTTCTCAGGAGGTGAGAACATAGCAGGATCTAGTCGGGGTATGGAGTGATGGTTCTAGAAAGATGTTTTAGCAGTCCTCACTATTTCTGTAAAATAGTGTTTGAATAATTGTAATGAGGATTTATTTGAGTGTGGATATTGTCTAGAAGATAATATTTGTATTTAAACTCACAGTATGTGTTGTCGTATTTTGCACGACATTTGTATTATTGAAGTTGTAGTTTGCTTTCTGTACCATGTATTTGGCGACTCAGAATGGGTGTTGTATACCTATTTTGGGGGCGTCACACTAGTCATGATCATACCAATAATCTACCTATCTTTACACTCAAGTCAAAGAGAAATATCATCATTAGGGTTATAAAAATGTTATATATGATAAAAAAATAATATGATCAACATATAGTTTTAATCTCAAGAGTAATATTCATAAATCGACTATAATTTGGTTAGAAAAAGAAACCAATTTTGTCATGAATAGTAACTCGTGAATAGTAACCCATGAATAGTAACTCATGAATAGTAACTCGTGAATAGTAACTCGTGAATAGTAACTCATGAATAGTAACTCGTGAATAGTAACTCGTGAATAATAACTCGTGAATAGTAACTCATGAATAGTAACTCGTGAATAGTAACTCGTGAATAGTAACTCATGAATAGTAACTCATGAATAGTAACTCATGAATAGTAACCCCGACATGAAAAATTCCAAATTTGATAAAAAGTTCAGATCAATACTTCGACATAATGATATTGAAGAAAATAATATCATTTAAGAAGAAATAACATCCCTTACTATCCCTTACAACCCCTTACCATAATATCCCTTACAATCCCTTACTATCCCTTACCATCCCTTACCTCAAAAGAGCAGTACTTCTGACTCGAATAACGCTGAATGAACTTGCACCGTATAGCAACACTCAAGATATCAAAATACTCATAAGAATACGCTCAATATATAGAGAGAGAAATAAAGAGAAAACTTCAGTTTCTGGTGTGATTTTCAATTCTAACCTAAGCACCTATTTATAGGAAATTGCTTAGAACACCAAAGTAGAAAATTGAATATAATAATATGTTTATAACCAAATTTTCCTTAGCCCACCACATCAAAAACATATTTTTCACACAAAAGCACCAAAAATGCAAAACATGTTTTAAACAATTTTTGTAACAAAAATCAATTCAGACTCAATAATTCGGAACTTCAATAATTCGTAATAAATAGCCCTTTTATCAGAAAATTTGAATCTTGCGTGTTTTTATAGGAAATTCAATTCTCTACAACTTTGCAGAAGAAAGTTTTTCTAAATTCCAAACAGAAATTGACTGAAATCCACAAACGGACGATTTTACAGTCTATAATAAATTTTCGGTCAAGAATTGTGTCCACCAACACACAAAACATGTGTTAATCATTTAATGCCACAAAAATACTCTTCCTCCTCATATACTCATATATCCCACATTCATTGTAAAAATATCATCATCAATATATTATTAAAATAATATATTTAAATGAATTATTTTATCAGAAAAAGATAAAATATTAATTTTCAACAATTGTCACATTAAAAATTTTCTCCATCTATATCCACATAAAATTAATATTTTTCTCATCATATAAATCAATAATTAACTATACACAAATAATATTACAGAACCACAGTACTGGCAACCAGGCCGTTCCCAGGAAAGAGGGGGCTTTCCAATAAGGATCTCTCCTTATTGGCGCGCAATTAGATGACCAAACCTCTCCTTAGACAGAACTTTATAGACATTGCCAATAATGTTATCTAATAATATTATTCAGATAATATAAATTATTGTTCCGATAATAGAAAATACTGTGTAGTGACAATTATTAAAACAACAGTAATATAAAATATCAACGCAGTAATTATTGAATCAATAAAATATAATATTGAACAGTAATTACTGTAACAATTATTGAGTAGTGCCTTCTTACGTAAGAATCAATAATTGGTGCAATATCGTGTGCTAGTGTGCAACAACGCGTATTACTGTGTTTTAACCACCGGGTATTCCAACAGTATTTATAAACAACTTGTTTTTGTCGTTTTCTTCATCCAATCGCTTTCCGTTATGGGGCCCACACAAGATTGCGCCGTCGTACGAATATTCTCCAACAGTAAGAATATTCCACGACCAAGCGAATATTCCCCGACAACAATGAATATTTTATAACCACTTGCTTATTTTTGAAAAAAAATTCATATATCACCCTTAACTTTAACTTTTTATCAATTTAACCATTTACTAAATAGAAAAATTGAATACTTTTATTTCATAAAATTCGGGGTCTTACATTCCTCCTGTGAACAACACCAATGAGCAGATGATGAATGATGGAATGTTTAGAAGTTTTTTGCAATTTATGTAAAACCAGACGAGGGAGACTCGTGTTCAAAATACAGGAGGAAATGATAGCAATTCACGGTTTGTCACAGCTAAACAGTTCAAAGAATTGGGACCACCAGAATTTAAGGGAAAGCCGGATCCGATCATGGCGGAAACGTGGGTCAAGCAAATTACCAAGATATTCGATGTCTTGGGATGCACGGAGGAACAGAAGGTTCCATTCGCCACCTTTATGTTCCGTGGCGACGTCATATGAAGGAGGTAGAGTTTATTAGACTGGAGCAGAATAACATGACGGTGTCTCAGTGTGACAACCCCAAAATAGGTTCATTCCACCCAACCCATTCTGAGTCGTCAAATACATGGTACAGAAAATAACTACAACTTTATTACAACAATTGTCGTGCAAAATACAACAACACATATTGTGACGCCCCCAGAATAGGTATACAACACCCATTCTGAGTCGCCAAATACATGGTACAGAAAGCAAACTACAACTTCAATAATACAATTGTCGTGCAAAATACGACAACACATACTGTGAGTTTAAATACAAATATTGTCTTTTAGACAATATCCACACTCAAATAAATCCTCATTACAATTATTCAAACACTATTTTACAGAAATAGTGAGGACTGCTAATACATCTTTCTAGAACCATCACTCCATACCCCGACTAGATCCTGCTATGTTCTCACCTCCTGAGAAGAAAAATGGAACAAAAAGGAAAAGGGTGAGCTCAACTAGCCCAGTAAAGAATATTATGACTAAGATAATATACAACAAATTATCGTTAGTCTTCAACAGGGAAAAATCTGATAAAATATAATCGACAACAAGTTTTAGATCAACAACTGCAGCGGAAACAACAAACCATTAGAAGAGTCAAGTAGAGAAAGAATTCTACTATCTTCTAAGATTTAAAAGTCCATCATCAATATTTTATCCCTGTAACATCAATTAATAATCATCTTTAACCAAATATTCATCTTTGCACTACAGGCCAAAGATATTCATTTGTATCATCAGTCGTCATGTTCATCTCAACACCTGTTCATCTTTGCACTACAGGCCAAAGATATTCATCAAGTAATTATACATCTTTGCACTACAGGCCAAAGATATTCAGTAATATCATCATTTAGGACTGAGGATGATGAAAAATATCTTAAAGAGAACGAATCCAATGAGACAGAAGGACAAATAGTAGGGATTCGTATAACAGTTTATCCAAGATCAATAATACTTCATAATAATCAATTGTGAAGCAGAATTCAAAAATAAAGATCAAAACATGGATACAATCAAAGATAGTAACCATAATAGACATCTTGGACAAAAAGGAAAAATTTTATTTTTCGGTGAATAGTGCCGTATTCGTGAATAGTGCCGTATACGTGAATAGTGCCGTATACGTGAATAGTAACCCCCGACACAAAAAGTTCCAAATTTGATAAAAACTCATATCAATATTTCAGCATAATGATATTGAAGAAAATAATATCATTAAGAAGAAAATAATATCCCTTACCTCAAAATATCAGTACTTCTGGTCGGAATACCGGTATAAGGCTGAAAGAAACTTGCTCTGATGAATAGAAACTCTCAAAGTATCTAAATACTCACAAAATACACTCAATAATCTAGAGAGAGAAAGAGAGAAAACTTGTTTCTGGTGTAATTTTCAATTCTAACTTAGCCCTCTATTTATAGGAAAATTTTGGTAGGTTTGACCTGCAACCTGATGGCTTTACCTGCTACTATTCCCACCTACCACATTTGAAATATAATTCAGCACATTTCTTCACCAACCACAAGTGGGGCCCACCAATTCTAGAATTTTCCATCAAAATGATAAACTCCGAAAATTCAACAATTTCTGAACCAGTCATCTTGTAAAATTCATAATAAATCATACGTTCATTTTTAACGGTTCAAAATTTGTGGACATATACTCAACTTATATATGTATAACATATCCAAAAATTACCACGATCCAACGGTCGGATTAAAAATTATAACACCCGCAATATATCTCAAAAACCCTGATTTGATTTTTAATACCTCCATTCCGATAAAAATACTGATAAAACACCTCAACATTAACTCCTTCATTTTTAACCACAAAAATATATCCCTCATTTATATCCACATAAAATAAATATTTCCTTATCATATGAATCAATAATTAATTATTCACAAATAATATTACAGAATCACATTTATGACAACCAGGCCGTTCCCAGGAAAGAGGGGGCTTTCCAATAAGGATTTCTCCTTACTGGCGCGCAATTAGATGACCAAACCTCTCCTTAGACAGAACTTTCTAGACATTGCCAATAATGTTATCTAATAATATTATTCAAATAATATGAATTATTGATCTGATAAATGAAAATACTGTGCAGCAACAATTATTGAAACAACAATAATATAAAATATCAATGCAGCAATTATTGAATCAATAAAATAAAATATTGAACAGTAATCACTGTAACAATTATTGAGTAGTGCCTTCTTACGTACGAATCAATAATTCAACTATACTGTGCAATCCGTGTGCTACTATGCAACCGCGTTATTACTGTATTTTAACCACCGGGTATTTAAACAGTATTAACGGTAACAACTACGCCGTTATTAATAAACAACTTATACTTGTCGTTTTCTTCATCCAATCGCTTTCCGTTATGGGGCCCACACAAGGCTGCGTCGTCGTACGAATATTCCCCGACAGCAAGAATATTCCACGACCAACCGAATATTCACCGACCAAAAATAAATATTTTATAACCACTTGCTTATTTTGCAAAATTTGCACATTTCACCCATAACCAAAGTATTATATCAAATTAACCCCTTATTATTCACAATAATATTTAGAGAAAATTTGATTTTATTCATTAATAAGTTGGGGTCTTACAACCTCCCCTCCTTATGAAATTTCGTCCTCGAAATTGACGTACGTACCTGATGTTTCAAAAAGGTGAGGATACCTCGCTTTCATTTCTGATTCCAACTCCCAGGTCATTTCTTCAATAGCATGGTTTCTCCACAAAACCTTAACTTGTGGTATAACCTTCGTGCGTAGGACATGCTCTTTCCTATCCAAGATCTTAACAGGTACCTCCTCGTACGTTAAATCTTCAGCTATCTCGTCTGGTTCTAACTCAATAATGTGGTTCGGGTCTTTAACATATTTACGAAGCATAGATATGTGAAAAACATTATGAACACGAGACATGCTTGGAGGTAATGCGAGTCTATATGCCACATTTCCTATTCGCTCAAGAATCTCAAATGGACCAACAAATCTTGGATTGAGCTTTCCTCTCTTCCCAAATCTTGTAACTCCCTTCCATGGTGCAACACGTAACAATACATGATCCCCAATATTAAATTCCACGTCCTTCCGATGAAGATCCGCATAACTCTTTTGTCGATCCTGTGCCGTTTGTATACGTTGTCGAATCGTTTGGATCTTCTCTGTAGTAATGCGTACCAATTCTGGTCCCAACAATGTTGCTTCACCCACCTCGTCCCAGCATACTGGAGAACGACATTTTCTTCCATACAACGCCTCAAATGGAGCCATACCTATGCTCGCCTGATAACTGTTGTTGTAGGAGAATTCCACCAATGGTAGGTACTTATCCCAACTCCCTTTGAGATCTAAGACACAAAGTCTTAATAGATCTTCAAGAGTTTGAATAGTCCTCTCTGATTGTCCGTCCGTTTGAGGATGGTATGCTGAACTGAATCGTAAATCCGTGCCCATAGCTTTCTGCAAGCTAACCCAAAATCGTGAAGTGAATCTTGGGTCACGATCCGAAACTATGGATACTGGCATGCCATGCAATCTCACAATCTCGTTCACGTACATACTAGCAAGACGTTCAAGGGAATAAGTCTCACGTATCGGCAAGAAATGAGCGGACTTGGTTAATCTATCAACAATAACCCAAATCGCATCTATGCCTTGAGAAACCTTGGGAAGACCTGTAACAAAATCCATAGTAATGTGTTCCCACTTCCATTTCGGGATCTCAAGTGGTTGCAATGGACCCTTTGGCACTTGATGCTCCGCCTTTACACGTTGACAAGTTAAACACCTCGAGATAAACTCCGCGATCTCTCTTTTCATATTGCTCCACCAAAATGTATGTCGAAGATCGTGATACATTTTGGTACTCCCAGGATGGATTGCAAACGGTGTGTTGTGTGCCTCCATCATTATTCTATGCTTCAAGTCAAAATCGTTAGGAACACAAAGTCTGGAGTTGACTCGAAGTATTCCTTCTTCATCGATTCTTGCTTCTGGAATAGCACCTTCTTGCACTTTCTTCTTCATACGCATCAGCTCTATATCCGTAGCTTGAGCAGCTTTAACTTTATCGATTAAAGTCGGTTCTACTCGTATATTTGATATCATCATGTGGGTACTTGGAGCCTTCATCTCTATCTCCATCCTTTGCAAGTCATACAAAATGGGCCTTTGTGTTAAAAACATTGCACTCGTACCCGCATATGATCTTCTACTCAATGCGTCAGCTACTACGTTTGCTTTTCCAGGATGGTATTGGATGGTATGATCGTAATCTTTCAACAGCTCAAGCCAACGTCGTTGCCGCATGTTGAGTTCCTTTTGGGTGAAGAAATATTTGAGGCTTTTATGATCTGTATAGATCTCCACTTTCTCCCCATACAGGTAGTGTCTCCAGATCTTCAACGCAAAAACGACTGCTGCCAACTCCAAATCATGAGTAGGATAATTCCTCTCATATTCTTTGAGTTGTCGTGAGGCATAGGCTATGACTTTCCCATGTTGCATGAGAACACATCCTAACCCTTTGCCTGAAGCATCGCTGTAGATAACAAATCCATCCGAACCAGATGGTATTGTCAAAACAGGTGCCGAAATGAGTCTCCTCTTGAGTTCTTGGAAACTCTTCTCGCATTCCTCACTCCATACGAATTTTGTATCTTTCCGAGTCAGCTGAGTTAACGGAGTAGCGATTCGAGAAAATCCTTCCACAAATCTCCGATAATAACCAGCTAAGCCCAGAAAGCTACGTACTTCGGTTACCGACTTCGGTTGCTCCCAACTTTGTATGGCTTCAATCTTCGCCGGGTCGACAGATACTCCATGTTTTGACACCACGTGCCCAAGGAATGCTACTTCCTCAAGCCAGAACTCGCATTTCTTCAGTTTGGCATATAGCTTGTTTTCACGAAGCCTTTGCAGTACCAGCTTCAAATGGCGCTCATGATCTTCACGGCTTTTGGAATAGATGAGGATGTCATCAATAAAGACAACAACGAACTGATCCAAATATTCTTTGAATACACGGTTCATCATATCCATGAAGGCAGCAGGAGCATTAGTCAATCCAAAAGACATTACTAAGAATTCATAATGCCCGTACCGAGTTCTGAAGGCAGTCTTTGGAATATCCTCAGTTTTAATCTTCAGCTGATGATATCCAGAACGAAGATCGATCTTTGAAAAGAATTGTGCTCCTTGCAACTGGTCAAACAGGTCATCAATGCGAGGTAGCGGATACCTATTCTTGATGGTGACATGGTTCAATTCTCGATAGTCAATACAAAGTCGCATACTCCCGTCTTTCTTCTTTACGAATAAAACAGGAGCACCCCAAGGAGACGTACTAGGACGAATAAAACCGATGTCCAACAACTCCTGTAGTTGGACTTTTAACTCCTGAAGTTCAATAGGAGCCATTCGATATGGGGTTTTAGAAATGGGCTTTGTACCGGGTTCAAGGTCAATAAAGAATTCAATTTCTCGTTCCGGGGGTAGACCGGGAAGTTCTTCAGGAAATACATCGGAAAATTCTCTAACAATAGAAATATTATTCAAATCTGACTTGTCTTTGTTCAAATCCATAACATGGGCTAAGAAAGCTTGACATCCGTTTTTCAATAAACGAATAGCTTTGTGGCTTGATATGACAGTGACTGATTTTAGTGGTTTAGTAGTTTGAATTCGTATGACAGGTTGGTTAGGAATATGAAAACTAACAACCTTACGAAAACAATCAATTTTAGCATGATGAGTGGTTAACCAATCAATTCCTAAAATCACATCAAAAGCAAGTATCTTTAAAGAGATAAGATCAACAGGTAATGTGATAGTGCCAACTTGGATCATGCAAGATTTATAAACTGTAGATGTAACGAAGGTTTCACCCAACGGAGTTTCAACAGATAAGTTAAAGTCCAATTTCTCCGGAGTCAAGTTTAAACGTTGAGCACAAGCAGGAGAGATAAAAGAATGGGTAGAACCGGTATCTAGTAAAGTATAAACTTCGCAAGAATTCAAGATTAGCTTACCCGTGATCACCTCGTTCGGGTTTCTCGCGTTTTGGCCAGTAACGACAAACGCTCTTCCAGGAACCGCTGATTTCGCCTTATCCGGGACAGCCCTTGGAATCACACACTCCCGCTGAACTTGGTTTCGCTATAGTACAATCTCGAGCTATATGGCCTTCCTTCCCACAGTTGTAACATACCTTGGATTGTTGTGGACAGTTTGGGCTGATATGTCCCTCTTTCCCGCATTTGTAACATCTAACTGGCGGTCGTTCTCCTCCCCTAAAATTTGTTGTTGGTGCTGGTGCTGGTGCTGATGTCTTCCCGTCATTGTTGAATCTCCTCTTTTTGAAATTTCCACTTGACTCACCTCTCCTATTATCATGGCCACGATGACCACCCGAGTGGTTACCGCCTTTGTTCGTATTTTTCCCTCCTCGTTGGTTATCATCGCTCTGATGATTGCTGTCACCGGTATGACCCTGGTTGTGGTCCCTCGGTTGAGTATACTCATTATCTCTCTCTAATAATTGGGCCCTGTTTACAACGTCTGAATACAAAGAAAATTTATGAGAGATAAGGTATTGACGAATCTCAGGTTTTAAACCTCTCAGAAACATCCGCGTCATTCGTTCCTCATTTTCGACCAAATGAGGTGCAAACCTGGATAACTCTGCAAACTTCGCCTCGTACTGGGACACCGTCATGTTGTTTTGTTCCAGTCTAATAAACTCAACCTCCTTCATATGACGAATACTTTCAGGAAAGTACTTGTCATTGAACAGTTTTTGAAATGTTTCCCAGGACATGTTGAGTGCGTCAGGCTGGGTACGCTTCACAGACTCCCACCAGTAGTCTGCCTCACCGCGGAACATAAATGTGGCGAATGGAACCTTCTGTTCCTCCGTGCATCCCAAGACATCAAATATCTTGGTAATTTGCTTGACCCACGTTTCCGCCATGATCGGATCCGGCTTTCCCTTAAATTCTGGTGGTCCCAATTCTTTGAACTGCTTAGCTGTGACAAACCGCGCGTTGTTATCATTTCCACCCGTATTCTGCACACGAGTCTCCCTCGTCTGATTTTGCATGAACTGCAAAAAGCTCCTAAACATTCCATCATTCATCGTTTGCTCGGTAACGTTGTTTACAGGAGGAATATTGCCTTCCTGTTGCACGTTCCCCTGGGTAGTGATCAAAGGTGTCTCCACGGTCTGATTTACTCCATTATTAACGTTCTCAGCTGCCATTCTTAAATACTGCCATAAAACAAGGGTTAATAGTCATGTCATATATTATCCCTATACTCTGACCGACCAAATAAACACCAAATAAACTTAGTCAGGTCATACTAGCGAAGGAATTCCCCGTCTCTCCCCTCCTAGTTCTTGTCTCACATCTCAGCCAGGGATCATATCCCTAAGCTCTGATACCAACTGTGACGCCCCCAGAATAGGTATACAACACCCATTCTGAGTCGCCAAATACATGGTACAGAAAGCAAACTACAACTTCAATAATACAATTGTCGTGCAAAATACGACAACACATACTGTGAGTTTAAATACAAATATTGTCTTCTAGACAATATCCACACTCAAATAAATCCTCATTACAATTATTCAAACACTATTTTACAGAAATAGTGAGGACTGCTAATACATCTTTCTAGAACCATCACTCCATACCCCGACTAGATCCTGCTATGTTCTCACCTCCTGAGAAGAAAAATGGAACAAAAAGGAAAAGGGTGAGCTCAACTAGCCCAGTAAAGAATATTATGACTAAGATAATATACAACAAATTATCGTTAGTCTTCAACAGGGAAAAATCTGATAAAATATAATCGACAACAAGTTTTAGATCAACAACTGCAGCGGAAACAACAAACCATTAGAAGAGTCAAGTAGAGAAAGAATTCTACTATCTTCTAAGATTTAAAAGTCCATCATCAATATTTTATCCCTGTAACATCAATTAATAATCATCTTTAACCAAATATTCATCTTTGCACTACAGGCCAAAGATATTCATTTGTATCATCAGTCGGTCATGTTCATCTCAACACCTGTTCATCTTTGCACTACAGGCCAAAGATATTCATCAAGTAATTATACATCTTTGCACTACAGGCCAAAGATATTCAGTAATATCATCATTTAGGACTGAGGATGATGAAAAATATCTTAAAGAGAACGAATCCAATGAGACAGAAGGACAAATAGTAGGGATTCGTATAACAGTTTATCCAAGATCAATAATACTTCATAATAATCAATTGTGAAGCAGAATTCAAAAATAAAGATCAAAACATGGATACAATCAAAGATAGTAACCATAATAGACATCTTGGACAAAAAGGAAAAATTTTATTTTTCGGTGAATAGTGCCGTATTCGTGAATAGTGCCGTATACGTGAATAGTGCCGTATACGTGAATAGTAACCCCCGACACAAAAAGTTCCAAATTTGATAAAAACTCATATCAATATTTCAGCATAATGATATTGAAGAAAATAATATCATTAAGAAGAAAATAATATCCCTTACCTCAAAATATCAGTACTTCTGGTCGGAATACCGGTATAAGGCTGAAAGAAACTTGCTCTGATGAATAGAAACTCTCAAAGTATCTAAATACTCACAAAATACACTCAATAATCTAGAGAGAGAAAGAGAGAAAACTTGTTTCTGGTGTAATTTTCAATTCTAACTTAGCCCTCTATTTATAGGAAAATTTTGGTAGGTTTGACCTGCAACCTGATGGCTTTACCTGCTACTATTCCCACCTACCACATTTGAAATATAATTCAGCACATTTCTTCACCAACCACAAGTGGGGCCCACCAATTCTAGAATTTTCCATCAAAATGATAAACTCCGAAAATTCAACAATTTCTGAACCAGTCATCTTGTAAAATTCATAATAAATCATACGTTCATTTTTAACGGTTCAAAATTTGTGGACATATACTCAACTTATATATGTATAACATATCCAAAAATTACCACGATCCAACGGTCGGATTAAAAATTATAACCCCCGCAATATATCTCAAAAACCCTGATTTTTAATACCTCCATTCCGACAAAAATACTGATAAAAACCTCAACATTAACTCCTTCATTTTTAACCACAAAAATATATCCCTCATTTATATCCACATAAAATAAATATTTCCTTATCATATGAATCAATAATTAATTATTCACAAATAATATTACAGAATCACATTTATGACAACCAGGCCGTTCCCAGGAAAGAGGGGGCTTTCCAATAAGGATTTCTCCTTACTGGCGCGCAATTAGATGACCAAACCTCTCCTTAGACAGAACTTTCTAGACATTGCCAATAATGTTATCTAATAATATTATTCAAATAATATGAATTATTGATCTGATAAATGAAAATACTGTGCAGCAACAATTATTGAAACAACAATAATATAAAATATCAACGCAGCAATTATTGAATCAATAAAATAAAATATTGAACAATAATCACTGTAACAATTATTGAGTAGTGCCTTCTTACGTACGAATCAATAATTCAACTATACTGTGCAATCCGTGTGCTACTATGCAACCACGCGTTATTACTGTATTTTTAACCACCGGGTATTTAAACAGTATTAACGGTAACAACTACGCCGTTATTAATAAACAACTTATACTTGTCGTTTTCTTCATCCAATCGCTTTCCGTTATGGGGCCCACACAAGGCTGCGTCGTCGTACGAATATTCCCCGACAGCAAGAATATTCCACGACCAACCGAATATTCACCGACCAAAAATAAATATTTTATAACCACTTGCTTATTTTGCAAAATTTGCACATTTCACCCATAACCAAAGTATTATATCAAATTAACCCCCTTATTATTCACAATAATATTTAGAAAAAATTTGATTTTATTCATTAATAAGTTGGGGTCTTACACATATGCTGTGAGTTTGAATACAAATATATACCAAATATGACTCATGTTCCAATCGTGGACATCACCTCACAATGGCACCTTACATAAAGGTATAGTCAAAAACTGTTTTAGAAATTAGAATCTTTGGGAAGTGCTCAAGGAAACCTTCGTACATGGGAGGCCACGCGTCTAGGTTATGATAGATATCATATGGCCACAGAATTATCCTTGATTGACCTAATAGACCCCAAAGAAAAATGAGAAGATTACTATCATATTCTTCCCAATGGTGAGTCTTCTCTTGACTTATCATTATCTCCACTGTCTCTAATTGAGAATTATACTTCAAACAAACACCAAGATTATATAGGTAGTGCCCATAGATATACTCAGCAAGTGGATGAGCACATCCCTGTCTTATGATGACACGAGGTTGTATGTCGTTAGACATCTTGTAGGATAGTGGCAAACCACCCTTCCAACGTTGGGTACACCTTACCCTATTGGATTCACCAAATATAACTACTAAATGAACTTTTCTATACTGCTTCGGGAGAACATCCACAGCTAGAGACCACCGTTCTATTTCCCCGTTACCCTCGCTCGACCCAGCTACACTCTTATTACCTGAAAGGAATTGTGAAGCAAAAGGGTGAGCACAACTAGCTCAGTAAAGAATATCATGACTAAAGATAATTAAATTATCAATAGCCTTCATCAATAATAAATCAGAGATTTAGAACATATGGTAAATGATAAAAATTTCAACCATAGTTGCAGCGGAACGAGCAATCCATTAGAAGAGTCAAATAGACTATAAAGTCTATTATTTTCTCCATGTTAAAAATCCACCAACAATGTTTTATCCCTGTAACATCAATCAACAATTCTTGTCCACAATCACATAAATAACTCATAATCATAATTGTAGTTCTAAATTCCTCTTCTCATCCAGAACAAAGATAATTTTCATCACTTGTCTTTACCTGAAACATCAAAGATCATGGTTATACCAAATCACAGTTCCTGTTTATAATCATACTAACAAATCCATCTTTGCACTACGGGCCAAAGATATTCATCAACAAACCATCTTTGCACTACGGGCCAAAGATATTCATCAACAAACCATCTTTGCACTACGGGCCAAAGATATTCATCAACAAACCATCTTTGCACTACGGGCCAAAGATATTCAACAACAGTTCATCTTTGCACTACGGGCCAAAGATATTCATCAACAGACCATTACAGACCAAAGATATTAATCTACAATTCATCTTTGCACTACAGGCCAAAGATATTCCTCAACAATTCATATTTGCACTACAGGCCAAATATATTCATATCTCAAAGAAATATATAATCATTTCAGAATTTATATAAACAATAATTATAACCATGTTGATCAATTCACCTTTGCACTTAAGCTTAAGATATTCAATTATAAATTCAATGGTCATGATCATACCAGTCACAATTCAACTTTGCACTACAGGCCAAAGAGAACCCTAGTCATGATCATACCAATAATCTACCCATCTTTACACTCCAGTGAAAGAGAATTTCAACATCAGGGTTATAAAAATGTTATATATGATGATAAAAATAATATGATCAACATATAATTTTAATCTCAAGAGTAATATTCGTAACTCATGAATAGTAAATCGTGAATAGTAACTCATGAATAGTAACCCCGACACAAAAGATAAAAATTCCACAATAAAATCCATACCAATATTTCGGTATAATGATATTGAAAGAATAACATTACTTAAATTTATAAACAATTTATTTTAATTGTTTACACTTTACTAATTAATGCATTTAATCATCATAAAATGCAAACTCTTACAATTTCATCATCAATAACCAAAACCCTCATCAAAAATCTGCATATACCTCATATAGGATTCTCAAGCCATAAAATCCTATTTTCCAATTTTCTTACTTCACATAACATATTTAATTCATTTACTCATAACTAGTACATTTTCATAAAAAATACCAAATCAGTTCCAAAAATATTTCTTTTCTGGCATTTAGCATAATATAGTCCCATAGTGAACATATATTTTTCTCAGAATTTTTAAAAGTCATTTACTATTTTTCATATGGCCAAAATAGCCGAATATTTAGACATTTATCAAAAATTGTACTTTTATCTAAAAATTCTGAAATTCACAGAGTATACTCCTTTCATATACATGTACTCCCAATAAAAATTTCATCAATTTTGGAGTTAACCACAAGAAATTATAAGCAGTTACTTTTAAAATAGTCTTTTCTCATAAAATTCATAACTCTCAATCTATACATCCAAAAATCACCATTTTTGGACACAATCAATAAAACTCATCAAAATATCATTTCAAATTTTTCCAGAATTTTTGAAGTTCAAAAAAATTACGAAACTGAAAAACATAACAACCCTTAAAATCCCTTACTATCCCTTACTATCCCTTACCTCAAAAGAGCAGTACTTCTGACTGGATATCGGATATGATGCTGAAGGAAACTTGCACGGACGAATAGTAACTCACCAAGTATCTAAAAACTCATAAAATATGCTTCATAATATAGAGAGATAAAGAGAGAAAGCTTATGTTTCTGGTGTGATTTTCAATTCTAACTTAGCCCTCTATTTATAGGAAAATTTTGGTAGGTTTGACCTGCAACCTGATGGCTTTACCTGCTACTATTCCCACCCACCACATTTGAAATATAATTCAGCACATTTCTTCACCAACCACAAGTGGGGCCCACCAATTCTAGAATTTTCCACCAAAATGATAAACTCCGAAAATTCAACAATTTCTGAACCAGTCATCTCGTAAAATTCATAATAAATCATACGTTCATTTTTAACGGTTCAAAATTTGTGGGCATATACTCAACTTATATATGTATAACATATCCAAAAATTACCACGATCCAACGGTCGGATTAAAAATTATAACCCCCGCAAAATATCTCAAAAACCCTGATTTTTAATACCTCCATTCCGACAAAAATACGGATAATCTCCTTCATTTTTTAACCATAAAAATATATCCCTCATTTATATCCACATAAAATAAATATTTTCTTATCATATGAATCAATAATTAATTATTCACAAATAATATTACAGAATCACATTTATGACAACCAGGCCGTTCCCAGGAAAGAGGGGGCTTTCCAATAAGGATTTCTCCTTACTGGCGCGCAATTAGATGACCAAACCTCTCCTTAGACAGAACTTTCTAGACATTGCCAATAATGTTATCTAATAATACTATTCAAATAATATGAATTATTGATCTGATAATGGAAAATACTGTATAGCAACAATTATTGAACAACAATAATACAAAATTTCAACGTAGCAATTATTGAATCAATAAAATAAAATATTGAACAGTAATTACTGTAACAATTATTGAGTAGTGCCTTCTTACGTAGGAATCAATAATTTCAAAAATACTATGCAATACCGTGTGCTACTGTGCAATAACGCGTATTACTGTATTTTAACCACCGGGTATTCCAACAGTGTTAACGGTAACAATTACGCCGTTATTTGTAAAAACTCAAATTTGTCGTTTTCTTCACCTGACAGTTATTCTGTTATGGGGCCCACAAATGGCTGCGCCGTCGTACGAATATTCCCCGACAGAAAAAATATTCCACGACCAAACGAATATTCCCCGACAACAATGATTATTTTATAACCACTTGCTTATTTTAAAAAAAAAATTCATATTTCACCCATAACTTTAAACTTTTATCAATTTAACCATTTACTGAATAGTAATTATAAGAAAAATTGAATACTTTTATTTCATAAAATTCGGGGTCTTACAATCTCCCCTCCTTATGAAATTTCGTCCCCGAAATTTACGTACCTGGTATTTTAAAGAGTTGAGAATACCTTGCTTTCATTTTAGATTCCATCTTCCCTGTCATCATGATTTCTCCATTGCTCATCTCCTGTATTTCAGATATCATTCTAGAATACAGCTTCAAAACAAGGGTTAATTGAACAAATTAACATATCACATAATATCCCGATATTATGACTGACCAACAAATAAGCTTAGGTAGGACACACTAGCGAAGGATTTACTCATCTCTCCCCTCCTAGTTATATTCCCCGATCTCCGCCAGAGATCATATCCCTAAGCTCTGATACCAACTGTGACAACTGTCCCATCAGTGGACAGCACCTCACAGTGGTACCTATCAGTTTGCCACCGCAGAACGACGTCCCCTACGGAGAGTCTGGCTTCGGTGCATCCCCCATCAACAGGAAGTTACCAGCGAGAGGCTCGGGGCTCTTTACTTATAGCTCTGATACCACCTGTGACAACCCCAAAATAGGTTCATTCCACCCAACCCATTCTGAGTCGTCAAATACATGGTACAGAAAATAACTACAACTTTATTACAACAATTGTCGTGCAAAATACAACAACACATATGCTGTGAGTTTGAATACAAATATATACCAAATATGACTCATGTTCCAATCGTGGACATCACCTCACAATGGCACCTTACATAAAGGTATAGTCAAAAACTGTTTTAGAAATTAGAATCTTTGGGAAGTGCTCAAGGAAACCTTCGTACATGGGAGGCCACGCGTCTAGGTTATGATAGATATCATATGGCCACAGAATTATCCTTGGTTGACCCAATAGACCCCAAAGAAAAACGAGAAGATTACTATCATATTCTTCCCAATGGTGAGTCTTCTCTTGACTTATCATTATCTCCACTGTCTCTAATTGAGAATTATACTTCAAACAAACACCAAGATTATATAGGTAGTGCTCATAGATATACTCAGCAAGTGGATGAGCACATCCCTGTCTTATGATGACACGAGGTTGTATGTCGTTAGACATCTTGTATGATAGTGGCAAACCACCCTTCCAACGTTGGGTACACCTTACCCTATTGGATTCACCAAATATAACTACTAAATGAACTTTTCTATACTGCTTCGGGAGAACATCCACAGCTAGAGACCACCGTTCTATTTCCCCGTTACCCTCGCTCGACCCAGCTACACTCTTATTACCTGAAAGGAATTGTGAAGCAAAAGGGTGAGCACAACTAGCTCAGTAAAGAATATCATGACTAAAGATAATTAAATTATCAATAGCCTTCATCAATAATAAATCAGAGATTTAGAACATATGGTAAATGATAAAAATTTCAACCATAGTTGCAGCGGAACGAGCAATCCATTAGAAGAGTCAAATAGACTATAAAGTCTATTATTTTCTCCATGTTAAAAATCCACCAACAATGTTTTATCCCTGTAACATCAATCAACAATTCTTGTCCACAATCACATAAATAACTCATAATCATAATTGTAGTTCTAAATTCCTCTTCTCATCCAGAACAAAGATAATTTTCATCACTTGTCTTTACCTGAAACATCAAAGATCATGGTTATACCAAATCACAGTTCCTGTTTATAATCATACTAACAAATCCATCTTTGCACTACGGGCCAAAGATATTCATCAACAAACCATCTTTGCACTACGGGCCAAAGATATTCAACAACAGTTCATCTTTGCACTACGGGCCAAAGATATTCATCAACAGACCATTACAGACCAAAGATATTCATCTACAATTCATCTTTGCACTACAGGCCAAAGATATTCCTCAACAATTCATATTTGCACTACAGGCCAAATATATTCATATCTCAAAGAAATATATAATCATTTCAGAATTTATATAAACAATAATTATAACCATGTTGATCAATTCACCTTTGCACTTAAGCTTAAGATATTCAATTATAAATTCAATGGTCATGATCATACCAGTCACAATTCAACTTTGCACTACAGGCCAAAGAGAACCCTAGTCATGATCATACCAATAATCTACCCATCTTTACACTCCAGTGAAAGAGAATTTCAACATCAGGGTTATAAAAATGTTATATATGATGATAAAAATAATATGATCAACATATAATTTTAATCTCAAGAGTAATATTCGTAACTCATGAATAGTAAATCGTGAATAGTAACTCATGAATAGTAACCCCGACACAAAAGATAAAAATTCCACAATAAAATCCATACCAATATTTCGGTATAATGATATTGAAAGAATAACATTACTTAAATTTATAAATAATTTATTTTAATTGTTTACACTTTACTAACTAATGCATTTAATCATCATAAAATGTCAACTCTTACAATTTCATCATCAATAACCAAAACCCTCATCAAAAATCTGTATATACCTCATATAGGATTCTCAAGCCATAAAATCCTATTTTCCAATTTTCTTACTTCACATAACATATTTAATTCATTTACTCATAACTAGTACATTTTCATAAAAAATACCAAATCAGTTCCAAAAATATTTCTTTTCTGGAATTTAGCATAATAATGTCCCATAGTGAACATATATTTTTCTCAGAATTTTTAAAAGTCATTTACTATTTTTCATATGGCCAAAATAGCCGAATATTTAGACATTTATCAAAAATTGTACTTTTATCTAAAAAATCTGAAATTCACAGAGTATAGTCCTTTCATATACATGTACTCCCAATAAAAATTTCATCAATTTTGGAGTTAACCATAAGAAATTATAAGTAGTTACTTTTAAAATAGTCTTTTATCATAAAATTCATAACTCTCAATCTATACATCCAAAAATCACCATTTTTGGACACAATCAATAAAACTCATCAAAATATCATTTCAAATTTTTCCAGAATTTTTGAAGTTCAGAAAAATTACGAAACTGAAAAACATAACAACCCTTAAAATTCCTTACTATCCCTTACTATCTCTTACTATCCCTTACCTCAAAAGAGCAGTACTTCTGACTGGATATCGGATATGATGCTGAAGGAAACTTGCACTGATGAATAGTAACTCACCAAGTATCTAAAAACTCATAAAATATGCTTCATAATATAGAGAGATAAAGAGAGAAAGCTTATGTTTCTGGTGTGATTTTCAATTCTAACTTAGCCCTCTATTTATAGGAAAATTTTGGTAGGTTTGACCTGCAACCTGATGGCTTTACTTGCTACTATTTCCACCCACCACATTTAAAATATAATTCAGCACATTTCTTCACCAACCACAAGTGGGGCCCACCAATTCTAAAATTTTCCACCAAAATGATAAACTCCGAAAATTCAATAATTTCTGAACCAGTCATCTCGTAAAATTCATAATAAATCATACGTTCATTTTTAACGGTTCAAAATTTGTGGGCATATACTCAACTTATATATGTATAACATATCCAAAAATTACCACGATCCAACGGTCGGATTAAAAATTATAACCCCCGCAAAATATCTCAAAAATCCTGATTTTTAATACCTCCATTCCGACAAAAATACGGATAAATATCTCAACATTAACTCCTTCATTTTTTAACCACAAAAATATATCCCTCATTTATATCCACATAAAATAAATATTTTCTTATCATATGAATCAATAATTAATTATTCACAAATAATATTACAGAATCACATTTATGACAACCAGGCCGTTCCCAGGAAAGAGGGGGCTTTCCAATAAGGATTTCTCCTTACTGGCGCGCAATTAGATGACCAAACCTCTCCTTAGACAGAACTTTCTAGACATTGCCAATAATGCTATCTAATAATACTATTCAAATAATATGAATTATTGATCTGATAATGGAAAATACTGTGTAGCAACAATTATTGAACAACAATAATACAAAATTTCAACGTAGCAATTATTGAATCAATAAAATAAAATATTGAACAGTAATTACTGTAACAATTATTGAGTAGTGCCTTCTTACATAAGAATCAATAATTTCAAAAATACTATGCAATACCGTGTGCTACTGTGCAATAACGCGTATTACTGTATTTTAACCACCGGGTATTTCAACAGTGTTAACGGTAACAATTACGTCGTTATTTGTAAAAACTCAAATTTATCATTTTCTTCACCTGACAGTTATTCTGTTATGGGGCCCACAAATGGCTGCGCCGTCGTACGAATATTCCCCGACAGAAAGAATATTCCACGACCAAACGAATATTCCCCGACAACAATGATTATTTTATAACCACTTGCTTATTTTGAAAAAAAAAATTCATATTTCACCCATAACTTTAAACTTTTATCAATTTAACCATTTACTGAATAGTAATTATAAGAAAAATTGAATACTTTTATTTCATAAAATTCGGGATCTTACACTCAGTACGAGGCGAGGTTTGCAGAGTTGTCCAGGTTTGCACCTCATTTGGTGGAGAATGAGGAACGTATGACGAGGATGTTTTTGAGAGGTTTGAAACCCGGCATACGTCAATATCTCATTTCTCATAAATTTTCTCTCTATTTAGATGTTGTCAACAGGGCTCAATTATTAGAGCGAGATAATGAGTACGGTCAACTGAGGGACCACAACCAGGATCATATCGGTGACAGCAGTCATCAGAACAATGATAACCAGCGGAGAAAGAAAAATACAGACAAGAACGGCAACCACTCTGGTGGTAATCGTGGCTATGAAAATAGAAGAAGCGAGTCGGGAGGAGATTTTAAAAAGAGGAGATTCAACAATGACAATACGAAGACGTCAGCACCAGCAGCAACTGGTTCCAAGGGAGGAGAACGACCACCGATTATATGCTATAAGTGCGGAAAAGAAGGACATATCAGCCCAAACTGCCCACAACAGTTTAAGGTATGTTATAATTGTGGAAAGGAAGGACATATCGCTCGAGATTGCACTATAGCAAAACCAAGTCCAGCGGGGATGGTGACTCAAAAAGCTGTCCCAGAAAAGATCAAGTCAACGGTTCCTGGAAGAGCGTTTGTCGTGACTGGTCAACATGCGAGGAACCCAAACGAGGTGATCACGGGTAAGCTAATCATAAATTCATGCGAAGTTTATACCTTATTAGATACCGGTTCTACCCATTCTTTTATCTCTCCTTCTTGTGCTCAACGTTTAAACTTGACTCCGGAGAAGTTAGACTTTGATTTATCTGTGGAGACTCCGTTAGGAGAAACTTTCATCACATCCACTGTTTATAAATCTTGTGTGATCCAAGTTGGCACCATCACCTTACCTGTTGACCTTATCTCTTTAAAGATACTTGCTTTTGATGTGATTTTAGGGATTGATTGGTTAACTACTCATCATGCCAAAATTGATTGTTTTCGTAAGGTTGTTAGTTTTCATATTCCTAACCAACCTGTTGTACGAATTCAAACAACTAAGCCATTAAAATCAATCACTGTTATATCAATGTAAGACCCCGAATTTTATGAAATAAAAGTATTCAATTTTTCTTATAATTACTATTCAGTAAATGGTTAAATTGATAAAAGTTTAAAGTTATGGGTGAAATATGAATTTTTTTTTCAAAATAAGCAAGTGGTTATAAAATAATCATTGTTGTCGGGGAATATTCGTTTGGTCGTGGAATATTCTTACTGTCGGGGAATATTCGTACGACGGCGCAGCCATTTGTGGGCCCCATAACAGAATAACTGTCGGGTGAAGAAAACGATAAATTTGAGTTTTTACAAATAACGGCGTAGTTGTTACCGTTAACACTGTTGGAATACCCGGTGGTTAAAATACAGTAATACGCGTTATTGCACAGTAGCACACGGTATTGCATAGTATTTTTGAAATTATTGATTCTTACGTAAGAAGGCACTACTCAATAATTGTTACAGTAATTACTGTTCAATATTTTATTTTATTGATTCAATAATTGCTACGTTGAAATTTTGTATTATTGTTGTTCAATAATTGTTGCTGCACAGTATTTTCCATTATCAGATCAATAATTCATATTATTTGAATAGTATTATTAGATATCATTATTGGCAATAACTAGAAAGTTCTGTCTAAGGAGAGGTTTGGTAATCTAATTGCGCGCTAGTAAGGAGAAATCCTTATTGGAAAGCCCCCTCTTTCCTGGGAACGGCCTGGTTGTCATAAATGTGATTCTGTAATATTATTTGTGAATAATTAATTATTGATTCGTATGATAAGAAAATATTTATTTTATGTGGATATAAATGAGGGATATATTTTTGTGGTTAAAAAATGAAGGAGTTAATGTTGAGATTTTTATCCGTATTTTTGTCGGAATGGAGGTATTAAAAATCAGAGTTTTTGAGATATTTTGCGGGAGTTATAATTTTTAATCCGACCGTTGGATCGTGGTAATTTTTGGATATGTTATACATATATAAGTTGAGTATATGCCCACAAATTTTGAACCGTTAAAAATGAACGTATGATTTATTATGAATTTTACGAGATGACTGGTTCAGAAATTGTTGAATTTTCAGAGTTTATCATTTTGGTGGAAAATTCTAGAATTGGTGGGCCCCACTTGTGGTTGGTGAAGAAATGTGCTGAATTATATTTTAAATGTGGTGGGTGGGAATAGTAGCAGGTAAAGCCATCAGGTTACAGGTCAAACCTACCAAAATTTTTCTATAAATAGAGGGCTAAGTTAGAATTAAAAATCACACCAGAAACATAAGCTTTCTCTCTTTCTCTCTCTATATTATGAAGTATATTTTGTGAGTTTTTAGATACTTGGTGAGTTGCTATTCATTAGTGCAAGTTTCCTTCAGCATCATATCCGATATCCAGTCAGAAGTACTGCTCTTTTGAGGTAAGGGATAGTAATGGATTTTAAGGGTTGTTATGATTTTCAGTTTCGTAATTTTTCTGATCTTCAAAAATTCTGGAAAAATTCAAAATGATATTTTGATGAGTTTTCTTGATTGTGTCCAAAAATGGTGATTTTTGGATGTATAGATTGAGAGTTATGAATTTTATGAGAAAAGACTATTTTAAAAGTAACCGCTTATAATTCCTTGTGGTTAACTCAAAAATTGATGAAATTTTTATTGGGAGTACATGTGTTTGATAGAAATATACTCTGTAAATTTTAGAATTTTTGGACAAAAGTATAATTTTTGATAAATGTCTAAATATTCGGTGGTTTTGGCCATATGAAAAATAGTAAATGAGTTTTAAAAATTCTGAGAAAAATATATGTTCAATATTGGACTATATTATGCTAAATCTCAGAAAAGAAATATTTTTGGAACTGATTTGATATTTTTCATGAAAATAAACTAGTTATGAGTAAATGAATTAAATATGTTATGTGAAGTAAGAAAATTGGAAAATAGGATTTTATGGCTTGAGAATCCTATATGAGGTATATGCAGATTTTTGATGAGGGTTTTGATTATTGGTGATAAAATCTTATGAGTTTGGTATTTTAGAATGATTAAATGCATTATTTAGTAAAGTGTAAACAATTTAAATAAATTGTTTATAAGCCTAAGAAATATTATTCTTTCAATATCATTATACCGAAATACTGGTATGGATTTTATTGTGGAATTTCTACCTTTTTGTGTCGAGTTTACTATTCATGAGTTACTATTCACGAGTTACTATTCATGAGTTACTATTCACGAGTTACTATTCACGATAAAAATTAGTTTCTTTTTTTAACCAAATTATAGTTGAGTTATGAATATTACTCTTAAGATTAAATCTATATATTGATTATATTAATTTTATTATCATATATAACATTTTTATAACCCTGATGTTGAAATTCTCTTTCTCTAGAGTGTAAAGATGGGTAGATTATTGGTATGATCATGACTAGGGTTCTCTTTGGCCTGTAGTACAAAGTTGAATTGTGACTGGTATGATCATGACCATTGAATTTATAAGTGAATATCTTTAGCTTAAGTGCAAAGGTGAATTGATCAACATGGTTATAATTATTGTTTATATAAATTCTGAAATGATTATATATTTCTTTGAGATATTAATATCTTTGGCCTGTAGTTCAAAGATGAAATATTGATGAATATCTTTGGCCTGTAGTGCAAAGATGAATTGTTGATGAATATCTTTGGCCCGTAGTGCAAAGATGACATGTTGTTGAATATCTTTGGCCAGTAGTGCAAAGATGAACAGATGTTGAGATAAACATGACCAACTGGTGATACAAATGAATATCTTTGGACGTAATGCAAAGATGAAGTTATTAGTATGATTATGAATAGGAAATGTGATTTGGTGTAACCATGATCTTTGATGTTTCAGGTAAAGATAGGTGATGAAAATTATCATCGTCCTGGATGAGAAGAGGAATTTAGAACTACAGATATGATTATGAGTTATTCATATGATTGTGGACCAGAATTGTTGATTGATGTTACAGGGATAAAACATTGTTGGTGGATTTTTAACATGGAGAAGATAATAGACTTTATAGTCTATTTGACTCTTCTAATGGATTGCTCGTTCCGCTGCAACTATGGTTGAAATTTTTATCATTTACCATATGTTCTAAATCTCTGATTTATTGTTGATGAAGGCTATTGATAATTGAATTATCTTTAGTCATGATATTCTTTACTGAGCTAGTTGTGCTCACCCTTTTGCTTCACAATTCCTTTCAGGTAATAAGAGTGTAGCTGGGTCGAGCGGGGGTAACAAGAGAATAGAACGGTGGTCATCATTTAGTAGTTATATTTGGTGAAGAAAATAGGGTGAGGCGAACCCAAAGTTGGAAGGGTGTTTTGTCACTATCATACAAGATTTCTAATGACATACAACCTCGTGTCATCATAAGACAGGGTTGTGCTCATCCACTTGCTGAGTATATCTATGGGCACTACCTATATAATCTTTGTTTTTGTTTGAAGTATAATTCTCAATTAGAGACAGTGGAGATAATGATAAGTCAAGAGAAGACTCACCATTGGGAAGAATATGATAGTAATCTTCTCGTTTTTCTTTGGGGTCTATTGGGTCAACCAAGGATAATTCTGTGGCCATATGATATCTATCATAACCTAGACGCGTGGCCTCCCATGTACGAAGGTTTCCTTGAGCACTTCCCAAAGATTCTAATTTCTAAAACAGTTTTTGACTATACCTTTATGTAAGGTGTTATTGTGAGGTGATGTCCACGGTTGGAACATGAGTCACATTTGGTATATATTTGTATCCAAACTCACAGCATATGTGTTGTTATATTTTGCACGACAATTATTGTAATAAAGTTGTAGTTATTTTCTGTACCATGTATTTGACGACTCAGAATGGGTTGGGTGGAATGGACCTATTTTGGGGTCGTTACAATCAAGCCATAAAGCCATTCGTTTATTAAAAAACGGATGTCAAGCTTTCTTAGCCCATGTTATGGATTTGAATAAAGACACGTCAAATTTGAATAATATTCCTGTTGTTATTGACTTTCCTGACGTATTTCCTGAAGAACTTCCCGGTCTACCCCCGGAACGAGAAATTGAATTCTTTATTGATCTTGAACCTGGTACAAAGCCCATTTCTAAAACCCCATATCGAATGGCTCCTATTGAACTTCAGGAGTTAAAGGTCCAACTACAAGAGTTGTTAGACATCGGTTTCATTTGTCCTAGTACATCTCCTTGGGGTGCTCCTGTTTTATTTGTAAAGAAGAAAGACGGGAGTATACGACTTTGTATTGATTATCGGGAATTAAACCATGTCACTATTAAGAATAGGTATCCGCTACCTCGTATTGATGACCTGTTTGACCAGTTACAAGGAGCACAATTCTTTTCAAAGATCGATCTTCGTTCTGGATATCATCAGCTGAAGGTTAAAACTGAGGATATTCCAAAGACTGCCTTCAGAACTCGGTACGGGCATTATGAATTCCTAGTCATGTCTTTTGGATTGACTAATGCTCCTGCGGCTTTCATGGATATGATGAACCGAGTATTCAAGGATTATTTGGATCAGTTCGTTGTTGTCTTTATTGATGACATCCTCATATATTCCAAAAGCCGTGAAGATCATGAGCATCATTTGAAGCTGGTACTCCAAAGGCTGCGTGAAAATAAGTTATATGCTAAGTTGAAGAAATGCGAGTTCTGGCTTGAGGAAGTAGCTTTCCTAGGGCACGTTGTGACAACCCCAAAATAGGTTCATTCCACCCAACCCATTCTGAGTCGTCAAATACATGGTACAGAAAATAACTACAACTTTATTACAACAATTGTCGTGCAAAATACAACAACACATATGTTGTGAGTTTGAATACAAATATATACCAAATATGACTCATGTTCCAATCGTGGACATCACCTCACAATGACACCTTACATAAAGGTATAGTCAAAAACTGTTTTAGAAATTAGAATCTTTGGGAAGTGCTCAAGGAAACCTTCGTACATGGGAGGCCACGCGTCTAGGTTATGATAGATATCATATGGCCACAGAATTATCCTTGGTTGACCCAATAGACCCCAAAGAAAAATGAGAAGATTACTATCATATTCTTCCCAATGGTGAGTCTTCTCTTGACTTATCATTATCTCCACTGTCTCTAATTGAGAATTATACTTCAAACAAACACCAAGATTATATAGGTAGTGCCCATAGATATACTCAGCAAGTGGATGAGCACATCCCTGTCTTATGATGACACGAGGTTGTATGTCGTTAGACATCTTGTAGGATAGTGGCAAACCACCCTTCCAACGTTGGGTACACCTTACCCTATTGGATTCACCAAATATAACTACTAAATGAACTTTTCTATACTGCTTCGGGAGAACATCCACAGCTAGAGACCACCGTTCTATTTCCCCGTTACCCTCGCTCGACCCAGCTACACTCTTATTACCTGAAAGGAATTGTGAAGCAAAAGGGTGAGCACAACTAGCTCAGTAAAGAATATCATGACTAAAGATAATTAAATTATCAATAGCCTTCATCAATAATAAATCAGAGATTTAGAACATATGGTAAATGATAAAAATTTCAACCATAGTTACAGCGGAACGAGCAATCCATTAGAAGAGTCAAATAGACTATAAAGTCTATTATCTTCTCCATGTTAAAAATCCACCAACAATGTTTTATCCATGTAACATCACTCAACAGTTCCTTTCCACAATCATATGAATAACTCATAATCATAATTGTGACTATAAATTTTTCTTCGCACCCAGGACGAAGAATATTTTTATCACCTGTCTTTACCTGAAACATCAAAGATCATGGTTATACCAAATCACAATTCCTGTTTATAATCATACTAACAAATCCATCTTTGCACTACGGGCCAAAGATATTCATCAACAAACCATCTTTGCACTACGGGCCAAAGATATTCATCAACAAACCATCTTTGCACTACGGGCCAAAGATATTCAACAACAGTTCATCTTTGCACTACGGGCCAAAGATATTCATCAACAGACCATTACAGACCAAAGATATTCATCTACAATTCATCTTTGCACTACAGGCCAAAGATATTCCTCAACAATTCATATTTGCACTACAGGCCAAATATATTCATATCTCAAAGAAATATATAATCATTTCAGAATTTATATAAACAATAATTATAACCATGTTGATCAATTCACCTTTGCACTTAAGCTTAAGATATTCAATTATAAATTCAATGGTCATGATCATACCAGTCACAATTCAACTTTGCACTACAGGCCAAAGAGAACCCTAGTCATGATCATACCAATAATCTACCCATCTTTACACTCCAGTGAAAGAGAATTTCAACATCAGGGTTATAAAAATGTTATATAAGATGATAAAAATAATATGATCAACATATAATTTTAATCTCAAGAGTAATATTCGTAACTCATGAATAGTAAATCGTGAATAGTAACTCGTGAATAGTAACCCCGACACAAAAGATAAAAATTCCACAATAAAATCCATACCAATATTTCGGTATAATGATATTGAAAGAATAACATTACTTAAATTTATAAACAATTTATTTTAATTATTTACACTTTACTAATTAATGCATTTAATCATCATAAAATGCCAACTCTTACAATTTCATCATCAATAACCAAAACCCTCATCAAAAATCTGCATATACCTCATATAGGATTCTCAAGCCATAAAATCCTATTTTCCAATTTTCTTACTTCACATAACATATTTAATTCATTTACTCATAACTAGTACATTTTCATAAAAAATACCAAATCAGTTCCAAAAATATTTCTTTTCTGGAATTTAGCATAATATAGTCCCATAGTGAACATATATTTTTCTCAGAATTTTTAAAAGTCATTTACTATTTTTCATATGGCCAAAATAGCCGAATATTTAGACATTTATCAAAAATTGTACTTTTGTCTAAAAATTCTGAAATTTACAGAGTATACTTCTATCATATACATGTACTCCCAATAAAAATTTCATCAATTTTGGAGTTAACCACAAGGAATTATAAGCGGTTACTTTTAAAATAGTCTTTTCTCATAAAATTCATAACTCTCAATCTATACATCCAAAAATCACTATTTTTGGACACAATCAATAAAACTCATCAAAATATCATTTCAAATTTTTCCAGAATTTTTGAAGTTCAGAAAAATTACGAAACTGAAAATCATAACAACCCTTAAAATCCCTTAATATCCCCTACTATCCCTTACCTCAAAACAGCAGTACTTCTGACCGGAATGTAAAGCCGAAGGAAACTTGCACTAAATAACAACTCTCAAATTATCTAAATACTCTCAAAATATGCTTCATAATATAGAGAGAGAAAGAGAGAAAGCTTATGTTTCTGGTGTGATTTTCAATTCTAACTTAGCCCTCTATTTACAGGAAAATTTTGGTAGGTTTGACCTACAACCTGATGGCTTTACCTGCTACTATTCCCACCCACCACCTTTGAAATATAATTCAGCACATTTCTTCACCAACCACAAGTGGGGCCCACCAATTCTAGAATTTTCCATCAAAATGATAAACTCTAAAAATTCAACAATTTCTGAACCAGTCATCTCGTAAAATTCATAATAAATCATACGTTCATTTTTAACGGTTCAAAATTTGTGGACATATACTCAACTTATATATGTATAACATATCCAAAAATTACCACGATCCAACGGTCGGATTAAAAATTATAACCCCCGCAAAATATCTCAAAAATCCTGATTTTTAATACCTCCATTCCGACAAAAATACGGATAAAAATCTCAACATTAAATCCTTCATTTTTTAACCACAAAAATATATCCCTCATTTATATCCACATAAAATAAATATTTTCTTATCATATGAATCAATAATTAATTATTCACAAATAATATTACAGAATCACATTTATGACAACCAGACCGTTCCCAGGAAAGAGGGGGCTTTCCAATAAGGATTTCTCCTTACTGGCGCGCAATTAGATGACCAAACCTCTCCTTAGACAGAACTTTCTAGACATTGCCAATAATGCTATCTAATAATACTATTCAAATAATATGAATTATTGATCTGATAATGGAAAATACTGTGTAGCAACAATTATTGAACAACAATAATACAAAATTTCAACGTAGTAATTATTGAATCAATAAAATAAAATATTGAACAGTAATTACTGTAACAATTATTGAGTAGTGCCTTCTTACGTAAGAATCAATAATTTCAAAAATACTATGCAATACCGTGTGCTACTGTGCAATAACGCGTATTACTGTATTTTAACCACCGGGTACTCCAACAATGTTAACGGTAACAATTACGTCGTTATTTGTAAAAACTCAAATTTGTCATTTTCTTCACCTGACAGTTATTCTGTTATGGGGCCCACAAATGGCTGCGCCGTCGTACGAATATTCCCCGACAGAAAGAATATTCCACGACCAAACGAATATTCCCCGACAACAATGATTATTTTATAACCACTTGCTTATTTTGAAAAAAAAAATTCATATTTCACCCATAACTTTAAACTTTTATCAATTTAACCATTTACTGAATAGTAATTATAAGAAAAATTGAATACTTTTATTTCATAAAATTCGGGGTCTTACACACGTGGTGTCAAAACATGGAGTATCTGTTGACCCGGCGAAGATTGAAGCAATACAAAGTTGGGAGCAACCAAAGACGGTGACCGAAGTACGTAGCTTTCTAGGCTTAGCTGGTTATTATCGAAGATTCGTGGAAGGATTTTCTCGAATCGCTACCCCGTTAACTCAGCTGATTCGGAAAGATATCAAATTCGTATGGAGCGAGGAATGCGAGAAGAGTTTTCAAGAGCTTAAGAGGAGACTCATTTCGGCACCTGTTCTGACAATACCATCTGGTTCGGATGGATTTGTTATCTACAGTGATGCTTCAGGCAAAGGGTTAGGATGTGTTCTCATGCAACATGGGAAAGTCATAGCCTATGCCTCACGACAACTCAAAGAATATGAGAGGAATTATCCTACTCATGATTTGGAGTTGGCAGCAGTAGTTTTCGCGTTGAAGATCTGGAGACACTACCTGTATGGGGAGAAAGTGGAGATCTATACAGATCATAAAAGCCTCAAATATTTCTTCACCCAAAAGGAACTCAACATGCGGCAGCGACGTTGGCTCGAGCTGTTGAAAGATTACGATCATACCATCCAATATCATCCTGGAAAAGCAAACGTAGTAGCTGACGCATTGAGTAGAAAATCATATGCGGGTACGAGTGCAATGTTGTTAACACAAAAGCCCATTTTGTATGACTTACAAAGGATGGAGATAGAGATGAAGGTTCCAAGTACCCATATGATGATATCAAATATACGAGTAGAACCGACTTTAATCGATAAAGTTAAAGCTGCTCAAGCTACGGACATAGAGCTGATGCATATGAAGAAGAAAGTGCAAGAAGGTTCTATTCCAGAAGCAAGAATCAATGAAAAAGGAATACTTCGAGTCCACTCCAGACTTTGTGTTCCTAACAATTTTGATTTAAAGTACAAGATCGTGATGGAAGCACACAATACACCATTTGCAATCATCCTGGAAGTACCAAAATGTATCGTGATCTTCGACATACATTTTGGTGGAATAATATGAAGAGAGAGATTTCAAAGTTTATCTCGAGGTGTTTAACTTGTCAACGTGTAAAGGCGGAACATCAAGTGCCAAAGGGTCCATTGCAACCACTTGAGATTCCGAAATGGAAGTGGGAACACATTACCATGGATTTCGTTACGGGTCTTCCCACGGTTTCTCAAGGCATAAATGCTATTTGGGTTATTGTTGATAGATTAACCAAGTCTGCTCATTTCTTGCCGATACGGGAGACTTATTCCCTTGAACATCTTGCTCGTATATACGTAGATGAGATTGTGAGACTGCATGGCATGCCAGTATCCATAGTTTCGGATCGTGACCCAAGATTCACTTCAAGATTTTGGGTTAGCTTACAAAAAGCTATGGGCACAGATTTACGATTTAGTTCGGCATACCATCCTCAAACGGACGGACAATCAGAGAGGACTATTCAAACTCTTGAAGATCTATTAAGACTTTGTGTCCTAGATTTCAAAGGGAGTTGGGATAAGTACCTACCATTGGTGAAATTCTCTTACAATAACAGTTATCAGGCAAGTATAGGTGTGGCCCCATTTGAAGCATTATATGGACGAAAGTGTCGCTCTCCAGTATGCTGGGACGAGGTGGGTGAAGCAACATTGTTGGGACCAGAGTTGGTACGCATGACTACAGAGAAGATCCAAACGATTCGACAACGTATACAAACGGCACAGGATCGACAAAAGAGTTATGCGGATCTTCATCGAAAGGACGTGGAATTTGACATTGGGGATCATGTATTGTTGCGTGTGGTTCCATGGAAAGGAGTTACAAGATTTGGGAAGAGAGGAAAGCTCAATCCACGATTTATTGGTCCATTTCAGATTCTTGACCGAGTAGAAAATGTGGCCTATAGACTCGCGTTACCTCCAAGTATGTCTCATGTTCATAATGTTTTTCATATATCTGTGTTACTTAAATATGTGAAAGACTCGGACCACGTTATTGAGTTAGAACCGGACGAGATAGCTGAAGACTTAACGTACGAAGAGGTACCTGTCAAGATCTTGGATAGAAAGGAGCATGTCCTACGCACGAAGGTCATACCACAAGTTAAAGTTTTGTGGAGAAACCATGCTATTGAGGAAATGACCTGGGAGTTGGAAACGGAAATGAAAGCGAGGTATCCTCATCTTTTCGAAACACCAGGTACGTACGTCAATTTCGAGGACGAAATTTCATAAGAAGGGGAGGTTGTAAGACCCCGAATTATTAATAAATAAAATTTAAATTCCCTCTATTTATTATTTTGAAATAGTAAGTGTTAAATTGATTAATGAGGTTAGTTATGGGTAAAATGCGCAAATATTTCAAATAAGCAGGTGGTTATAAAATATTCATTGTTGTCGGGGAATATTCGCTTGGTCGTGGAATATTCTTCCTGTCGGGGAATATTCGTACGACGGCGCAGTCTTTTGTGGGCCCCATAACGGAAAGCGATTGGATGAAGAAAACGACAAGTATATGTTGTTTATTAATAACGGCGTAGTTGTTACCGTTAATACTGTTGGAATACCCGGTCACAGTAATACGCGTTGTTACACAGTAGCACACTGTATTGCACCAATTATTGATTCTTACGTAAGAAGGCACTACTCAATAATGGTTACAGTAATTACTGTTTAGTATTTTATTTTATTGATTCAATAATTGCTGCGTTGATATTTTATATTACTGTTATTTCAATAATTGTCACTACACAGTATTTCCCATTATCAGATCAATAATTCATATTATTTGAATAATATTTTTAGATAACATTATTGGCAATGTCTAGAAAGTTCTGTCTAAGGAGAGGTTTGGTCATCTAATTGCGCGCCAGTAAGGAGAAATCCTTATTGAAAAGCCCCCTCTTTCCTGGGAACGGCCTGGTTGTCATAAATGTGATTCTGTAATATTATTTGTGAATAATTAATTATTGATTCATATGATAAGGAAATATTTATTTTTGTGGATATAAATGAGGGATATATTTTTGTGGTTAAAAATGAAGAAGTTAATGTTGAGATTTTTATCAGTATTTTTGTCGGAATGGAGGTATTAAAAATCAGGGTTTTTGAGATATTTTGCGGGGGTTATAATTTTTAATCCGACCGTTGGATCGTGGTAATTTTTGGATATGTTATACATATATAAGTTGAGTATATGTCCTCAAATTTTGAACCGTTAAAAATGAACGTATGATTTATTATGAATTTTACGAGATGACTGGTTCATAAATTGTTGAATTTTCGGAGTTTATCATTTTGATGGAAAATTCTAGAATTGGTGGGCCCCACTCTTGGTTGGTGAAGAAATGTGCTGAGATTTTTATTCAAATGTGGTGGGTGGGAATAGTAACAGGTAAAGCCATCAGGTTGCAGGTTAAGTCTGCTTCGGCGTGCTAACATTTTCCTATAAATAGAGGGCTAAGTTAGAACTGAAAATCACACCAGAAACAAGTTTTCTCTCTTTCTCTCTCTAGATTATTGAGTGTATTTTGTGAGTATTTAGATACTTTGAGAGTTTCTGTTCATCAGAGCAAGTGTCTTTCAGCCTTATACCGGTATTCCGACCAGAAGTACTGTCTTTACGAGGTAAAGGATGTTATTTTATTCAAAAATGATATTATTTCTTCAATATCATTATGCCAAAATATTGGTTGGAAATTTTTATCAAATTTGAAACTTTTCACGTCGGGGTTACTATTCATGAGTTACTATTCACGAGTTACTATTTACGAGTTACTATTCACCGAAAAATAAAATTTTCTTCTTTTCGTCCAAAATATCTATTCTGGGTACTAGCTTTGATTGTATCCATGTTTTGATCATTCTTGAATTCTACTTCACTATGAATAATTATAAGGTATTTTTGGACATGGATAAATCGAAATACGAATCCTTAATATTTGTTATTTTGTTTCACTGGATTCGTTTTCTTTAAGATATTTTTCATCATCCTCAGTCCTAAATGATGATATTACTGAATATCTTTGGCCCGTAGTGCAAAGATGAATGATTAACTGATGAATATCTTTGGCCCGTAGTGTAAAGATGAACAGGTGTTGAGATGAACATGACCGACTGGTGATACAAATAAATATCTTTGGCATGTAGTGCAAAGATGAATATTTGATTAAAGATGGTTATTGATTGCTGTTACAGGGATAAAATATTGATGATGGACTTTTAAATCTTAGAAGATAGTAGAACTCATTCTCTACTTGACTCTTCTAATGGTTTGTTGTTTCCGCTGCAGTTATTGATTTAAAACTTGTTGTCTATTGTATTCTATTAGATTTTTCCCTGTTGAAGACTAACGATAATTTGTTCTGTATTATCTTAGTCATAATGTTCTTTACTGGGCTAGTTGAGCTCACCCTTTTCTTTTTTGTTCCATTTTTCTCAGGAGGCGAGAATGTAGCGAGTACTAGTCGGGGTATGGAATGATGGTTCTAGAAGTTACTTTAGTAGTCCTCACCATTTTTGTGAAATAATGTATCAATAATTGTAATGAGGACTTATTTGAGTGTAGATATTGTCTAAATGACAATATTTGTATTTAAACTCACAGTTCTTGTGTTGTAATAATAAAGATGTAGTTGTTTCTGTACCATGTATTTTGGCGACTCAGAATGGGTGTTGTATACCTATTTTGGGGGCGTCACAAGAATAAATTATTTACTTTACTATATTACCCCTACCTTCTCTCATTGTCCCAAGAAATTCTCTCCCTTGTATTAATAGTTTTCAACTTCCTATAAAGGGGTAGTAATAGAATTTTAAACAAATTTTACTTGGTAAATGATACTTTCTTAATCCATGTGCCAAAATCTTAAACGACAATATTTTAAAAACGGAGGTAGTAATTTTTAACTTCCCATAAAGGGGTAGTGATGAAATTTTAGACAAATTTTACTTGGTAAATGATATTTTCTTAATCCATGTGTAAAAACCTTAAACGATAATCTTTTAGGAACAGAGGTAGTATCTTCATTGTATTAATAGTTTTCAACTTCTCATAAAGGAGTAGTGATGAAATTTCAAATAAATTTTATTCGGTAAATAATACTTTCTTAATATATGTGCAAAAATCTTAAACGGCAATCTTTTAGGAACAGAGGTAGTATGTTGGATAAATGGTATGCTTTTGATCCTTTCTAATAGATAATATTAACAAAATAATAAGATATATATATATATATATATATATATATATATATAACAATATTTTTATAATAATTCTCTTTTTATAGAACATAAAAATACTTATTTTACTTGTTTCATACTGTTAATATATGTTGCTATATTCTTCCAAATAAAGCACTAACCCAGGCACAAAATGCCATGGCACTGCCACTAGTTTGCGTCATGTTTGGGCTTATGATACTGCAAAAGCACAAATTTTGTAAGAGAATAAAATTGGGCAGGTAATAGATTAGAGCAGCTTTGTCAGTAAAGCGAATCCATCTTTTTGCCTGCAACTTCAGCAGACCCCTTTGCTAATAAATTTATTTTACGGCTAATATTAATAATTATTATTTTCCTCTAATAATTTGAAGGTAAGCCTTGAAATTAATCTTTTATCAATAGGTCAAACGTCCATTTGGCTAGAGCCAATATAATTGACCACATTGTGACATTTTTTTCATGGGTTATAATAATACATAAAAAGGGCTGGTGTCTCCAGCAAGTACAGTAGTAACAAATTGGTTGATATCTTAGCTGTTCCGCAACAAGTTATTTACCAATTATTATGTATTTATTAGTAATTTTATGTTCCTTGTCTCCGGGCCTACAAATAAATTGAACCGTTCGTGAACATGTTAGGTTCGATTCACTTTGAGTTCGATCGGATTGTATAGTCAAGTCGAATTTACACATAATATTACGTTCGATTGCTCAATCGAACATGTTCGCGAACCATGTGATTCGGTTCAACTTATTCGCAAACAGTTTGAGTTCATTTCGGTTCGAGCTCGGTTCAAGTTCGATTCGGTAGCTTGTGAGATGCTCGAGAATTTATAATTTTTGCACTAATACATTGATGATGTTCGTGAACTGTTCACAAACTTGAACATATTCACAAACTGTTCGCGAACAACTAATAATCTGAACTCGCACATGTGTGTTGGTTCGATCGTATTATTCAAACATGTTCAAGTTCGACTTATTATATTCGAATTCGGTTCAAGTTCGACAAAGTTCGAATCGTTTGCAGCCCTACAGTCATCTCAATCGAAAATGTTATTAGTAATTAATTCTAAGGTGGATTGTGTTTTAATTATATGGTGCTTTCAAGAAAATTAGCCGTGTATAAGAGAGAATTAGATACTTCTAATTGTAATGGAACCCTGCTATGCATTATGAAAATTTTCAATAAAATTATAAATGCAAAGTATGTGCATACATAGAATATGTATGAATTAAGAATGATCCCATTTTAATTTATTCTATTTTATCGCATACATTTTTATATTATTCGCAATTCAATGTTATCAAATATTTATCGACATGTATATCATTTTTCTTAAAAATATTAGTGCATGGTGTTAAAATTTTAAGGAACAATTACATTTTCTATTACATTTTTAAAAATTATTATAACAATAGTACACTTATAAAATATTTACACAATTAATGCATTTAAAGTTTTATTTATAAAATTAGTGCATTCTTATCCCTTTAATTTAGTTGAGTGTTTTAATAGGTTGCAATTCAGCACTTTCTCTCTCCTCCCTTCTATCTCCCTCCGCCGAACTCCTTTCCATAACCATCCATAACTGGCAGCAAAGTTTTTTAGAACTTTATTTTCAAAACATTAAATGCTTTAGTATTTCTCTCTCTTCTCAACAAACAGATATCAAAAAATCTATTGTAGATTTTTTTATTATAATTAATTGGGTTACCAATTAATTATAAAAAAATCTATTATAGATTTTTTTTATTTTATAGTGCAGTTGGTAGCCAAACCTTTATACAAATGTAACCAATTCAATTTTATTGGGTTACCAATTAATTTAAAAAAATCTATTATAGAATTCTTTTAAATGATGCAGTTGGTAGCCAAACTTTAATACAAAGGTAACCAATTCAGTTTTATTGGGTTACCAATTAATCATAAAAAATCTATTATAGAATTTTTTTTCATAGTGCAGTTGGTAGCCAAATCTTAATACAAATGTAACCAACAAAAACTAAAATGGTTACCTTTGTATGAAAGTTTTGGCTACCAACTGTACTGAAATTTCTCTTGGTTACCCACAAAAACTAAAATGGTTACCTTTGTATAAATGTTTGGCTACCAACTGCACTAAAATTTATCTTCTTTTCTTTTTAATTTCTAGACTAAATCAACATTCGTCATAATGACAGTTATGTAAATGCTAATAATGAAAATAAAACATAAAGGAAAACATAAGAAAGAGCAAAATGAATTAACAGAGAATGGAAATTTGCATAGATTTCTGGATAAAATTGACTTCTACAATAATGAGCTAAATATACGCCTCCTCCTATATAATACTGACAAAATACTAACAACTACAAAGACTAGAAGATCTTTGGCCGTAATGGATGACTTCTACAATAATGAGCTGCTTTGTTAACAATTTGTGTAAGACCCCAACTTTTATAAATAAAGATAAATTTTCTATAAATATCATTTTTGAATATTATGAAGTTAATTTGATATAATGTTATAGTTGTGGGTAATATTTATAAATTTTACAAAGTACGCAAGTTGTTATATAATATTCGATTGGTCGGGGAATATTCGTTTTAACAGGGAATATTCGTACAACGGCACAATCATTGGTGGACCCCACAACGGAATTATTATCGGATTGAGAAAACGACAAAAATAATTTATTAAAAATAACGGCGAAAGTTTTACCATTGTTACTGTTGAACTGCTCGGTAGTAAAAGTACAATAATACGTGTGGTTGCATAGTAACACACGGAATTGATTATTAATGCTTATGTGAGAAGTCACTCAGTTTGATTCAATTATTGTCAGTTAATAATATGAATTATTTAGCGATAATGAAGTTTTGTTTTATTCGTATTATTAACGTAATAAAATAGAAACACCTTTTTATATAAATCAGAATACTTTATTAAAGTTATTCTATAAATAGAATATATTATATTTTATTTAAAAGATTTTTCTTTAAATATGGACCGTCAGATTAAAGTAATCAATCTGGACCGTTCATGGATTAGTTACTATGCATTCTATTTTTCTATAAATAACAGTTCATTCCTTCATTATTTCTTACGAATTCACTGAACTCTAGAGAGAGAAACTATAGAGAGAAACTATAGAGAGAGAAAAGAAAAGTATTCTGTTACTTAACTACTTTCCTATTTCAGTTCTTCTTTAAAACGGTAAGGGGTGTTATTCTTTCTTATTCATGAAGAGAACTGTTGTTATTCCATTTCTTATTATTCTGTTGGAATAACCTCTATACGCGGTCTACCCTATACTTGGTGACATTCTTCTATTATTCTGTTGGAACATCATGTCTGTGTGTTTTACACCGGACCTGGTTCCGTCTTGTTATTATTCTGTTGGACCATCCTGTCTGTGTGTTTTACACCGGACCTGGTTCCGTCTTGTTATTATTCTGTTGGAACATCATGTCTGTGTGTTTTACACCGAACCTGGTTCCATTATTTATTATTATTCTGTCGGAATATTCTGTCTGTGCGTTTACGCCGGACCTGGATCCATTGTTTATTATTCTGTCGGAATATCCTGTCTGTGCGTTTACGCCGGACCTGGTTCCATTATTTATTATTCTGTTGGAATAACCTGTCTGTGCGGTCTATCGCATGCATGGTGATTTCTTTTGTTATTCCATTCTTTATTATACTCAATTGGTTAAGTTTTGACTTCTATACTCCATAAAATTAGTGAAATATCATTGATAATTGCGGTTCATCCAGTATCTTTTCATGAAAATATTCTTCTAAGTATTCTTGAATTTTACTCCACAAAGCAGTATCATGTTGATAATTTGGACGTTGTTAATTCTTGGATAAATTAATTCTTGAACTTGTTTTATTGAATTCTTATATCATTGTCATCATCCTCATGTTTATAAAATGTTGAAAGTCATTTGTGGCCTGTAGTGCATAGATGGACTTGGTATGATTATGACCAGGGATTATTCGGTATAATCATGACCGTAATGTTACAAATGATGTGGTAAAAGTCCTCATTGGCCCGTAGTGCATTGATGGACAGTTGTTGGCATGATCATGACCATTAATGAATATACGTATATCCTTGGCCGTAGTGCAGGGGTGATTCGATGATGTGGATTATTTTATTAAGCTGAGTCTCAGCGATCACAGTGTTGAAAAATCTTTTAAATCAAAAAAGATAGTAGAGTTTATTTTTTACTTGACTCTTTTAATGGATTGCTTGTTCCGCTGCAGTTAAACTTGATGTCTATTATATTTTATCAGTTTAACATTGTTGAAGGCTAATGATAATTTATTCTGCATTATCTTAGTCATAATATTTCTTACTGGGCTAGTTGAGCTCACCCTTTCTTTCACTGTTCTCTTCAGGAAATGAAAATATAGCTGGGACGAGTCGGGAAAAAGAGTGATGGTCCAGAAGATAGTATTAGTTAGTAGTCCTCACTATTCTATGTAATGGTGTGTTAATAAATGTAATGAGGACTCATTTTGAGTATGAATACTCTCTAGAAGATAATATTTGTATTCAAACTAACAGTTTATGTTTTGTCGTATTGTACACGACAGTTGTATTAGTAAGTTATATTTGTATTCTGTACTATGTATCTGACGACCCAAGATGGGTGATGTATACCTAATTTTGGGGGCGTCACATCGGTGACGTCACCTATAGCGCCTGCTACGTCGATGATCTCTCCGCCGCCGCCCTGGACGCCGATCTCATCATCCATTACGGCCACAAATTGTTACACCCCCAAAATTAGGTATACATCACTCATCTTGGGTCGCCAGATACATGGTACTGAATACAAATACAACTTAATAATACAACTGTCGTGTACAATACGACCAAACATAATCTGTGAGTTTGAATACAAATATTGTCTTCTAGAGAGTATTCATACTCAAAAGGAGTCCTCATTACAATTATTATCACACTATTTCACAGAATAGTGAGGACTACTAATGCTATCTTCTGGACCATCACTCTTTTTCCCGACTCGTCCCAGCTATATTTTCATTTCCTGAAGAGAACAGTGAAAGAAAGGGTGAGCTCAACTAGCCCAGTAAGAAATATTATGACTAAGATAATGCAGAATAAATTATCATTAGCCTTCAACAGTGTTACACTGATAAAATATAATAGACATCAAGTTTAACTGCAGCGGAACAAGCAATCCATTAAAAGAGTCAAGTAGAAAATAAACTCTACTATCTTTTATGATTTAAAAGGTTTTTCAACACTGTTATCGCTGGAACTCAGCTTAATAAAATAATCCACATCATCGAATCACCCCTGCACTACGGCCAATGATATTCGTGTATTCATTAATGGTCATGATCATGCCAACAACTGTCCATCAATGCACTACGGGCCAATGAGGACTTTTACCACATCATTTGTAACATTACGGTCATGATTATACCGAATAATCCCTGGTCATAATCATACCAAGTCCATCTATGCACTACAGGCCACAGATGACTTTCAACATTTTATAAACATGAGGATGATGACAATGATATAAGAATTCAATAAAACAAGTTCAAGAATTAATTTATCCAAGAATTAACAACGTCCAAATTGTCAACATGATACTGCTTTGTGGAGTAAAATTCAAGAATACTTAGAAGAATATTTTCATGAAAAGATACTGGATGAACCGCAATTATCAATGATATTTCACTAATTTTATGGAGTATAGAAGTCAAAACTTAACCAATTGAGTATAATAAAGAATGGAATAACAAAAGAAATCACCATGCATGCGATAGACCGCACAGACAGGTTATTCCAACAGAATAATAAATAATGGAACCAGGTCCGGCGTAAACGCACAGACAGGATATTCCGACAGAATAATAAACAATGGAACCAGGTCCGGCGTAAACGCACAGACAGAATATTCCGACAGAATAATAATAAATAATGGAACCAGGTCCGGTGTAAAACACACAGACAGGATATTCCAACAGAATAATAACAAGACGGAACCAGGTCCGGTGTAAAACACACAGACAGGATGTTCCAACAGAATAATAATAAAAACGGAACCAGGTCCTGTGGGTCCGGTGTAAAACACACAGACAGGATGTTCCAATCAGAATAATAATAAAGACGGAACCAGGTCCGGTGTAAAACACACAGACAGGATGTTCCAACAAAATAATAGAAGAATGTCACCAAGTATAGGGTAGACCGCGTATACAGGTTATTCCAACGGAATAATAAGAAATGGAATAACAACAGTTCTATTCATGAATAAGAAAGAATAACACCCCTTAACGTTTTAAAGAAGAGCTGAAATAAGGAAATAGTTAAGTAGCAGAATACTCTTCTTCTCTCTCTATATAGTTTCTCTCTCTAGAGTTCAGTGAATTCGTAAGAAATAATGAAGGAATAAGCTGCTATTTATAGAAAAATAGAATGCATAGTAACTAATCCATGAACGGTCCAAATTGATTACTTTAATCTGACGGTCCATATTTAAAGAAAAATCTTTTAAATAAAATATAATATATTCTATTTATAGAATAACTTTAATAAAGTATTATGTTTTATATAAAAGATGTTTCTGTTTTATTATGTTAATAATACGAATAAAACAAAACGTCATTATCGCTAAATAATTCTTATTATTAACTGACAATAATTGATTCAAACTGAGTGACTTCTCACATAAGCATTAATAATCAATACCGTGTACTACTATGCAACCACACGTATTATTGTACTTTTACTACCGAGTAGTTCAACAGTAACAATGGTAAAATTTTCGCCGTTATTTTTAATAAAATATTTTTGTCGTTTTCTCAATCCGGCAATAATTCCGTTATGGGGTCCACCAATGATTGTGTCGTTGTACGAATATTCCCTGTTAAAACGAATATTCTCCGACCAATCGAATATTATATAACAACTTGCGTACTTTGCAAAATTTATAAATATTACCCACAACTATAACATTATATCAAATTAACTCCATAATATTCAAAAATGATATTTATAGAAAATTCATCTTTATTTATAAAAGTTGGGGTCTTACAACCTCCCCTTCTTATGAAATTTTGCCCTCGAAATTAGGGTACGTACCTGGTATGTCGAAGAGGTAAGGATACATTGATTTCATTTCATATTCTAACTCCCAAGTCATTTCCTCAACATCGTGGTTTCTCCACAAAACTTTGACTTGAGGTATAACCTTGGAGCGTAGAATATGTTCCTTCTTATCCAAGATTTGAACAGGAACTTCTTCATACGTCAAATCTTCTGCTATTTCGTCCGGTTCTAACTCAATAATGTGGTTCAGGTCTTCCACATATTTGCGTAACATGGATATGTGAAAAACGTTATGAACACGAGACATACTTGGCGGTAAAGCGAGTCTATAAGCCACAGTTCCTACTCGATCGAGGATTAAAAATGGACCGATGAATCGAGGATTGAGCTTTCTTCTCTTTCCAAATCTCGTAACTCCTTTCCATGGAGCAACACGTAAGAACACATGATCTCTTACATCAAATTCCACGTCCTTTCGATGAAGATCAGCATAACTCTTTTGTCGATCTTGTGAGGTTTTTATACGTTGTCGGATCGTTTGAATCTTTTCTGTAGTCATACATACCAACTCCGGTCCCAACAACGTTGCTTCACCCACCTCATCCCAGCATACTGGAGAACGACATTTTCTTCCATACAATGCTTCGAATGGAGCCATGTCAATACTTGCTTGATAACTGTTGTTGTAGGAAAACTCCACCAATGGTAAGAACTTGTCCCAACTTCCCTTGAAGTCAAAGACACAGAGTCTTAATAGATCTTCAAGAGTTTGAATAGTCCTCTCTGATTGTCCGTCCGTCTGAGGATGATATGCTGAACTAAATCGTAAATCTGTGCCCATAGCTTTTTGTAAACTAACCCAAAATCGTGAAGTGAATCTTGGGTCTCGGTCAGAAACTATGGATACTGGCATACCATGCAGTCTTACAATCTTATTTATGTACATACGAGCAAGACGTTCAAGTGTATAAGTTTCTCGTATCGGTAAGAAATGAGCAGACTTGGTCAATCTATCAACAATAACCCGAATCGCATCAATACCTTGAGAAACCCTAGGAAGACCGGTAACGAAATCCATGGTAATGTGCTCCCACTTCCATTCTGGAATTTCAAGTGGTTGCAATGGACCTTTTGGTACTTGATGCTCCGCTTTGACTCGTTGACAAGTTAGACACCTTGAGATAAACAACGCTATCTCTCTCTTCATATTGCTCCACCAAAATGTATGACGAAGATCATGATACATTTTGGTACTTCCAGGATGGATTGCAAACGGTGTGTTGTGCGCCTCCATCATGATTTCATACTTTAAATCAGGGTTGTTAGGAACACAAAGTTTGGAGTTGACTCGAAGTATTCCTTCTTCATCGATTCTTACTTCCGGCATAGCACCTTCTTGCACTTTCTTCCTTATACGCATCAGCTCCAGGTCTGTAGCTTGAGCAGCTTTAACCTTATCGATTAAAGTTGGTTCTACTCGTATATTCGACATCATCACATGGGTCCCTGGAGTCTTTAACTCTATCTCCATCCTTTGCAAGTCACACAAAATGGGCCTTTGCGTTGACAATATCGCACTCGTACTTGCATATGATCTTCTACTCAATGCGTCAGCTACCACGTTCGCTTTTCCAGGATGATATTGAATGGTATGATCATAATCTTTCAACAGTTCAAGCCAACATCGTTGTCGCATGTTGAGTTCCTTTTGAGTGAAGAAATATTTGAGGCTTTTATGATCCGTAAAGATCTCCACCTTCTCCCCATACAAGTAATGCCTCCAAATTTTAAGTGCAAAGACAACAGCTGCCAACTCTAGATCATGAGTAGGATAATTCCTCTCATATTCCTTGAGTTGTCTTGATGCATAGGCTATGACTTTTTCATGTTGCATGAGAACGCATCCCAACCCTTTGCTCGAAGCATCACTGTAGATGACAAATCCCTCCGAGCCAGATGGTATTGTTAGAACAGGTGCTGAAATGAGTCTCCTCTTGAGTTCTTGAAAACTCTGCTCACATTCTTCGCTCCAACCGAACTTTGTATCTTTCCGAGTCAGCTGAGTTAATGGAGTAGCGATTCGAGAAAATCCTTCCACGAATCTCCGATAATAACCAGCTAGACCGAGAAAGCTACGTACTTCGGTTACTGATTTAGGTTGCTCCCAGCTTTGAATAGCTTCAATCTTTGTCGGGTCAACAGATATTCCACGACTTGATACTACGTGCCCAAGGAATGCTACCTCTTCCAGCCAGAACTCGTATTTCTTCAACTTGGCATAAAGTTTGTATTCACGAAGCTTTTGGAGTACCAGCCTCAAGTGTTGCTCATAATCTTCACGGCTTTTGGAATAAACAAGGATGTCATCGATAAAGACGACCACAAAGTGATCCAAATATTCCTTAAATACCCTGTTCATCATATCCATGAAGGCAGCAGGAGCATTAGTCAATCCAAAAGACATAACTAAGAATTCATAATGCCCATACCGAGTTCTGAAGGCAGTCTTTGGAATATCCTCAGTTCTAACCTTCAGCTGATGATATCCAAAACGAAGATCGATCTTTGAAAAGAATTGTGCTCCTTGCAACTGGTCAAACAGGTCATCAATACGTGGCAATGGGTACCTATTTTTGATGGTGACATGATTCAACTCCCGATAATCAATACAAAGTCGCATACTCCCATCTTTCTTCTTCACGAACAGAACAGGAGCACCCCAAGGAGAAGTACTAGGACGAATAAAACCAATGTCTAACAATTCCTGCAGTTGGGTCTTTAACTCCTGAAGTTCAATAGGAGCCATTCGATATGGGGTTTTGGAAATGGGTTTTGTACCGGGTTCAAGGTCGATACAAAATTTAATTTCACGCTCTAGGGGTAGGCCAAGAAGTTCTTCGAGAAATACGTCAGGAAATTTATTAACAACAGAAATATCATTCAAAGCTGACGTATTTTTGTTTAGATCTGTGACATGAGCTAAGAAAGCTTGACATCTGTTTTTCAATAAATGAATAGCTTTATGACTTGAGATGATAGCGATTGATTTTAATGGTTTGGTTGCTTGAATTCACATAATAGGTCGATTAGGAATATGAAAGCTAACAACCTTACGAAAACAATCAATTTTTGCATGATGAGTAGTTAACCAATCAATCCCTAGAATCACGTCAAATGCAAGTATTTTTAATGAAATCAGATCGACAGGTAATGTGTGGGTACCAGCTTGAACCAAACAAGACTTATAAACCGTGGATGTAATGAAGGTTTCTCCCAATGGAGTTTCAACAGCTAAGTCAAAGTCTAATTTCCCCGGAATCAAATTTAATCGATGAGCGCAAGTAGGAGAAATAAAAGAATGGGTAGAACCGGTATCAAATAAAGTATAGACTTTGTTAGAGTTTATGATAAACTTACCCGTGATGACCTCATTCGAGTTCCTTGCTTTCTGGGAGTTTACAACAAACGCTCTCCCTTGCACAACCGGTTTTGACTTTTCTGGGACGGCCTTTGGTGCCTCCATCCTAGCTGAATTTGTCTTCAATAAACGACAAAATCGGGCTAAATGACCTTCTCTTCCACAATTATAACATGCTTTGGACGGCATCGCGCAGTTTGGACTGATGTGCCCCTCCCCTCCGCATTTGAAACATATGATAGGTGGTCGTTCTCCTTCCTTAACGACAGGTGCTGGTGCTGACGTCTTTCCATAATTATTGAATATCCTCTTCTTGAAATGCCCATTCTTATTGTTTTGGCCCTGATTACCACCGAAGTGGTTACCATTTCTGGCATGTTGATTCCCTCCACGCTTGTTGTCACCGCTTCGATGACTGCTCGCACTGGTATTATCATTTTACCGGTTGCTTTCTTTTGGTTGCGTTGTCTCGTTATCGCGCTCCACCAACTGAGCCCTATTTATAACATCTGAATACAAATACAATTTATGAGAAACAAGATGTTGACGTATCTCCGGCTTCAAACATCTTAAAAACATCCGTGTCATTCTTTCTTCATTATCCACCAGGTGGGACGCAAACCGGGATAACTCCGCAAATTTTGCCTCGTACTGCGACACGGTCATATTATTCTGCTCCAATTTGATGAACTCCACCTCCTTCATGTGACGAATACTCTCGGGAAAATATTTATCGTTAAACAGCTCTTGGAACTTCTCCCAGGATATCTTCAGTGCGGCAGGTTAAGTACGCTTTATCGATTCCCACCAGTAATCTGCCTCTCCTCGCAACATAAAGGCGGCAAAGGGAACCTTTTGCTCCTCGGAGCAACCCAAGACATCAAATATCTTGGTGATCTGCTTTATCCATGTTTCAGCTACAAGTGGTTTGGGTTCTCCCTTAAACTCTGGTGGTCCCAGCTCCTTAAACTGTTTAGCGGTGACCGCCAGAGAGTTTCCAGTATTTCCACCTACGTTGTGGACAGGAGCCGCTTTCACCTGTTGTTGCATGAATTGCATAAAGCCTCTGAACATTTGATCATTCATCATTTGGTCAGTGTTGTTGTTTGCATGAGGATTGTCACCTTCCTGATGCACATTATCCTGATTATTGATATGTGGTGAATCAACAGTCGCCTGTGCTCCATTGCTATTCTCAACATTCTCAGATGCCATTTTCAGATACTGTCACAAAATAAAAATTAATTGATATGTCATATTTTATCCTTCTATTATGACCGACCAATTAAATACCATGCAAATAAACATAGGTAGGTCATACAAGCGAAGGAATTCCCCGTCTCTCCCCTCCTAGTTCTATTCTCACATCTTAGCCAGGGATCATATCCCTAAGCTCTGATACCAACTGTGACGCCCCCAAAATTAGGTATACATCACCCATCTTGGGTCGTCAGATACATAGTACAGAATATAAATACAACTTACTAATACAAATGTCGTGTACAATACGACAAAACATAAACTGTGAGTTTGAATACAAATATTATCTTCTAGAGAGTATTCATACTCAAAATGAGTCCTCATTACATTTATTAACACACCATTACATAGAATAGTGAGGACTACTAACTAATACTATCTTCTGGACCATCACTCTTTTTCCCGACTCGTCCCAGCTATATTTTCATTTCCTGAAGAGAACAGTGAAAGAAAGGGTGAGCTCAACTAGCCCAGTAAGAAATATTATGACTAAGATAATGCAGAATAAATTATCATTAGCCTTCAACAATGTTAAACTGATAAAATATAATAGACATCAAGTTTAACTGCAGCGGAACAAGCAATCCATTAAAAGAGTCAAGTAGAAAATAAACTCTACTATCTTTTTTGATTTAAAAGATTTTCTAACACTGTGATCGCTGAGACTCAGCTTAATAAAATAATCCACATCATCGAATCACCCCTGCACTACGGCCAAGGATATTCGTATATTCATTAATGGTCATGATCATGCCAACAACTGTCCATCAATGCACTACGGGCCAATGAAGACTTTTACCACATCATTTGTAACATTACGGTCATGATTATACCGAATAATCCCTGGTCATAATCATACCAAGTCCATCTATGCACTACAGGCCACAGATGACTTTCAACATTTTATAAACATGAGGATGATGACAATGATATAAGAATTCAATAAAACAAGTTCAAGAATTAATTTATCCAAGAATTAACAACGTCCAAATTGTCAACATGATACTGCTTTGTGGAGTAAAATTCAAGAATACTTAGAAGAATATTTTCATGAAAAGATACTGGATGAACCGCAATTATCAATGATATTTCACTAATTTTATGGAGTATAGAAGTCAAAACTTAACCAATTGAGTATAATAAAGAATGGAATAACAAAAGAAATCACCATGCATGCGATAGACCGCACAGACAGGTTATTCCAACAGAATAATAAATAATGGAACCAGGTCCGGCGTAAACGCACAGACAGGATATTCCGACAGAATAATAAACAATGGAACCAGGTCCGGCGTAAACGCACAGACAGAATATTCCGACAGAATAATAATAAATAATGGAACCAGGTCCGGTGTAAAACACACAGACAGGATATTCCAACAGAATAATAACAAGACGGAACCAGGTCCGGTGTAAAACACACAGACAGGATGTTCCAACAGAATAATAATAAAAACGGAACCAGGTCCTGTGGGTCCGGTGTAAAACACACAGACAGGATGTTCCAATCAGAATAATAATAAAGACGGAACCAGGTCCGGTGTAAAACACACAGACAGGATGTTCCAACAGAATAATAGAAGAATGTCACCAAGTATAGGGTAGACCGCGTATACAGGTTATTCCAACAGAATAATAAGAAATGGAATAACAACAGTTCTCTTCATGAATAAGAAAGAATAACACCCCTTACCGTTTTAAAGAAGAGCTAAAATAAGGAAATAGTTAAGTAGCAGAATACTCTTCTTCTCTCTCTATAGTTTCTCTCTCTAGAGTTCAGTGAATTCGTAAGAAATAATGAAGGAATGAGCTGCTATTTATAGAAAAATAGAATGCATAGTAACTAATCCATGAACGGTCCAGATTGATTACTTTAATCTGACGGTCCATATTTAAAGAAAAATCTTTTAAATAAAATATAATATATTCTATTTATAGAATAACTTTAATAAAGTATTATGTTTTATATAAAAGATGTTTCTGTTTTATTATGTTAATAATACGAATAAAACAAAACGTCATTATCGCTAAATAATTCTTATTATTAACTGACAATAATTGATTCAAACTGAGTGACTTCTCACATAAGCATTAATAATCAATACCGTGTACTACTATGCAACCACACGTATTATTGTACTTTTACTACCGAGTAGTTCAACAGTAACAATGGTAAAATTTCCGCCGTTATTTTTAATAAAATATTTTTGTCGTTTTCTCAATCTGACAATAATTCCGTTGTGGGATCCACCAATGATTGTGTCGTTGTACGAATATTCCCTGTTAAAACGAATATTTCCCGACCAATCGAATATTATATAACAGCTTGCGTACTTTACAAAATTTATAAATATTACCCACAACTATAACATTATATCAAATTAACTCCATAATATTCAAAAATGATATTTATAGAAAATTTATCTTTATTTATAAAAGTTGGGGTCTTACAACCGAGGACGAAGCAGCAGTCCATGGCGGCGAAGGAGTTGAGGTTGTTGGAGATGACGAGTGAGTGAGTACATCAAAACCCTTAAATCACGCCCAATAAAGAGAGACAGAGAGTGAAGAAGAAGAAGAAAGTGAAGAAGACGTACAAGATTTACATCTTCAAGGTGCTGAAGCAACGTCGAAGGAGGAGGACGAAGGGGAGGAGAGAGGAGGCGGTAAGGGAGATAAAGAGGATGAGCGAATGAGTGTTTTCCCTAAATTAAGGAATCCTAATTGCACTAATATTGTAAATAAATATGAAAAAATTATTATTTTTATAATTATTTTGGTGATGTACTAATAGTGTAATTATTTACTAAATGTTGTATATTATTGTAAAGAACCCAAATTTTTAATTGTAGGCGCTGGTGGCATAGACACTTTGTTTTCTTGTGCGGAGTAGGATGGTGGGCCTAAGTTATGGGCCCGAACACAAGGAAGTGTATACGTCTAAATCGTACCCGACAATAGGGTGAGTAAGGTTAAAGAGACCTGATGTTTTATATTTGGATAAATGAGAGAAAGAAAATCATCTCACTCTTCAACACCAACTACAAATGAAAAAAGAATTCATAACAATTAATAAATTTTGTAATTAGCACCACCTGTTAAATTGTGTAACCATGTTCATAATTATTGTATTAAACATGGTTAAATAATTTATACATAAATATTAACTCCCTAAATGTTTATACCAATAAAGCCCAACCTAAAAGTCTAACTTGCAAAATATAAAACTGTGCCGACTATCGAACTTGATAAGAAGATGAATTCATACATATTTTAGAATTAGGATCCTCTCCATTCCACTTAATTGAATGAACAAGAATGGAGTACAAGTTAGTAGGAAAAATGCATTTTATCTTATTTTATGTGAAATTTTTTATGATAGGTAGTGTATTATGAAATAATAAAGAAACGTTAGATTTATTTTTTTTTAAGAAAAAAATTAGGGATTGCAGATTGGTTTTATATATAATTCTTATGCAACCCTCCTTAAAATAAAAGTCCTGCTATATATTGTAAAGTTTTTTTTGTCAGATTTTAACTAAAAAGTAGAAATTAAGAAGGACTCAACTCTAATTTATTCTATCTTATCGTATAGACTTTTACATTGGTCGTAATTCAACCTCATCACATATTTGACCATATATATGTCATTTCCCTTAAAATAATTTCATTAAAGTAATTTAACCTGTGATTAGTTTGTTTTTATTTCATTAATTTGTAATTGGAATGAAATTAAATTTTGTGTGAATATGATATGTGAATTGAATTGATATGACCTTTGAGATAGAAAGAGTCCTGCATGTTTCTCCCAAATTGAGTGTTTATATATAGACTAAGAACATAATAGACCTCCATAAAACTCTTGTTCCCTATACTTTTAACAACCCCATGTTCAACCAACCAACCAACCATCTTTTCCCTTTCAATGTCTATATCATTATACAACCAACCTATTTAGGTCTTTCCCATTGGAGACCTAGTTTTGGGTAAGTGAGTGGGTGGGGTGGGGTGGGGTGGGGTGGGGGAGGGGGGTCTGACACGTGGCAGATAATCAGCTTCCATTAAGTGGCCCCACCAACATTTTTTAGTTTCATCGGTTGATAAAACTTGCCTTGCGTATCCTATTGTGGACCTTTCCAATATGTGAGAAAGGCCCATCAAATGGTTGATTTTAGAGATCCTGGCCACAACAACTGAAGTGCAGTTTGATTGTTTTAGAAGTTCAATTCGGGTTTTCTATCGAAGCTGTCCAACCCCATCTTGTTCGTTTGTATAAAGATTTGAAGTACAGTACAATGCGTGATTTGACTCCAACCCGACTCATTTTGATTTAATTATTGTTAACTCAATCAAATCTCCTCAAAATTTGGTATACCAGCTCTTGTTGGGATCAGATCATTTTCTTTAAAGTACATTAAAGTTTTTTTCATTAACGAATTGTTAGGCGCACAAGTTATTAATGAAAATTGGATAAACATTCTGGACTTATCCAAATTTTCTCTTGGAGGCATTATAATTTGCATTTGGCATGACGGGCTATTAGCCTAGTGTTGGAGTGTGCATTCCCGGTTCTTCCTAACAGGGCTAGACCACTTTGTAATAGTAAAAAGTTTAATGCAGTAACAGAGTAATTAATTACCTATAATATCTCTAAGCACTGCAAAGCAAGCCATTTAGAGATAGATATTTACCTATCAAATGTACAATACAACCAAACAAACAGATCAGTGAATTAAGCACCATGAAAAACAAGTGTATATAACTTATAATGTAGCAGTTTTAATTTTAACATAGCTGAAAATTTTAATTTAGAAGATGAATAAGAAAACAGAATCAGTAGAAATATCCAAGTGATAAAATTCCGAAATGGGCTCAAGACTTCTCCATCTACACCGCCTTTCCTTCTCCTTCCGGCTATATAACGAAAACAGAAGTTGTATAAACTCATACTGTATGTTCACAATTGAACAAGAAATGCAAATAGTTATGAACCAAAATGTATAAAAAGATCATAGATTCATACCAGTGGAATTACAGGTTTCGATTCTTGAAAACCCACTTGATACATGAACTCTTTCATATAGCCCCATTCGGCTGGCGTTCCAATCAGATCCTCTAATTCCATCACAATCTTGGACTGCTGCTTTTCTAGCTCTCCTTGTTGTTCATTTTCATCAACTGCCATTAAATTCTCCAACAATAAACAGTTTTCGGAATTTGTAGACGGAGCATAAGTTTCCGAGGCTGCATTGCCTGTCTGGTTTTGAACAAGATTGCCCGAGTCATCACAAGAAAACGCGGTAGGTTTCTCTGGTTGAACTTTGTTATTTACTGTGATGCTCTGGCTAGAATTATCAGGTCCATCAATAAGTTCCTTGGGATTTTCTGATGAAACATACCTTTTCTCCGCGATCTCACCCTCATCAATAAGCTCCCCTTCCTGCCTCATCAGTTGCTTAAAATGTTGAGCATGTTTTGGGAAAAATGCACTAGCCATGAACATGACCATTTTCTGTTGCTTAAACAAGCTATGTATCTGCTCTTTGATGGTGACCAAATCATTCTCCATATACTCTTGTTTCTTTACAAGCCCCTGAACTTCCACTTTCAGTTGGTTCTGATCAACCCTTAGATTTTCTAGGTGTGCCTCATTAACAAGATTTCCCGAGTTAATACAAGGCTTTATTCCCCTGTTTCTCTTCATGACATGTGGATTTTGGTTTTTCCTCTTGATGTTCATAAGCAGATGGTCCTTTCCTTGTTGAAACCACTTATTTTCATACTCCCATTGACCCCAATTGATCTTATTGAAACCCTTTGATCCACATTATAAGAAACATTCATTTTTACATGTAAATAGCAACACAATACACAAGGACAACAGAACCCAACAAAAACAAACAAATTCATTGACCAGATAATATTAAGAACTATGAGACAATAATGTTAACATACACAAGGAGAAATTAAAGAACAATGACTAAAAAGTGATGCACTCACATAGTTGTTCAGTTGATAAACGAAAGATGAGAAATTATCATGCCGGAAATATTTGGGAAGAATTTCTCTACTAAAGATGTGGTGATCCCAAACAGTGAAGCTAGTGCCACTAGAACTCCAAGATATGATGGTATTAGATTTTGGGTCATTCACCATTTCATAGACCTTTGTCAAGAAGGGTGGTACCCCTTTTCCTCTTTGAAATGATGAGGACGACCTACCACCACCGCCACCGGCAGCAATCCATCCACTATTTGACTCATTTAATTGCAGTTGTTCACTCGTTACATCTTCCATTGATGAGTTGGCGCCACCTCCGAAACCTTCCTTGCCTCCAATATCCTCCTCCTGGGGTGTTCCTGTTATCATGGTGGAAGAAAGTCTCTTTGTTTTTGTTATGGATATCTCACTAAGCTAACTAATTATTACACTCAATTTTGGATGAAATTGTAGGCTTGTAAAAAAATTGCCCCAAAACAGAACTATATATACATGTATATGTAGGCATATTGATCAACGTGCCCATGCAAAACTGCATGCACCATGGATAGAATCCTCCCCGTTCGTTCAAGTCTCAGGTGATGATTCTTTTCTATTTCTTCAAATTTGATACATGTAAAGAATATATTCTTCTTTGTACATTCACATTCACACACTAAGGCATACACGTCCTATATATTTAATCATAAAAGATCACAGAGTTCATCTATTTTCAGCCGTCTGATGAATTTGTAAGAGAATGTTATTAAGAGCAAAGTCCTTATTATCCTTGATTGTACATCCCATTGCACCTCATTTCTTAAAAAAGAGGGGGGGTCAAGAAAGTGATTCTAGGTTCTCATCATACTAGTCGTGAAGATGTTTTTCTTGATCCACCTCTATGACAAGAATATAAAGTTAGTTGTGTGACTGAACAACATACTCCACAAAAATAAGGACCGGATGGCAGGTTGGATAATCAAAGCATTTTAAAACAAGCAGCAATGCGTGACATGCATTTATTTTTACTAATTTTTTTCTACACATTTCCTCCTTTGTGAAGAAAAGAAAAGGTAAAGGTAAAAGCAAAAAGACAACACGTATAAAGCTAGAGGCTCAAGCTGCATGTAGCCACAAAATATGGGACATTCATAAACTGACCCATACGGTAACAATTCCAAGAGTATTCACAAGTAAACACTCCAGAACTAATGACAATTGGATGTGAAGGTAGGATGAAGACACAATTTGCCATAGTTATCAAATGGCAATTTGCAGAAGGAAGTTCTGCACCCTCACTGTGCTTGTTGGAAAATGTCAGAACTGTTGACCGTCTCAGATTTTACTGGAGTCTCTACCAAAGACGAATCGCCTGGTCCAGTCAGTTATCACCAGTGTCCTTGTGCGCCAACTGACTAATTTGCTGAATGCCATCGAACAAAATTAAAGTTAATTATAAAATGTTACCAAACTGTTGTTCAATGCCCAGATAAGTGGTTTTTTTTTCTTGGGGGGGGGGGGAGTGGGGGTACTGTTTACCTTGCATACACAGAATACCATAGCCACTGAGTACTATGGCCAATTGAAACCCAATCTCCAGGAAGTTGAGCTGCTGTTTGCTCACCCCCTAAGGGAGCAAATTGTCCCAAATGCTTGTACCTTGAAAAGGATTATAGCCTCAGTGAAAAAGCAAGCTAGATAATTCATTAAGGGGTTAGATATTGAGCTCACATCCAGTATGCTATTATATAGATATAAATGTTTGCCATAATGTTGAACTAGATTATTCATTATATTGACATAAATGTTTTTCATAATATCAAGATTGTGCACATGAACACGAGAGTAGGAGAATCCTGTCAAAAGTCCAAACCCGTGGTCAGCTAGCAAAGATGATTCCTCTCCCCCTTCCCCCACACCCAACCATAAACTAACTCCAGACCCTCAAAAGTGGCTCATTATATACACAAAACTCAACAAAAGACGAGAAGAACAGAAAAAACGTTTATATGTTGGTTTCTGTTGACATTCAGGCCACCGCTGCGTGCCATGGTAACAGCTCGGCCAATGAAAAATTAAATCCCATTCGAGTATAGAGCCAACCTCTTGTTTTGCATAATGTCAAAGGTTAGAGCAGAGCCCCAACCACTTGTTTGTAGTATGTCAAAGGTACCTAGTCACCCCCCCCAAAGCCAACATTGGATAGAAGGGGAAAACCCAGAGTAACGGCCTTCTCTTTCTTTTATGTTTCTCTTGAAGGTTCCCCCCATTTGCCACATGACCTACTGCTGTTCTTGTTTTCCTAAATTATGGGCTACTACAATATTTATCAAAAAAAAATTAAATGACTGAAGTTTCACAACTCTGTATATAATCAATAATGACTTCAATGACTATTACATCGGGAAAAGGGGGGGGGGGAGAGGGGGAAAAGAAGTTTGAAATGTACCTGAAGGGACGAAATCGGTGGCGTCCTGATCCTCTGAAACGAAGAGGACCTTCTGGATTTTTCTCACACTCCTCCATGCGGTTAAAACAATTAGCAAGATAGGCACCTTGTTGAGCCGCAACCTGCCAAGTATCAGAGCGAAGAAACAGGCACATAAAGAGAAATGCAAAGATAATCAGAGGACATAACCTTTTTTTTAAAAAAAAAGACTCAAAACTGAAAATGAATAATCCAAGTGGCATTAACCTGGGCCGTTGCTGGAAGATTCTTCATCTGAGAATCAACATTGGAGAGAGCTAATTTGAATTCTTCAATATTCAACTCGATGGATTCTTTTGCAACATCCCCTTTAGAATCCTTCAAAAGATCAACAAGACTGCTCATCTGTTTATTCTTCAAATAAAGCTCCAATTGAGGGTATCTTTCACAGATGTCATCAAGGGCTTCTTGAAATTCCTTCACTGTTAGTGTTCCAGAGTTGTCCCTGTCTGCTTTACTAAATATTGCTGCAATGTCTTCCTATTAAAAATTAGCGCGTAGGAATAAAGATTAGTGAGAGTTAATAACAGAATACCAGATATTTGATAGACTCATTAAATATATATGAATACATATATATATATATATATATATATATATATATTAAATTCAAATAATGTACCGCTATGTATTTAATAACTTCATCAAAAGCTACTGAAAAAGGAAATCATGAACATATATTTAGCTCAAATATTTATGACTTTGTATGTTTCACTATTGGCTCGATCAGTAAATGCTCAGGTTTTCCACTTTCAACTTATTTATGATTATTTTTACTGTTATTACAACTATGTTTCGGTAAGTTGCGAATTTCAACTTGCCTTGAATGTGATGGAGGAAGTTCGAAGGCACTCTTCGGAGATGTTAAGTTCCTTGCTTTTAACATGAGAAAATGAAACTCCTAGTCATTGCAGAAAGAGTTCCCCCAAGCTTTCTGAGTCTTTCTAGTTAGGCTATCAAAATATTAAAAATTAGGCCTCTTAAGGGTGACGAGAAACTGGCTGGGGATCTTTATGTTGTAATACAGTGTTGAAAAAAGCTAACATGCTATCTAGATAACAATGCAACAATCCATTCAGAAACATTCATGTATTTTCATGTAATCATGTCTGCATTTCTATCTGGCTGCAAATGAAAAATATGTAAGTATAGTAATACCATTATCAACAGTAGTCAAACAGTTGTCTTTTGACAACCAAAAAGAAACAAAAACCAATTTTCAAACATAGATAGGAATTCAATTGTTTATTCCACTGTTATTGTAAAGTAACTGAAGTTTTACAACTCCCAGATTGAATCTTATACACATGCATCTGATTGTTGCATTGGAAATTGCTGATGAATGAATAAATTCCACAGTTAAAAATATGCCAAGAAGTTAGATGCAGTACCATGACTTTGCGCTGATTAATTGTCGCACAATCTCCAAGTGCATATACGCTATCAGTCCCTTCAACTCGCAACCATTCATCAGTTGCTAATACACGTCTATTAGCCTACACCAAGAAACAGATCTTTGTCATGAAAGATCATACTTATTTGTAGAAGACTAACACCATCAGGAAAGAATAGGTTAAAAATATAAAGATCAAAATCAAAGCTCAACCATCAGATTTTTGTAAGTACAAAGTAAAATACCTGACCGATTTGCTTCATAAAATCCATTACGACAGGACGAGTCCCAATACCAGTTGACCATACGACCATTCCGTAAGGAACAGAAGAGATTTCTCCATTCTTTATTTCTTTAGTAGAAATTTCTTTGTCTGATACTTTTACAACCATTGAGCCGGTTTTTAGATCAATGCCATCTCTCTTGAATTTTTCTTCTGCAAACACCGTGATTCTTTTGTCAAACCTGCAAACAAAGAGATCCTAACTGCATGAGAGCATATAGATGGAGATGGAGTAGAAAAGACAACCACCGGAAACAGATATTTGAACCTTGTTCAACTGAAGAATATTTCATTTCTGGAAATGTTTTATTTAAGAAAGAATATATGTTTAAGATCAGAAAGTCAGAAATTATCCAATGTGCATGTCCTTAAATTAAATTAATTCACAAACATTATATTGATTACCAAATGGATGACCAAGCAGAATAATTTCCAGAAATTATCCAAGCAAGTGAGAAAAATTTAGGATTCTCCTAATTTTCTAATGTTGACAAAATTTCTTGATTTTTGGGGTCTCTCTCTCTCTATATATATATATATATTTGTAAAACCTATTGTTTTCATAGTTTCATGCTTGCTTGGTCTCTAGGTAGTAACTAGAAAAATGAAGATCCCTGTAGGACTGGTGTATAAAGCATATCTTAAAATATATTAAATCATGTGAACTGAAGGAGACTATGCATCAATCGACATAAAATTAAAAAAACAGTAGCAATTGACCTACAGTAACATATTCTTACATGTTTAAAATATGATCCCCTGCCTCGAGAAGCGTTATCTTAACCAAATCTTTCACCGTAGGATATAACTTGACTAAATCTTCAGATACAAAATCATGAAGTTCAGCTGCAAACTCCACACCAGTTGGGCCACCACCAACAACAACAAATTGAAGAACTCTTTTCCTCTCCTCATCAGTTAGGTTGGGGAGGCTGGCCCTTTCAAAGCAATCAATAACTGTCCTACGGATCTTTTGAGCATCTTCTACTTCCTGCATGAAGAATGTGTTCCTGAAACTTAGAGATAAACTTTCATACTGCATGGAACTATTGGTCATGCTCAACATTAACACAATCAATGAGGATTTATTTTGTAGCAGAATTATACTACATAGAATGTTTGTGGTGCAATTGAAATAAACATGGACATTTTAAGTGGTCTCTTCTTAACCAATTCCTAAGTTACAGAGATTACCTTTGCAAAAGCAAAAACCGAAGTTAAATATAAACATGAGATATGTTTTAGAAAGTTACCTTCAAGAAATGACAATTTTCCACTACGCCAGGAGTATTAAATGTGTTTGCGCGAGCTCCCATGGCAACTACAAGGTAGTCAAAGTCTACAACAAATTCTTCAATCTCATTCAAATTAGTCTCCTGAGTGAATCGACAATACACTTTCTTATTTTCTGCATCAATCTTGAAACATTCAGCTTCCCAGTAATGAATATCTATTTTTTTCTGCCATAGGAGATGAAGAAAGCATTCAGTCAATAACTTAATCCTTTGATTGACATAATTTATGGAAGAAAGTGACCATTCAGCTAGACAATAAACTTTGCAATAAGCTACCAGAAAAAAAAATGAAAAAAATAGGTAATCAGTGAAGCTCCATGCTGGACCTATATACCCCTCTACCAAATCTCACACTTTCTAAGGAGGTTAATAGAAGTAGAATTATAGAAAACATAATGGCAACACCAACCTTAGACTTTAATAACATGAGATGAACTTGACTCTTATATATTTAACCACCCAGTTAAAAATAGAGAAGAAAACAAAATGTGTCTGCTACTACACTATGAGGTACATGTTGCCCTATATCCCCTTCAGTTACCTTTCGGACAATGTTGCGGATCGGTTCAACGATGCTGCGAGCCTCCACTGTGCCACATGTAACACTTGGTAGCAAAGGGGTGAATGCAAAGTAATTACGAGGTGATATCACCTGGACATCATATGAGGAATCCTTCAGATTTTTCATGAAACTTGTTCCAGCCCAACCAGTGCCAAGTACCACCACTCTCTTTTTCCTGTCACCAGCCTCAGAAGAAGCAACAATGTTTGCACCATTACTTGAGCTTGCCTCAGAATAAGCCACAAGACCTCCACCACTGGAATATTAAATATAGAAAACTTAGAATACAGGGAAAACTTACACATAAATTGTCTTTGCTATAAGCATACAAAAAGATTAATATCTTCTGGAATGAGATACAGAGATAGTCGAGAAAAGATGAATTCTATTTGGAACTACACAAAACAAATATGATTAGGAAGAAAACCTACTTTGAAAATTCAAACTCAATCAAGACGCTTTAAATTCTATAGCAAACAAGAGGATGCTTTGCAACCAACAATTGCAATTGCATTAAATTCTGTTAACGAAACATGCTTTGAATAAGTTTTGCACGATGGCTGAAGTCATAAAGTGTTTAACTTTTGTGTGTGCTTATTATTTAACATGCACCATCTTCTGATCAAGCAAGAAAGGAACAATTTTTGGATAACGCAAGAGAGATTCACACAAAAGACCATAACGTTAAGTTACTGGATCATGAATGCTGCATAGCTCATTGCATGTAGAAGTTAACAAGTACTAATGTTTTTCGCCATAGGTATAAATTCCCATTCTATTGTTGATATCTCCCAACGAAACAGGTTAAACAAAAATAACTCACCTGATCAAGGTCATAAACTCCAAATTACTTTAGCACCCTTAATTAGTCTAAAACAAATATCCACATCCTTCGATTCCATCAGACTCGAGCTATAGCAGTGTCCACTAAGCTCAGAGATCAGACCATATTTACACACTGCAACTTTAAATAGTTGCTTGCTTACATTTACTAATGCTATCAAGTATAGCCAATCATCATCTCATAGATCTGGAATTCTAAATCTAATCAGTTTTTGAACTATTAAATCACGAGAAACTTCATAAGTTCATATAAACACCAGAATTTTGGCCATAACCTAAATCATAAGCTCAATATCCATAATCCACCAATACGAAAAAGAACCATTACGAAACAAATCTTAGCCACAAAAATAAGACTTAAGGGAATAAATTTTTTACCTGACGGTTAACACAACCACCAACCTAGACAGAGAAGGATTGTCACGGAACGTTTTGGAAAACCTCTCGTAAATAGTCAAACTCCTCATTTTTGCTTCCAATTCCTGAATCTAGATACAACCACAAGTTTGGAGAATCTGTAAAATGAAACTAATTGAATCCAGCTCTTAGTTAAATGTGTTTGTGTAGAGAGAGGAGAGAGAGAGAGGCGTGTACTGTAGGAGGAAGAGGAGGAAAGCGGTGGTGCTGTACTGTAGTTGTTGTACGGTACAACTACTGTGCGTGACGGAATTCCTTCTTCTTCCTTTCTCCAAGCTACGGCTACTACGAGACTCGCAAAGACAGCGGTACGTGTTCGAGCCGCCACTTGTCTTTGTAACTCGACACGTGTTACTTGCGGACCCGCTACCAACCTTTAATTGGACAAAATATCTTGGGAAAATGCTTTACGAGTTTAATAAATGTTTATAATTAAATTTATATTAACAATAAGCAATTATAGTACTAATAATCAATCAACCATCTCATAAATTTTATGGAGTATTAAAAAATAAATTCACACACACAAAGTGAGTATGAAACTTGAAACATTAAAGTCATCAAATAATAGTTAACTCCAAGATTTAGTAGCTTGATCATGTTTTACTATCATTTTGTAGGTGCTGAATTTTCAAATTTTACTAGCTCTCTAATGGGCCTAACTGTTTCCAAACTTACTCTTCTTTTAGCCCACAGGTCCAAGCAAGTATGGATTGAAAAGGCCTTCATCTGTTTAAAGGCCATGTATATACATATAGCCCTAAAAATGTGTATATATATATATATATTTATTTATAAAATTCTTATCTTGTCATTACTTTTATTTTAGATATATTGAATACTAGCATTCGTCTATCTAGTAAATGTCCAATAATACTACAATAATTAAATAATTGTTACAAAAAGGAGATACAAAATGATGTGTATGATTTTGGTTGGTTACAATCACTGCACATACCCATAGATGGTGAATCATTTTTTAATTACACTTTGACACATCAGTTTGTAAATTAGTTTTTGTAAGAGTTATAAAAAGACATACTCGTAAATGTCAAAGATAAGATTAGATTTGTCTCAAAAAAATCATCAATAAAGAAATATATATAAAAGAGGAAGTAATTAAAATATAAAAACCAACCACTAGACTAATAATTTATCTAGCTTAGACTGTATTATTAAAGATAGCTTGAATATCAAGACTGTATTTGAGATTATTACTTTTGCAAATTAATATTTTCACGAAAAAAAATATAATATTTTTATATAAATATCTCACGTAAATTTTTATATGAATCCTATCGTGTTAAAATATCATATTTTCATATAAAAATACCGAATCCCTTTATGCTTCTTTTTAGTTTGAAAAAATGTAACTGTAAATGCCGCCCGCATGTTATTATAATAAAATGAATTATAAAATGAATAAGGAACCAAAAAAACAAAAAACAAAAACAAAACAAAGATGAAGTCTAGGTCAAAAAAGAAAACAATGGGCTCAGCTCAGCTCATCTATCACTGACCTAAACCTATCTCTATAAGAAGACTGTTGAGATGACCTAAACCTAAATTACACTGTTATGGAATATGAGGTTTGGGAGAAGAATGGACCCTTGCCGGCCAGTCCCACAAATATCATCAGGTTCATAATTCAGAACCAAATATATCCCACATTCAATCTCCATAATATTTATTTAAATTTTGGTTGCGACCATCATTTTTACGAGTTCAATTATAGATTTGAATTATTAATTTCTTCCTAGTTAAATATATGCTACATTAACTATAGCAAAAATTGGGAGTCCAGTGTCGGTAGTCCACCTCCTTTCATTAGACAGTCCTATAAATAATGTTAAATTAATAATATATTTAATTTATATTGTAGTAACAGCACCGGCCGTGGCCTAAAACCCACTAAAATTGACAAATTTTTTAAGGCCCCCAGGAAGTATTTGTGTTATGTATATATATACCCAAATAAAAGAGACCAGCCCACGTCAGTTTTAATTTAAAGAATCACAAAAAATTTACCCAATGAAATAGACTAAAAAAATTTTATTTTCACTTTAAGTCATTAAAATTAATAGTTTCATAACAGTGTAATTTAGGTTGAGACGCTGACATATAACTTAATATCTAAATTCGAATATTATATGAAATTAATAGTTTCTAAAAATTATCTAATAGTACATGATATATCAACCGTCAATACAGGTTAAAGACTCTAATAATTGTCAGAAATTTTGGTCCTATTTATTTATTCCAAGTTATATGTTTCCATAAATTGAGAAAGAAAATGTGAACATCCAGATAGTGAGCGAGTTGTATACCATTTCTCTTCTCTAACTTTAATCTGCTCAATCCCTTTCATTTCAATGTTGATGGACCTCGTATAGCTGCATTACATCACATATTCACATTCCCATAGCAAGCAGGACCATACCACTATGCGCGCGCACCTTGTAATGTATATTCATTTTCCCCTCACCCCACAACTGACACATTAAAATAGGCAAATAAAATAAAAAACTTTAATAAAATTTGAGGGTATACAGGTCATTTCAGACCCAACATTAAATCTTATGTTATATTTAAATAAAATGAAGAGTCGAACCATTCATTTTATTCTAGAATCATTCCATATACTTTCTCAAAAAATAAAATTTATAAATTTAAAAGAAATGATTTTGTTGATTTCATCAATCATAGCTTCAGGGTTTAGTGATTAAAAATGTACTCAACATTACAACAATAATCTCTAATTAGCAAACCCGAAAAACACCCAACCCAAATACCAAAATCTCTTTTGTTACTCCCTATCTTATAGTTTCATTAATCAAGGTTAACTGTACCTAACTCTCCTCGGAAACCACGTCATTTCTCGCCTGAGAAATGTCGATTTCAATCAGACTATCTTCTTCAATACTAAAAAACTGGCTTCTTCCCCCCTTCCCATCCAAAACAATCTCAATTAGCCCTTCCCTGTCCTCACCTTCCCACCTGAACCCCATCCTCTCCGGCGAATCCCAGTCTCCGATCATTGCGAAATCACAGTCCGACGAGCTATCAGTGTCAGATTCCGGATAATACAGCGATAAAGAAGGATATCTCTCAATACGCAGACCGCATTCTTTATTTGAATCGTCCGCGTTCCCATCATCATCATCTTCTTCCCCTTCGTAAGCTTCGTATATGATCTCCAATGGCGCTCTCACATCCCAGTACTCAACAAACGAGTCGGCGTAAAATGGGTTCGGATCATACCCAATTCCCGAATCAGTCACTGAATTTGTGTCGCACGAATCCCAAATGTTATTTTCATCATTAGAATCATGGGTTTGTTGTTGTGGTGGTGGGGTGGAATTCAATTCGTTCTGGGTTTTCTGAATTGCGCCTAATCTGAGAAGGGATAGTAACAGAATTCCAGTGGAAATTAAAACTGGGGAGGAAATGATTTTCAGGAAAAGGGTGGGGAAGTAGAGGAGTATTAGAATGTAGAGAGTTATAATGCTGGAAAATAGAGGGTGTGAAGGAACTGTTTGATTGGTTTGGAATTCATTTGCCTTTAGCTCCATGAAGAATGAAGAAATGGGGATTACTCAGAAAACAAAGATGAGAAATAATTTAAGAGAGATAGCAATGGAAGTCCATTTGAGTGAAAAGGAAAGATTCTTTGAAGAAGTTCCATATATGGGGAAACACAGAGGGAAGAGGGAGGGTTTTATGTGGTAATTGGTATAGCTTGCGGGTTTGGGTGTCGTGGTTGGGTAAGAGTAAAGTTTCCATTTGCTTTTTCCAAAAATAAAATTCTTTCGGTAAACGAATGAAAATGAGATTAAATTTGATGCATTAAGGAGTATATACGGGATCCGGTTATCATTAAAATTAATTTAATAATAAGTTAATCAATTGATTAATATAATATTAATATAAAGATATTATTTTTCGTATTGATCAAAATTAAATTCATACTACCCAATATACGAATGAAATTAGAATTATAACTAAGTTGTTATATTTGTAAATACGGGATCAAAGCTCAAAAGAAATAGAAAGTTACACCGAAATAATATGTTAACAAAAGTATTTCTATAGATCCTATAGCGACAGTTTTTACCGTCGCTATACATCTACAGCGACACTAATATTATAAAAATAATATTTTCAATTGTAAATTTAACAATTTCCATTATAATATTAACCTCACTCTCGTATCTACATTGCTAGTGTTTATGAAACTTTAACTTATAAAATATTAAAATTTTGAAGTATTGAATAGATAAAAAGTCTTTCGAACTAAATAATCAAATACACTATTAACAATATTTTAGGCATATCACGAATTTATGTACTATTATCGACTTTAAAAGAAATATGGAGCGGCAATTAAATAAAGTGAATAATTTTTTTATGGACGCCTTGTAATCCCTATAATTTACCCTCTTCATTTTTAATTATTTGTCGTTTTAAGGTAATGCGGGAATTAAGAAATTTAATTAACTGTCTAATTAATGGGCTACAATTGACCCAAAATACCAATACCACCCTTATATATATATATATATATATATATATATATATATATATATATATATATATATATATATATTCTAGTTTATCAGGTCTTGAAAATAGGAGGGAAAATGAATGTGAATTATTTTAGAATACTTGGAGTACTTTGAAAGAATAATTAAGAAGTTGTATCGAACTCGGTGAAAAAGAATGTGAGGATTATTTTATTGGGATAATTTGGGTAAGTAATCATAAATTTCTTCTAAAAATTTACAAACGTGAAATAAAAACGAACAAAAAAAATAGCTCTATAACGACAAATAATTAAGAACAGATGGAGTACAACATTTGGTAGCAGTGTGTCAATTTATATATTCAGCAGAAAATAAGGTTTTAATTTGTATAAAAATTAAGATTCACCCCTTAAATTCAATCAAATTCCTTAATTCTCTTTTAAAACATTGAATGGTAGGCTGATATTAGATGTAATAAACTAATAATTTTAGAAAGAATTTATTCTCTTAAAAATATTAATGTAAAGAAGGATAAACTTGTCTTATAAATGGTGGTTATTTGTCTTTCTCAATGACCAAAAGAAACAGATTCCAATTGTCGAACCATATTAGTTTTCGTATCAAAATAGAGCCATCAATCAACTCTTATGTCCTAATATGGTTTTTGGCTGCATTTAGAATTTACAAAATTTATGGAACTGGTTTAACATTTATTAATATTAGAATTGTTCTTGATATTATGTTTTCTTAATAGTTTAGCTAATTATATAAATTAATCTTCATTAATATCTTATTTCTTATATTTATTTTCATTCTATTTGGTTGGTGCGGCTTATATATACCATATTGTGGTTTTAATAAGTTGGTAAAAATGTATTACTGATTTTTTTAACACAAGATGTATTGTTAATTTTTATGTATGTTATTTTTAAAATTTTAAATAAATTTATATTAATTTAAATTTTATTTTATATCTCTACTTTTGAAATCAGACGCACAATATTAATTAAATTATGTTGTGAGTATGTGACGGGATGGGATAGGATAGGATTGAAGAAACTTTTGTTGGCACCTTTGGTCATAATGCATTTTTTCCTCGAATCTTTTCATTGGCCCTCTTCTTTTTCTGGTCACAAATTAACTTTCTTTTTTGATGTCAAAAGTGTTCTCGATCGATCAGATCAAACACATACATAATTGCGAGATAATGAACTCATAGCCTATGTCATAATTGCTTGTATATAAGTTGTAAAGATGAGGGGAATAGAGACTATACGTGTTAGTTTGTAAAGATAGATCAATCTAATGCTCAAATTTTCAGTACAACAACATATATATATAGAAAATAAATAAATAAAAAGACAAAATTTGTTAAAATGGAGTATAAAATATCAACAACCTAGACAAACAACTTTCTCGCTTATTTTATTAGAATAAAATAGAAAAAAAGTATATTCTGCAAATACAAAGAGAATATTTCTTAATTAATTCTCATGCATGCACGTGGTGTGCTTAAACAAAGAGGTGATTAATTAATTAAGGCGTTCGCCATAAAAAAGAAGACAAAACTTGAAAAGAATTAATACTTACAAAGTACTCCTCCTCCTCCTCCATGCATATAGCATATCTTTTTGTTAAACCAACTTCTAGTTTGAGGTTGTTAGTTAATTAGTTAAGATCATGATCATCATCTTTTCTCTCTCCTCTCTCTCTCTCTCTCTCTCAATAATAAAGTAGGAGAAGCACTAGCTTTGGGTCTACCACTAAATTCGTAGCTTGACTTTTAAGAAAAATAATGGAGATAATAACTAGTAGTAAATGTCAACCGACTTAATTTCAGCCACAAGCTTCTATGCAGGAGCTTCTATGTGTGTATGGGTTAAAGCAGCTGAACAGGATGTTTCATCTTGATAAGATACACCGCTATATACAAATTACTGTAAAATATTCTATCGAGTTTCTTTTGTAGTTTTCTTATATATATATATATATAATTCTAAATTCTAATAGATAAACAATTTAATCCAATTCAATCATCTTAATTTTGTTTGAAACTATATATAGAATCACCCAATATTATGCTACGTTTTGAATTGAAGGAATGAAATGGAGGGTGGAATGATTCATTCCGTTCTAGTTGGAATGAATTATTCCATGTTCTATCTCCCTCTAAGGAACCAAACACAAATTTTTTTATTCCAATCGCAACCAAACATAATTTTTTCATTCCATTCCCACATTCATTACTTCAATCCAAACGTAGCATTAATACTTCCAATATTGGAGCCGCTATAGATCTCAATAGCTTCTATAATTAAGGGTCAGCAATAACTCCAGGAGAACAAATGGAGAAATGTGCATTTTAACTCCTTCCCCTCTCATTAGTTATTTCCCCTGTAATTTAGGCTTTAGCTGTCTTCCAGCACAAAAGCAGCAGTTTTAAGAGATGAAAGTTAATATTTGGAGTTGCACATAACCTTCCTAAATATAAGAAGCCACACACATCAACATTCAATTATTTTTCTGGGGTTTCAAAACTATGATAATGGGACAGTCTCTGATCGGTGGTAGATTCTATCTTCAAGTTCTTACCATGTACCATTTCCTCCCCGTCACTCTCTTAAAAGAAAGAAAACACTTGCCTTGATCAAAATGGACGTGCCAAGCAATTCAACTAATCTGTCATTAAAAAACCAAAACCAAAAATGCAGAGAGTGGTCCCCCAGCTGTAGCCTGATAAACATCAGGCTGTTGCTGCTAGAAGAACCTGAAAATCCCTTTTGGAAAAAAGCTAGGAATCCTTGAAAAAACAGCTATAAAACAAAATATAGCGCCAAAAATAATCCAGGAATCATCTGATAATTGCATTGGACCATTGAAATAATTGATTGTTGCACTATTAACTCATAAAGAAGCGCATACACAACAAGTGAAGCAGCAGAGTGGGCAAGTAAAATCACTCCCAAAACAACCAACACTTGCTCAAATAAAGAACGAGAAATGAACCAAATATGTTTTTATTGAGATTGAAAATAAATTTGCACAAAGTGCACATTTTAATGAAAGGGCCAGTAAAGCCCCCCTTCAACAAATACCTCTCTGTTTCCACTACATGTACAAACAAATACAAACAAGCTAACCCATCTTCAATGAAAGGGTTGAAGAACACAGGCAACTCGCGAAGATTGTTTCCATGTACAAGCACAATGACAGACCTCAATCCCTAACCTAACCAACTTTTTTACTTAATAATACAACAATGCCTATACAAAAACGTGTTTAGGTACAAACTGCACATTATATCTCTGTTTCCATTTCCATAAATAACACTCTCCTTGGCCAAGCTTCGTCCTGCTTCTTCCCAGTCAAACGAGACTTAGGAACCCTCGACTGCTTAGGAGCATTTGGAGCTTCAACCTCATCAAGCTCGCCCCAATCCTCGAACTCAACAGGATTCCGAAGAGCCAGTTTCTTTGTAGGCGTACTGTATGCAAAATGCCATTGCTTTGCTACCACAGCCTGTTTGTTCATTTAACAAAACAAAAATCAGAATCAGTACCCATTAATCAAAACAAACAAAAACTAAATCTAAACTACGAATCACACAATCAAAACATTCTAAGAACATACCGCTTCTCTAATCGATTTTGATACATGGAACAGCCTCTTCAAATCATCATGTTCTACACCACATAATATTCTAACCTGCAATATAAAAACCCCCAATTTGTCAATACAGGTCAATTAAAACTAGAAATGAACATCATTATATATGCAAGAAATGAACTTTACCACTTACCAGAATGTCCTGAGGCAGGGCTTCAATTACAGATTTCTCAGAACTAAAAACCCAGTTCTCATTACATTGCTTCTTCGTGGGAGTTGTAAGAGAAGAATCAACCTCCATATCATTCGAAATCACAACCCTTTTCCTACCAAATGACCGCGAAAACCTAACATACCCTAACCCTAACCCCTTATTTGAGCCGCAATTCGTTCCTAAAGCCATTTCTCTTACAATACCAAACCAAAACTCAAAAAGACCTGCTTTTTCATCAAACAAACAACAAAAAATATCAGAATCATCCAAAACCTAAGCCCCAAACTCAAACTTTAACTAAAATAGCAAGGCATATTAACAGAAAACCAACACCAATCAGTCTAACCATTGTATCTATCAATCAATCTCAACTGGATCTATATATAAACACAAAAAAAATAAGAGAGAGAAAATGAAAAATGATGATTAGCACTAACCTTGCAGTGGGACAGAAAAAAACCCTAATTTGCAGCAGCAGGAGTAAATTGAAATTGATGGAATTAGCTGTTCTAGAGAAGGAAACGAGAATAGTTTTCAACTATATCACTTGTTGTTTATATAAGTCAAGATTTTTAATATCTTTCTCTATCTAATCTCCCTATGTATGTATATATTTGAATTTAAGTGGATAAATACAGGAGTTTTGGGTAATTACTGGAAAGGACTCGAAGTTTTCGATAGGAAAGACCTAGGGTGTGTACGAATCGATATATAGAATCAGGAAAACTAGCCGTTGGAAGGGACACGTGTGATTAGAATAGTGGTTCTGACGAACCAACGTGGGAAAGTTCAATGACGTGGCGGTCTAAGTCGGCTGTCTCCTCGGTAGTCTAGTTTATCTAACACGTTTTGTGTTTTTAGGCCTTTTGTTTCGCTATTTGCTAGAGTGGACTGACATTTGGCATTTAACATAAGAATGGCCGTTGAGATTGTGACGCGTATGTTCAGTGTGAGGCTGATGGATGAATGGACGGTTGTGATTAGGTGTAAAAAAATGAAGTAGAGTACAGATGGGTTGGTCATGGTGGGTGGAGTGCAGAATAAAAATCAAACACGGCAACACGGTCATTCCTTTTCTTTTTAGCTTAAAGAGAGAGAGTCGGTGCAGTGCACCACCAAAAAAATAAAAAAGAGAGAAAGGAGGAATTTGGGATTTATTTATCAAACCATTTTTTTTTTCATCTCTGATGATTGGATTGGATTGGATTGTATGCATGTCTACTAATTTGTAAAATTTATAAATATAATAAAATGTAATTTTATTTTATATTTTTGAATAGGGGAGTGGGAGGGAGAGGAGACCTTTTTCTATGCTCACTCTATTGTCACGTCTGTTTAGTATTAAATTATAATAAAATTATGATAATAAGATTAAAAATATATGTTGTTTACTAATTAAAGGGAATTCTTTTTATAAAAAAATGGGAGACTTATTTGTGTGAAGTAAATGGAGTATATAATTGAGAGGAGCACTGTATTTTTAATATTGTTACGTAATTTTTTTTTTCACATGAAGACGAGACATGTTATATATTACTACTTTAAAAAAAATTATGTAAAAATACATTCTAAAATATCAATTCCTTATAACTAATTATTTTGAGTCATGACAAGGACAAAAGCAGCCTCATGAGTTGATGTCAAGTTAGTATCACCCCCTACAATTGAGTGATCGTCTAATCAAGCTTTCCACCAAAGCTGCAAAATTAATTGTCCTTTTCTTAAATGCAGCTGGGGGCAAGGGCAAGGGCAAGGGCTTCCCAGTACCCCAATTATCACACACAATAATTGGCCACTCAAGCTCTCATGCATTAATGAATTAAGAATGGTACTTCCCTCTAAAATAATAATAATAATATTCGTATTCTAAAATTAAAAATATATTTTAATTTACAAAATCTTAAAATTTAAAATTAATATAAAATTATTTAATTTTAATACAAACAAATATAACAATTAAAAATTAACAAAATTATATCAATTTTGACTTTTATAATTTGACTTTAAAAAGTTAATTTATTTTTAATTTTTAAATGAATGGAGTGATTATCTCACTTCTTTTTTGGTAAAAAAACATTATTTTTTGTGGCTTTGGAAAACATGCTTCATAGTATTAGTAGGTGGATTATCTTACTAAGGAATATAACCTGAATCAAGAAATTCACAAAAGAATAAAAATAAAAATTGTTTTCCATGTCGAGAATGACGTTATATCATATTTTAAAAATATGAATGCACTAATTGTTTTAAGTTAATCTATCACCCTTGAGTTTAGGAACCAACCATTAGACCCACCCATCCATGTATGTATATAGATAGGTCTTTCCCAGTTGGATGCAAGTAATATTTTATATAGTAATAACAAGAAGCAAGCAAGACAGGAAGAAATTGAAGCTTCTAATTGAACAATTAGTAATTGTGATCATTTGCATAATTAAAGAGGATACGCATACCACAGAAAGCGTAAAACTAGCCCTAATACAAAGTCAATGATTCTCACACAAGTCTTTATTGCCAGTTTCTCTGTTAATATCTCCAGCGTCGGCGCTAGCAGCATTCTCTTCAGCTGAATAGAACGAGAAACTCCACACTGAAGCACAATTTTCATCACCTACCAAAGATGGACAAACTCATTGATTAATTTCCCCAGTTTAGAATGATTAATTCAAAGTTCTATGGATCTACTATATAATAATAATAATAATGCCAACTCCCTCTAGGCTCATAACACTATCCTTCACTAGACTACACAAATAATATCCAGTACTGAGTTCTGTTAACTGATTATTGGGAGGTGGGAACTTCAATATACATATCTTGATAAGGTTATGTTTATTCGAATTCACTTATTTGCATCAAATCCAATGATGTACACATCAACACATGTGAGGAGCACCTATCAGCATCATTCATTTACTGCTAAAGCAGTGTAGTCATGGGATTGTCACCAAAGAAATTACCTAACCGCATCAAATAAACTACAAACTCACAATGTCATCGTAGTCCAGCCAACTTAAAAATCATTACAATAGGCAATCGCCTTACCCTAGTTCTTAAATATCAATATTGAAGTAGCATTTAGTGATGCCGAATAATATAAGCAGAGCTACGAAGCAGTATATAATAGTAAATGAAGAAGAGCATTAGCACATACGTTAACAGCTGAAGAAAGGATTTTACATAGTAAGATTTGAAAAAATACCAGATAGGCTTAAATCCTCATGAGAATCATCGAGAACCCCAAATCTACGGTGGCCTGATGAAGAAGCTGCCATTGGAAGATATGGATGGAAAGAGAAACCACTGACAGTGTCTGTATGAATGCAAACAAGCACAGAAGATGTTATACTGGAAACAAATTAAAAGTTTCTGTCAACAAATCTATAAACCAGTAGTACCTAATGCTGCTTGGAAGCTCGACACCCATTGCCCCGTTTGCAGATCATATATATGAACTAAACCATCCTAGAAGCATGTTGCAAGAAAATCAAAGACACTTTGAATAATGCTTTCATGACGTCCAAATATAAAGCAAGAATTTAAGTTATACCTGACCACCAGTACCAAGATGTCGACCAGAGGGCTCAATGTCAAACTGTATCCGCTGATTGGTACTTTCTGAAGATCTGTACAGCCTAGTACATGGACATGAAGAAACACTGGTACTTAAAGATCTTGTCATCCAATCAAATAATTAACATACGGCTCATTTTATAGGATCATAACAGCTTCTTTAGATCAAGAAATGGTACTTACTTGTAAACAATATCAACAGTTTTGCGAATATCCCAACATAGGATATAAGGATCCTACAAAAAGTTAAAGATTATAATATGTCAATCCATGATAATTTAGATAATTCATGTAACTTATAAAGCTACTATGACATTATGGATAAAACGACAAGGTCCGTCTCCATCTCCATCAAGAGATAAAATGGAGGCTAAACAAATCTTAAAATCCTCTACCCTACCTACCCTCCAAAAAGAAAACACTAGTGTTTTTATAATCCCCTATTTTCCCCTCCCCTGCCCATTAAAACACACAGCAATCTTAATATATGGTTATATGCAATATACATTATAGTTTACCTTTCGACCTCCAGTATATAAGTAATTACCATCTCTTGAGAATTGGACCTGAAAAAAACAAAACAAATAAGAGGAGCTTGAGTTATTTTGACAAATTAAAATCAAAGGCAAAATGCATGATCGTATATTCCCACTTACATGTGTAACCCCACCTTCTTGGCCATGTAAGACATACAAGAGTTCCATATTATCTTCTCTATATATTGCTGTTGTTTGGTTATATGATCCCGTAGCAAACATCCCTGCATGACTTGGTGAAAATGCTATTGCAGATATGATACCTAAACACAAGGAAATAGTTACTCTTTAAACTACAATACACCAACACAAGACTAATCAGAAAAAGAAGGAAGAAAAAAAAGTGTGGTGATGGTGGAGGGTTTTTCTGCAGGGTTGGAGAGAGATGGGGAGGATGCAGGAGTTGGGTTATGGCAAGTTCACACACAGCTTTATCATGTAGCTCAGTTTTAAATTGGTAAAATATTATGTAAACAACAGAGGGAATGAGCTTCTTGCAAAAAACCATTACAGAAGTGAACATATTCACATGACATCATAAATTCCTAAAACTATAAAGAATCCGTCCTAACTATACAACAACATAGCTATACAATAACACAGTCATTAAGTGAGATTCAGTTTGTACAAAACTACAGCTGAAATCTTATTTCAATTTTTTTAGTTATTATGATGGGTAAGTGTTTGTTGTCTCTTCAAATGTTAGCAATGGGCCGTAAGAAGTGAGCAATAACTTTTGTCCTAACAGACAGTTGTCAATTCTCACGAGAGCATTTAAAGAATATTTTCTATAACTAATTAACAATCATGGACGGTTGAAAGAGGAGATATGCTCTAACCTTTAGGTAATGCCACTTCATAGTCGCATATTTGAATGTCCAAGAAACCAACGTGTATTGTGCATCCAAACTGATAATAGTATATAGAAGCTTTAGGGAGTAAATCTTTGAGGAATTTAAAGGCTTGCAAAGCATATGGTGAGTGTTGGTGATAAAGGATAAAGTAAGAGCTAAGATACAAGCTCACAGCCTAAAGATTGGTTTTGTATGTCAGAATACTTAAAAGTTTGAATGGTACTCCTCACATGAGAGTGGACATTAATTTGAGACTCAATGGAGATATATTTTGTTAGCCTCAATGGAAGCATTATTCTAAAGCCTTTTTGGCCTTATTTAAATAGTCTCGATAGATGCACTATTATATGGCCGTTATGGCCTTCTTTTCTTATAAGGTTTGAGGTTAGATTTCATGTCCTCTACCCCACTACGATAATTATAATAACAAAAAACAAAAACTTTAAGAAAAAATTGAAGTATTGAACACTAAGTAACCAGTACCTGATTGTCCTTCCTTATTTCCCTGAAGAGTTGGATGGTGTTCAAAATCTCTACCAGGCCGATGAATATCAAATATCCTAACAGTTTTGTTATATCCAGCAAATATCCTACAAGAGGAAAAACATTATTCACTTCTATCACAAACTACATACATGTTAGACTAAAATCCCAGTGAACAAAGTGAGAAGCACTGGGAAAGTATAGATGATAGGTCATTAACACCAACAGTAATATCATAAAGTGATTTGAACCACAGACAATTTTCATATATAGACATTTCGATAATCATACAAGTGCTTTTTGCAGTAAATAGATAATCATCCAAAAATGGTTGAGGTATTACACAAAAAAATTTAAATAGTGATTCTATAATTCACAAGCACATATAAATCACTAGGCAAAAGAGCAACATTAAGTTTTCAATCAAGACCATCACAACCTGTACCAGCAGTGATTGTGTAGAACTTTACTCCGAGCAGCATATGTCATAGTTCATAATTTAATTAAAGTTAACAGGAAAGGTTTTTATCAAATGTAAATTTGAATTATATCACAATTAAATTAAGGATACGGATATCAATAGCTCAAGTAATAGAAAACAAGCACCCATTCAACACCTACGAAATAATTACTGTGTTGACTTTGAGTACCATTAGATTGTACCTATTTTTCTAATATGTAATATTTGAAAATCTTCGAAGAAGTTGATTCTTACTTGGTTCCTGCGGGGTTGAAACCGATTGAAAACGCAGCTGTGATCTCATCCATAGCATCATAAGCCCGATAAGTGCAACGCAACTGCATTTCAAAATAGTTACCAACCAATGCAATAATCAAGGACCCAAAACGGAGGAGTAAATCTGTTTATCATATCGATATGAAAATTCAGGAAAAGTTTTCAGAGGTGCATGTTAACAGGTGATAAGCACCAAAAAATCACAACACTGTTCAGGGTTAATTTCATGAGATGGCATCGCAACAACTTTCAGCATAGTGCAAAAAGTTATTAGGTCTCTCTGTCAAAGTTAACAATGTCACTTGTCTATTCTATAAGAAAGTTAGGAATAATGATTAAGCACCTGGCCTGAAGTAGCATCCCAAAGATGAATAGGATGGTCACGAGTAGTGCTTGCAAATACGCAGGTAACTGGATCTGAAATCTCAACCAGAAACACAGTCAGACTAGTATTCTGGACCACTACGGCATAACATTTTTATTTTATTTATTTGATAAGAGATACTAGAGGAGAATAACTATATGCATACACTGTTAGTAAGAAAAAATAAAAAAAATTCCCCTCACAAAAGACGACTCACCTGAAGCAGACATGTACGGATACCAACAATAATCATATATAGACTCTCCCTCGCTCAAAACAAGGTTTGCAGGATATGCATCTGCAGCTAAACATTATGACTACAATGAGAATTACAATTATATCATAGCATAAGTACCAAATCAGTTTACATCAACACAACGGTTATCCATGACAACTGTGAGCCTGTAAATATTAACAGAAGTCCCTCTAAAATAAATATTTATATGTAAAATGGTACTTCTATATAACAAATTAATATCGTTAAAAATCACAACACACTTCACTCCAACTCCAAAACCAATAATCCAAAAACTTACCTCCATCAGCAGCCAAAGCACAACCATTCACATAACCGCTACTCTCAGTTTCTGGTCTAAAGAAGAATAAAGCACAAAAATTTAGTCCAGTACAGCTTAAATATCAGAAATGCAAACAGACCACAAGAAATACTACAAATATTTTTTTTTATAAAGTTACCCCATCTATAAGTGTCACTGCCAGTAAGGCTGTAAACGAGCCAACACAGTTCGGGCTTGATTCGAAAAAATATGAGTGAGATTCGGATTCGTTAATAATATGATCAAAATCTGAACATTAAAAATAGTTCGAATAAAAATATGAGTAGAATCTGAGCAAAGTTATACTCGACTAGTTTAAGATTCAAACTACTCGAATTTTTGATTATAATTCGATACATACTCGATTAATACATATTCGATTAGATGTTCGATACATTCTCTTATAATATATACAAATTTAAATCAAATTAGGATAATTAGTTATTATTTTGTTTTTTTTTGTTTTTAATTGTGATTTTATATTTGTAAAGTGTAATAATAAATATATTTTCTCATTTTTAAGTAAAATAACAAATTCAATTTATAATTATATTTATTATAAAACTAGTTATTATGTGGAGACTCGAATTCGAGCTTGAATTTGAAGTTCGCAAATAGTTTGAATAAATATTCGAGTTGAGTCAGATCGAATTCGAGTAATAAATATTCGAGTCGAGTCGAATCTGAGTAGGATTTTTCAAATATAATTCGAATTCGAGCCGAATTCGAATACGAATTTATCATTTCGAGTCGAATTCGAGTAGCTCTCTGTTCGCTCCGGTTCGACTCGTTTACACCCTTAACTGCCAGTGCCAGAAAAAGTAATTAGATACATTATTTCAGTAGCTTGATAACCTAAACCAAAGTCAAGATACTAGACCATGCTGCCTTTAGAATGTTTTCTAGCACTAACCTACAACTTGAAAAGAGAACACAAAACACAACATATCATAAATGCAAGATATCAAATTATCATTACACAAACAATAACGTTATTAATGGTTTGTAACAATGTTTATTGCACTAGTACCCTTAACTTCATCTGGACCAAAAAAGTCGAAGCTTTTATACAAACGATATATAATAGAAATACATCTTCCGAACCAACAACAATTCGTCCAGTTCTTTTTTATATTACCATCCAATGGATTACACAATATGCAAATTGTCCAAATGTTAGTATAGCATAATTTCAGTTTCTTCAACTACTAATTCGTAACAAAATAAAATCCTAAGACATCAAACTTACAGTGTGAATGCATGAAAAGTATTATCATCGGAGCTGGTAAGGAAGCAAGAACCATCTGGCGACCTACAAAAACAGTCAGATTTACACGCAGTTTTTGGGAAGTAATGGAGGTTTTTTTTTGGGTAAATAGATAGGAAAAAGAAGGGCAATAAATCGTTACTACTACCATTTGAGGCCTTTGAGAAAGTTGTTAGGGTTTGAAGGGTTGGTCCTGAACTGGTGGTAGAAGTGGTAGGCTCTGTGCGGTGGAACGTCGAATCGAATCGCCGGCCAAGTGTAGGCTTGTCCGGTTGCTTCTTCTTCTGTAATTTCCCCGATTTCAATGTCCGGATTTGATTGCTGCTCTGCTTCCTCTCCCATTTGGTTCTGATTGCAGAGAGAGGAGCCAAACAATTTTTGGCTAGGAGTATTTGAGAAATGCTATTGCCGCCAAAATAGAAGAATTTATGTCAAATGGGTTTAAGGGTTTAAAGACCTGTTCGTGGTTCTTCATCACTATTCAGTGCACAAGTAAATGTAATTCACTCTTAATCCCTCTTTTTATTTTTATTTTTTTTCTTTTTTCTTTTTTCTTTTCTAATTCTGCCCATTTTCATTAGGTCATGTCCAAATTTTTGCAAAATTAAAGTTAGCATAGACCTAATTTTTTATCCCAATAAAATTTAACCATTAACAAGATAAAACTAAAGAAGTGGCAAAAGTAAGTCATATATGAGATATACAAATATATGTTCAATACTAAAGAAAATGAAGTGACCAGAAAATAATAGCTCAAGTGCTTGTTTAACAAGACTTAGGGGTGTTTGTTTATAGTTGAATGGAGTTGAATCGATCAGTGCGTTTGTTTTTGTCTAAATGATTGAATCGATAATATGGACGAACTTAATGACAAAGTCATATCTATTATATATACTAAATCACAGAACATAACGCAATATTTTGACATCTGTCTTTCTACAATTTTGACACCTGTCCATCTCAGTTACTGCACCATATTCTCCTTGCCAAAAATGCCCTTCACATACCCGGACAACTAAAACAACAACTCAGACTGTAAAAACCTAAATATAATCCCCTAATTACTCTCGGGACACATTGAATGCTGCAGCAATTGAACCACGAAACAATAGAGGGATCGCAACATCGTATTTCCCCAATCTTTTCCTGTTAATGGAGCTGCATTCTTCGGCAGCCGAAAATCACAAATTTCAGTCGGTAAAATCCTATCCATTCCTCTATCTCACTTCTTTTCCCTAATCGGATGCCGTTGATAGTCTTTATAATTGTTACATGGATTTGGATTTGGATTTATCAACTTATCGATTTATCGATAGGCTTTATAATTTTGAGTTGTGATATCGAATAAGTGTTCTAACTCCTGTTTAATTATTTGTCCCTTGCGTGTCTCCTTTTTGAGGCCTGTTCTTTCCCTTTCTTGGATGATTATACTTGTGCGGCATTTTCTTTATGAACTGTTTGTAAAAACTGTTTGGATGGTCAAGCCTGCTGTGAGACCAATCATAGCCCATGCTCCATTGATTGCTTCAATTTGACGTTTTCTTTATAACAAGTGAAAATAGCCAGGAAAATCATAGATGTCTTCAATTAAAGAAACAAGAGTGAAATGCTTAAAATAAAAGTTAAAGAAACAAGGATACAAAAATAAACTGATAGCTATTAAAATTTATAATAAACATATAAAATGCAGAGCAACTTGATGCATGAACTGTGTTAAATATCTTTAGACTGATATTACTATCAATGCCATATTAATGAATCAGTTTGAGATAGAAGATGAGATATACAGACACTCGGACACACGTAGATGTGTATATGTATTTGAATGTATGTATATCTATTATCTATTATATATACTAAATTGACATCTGTCATTCTAAAAAATTAACATCTGTCCATCATAATTAATTCTCCTAATTACCCTTTACACAAATGCCCATCTACCATAACATATGAGATTCATTTCCCAAATTCGACCAAATCTGGTATCATTCCGTAGTCCTTCAAACTTTTTCAAACAAAGAGCCCCAAATGATAAACATCTTGTATCCGACCCAAAGAAGCAGACCACATTGACCATTGGATCTGTAAGCACACCATGGTGAAGAAGAAGCATGCTACGACGATCAGAATCGACATACCACAATAAGAAGCAGACTCACGGCTCGAATAAGAACCAGAGAACACCATGGCGAAGTTATTCAGGTGAATTTATTTTGTCTTTCTTCGATATTGATGATGTAGTTGTGCTTTGATCTGCTTATAGCTTACCAAATTTATAATTTTGTTGAATAAAGTTATCATTTTGTTAGTGATGTATAAATATAAATTCATGTTTTGACAAAGTTTTGAGATTGTTTTAATTGTGCAAATTTGAAGTACAAACTAACTAATGAGGTATGATTTTACTCCTTGTCCGTAAATGCATAAGAGAATAGAAAAATTCATGAATGTCCTCTCAGGTTCTCATCTTCTTTGAGATGGGGTCAATTTCGTGGTCTTCAGTGATGGGTGCTTTTGGTATCATGTTTAGAGTTGTAGAGGGACTGGAGGGCAGTCCTCTTCCAAGGGCTTAGTGTTTTTCTCTTTTATAGCTTTGGAGGGTTTTTCATCCGCCCATTTATTATGTAAGCTCTCTTTTATAATATGATGTTTTACAATCATACTTTAGGATTGTGGGAATGTCAATGTATTGACAATAAAAAAACAGTGGCATCAATCATAAAGCTTTTGTTGCTTCTGTTTCTTATATCTGCTCTGGTCTTTTGTATTTTTATAAATGGGCATCTGATATCTTTTCCCCCCGGTAAAGTTTCACCTATTTTACAAGACATTTTTTTACATTTGACTTTCAGGAAGAGCTGTTTAAACTTACTGTCATGTTATTGTAGGTTTATACAGTTGGTCCTGAATATACACATGCCGAGGCAAGGAAGTCTCCTGTTGTTGATGATGTTGTTATGAGAAATACTGATGGCAAAGAAGTATATTATACCATATAGATATAACTAAAAGAAAAGGACTACTAGAATTAAGAGAAGGTAAAATACAATGTAGAGGATAAGATACTGCCCAACAAAAAATGAAAATCATTACATGTGGAAAAGACATAACAGTTGTTATAGAGCATAGCCCTCCAACATATGTTTACACATTTTTTTTTATGATTACTCTCTCATTTTACTCGCATCCCTTTAAACAATGTTTCTCCCTGTCTTACTTTTGTTTATATTTTAATATGATATCTTCTCTTACAATGATTTTTACACTAAACAGTCATATGTTAACATGAAAGACAGATGTCAACTTATGGGGCATCTTTTTCATGGGTAAATTTTTTTTTATGTAAGAAAATTTTGAACATATAGGATTCCTTTCTGTTTTGTCATCTCACTTTATCTTATAAAATTTCCTCTCACGTAATTCTGATTTAATGCTTAAATTTTGGGGCAACTGAATTCAGAATTGGAATAATGCCAATAGGAAATAATGATGTGTTGTTCTGTAAATATATGCTTAAAATTGATTCTTTTAATCTTTACAGGTGAGAGATTTAATGAGATTGTAGGAAGTCCTTACTACATGGCTCCTGAGGTTCTAAAACGAAATTATGGTCTAGAGATAGATGTTTGCAGTGCCGGAGTAATCCTTTACATCTTACTCTGCGGTGTTCCACCCTTTTGGGCAGGTTAGTGTTTTGTTCCTGAAAAAGATACCTTACCTACGTCCCATTTCTTGCACCAAAAATGAGTGACATTACTGTTTTTCTTTTGGTTCTATCAAAATATGAATCATATTGTGACGCCCCCAAAATAGGTATACAACACCCATTCTGAGTCGCCAAAATATATGGTACAGAAACAACTACATCTTTATTATTACAACACAAGAACTGTGAGTTTAAATACAAATATTGTCATTTAGACAATATCCACACTCAAATAAGCCCTCATTACAATTATTGATACATTATTTCACAAAAATAGTGAGGACTACTAAAGTAACTTCTAGAACCATCATTCCATACCCCGACTAGTACTCGCTACATTCTCGCCTCCTGAGAAAAATGGAACAAAAAGAAAAAGGGTGAGCTCAACTAGCCCAGTAAAGAACATTATAACTAAGATAATACAGAACAAATTATCGTTAGTCTTCAACAGGGAAAAATCTAATAGAATACAATAGACAACAAGTTTTAAATCAATAACTGCAGCGGAAACAGCAAACCATTAGAAGAGTCAAGTAGAGAATGAGTTCTACTATCTTCTAAGATTTAAAAGTCCATCATCAATATTTTATCCCTGTAACAACAATCAATAACCATCTTTAATCAAATATTCATCTTTGCACTACAGGCCAAAGATATTCATTTGTATCACCAGTCGGTCATGTTCATCTCAACACCTGTTCATCTTTGCACTACGGGCCAAAGATATTCATCAGTTAATCATTCATCTTTGCACTACGGCCAAAGATATTCAGTAATATCATCATTTAGGACTGAGGATGATGAAAAATATATTAAAGAAAACGAATCCAGTGAAACAAAATAACAAATATTAAGGATTCGTATTTCGATTTATTCATGTCCAAAAATACCTTATAATTATTCATAGTGAAGTAGAATTCAAGAATGATCAAAACATGGATACAATCAAAGCTAGTACCCAGAATAGATATTTTGGACGAAAAGAAGAAAATTTTATTTTTCGGTGAATAGTAACTCGTGAATAGTAACTCGTGAATAGTAACTCATGAATAGTAACCCCGACGTGAAAAGTTCCAAATTTGATAAAAATTTCCAACCAATATTTCGGCATAATGATATTGAAGAAATAATATCATTTTTGAATAAAATAACATCCCTTACCTCGTACAGACAGTACTTCTGGTCGGAATACCGGTATAAGGCTGAAAGACACTTGCTCTGATGAATAGAAACTCTCAAAGTATCTAAATACTCACAAAATACACTCAATAATCTAGAGAGAGAAAGAGAGAAAACTTGTTTCTGGCGTGATTTTCAATTCTAACTTAGCCCTCTATTTATAGGAAAATGTTAGCACGCCGAAGCAGACTTAACCTGCAACCTGATGGCTTTACCTGCTACTATTCCCACCCACCACATTTGAATAAAAATCTCAGCACATTTCTTCACCAACCAAGAGTGGGGCCCACCAATTCTAGAATTTTCTACCAAAATGATTAACTCCGAAAATTCAACAATTTCTGAACCAGTCATCTCGTAAAATTCATAATAAATCATACGTTTATTTTTAACGGTTCAAAATTTGTGGACATATACTCAACTTATATATGTATAACATATCCAAAAATTACCACGATCCAACGGTCGGATTAAAAATTATAACTCCCGCAAAATATCTCAAAAACCCTGATTTTTAATACCTCCATTCCGACAAAAATACTGATAAAAAACCTCAACATTAACTCCTTCATTTTTAACCACAAAAATATATCCCTCATTTATATCCATAAAAATAAATATTTCCTTATCATATGAATCAATAATTAATTATTTATAAATAATATTACAGAATCACATTTATGACAACCAGGCCGTTCCCAGGAAAGAGGGGGCTTTCCAATAAGGATTTCTCCTTACTGGCGCGTAATTAGATGACCAAACCTCTCCTTAGACAGAACTTTCTAGACATTGTCAATAATGTTATCTAATAATATTATTCAAATAATATGAATTATTGATCTGATAATGGGAAATACTGTGTAGTGACAATTATTGAAACAACAGTAATATAAAATATCAACGCAGCAATTATTGAATCAATAAAATAAAATACTGAACAGTAATTACTGTAACCATTATTGAGTAGTGCCTTCTTACGTAAGAATCAATAATTGGTGCAATACAGTGTGCTACTGTGTAACAACGCGTATTACTGTGTTTTAACCACCGGGTATTCCAACAGTATTAACGGTAACAACTACGCCGTTATTAATAAAAAACATATACTTGTCGTTTTCTTCATCCAATCGCTTTCCGTTATGGGGCCCACAAAAGACTGCGCCGTCGTACGAATATTCCCCGACAGGAAGAATATTCCACGACCAAACGAATATTCCCCGACAACAATGAATATTTTATAACCACTTGCTTATTTAAAATATTTACGCATTTTACCCATAACTAACCTCATTAATCAATTTAACACTTACTATTTCAAAATAATAAATAGAGGGAATTTAAATTTCATTTATTAATAATTTGGGGTCTTACAACCTCCCCTCCTTATGAAATTTCGTCCTCGAAATTGACGTACGTACCTGGTATTTCGAAAAGATGAGGATACCTCGCTTTCATTTCCGTTTCCAACTCCCAGGTCATTTCCTCAATAGCATGGTTTCTCCACAAAACTTTAACTTGTGGTATGACCTTCGTGCGTAGGACATGCTCCTTTCTATCCAAGATCTTGACAGGTACCTCTTCGTACGTTAAGTCTTCAGCTATCTCGTCCGGTTCTAACTCAATAACGTGGTCTGGGTCTTTCACATATTTACGTAACACAGATATATGAAAAACATTATGAACACGAGACATACTTGGAGGTAACGCAAGTCTATAGGCCACATTTCCTACTCGGTCAAGAATCTGAAATGGACCAATAAATCGTGGATTGAGCTTTCCTCTCTTCCCAAATCTTGTAACTCCTTTCCATGGAGCCACACGCAACAATACATGATCCCCAATGTCAAATTCCACGTCCTTCCGATGAAGATCCGCATAACTCTTTTGTCGATCCTGTGCCGTTTGTATACGTTGTCGAATCGTTTGGATCTTCTCTGTAGTCATGCGTACCAACTCTGGTCCCAACAATGTTGCTTCACCCACCTCGTCCCAGCATACTGGAGAGCGACACTTTCGTCCATATAATGCTTCAAATGGGGCCACACCTATACTTGCCTGATAACTGTTATTGTAAGAGAATTCCACCAATGGTAGGTACTTATCCCAACTCCCTTTGAAATCTAGGACACAAAGTCTTAATAGATCTTCAAGAGTTTGAATAGTCCTCTCTGATTGTCCGTCCGTTTGAGGATGGTATGCCGAACTAAATCGTAAATCTGTGCCCATAGCTTTTTGCAAGCTAACCCAAAATTTTGAAGTGAATCTTGGGTCACGATCCGAAACTATGGATACTGGCATGCCATGCAGTCTCACAATCTCATCTACGTATATACGAGCAAGACGTTCAAGGGAATAAGTCTCCCGTATCGGCAAGAAATGAGCAGACTTGGTTAATCTATCAACAATAACCCAAATAGCATTTATGCCTTGAGAAACCGTGGGAAGACCCGTAACGAAATCCATGGTAATGTGTTCCCACTTCCATTTCGGAATCTCAAGTGGTTGCAATGGACCCTTTGGTACTTGATGTTCCGCCTTTACACGTTGACAAGTTAAACACCTCGAGATAAACTTTGCAATCTCTCTCTTCATATTATTCCACCAAAATGTATGTCGTAGATCACGATACATTTTGGTACTTCCAGGATGGATTGCAAATGGTGTATTGTGTGCTTCCATCATGATCTTGTACTTCAAATCAGAATTGTTAGGAACACAGAGTCTAGAGTGAACTCGAAGTATTCCTTCTTCATCGATTCTTGCTTCTGGAATAGAACCTTCTTGCACTTTCTTCTTCATACGCATCAGCTCTATGTCCGTAGCTTGAGCAGCTTTAACTTTATCGATTAAAGTCGGTTCTACTCGTATATTTGATATCATCATGTGGGTACTTGGAGCCTTCATCTCTATCTCCATCCTTTGCAAGTCATACAAAATGGGCCTTTGTGTTAACAACATTGCACTCGTACCCTCATATGATCTTCTACTCAATGCTTCAGCTACTACGTTTGCTTTTCCAGGATGATATTGGATGGTATGATCGTAATCTTTCAACAGCTCGAGCCAACGTCGCTGCCGCATGTTGAGTTCCTTTTGGGTGAAGAAATATTTAAGGCTTTTATGATCTGTATAGATCTCCACTTTCTCCCCATACAGGTAGTGTCTCCAGATCTTCAACGCGAAAACTACTGCTGCCAACTCCAAATCATGAGTAGCATAATTCCTCTCATATTCTTTGAGTTGTCGCGAGGCATAGGCTATGACTTTCCCATGTTGCATGAGAACACATCCTAACCCTTTGCCTGAAGCATCACTGTAGATAACAAATCCATCCGAACCAGATGGTATTGTCAGAACAGGTGCCGAAATGAGTCTCCTCTTAAGCTCTTGAAAACTCTTCTCGCATTCCTCGCTCCATACGAATTTGATATCTTTCCGAGTCAGCTGAGTTAACGGGGTAGCGATTCGAGAAAACCCTTCCACGAATCTTCGATAATAACCAGCTAAGCCTAGAAAGCTACGTACTTCGGTCACCGTCTTTGGTTGCTCCCAACTTTGTATTGCTTCAATCTTCGCCGGGTCAACAGATACTCCATGTTTTGACACCACGTGCCCTAGGAAAGCTACTTCCTCAAGCCAGAACTCGCATTTCTTCAACTTGGCATATAACTTATTTTCACGCAGCCTTTGGAGTACCAGCTTCAAATGATGCTCATGATCTTCACGGCTTTTGGAATATATGAGGATGTCATCAATAAAGACAACAACGAACTGATCCAAATAATCCTTAAATACTCGGTTCATCATATCCATGAAAGCCGCAGGAGCATTAGTCAATCCAAAAGACATAACTAGGAACTCATAATGCCCGTACCGAGTTCTGAAGGCAGTCTTTGGAATATCCTCAGTTTTAACCTTCAGCTGATGATATCCAGAACAAAGATCGATCTTTGAAAAGAACTGTGCTCCTTGTAACTGGTCAAACAGGTCATCAATACGAGGTAGCGGATACCTATTCTTAATAGTGGCATGGTTTAATTCCCGGTAATCAATACAAAGTCGCATACTCCCGTCTTTCTTCTTTACAAATAAAACAGGAGCACCCCAAGGAGATGTACTAGGACGAATGAAACCGATGTCCAACAACTCTTGTAGTTGGACCTTTAACTCCTGAAGTTCAATAGGAGCCATTCGATATGGGGTTTTAGAAATGGGCTTTGTACCAGGTTCAAGATCAATAAAGAATTCAATTTCTCGTTCCGGGGGTAGACCGGGAAGTTCTTCAGGAAATACGTCAGGAAAGTCAATAACAACAGGAATATTATTCAAATTTGACGTGTCTTTATTCAAATCCATAACATGGGCTAAGAAAGCTTGACATCCGTTTTTTAATAAACGAATGGCTTTATGGCTTGATATAACAGTGATTGATTTTAATGGCTTAGTTGTTTGAATTCGTACAACAGGTTGGTTAGGAATATGAAAACTAACAACCTTACGAAAACAATCAATTTTGGCATGATGAGTAGTTAGCCAATCAATCCCTAAAATCACATCAAAAGCAAGTATCTTTAAAGAGATAAGGTCAACAGATAAGGTGATGGTACCAACTTGGATCACACAAGATTTATAAACAGTGGATGTGATGAAAGTTTCTCCTAACGGAGTCTCCACAGATAAATCAAAGTCTAACTTCTCCGGAGTCAAGTTTAAACGTTGAGCACAAGCAGGAGAGATAAAAGAATGGGTAGAACCGGTATCTAATAAGGTATAAACTTCGCATGAATTTATGATTAGCTTACCCGTGATCACCTCGTTTGGGTTCCTCGCATGTTGACCAGTCACGACAAACGCTCTTCCAGGAACCGTTGACTTTATCTTTTCTGGGACAGCTTTTTGAGTCACCATCCCCGCTGGACTTGGTTTTGCTACAGTGCAATCTCGAGCGATATGTCCTTCCTTTCCACAATTATAACATACCTTAAACTATTGTGGGCAGTTTGGGCTGATATGTCCTTCTTTTCCGCACTTATAGCATATAACCGGTGGTCGTTCTCCTCCCTTGGAACCAATTGCTGTTGGTGCTGACGTCTTCGTATTGTCATTGTTGAATCTCCTCTTTTTAAAATCTCCTCCCGACTCGCTTCTTCTATTTTCATAGCCACGATTACCACCAGAGTGGTTGCCGTTCTTGTCTGTATTTTTCTTTCTCCGCTGGTTATCATTGCTCTGATGACTGCTGTCACCGATATGATCCTGGTTGTGATCCCTCAGTTGACCGTACTCGTTATCTCGCTCTAATAATTGAGCCCTGTTGACAACATCTGAATAGAGAGAAAATTTATGAGAAATGAGATATTGACGTATGCCGGGTTTCAAACCTCTCAGAAACATCCTCGTCATACGTTCCTCATTCTCCACCAAATGAGGTGCAAACCTGGACAACTCTGCAAACTTTGCCTCGTACTGAGATACCGTCATATTATTCTGCTCTAGTCTAATAAACTCTACCTCCTTCATATGACGAATACTTTCAGGAAAGTACTTGTCATTGAACAGTTTTTGAAATGTCTCCCAAGACATGCTGAGTGCGGTTGGATGGGTACGCTTCACAGACTCCCACCAGTAATCTGCCTCGCCACGGAACATAAAGGTGGCGAATGGAACCTTCTGTTCCTCCGTGCATCCCAAGACATCGAATATCTTGGTAATTTGCTTGACCCACGTTTCCGCCATGATCGGATCCGGCTTTCCCTTAAATTCTGGTGGTCCCAATTCTTTGAACTGTTTGGCTGTGACAAACCGTGAATTGCTATCATTTCCTCCTGTATTTTGAACACGAGTCTCCCTTGTCTGGTTTTGCATGAATTGCAAAAAACTTCTAAACATTCCATCGTTCATCATCTGCTCATTGGTGTTGTTCACAGGAGGAACATTGCCAGCATGTTGCACGTTCTCCTCGTTGGTAAGCACCGGTGTCTCCACGGTCTCATTTACTCCACTATTAACATTCTCAGTCGACATTCTCAAATACTGCCATAAAACAAGGGTTAATTAAATAAATTAACAAATCACATAATACCCCTATATTATGACTGACCAATAAATAAGCTTAGGTATGACACACTAGCGAAGGATTCGTCTCTCCCCTCCTAGTTCTATTCCCCGATCTCCGCCAGAGATCATATCCCTAAGCTCTGAATAGTAACTCATGAATAGTAACCCCGACGTGAAAAGTTCCAAATTTGATAAAAATTTCCAACCAATATTTCGGCATAATGATATTGAAGAAATAATATCATTTTTGAATAAAATAACATCCCTTACCTCGTACAGACAGTACTTCTGGTCGGAATACCGGTATAAGGCTGAAAGACACTTGCTCTGATGAATAGAAACTCTCAAAGTATCTAAATACTCACAAAATACACTCAATAATCTAGAGAGAGAAAGAGAGAAAACTTGTTTCTGGTGTGATTTTCAATTCTAACTTAGCCCTCTATTTATAGGAAAATGTTAGCACGCCGAAGCAGACTTAACCTGCAACCTGATGGCTTTACCTGCTACTATTCCCACCCACCACATTTGAATAAAAATCTCAGCACATTTCTTCACCAACCAAGAGTGGGGCCCACCAATTCTAGAATTTTCTACCAAAATGATTAACTCCGAAAATTCAACAATTTCTGAACCAGTCATCTCGTAAAATTCATAATAAATCATACGTTTATTTTTAACGGTTCAAAATTTGTGGACATATACTCAACTTATATATGTATAACATATCCAAAAATTACCACGATCCAACGGTCGGATTAAAAATTATAACTCCCGCAAAATATCTCAAAAACCCTGATTTTTAATACCTCCATTCCGACAAAAATACTGATAAAAAACCTCAACATTAACTCCTTCATTTTTAACCACAAAAATATATCCCTCATTTATATCCATAAAAATAAATATTTCCTTATCATATGAATCAATAATTAATTATTTATAAATAATATTACAGAATCACATTTATGACAACCAGGCCGTTCCCAGGAAAGAGGGGGCTTTCCAATAAGGATTTCTCCTTACTGGCGCGCAATTAGATGACCAAACCTCTCCTTAGACAGAACTTTCTAGACATTGTCAATAATGTTATCTAATAATATTATTCAAATAATATGAATTATTGATCTGATAATGGGAAATACTGTGTAGTGACAATTATTGAAACAACAGTAATATAAAATATCAACGCAGCAATTATTGAATCAATAAAATAAAATACTGAACAGTAATTACTGTAACCATTATTGAGTAGTGCCTTCTTACGTAAGAATCAATAATTGGTGCAATACAGTGTGCTACTGTGTAACAACGCGTATTACTGTGTTTTAACCACCGGGTATTCCAACAGTATTAACGGTAACAACTACGCCGTTATTAATAAAAAACATATACTTGTCGTTTTCTTCATCCAATCGCTTTCCGTTATGGGGCCCACAAAAGACTGCGCCGTCGTACGAATATTCCCCGACAGGAAGAATATTCCACGACCAAACGAATATTCCCCGACAACAATGAATATTTTATAACCACTTGCTTATTTAAAATATTTACGCATTTTACCCATAACTAACCTCATTAATCAATTTAACACTTACTATTTCAAAATAATAAATAGAGGGAATTTAAATTTCATTTATTAATAATTTGGGGTCTTACACATATGGTGATGTCCACATAAATATGAATAATATGAATCTAGAGTTATCCTGAATACACTAAGCTATTTTACCTGCTAGGTAGTACTCTTGGGTATATTACTTTCCTGACTTTAGAAGGCATCATAAATTTTTCTTGATCAGAATATTCAAAAAGGAGAGTATTCTGAATTGAATAGCGAACATATTCCATTAATTAAACTTGTAGTTTTTTTTATTTTATTTTCCTGAAATACATACAAAAAATTATATTTTTAAGAGATTTTTTAAACCTTCGCATACCTTTTTCTTCTCTTTTTGTTATGGATTGTAAAAAGTTAAGTTGAGGCAATCCTTTCTTTGAAGTAAACAAAATACAAAAGTGGTAAAGGACATGGAAAATAAATCAGTTGGCTACACTTTGGTCAAGAAAAATTGAAAAAAAGAAAAGAAAAAGGGAATAGTAGAAAAAAAGATTTCTCCACAAGTTGAGGTCACTTAATTTGCCACTTGCTTACAAGCAATAGTCACATACTTAGTGTAATACACAAATCGATAAACTCTCACCACTACCCCCTATAATGTATATTCATTTATTTTTCTATGTAAAATTTGATAATCGCCCAATAATATACTATCTTCATATTATATTTTAATTTATTAATTATACGCGCACATTTATTATTAAAAATTTGAATAATCCTATAGATTGTTATCCCAATTGTGCCAACAATTCGACTCTTGGTCTGTCAACGCCGGCAATGTCAAACTCCGAGCTTCCATGACCGACGCCACCATCGTTAGTGGCCCTAGCTTAAACGGCCTAGCTCTTACCGTTGAAAAGCCCGGCTTCTTCATCATCGATTACAATGTCTCCAAAAAGGTACCTAAACTCTTTCTCTTTCTATCTCATATGCACAATCACACAATTATGGCTGCCTATTTTTATTGAGTTTTGTGGCTCAGGATTTCAGATTTTAGTTTATGAACACAATTAGGGTTTTGGACAAACCGCTGAACTTGAATTACATTCATTTCAAAACGATAACCGGATAATGCTTGATGGAACCTTAATGTTTGATTATGCTAAATGGATCTTTCAAGGTATAGTTATTATTTTTCTTTTTTTCTAAAAAAATTGTCGGTTTGATTGCTTATAGTGTTGAAGGTTAGGAAATTTGATATATTGTTCTCTATAGTTTGTCTTTGAGAAAATTAAAATATAAAAAGTTGAATCTAAATAATTGAATCCTACACAAGTTTAATTTTGTTACTACAATCTTTACAGGTTGAGTCAATGCTCGATGTTGTCAACTGTGTCACCCCTTTTTTGGCCCTACCATTAATTCCTAGGATCCATTTAATTATGAATTTTCTTCATTTTCCTAAGAAAATTACGCTTTCTTTCTATTTTTTGTTATACTATGATGTAATGAGTGGTGGTTGATTTGCAAGTTCATTATATACTTTTTGTATTTATTTTTCAGAGATCTTGAGAGCCAATGCTTGAAAGGGTTTATTTCTGATCAAATCAGTCTTTTATCAAATTTGGTAAGCCTGTAGGTATCATTAGTTATTCTCTTTTGCCATTGAACAAGATTCTGTTGTTACATAGCTTTTGCATATGTTGAGATTTGTTTCTCTGTTGCAACAGAAAGTGTGTCCAATATAGAGGGAAAGTCCATGAAGGGAGAATTAGTTTTACATGGTTTCTGTGATATTTTGGCAAGTGATTTACATTTGGTTGGACTTTGAGTTTGGAGTTGCTTGTGAAGTAGGCACTGGAAATAAATTGTGGAAGTGGGTGATTGCATTTAACACCTGGAAAGAAGGCAGGAGATTTATCTATTATGTGGCCCAAACTCTAAAGTCTAACCAGTAACCCCAATCTTAACATTCAAAGAATGAAGCTATTGCATTTTTATTGACAATCAAATAAAACCTGCTCAAATTTTTGTATGATACTTGGTCACATGATGTCTGGTGTATCTAAGGAGGAAAAGATTGCGGGAGTTTCCTACATCAACCAATACAATTGCTGATGGAAATGTATTTGCAGGAGTTCAGGAGCCCTTTACTGCACTCCTGGGGTTTGAGTTTGATCATCCAGCTCATCCTAATAGACAGGTTTTATCTATGTTCTTCTTTAACGTTTTTTCCTCCTTGTGTTTGGACATTGTTTTAATGTACATTTATGTTAGGGCTCAAAAATCCTTCAGGGCTTCTGATCTTCAGATCAGTGTAGGTTTGCAAATGCTTGGGATGAGATACAAATCCTCCAGTGCCACTTTTTCAGGGAAGAGACCATGCCCAGCTTCAACCAAATTTGGATGATAAATTAACTTATTGTTATTTTTATGTTATTCTACCCATATCGGAGCATTTTTGCATTATGTCTGAAGCTGGGGAAAATAAAATATTAGTCTCTTTAAATATACTGATATTACTTTAGTTCTGGTATGAAGGAACTTGTGGGAGTCTGCCTTTTAAATGATAAAAATTCAGGGCTGCACTTAGGTAGGATACTTTAGAAACATTTTTTTTGTTTGATTTAACATAGAGTTCATTATTTTCTCCTTAATTACAGGGCCACCACAAAGAGTGTTGTCAAGTTTTTTGCACTCATTCGTCAACAATGGCCATGGTGGGCTTCCATTTCGTCCTACCTCACTTCCTGTTTTAGGATTGTCTGAAGGTGATAAACAGTGCATCCGAGACCGTAGCAGTATCATGGCTTGGCACTTCTTTGTTGATAAGAACGAGGACTTTGTTAATGTGCAGGTTTGATGTTCATGCTGAGTGTAAAAAGCTGCATGATGTTAATACCTTAAAATTTTCTTAGTTTGGATTTTAAAGTTTCCAAATTACAATATCAGACACGCCTTATAAATGTCTTGATTGATGTACTTTTCCCCTTTAGAGTTGGAAATGGTCTTTATTATTGGGGCTGAGTACAAGTGAGAAATCTTAACCGTTATGTTTTATGTTTAAGAATAATGCTATAGGGGTTTCCAGATTTAGGTTTCAAATTGTCATTAATGGCATTGATTGAGTACTTGTGATTGTTCATGAAATAAATATCTATTAAAGAAGTAATTTGGGACCCCAAATTTAAATGTTCTGGTCATTGTTTTGATAGAGAGGGATTCACATAGTTTCTGATCAAGTTTACAAGTTGTCTTATTTCTTTGTAAGAATACATTTATTTTTGTTCATACAAAGTAATGGATTTAAAAAATTAGAAATGATGTCAATTACTTCATATTTCGATAACGCCCCTGATTATTCCTCTCTAGGTGTTAACAATATGCCATTTTTATTTCACTTCTGTATTGTTTATCTCATATCAATTTGTAATAATATTTACTTTCCAACTATGACCTCTTTATTTACTTTACTATATAAGAGATACGAAGAAGGAAATAGGGATGAGAAGATAATTTATCATTATAATTAAATTTCAATGAATCCTTACACATTTTTTTGGCACAAGCCAAGCATAAAAAATTGTTGAAGTTTCTTTTTAAATCCTTATGTAATCAAATGTACCTTCTTCGCTCATATGTCAGGTTGCTGAATGATAACTCGGTGGATGGGAGAGTACCAGAGGAACTTTATTTAATTGGTGTCCACGGTGGAGTTATTGAGTATGTGATACTTTGGTGATTGCTTTATTCATTTCCAGTTTGTTTCATTTTTCATGTATTGAGAAATCTCTACAATCCAAAAATATGTTGGACGTTGATTGCTTCTTTTTTTGATTTTTTTTTTCAGTTAGTGCTCAGGGTATCTACTTATCTTCTTATAAGGTCATATATTTATTCAGTTAACTACTTAGTACCTTCAATTTGTCTTCTTATGAGGTCATACTGGTACTTTCTTGAGTATGAGCTCTAAAACAAAATAATATGATACAGAGATAAATCTTTGATCATTAAAGTTAAGTCTCTTACTTTTGCCTTTTATATCTCCTTCATTGCTTCTTTTCTTTTTAAGGTCCATTCTCTTTATCAATTTCACAAATTTATAACTTGGAATTTTATTTAAAACGGTAAAGCTGGGGTGCAGATAAACAAGGAGTGTCTATAGTAATCGAGATGTTCGCACTCAGTACTGCATGGGTACTTATACTTGCCAAACTGGCACCACCCTTGGTGATTTGGGGTTAAACTTTAATTGCCAACATTTTACGTGATATGGATGGAGTTTTCAACTTCAAAATTCAAAAAGTGACATTTGCAGTAATCAAGTTCTTCAACTTTTAACGACAAATGGAGTCTGCTTGAAAAATGTGATGGTTGAATTATTTTTGATGTTCATAGAAATTTGGCTCGGATTTCTCCTCAACTCAAATGAATTAACGAACAAAACTTTAGCTCCACTCCCAACTACTTGAGGTCAACCATTATTGACAAGTAACTATAACAAATATTTTTTTTTTTTCAAAAACTTGATATGGTTCACTTACATAATGTCTTGAATAGAAAAAGGGAAGAGTATAAAACATGATTTGTCCACAAGTTGAGGTCACTTATTTTGCTATTAGCCTAAAAGCAATAGTCACATACTTAGAGTGTAATACACAAATCGGTAAAATCTCAACACTACCCCCCCTACAATGTATATTCATTTGTTTTTCTGTGTAAAATTTGATCATTGCACAACAATCTACCATCTTCTTATTATATTTTAATTTATTAATTGTATGTACACATTTATTATTAAAAAATTGAATAATCCCGCCGCAACGCGCGGGTTTGTATCTAGTTTTTTTAGCTGAATGAAGTAAAAAAAAAAATTTTAAAAAATTTAAAAAAAATATTAACTTTTATATTAGTAATATTAAATAAATTTACAAAAATTTTGAATTTTTTTAGAGGGGTAAAATAATAATGTTTTGTCATTCAGATATTTCAGACATGTCAATTATCAAACAGCTTTTTTTCATTCAGATTCAGATTCAGATTCAACTCATTCAAATTCAAATTCAGCTTATTCAGATTCAGATTCATTCAGTTTTTATCAAACACCTCATTATGCTACATTTGTAATAAAGGTGAAAATGGAATTACTCATTCGTATGTAATAAAAAAAAATTGTACTTCCTCCGTTCCTTAATATAGGTCGTTTTAGAGAAATATTTTTGTTCCTAAATATAAGTAGTTTGAGAATTTCAAGTAAGCATTAATTGCTTAGTTTCCAATATTAGCCCAAATAATAAATATAACTTTGGTTCTCTCACTATTTTGTACCCAATAAATAACACTCTTTTTTTCCAATACAAGAGCAATATAGACAATTGATAGTATATTTAATGTTTTACAATCATTTCCTTAATACTTGTGCACAACTCTAAAACAACCTATATTAAGGAACGGATGGAGTATTTAGTTGTGATTATAATTGATTGAATCATTCTCATTCCTCCCAAATTTATGGATTTTATTACCGGAAGAAAGAAGAGTATGGAATAACTAATTTTAACTACAATGAAATGAATCATTCAACTCTCCATTCTATTTTTTCAATCCAAACGTAACATTAAAATATCTCCTAGTTATAAAACATTTGTGCATGGCAGCAAAGTTAGCATAGAAGCTAGATGATAAAAGGATTTAATTGTTTGCCTTCCTCCAGGTCTGTGATCACTTTTTAGACATTATTTAAAATTTCAAGTGAATCAGAAACGTCACACGACTTTTTAATATTTTTACATAAAAACTGTCGCTATAAATGCTACAACGATAATTTTTACCATCGCTATACATCTAAAGCGACACTTATTCCACCAAGAATCCTCCTTGGTAAGTAAAACTTGTTGTGACAATAAGAGGAATTATAACCCAGGGTCACTTGAGCCCTTGCATCTAAAGAGGGCTTAAAGCCTTAAAGTACTTTTCCAACACATTGTAACTCACAACACGCAACTCCTTGCATATACTTTGCTCCACTTCCACAGTTAGTAGCTGCATATCATATGTGCTTGTTAAAATTGAATAATTGGTAGACTTTAATGGCACAACTATTTCCCTTTTCCATGAGGAAATGTAACATTTTGAATTACAAATGAGGCCCAAAATCAATTTCATGAAATTTATAAATGACTATTCTCCCCATGCAAGGAGCTTTTCAGATATTTGTCATCCCTATAATTTGAATACAAAGGAAGTTCAAGGGCCGTTTCTGCGACTTTCCTGTCTTCATGAATTTTTGCTACCAGGCTCTCAAGGGATGGGAAATTAGCCTGTCATATTGCAACAGACTATCAGCAAGTGAATACAAGGATAAGAGGGGAAATGAATCTTTGGAAAAAAAAATACACATTGTAATGGTTTTGTTATACCTCAGGCCGTATGTATCCAACAATAGCAAGACGTAATTCTTCACCATAGAAATCCTCGTCAAAGTCGTGTAGTAACCATGGCTCCTAAAACCATAAACAACTTTTTGAAATTAAATGGAGACTTGCTTAAATTTAACCTTAATAAAAAGTCCACAACACACTCACAATCGTCTTCTTGGTGTTGTCAAAATAAGGATTCCAACCAATGCTCATGACCATCTTGTAAACACCTCTCATTGATAATCCAGCCCAACCAAAATATACACCTGAGGGGTGTTCTGAAAGGATGTTTGAGTAGCTTTCTGCGGATAGATTAGCTGAAATAGTGAATACAACTAGTTAAAACTGAACTTTGTGAGAATGAGCATAAGAGGAAGAAAATGAAATATGAGGTCCAAACCATTGCCAGACAAATGTTAAGACCTCATGATCTGTCAAAAACAACCATTTAACTATCTTTGTGCAACACTGAAATGGAAGAATTCATAAAGCAACTACTTGTCAAAAAAAACAAAGTAGATTTTGAAATGTGGAAATCAACTTAAGCGAGATGCAATTGATGAAAAATTGTGATCTCACACCAATAGCATTTAGATAATTATATGTCAAAAATGTCAATCCAACTGGCAGCTTGGTAAAACAATAAAAAATGGCAGCTTGGAAGACAAAAGGTAATGAATACTTTGTAAAATTCAGGCACCTGTAGGTATTCCAAGCACCTTTGAGCCACGTCCAAATCCTTTGATAACAGGACCACCAATATACCAAGGTTCTATTGGTAATGTACTATATATCCCTGCAATTCAGAATAATAACTTTGATGAAAATGTTGACACAGAAACAACATTATCAGAATATGGTCGAAAAGGTGACAGATGTTTACAATCTTGAAATGGAGGTAAGCCCCACTTTTCAGGCCGTAGATCAAGAAGAGAATTGATCACCTCATCTGCTGAAGTGTAAAGATGGGACTGTTTTGGAAGAGATGGTACGGCAACAACATTCATTCCAGCAGCCTTACCAGCCATAACACCTGGTCTGACATGACATAAAGCATTGCCCTTATACAAATTAAAACTTTCTCACCACATAAAGTACAGAACATCATGCTAATTCCAGGCTCAGCGGAATCAAAGATGCAGTCATCTTGATTAAGATGTCAAATGAACGAATACATAAAATCTCAAGAATTAGATGAAGTAAAAGCTGCAATCAAGAAATGATATATCACTTGAGATTTCGCACTCTAGAGTCTCAGGATAAAACATGGGGGAGCTATCAATATAAAAAAAATATGGAGGTACTATTTCCACAAGTAAAAATTTAGTTTCACAAGGTCCGCCCTCATGAGTGTGGAACCCATATACTGTTCCTAATACTCTCTTTGTCAGGTTTAGTAGTCCTCTGTTCCCTTTCCAGATGTTCAAACATGTCCTCTTAGTTCTTAGCTTATTTAAATATTTTCATTTTATCATTATTTTGAGAGAAAATTACCACAAGTAGAATCCACTATAGTCTTTATATCAGGATCAGATAATAATCTATGCAGGAAGAAACGTGTCCGGCAATCTTCGTAAATAGAGCAGGAACTGCAAGGAATACATGATTTATTTGTGATATGTTCTCCATATATGTACAACTTGGTTAATTAATCAAACAAATTTGTTGGTCAGAAATAATTTCAATATTCTGTTTATGCAAAGGTTGACCCAAGTACCAAACTGCACTTAATTTTAATACAAACAAGAACATTAAAAGCCAAAATTTAGCTTTTCTACATCTTAAAACGAAACCTGACATTCAAATAAGCATAAGATTTTAAGATGCAGGCAACTTATTATCCAACATAATTTCATAAGACGAGAAGGTTTTTCAACTTTGAAGAACCAACAAAACTAAAAGAGTATATATCAGCAGAATATACTTTTCCAAGAGCTTTCCCTATGCTGCTTAAATTGAAGGACACTTCACTTTTGTAATGAAATAAAAGTAAATAAATAAATAAACTCACAGTGAATCTTCAATGATGAGACAGTTGGAAGGGTCAATTTTAAGCTTTTTAGCTGCTTCAAGGAATCTTACAAGAGCAAAATGTTCATGGTTAAGCATAATCCATGTCATAATTGGACAAGAAACTATCAATAATGATGAATAGAAGTTTTGACATGTTCTATCTCACATTTCAGGAGATGGCTTCCCTGCTGAAACTTCATCACCCCCAATTATGACATAGAAGGATTCTTTCCAGCCTGTATAATAAAAATATAAGCAAATGTGTTCAGAAACAACAAAGAAAAAGCAAACCTTTTCTCATGGCATGTTGTACTGCCATTAGCTTATTTCTAAGTTTAGGTGAACAAAATGATTCAATGTACACTACCCTATTTGATTTTTATTGTAACATGATTTAAGGTTCCTAAACAAAACTACCTGGTTGATAAGAGATTTTAGTTTCAATGTTGTCCCTGGGAGAGTTTGAAGCCAATGCCATACGGACACCTTTGGCCCTAAAATGTTTAATCAACCGATTGGCACCTGGAAGAGCTTTGATAGTGCACCACCTACCACGTCAGTTGTAAATAAACAAATTCAGAAAAAGTTTCACTTTTTAAATTAAGATTGAATATTAAAAAATACCTACAAGCAGATATATAAAATGATATAAAGAAATACTTTCACATGATCAAACAATGAACATTCAAATTTAGTATTCCCTACGTTCCAAAAAAAAAAGAAGAAGTCCCATTTGCAAAATTTTCGAATATTATAAGAATGTATTTTTGTTCCATATTTACCCTTAAATTAATAACTTGTTAGTTTAGTAATGGTGGCATGATAATGAAATCATGATGGTAAACTCGAGGACTTTGTCATTTATACTACTATCAATAAAAGAGGACTTTTTGTGGAGAAAAAGAAATTGCAAATGAGACTCTTTTTATGGAACAGAGTAACAAACGTCTCAAGCAAGTCCATATTATGAGAAATACAATTTCTATTCTAGACTGGTTGAAACAAAGATTATAACACAATTACATAACTGACGTTCAAAGAGTCACTAAGAAGAGGTGGATAACAAAGCACAAAGAATTGAACAACACTAATAAGATAACTTTGAGACTTTCTTATTTGACTTGAAGTTCCCCTAGGATAAGGCTCACTAAACTGAATTTAGAGAACTACAACTTTGAGAAACCAAAACAACACTAAATGACATTAAGCATCCCTACCATAGAGTCATAATTTTTTTTCATTTTAAACAGACATTTGACACAATAGCTATGTTACAGGTGGGATGCCTAAGGAGTTGGCTAATCTTTGTTCAGGTGAATCCTCCAAGGTCTGCTGCAAATAATATATTTGTGGTTGGAAGGGGGAGATAGAGTAAACTTGGATGAAAATTCATTCATTGTATTTAGAAATGAAGATTCTTACATTGATAACTACCTCACATTCTGTCGCTCAACAGTTATCATTAATTAAAAAATTTCTGAAACTTTTTATTCAATTTGCTAGTAGAAATACGATATCTATGTAGAAAATGAAAAAATGATAGTGTGTGTTAATTACTGATTGGAGAACATTGGGGTGATCTCTGAAAGTAATTCTTCCACAGATATGGAAAGCCCATAATCTTTCACAATTGCAGCTGCAGCTTCTGCTGGTGTTTTTCCTACTATTCTATGAGCTCCTCTCCCATCCCATTGCTTCCCATGCTTCACCAAGTAAACTTTTAAAACGTCACTTACAATGCCATCTGTTACAGAATTTAGATAAATAATACTAACAATTAACGAAGAAAAACAATCAAATCATCATGAAGGGATGAACAGCAGAAGCCCCACCTGTGTTAAGAAGAGTACCATCCAAGTCAAGTATAACACAAGAAACTAACTTCTCCAAAGGATTTGCCATTGACACTGCCAAAAAAAAACGCCCAAAACAATCCTCTTGGCTGTAAACAATAGCCGCCTCGAAAAGATTATAAGAAATGGAAATGAGCTAATTCCAATCAATACCATAATCTGTAAACTAACTTTCTGAAGTAATTGTTGAAAATATCGTCCTACCCATATTGTGCAACCAACAAAAACCCAGAAAAGAAAAACAATTACTAATTTATGTCTTTACCCAGAAGCAGAAAATTCCCAATTTTCCCAAACTATTCAAATGGGCAATAAAATCGTAAACAAAGCTAAAGAACAAGATGAATGGATAAGCAAATTGAATACGAGAAGTTATCATACCGTTAATTTGAGCTCTGTTTGGGATTGGGTGCATGAAAATTAATTTCCTGAAACAAGTTTGTTTAGCTTGAGTAAACTGAGTAACCAAAGTATCCTCTCTCGTTGTATCCGTCGGAAAGGAGAAAGGATTGTACGGGTTTTGTTTTGTGTGGACAAGACAAATTATGAAATTCCATTGGATGTCCAATAATAATTTGCAACGGAAGCTCAAATTTTCAGATTGTCCCGGAATTTTATATTTTCCTTTTTCTTCCGCCTAATTTTTTTTTTAAAAAAAATTAGTGTTTCTGAGTTTCGAGAGTAAAACTGGTTAAATATATCTTTTCCATTCTACTAGATTTCGATTTACAAATATTTTTACAGTTAATTTATTGAACTATAAGTTATTTACAAAAAATAATTTTACTGTCTATGTCTATGAACGTAACAATCCCGACAGATCTATGTGTCACGACAAGGAAAGAAGCTTAGTTGGATACTAATTAAATTAAATTATTCTCAATTCTATAATAAATAGTTAAATAAAATATAAATCAAATTAATATACATAACAAATAATTAAATTAAATAATTAATTAATAATAAAATAAATTAATGAATTCATATTTTTTTAATTTTTAAATATTTTAATTTTATTTTAAAAATATAAAATTATCTAATATTTTAAAATAGAGGAATTATTATTATTATTAATCTTAAAGTTTGAATTGTATAATGGCTAATAAACGTGTAATATATATAGAGAGAGAGAGGGAGAGGGAGAGAAGAAAAAAGGATCACATGGGAGAGAAGAAAAAAAGGATCACATTACATGAATTTTATAATTCCTCTTCTTATGTGAAATAGTAAATCTTTGTGCAATTAAATTTATTTGTGGAAATATCGATTCTTATTGTGAAATATCAATTGATAATAGCTTTCTATATCTATTGATGTATTAGAACCCAAGTATAGTTCATTGCCATTTGTAAAAATCCTTGGACGTATGTGATGTAGTTGCAGCCTTAATTTGTCTATTGAAGAAGGTATGCAAACTATATGACTAGGGACAAATACAGCTAAAAACTTGCAATTAAGCTGATAAAAAATTATGTGGAACTTCAATAATTAAATCAAATTAATTTGGTCAGAAAGTTTGCAATTCACTGAATCCATTGGTGAAAAATGATGCTATTTCTATGATGCAAATGATAGACGAGGGAGGGGGAACAACACGCTAAACAGAGCATGAAACCCACACACTCATGGAGTTCTTCAGGCAAAGCAAGTGATTCACATTTTTTATGTTGCTTCATACACATTTGCTTTTCTAGAACGCTCTGAGTAGCATTTACACGAGCACTGCTATATTTGTTATGCCCTTGTACTAAATTATCAAGATTCAAGAAGACCCAATTGTCAATTTTCATGCCTCTGAATTCTTGCATATATTTCTGGGCTAAGTCATCATTTTGGAGAAGCTCATGCAGATTCTTATCAGCTGTGTTTTTTTTTATTTGAGATCTGCATAGTGTTCAGAAGATATTAAACTAGAGAGTTAACAATTGAAACATTCAAACTAATCAAATTATAATTTAAAATATAATTTCAAACTCAAATTTGACATGAATTTTTATAATTTTAATTGAGAGTCATCACGCTGTATATTGCGAATAGGTATTATTTTCAACCGAACTATAATTATATGCATATACAAAAAAGTGGAATTAAAAATGAGTTATACTTTAATTTATTTTATTTTACAGGTTGATTGCAACTCGTCACAATTAGTAACAACAAAAATGGTGTAAAAAATGTGACCTTTTCTAGAAGAGGAATTCGGAGGGGGCATGACTGGTACATTTATGGTGGGATGTACAGAAAAATCGATTGACACTTTTGCCTGGTTTTCAAAATGTGTCTTCTGTTGTTGCTGAAGAAGCTCAACTTCTGGTAGGGTAAAACGCCGTTCCAATGCATCCAAAGCTCGTTTCTTTTGATCTTGATTATTCATATCACTCGTCATCTTCAGCTTCGACTGTTTAATTTGGAAGAATTTAAGGGTTTTATCTTGGCTCTTCTGCATTTGGGAATTTGGATTCCGTACCTACCATATTTTGGTGGCATATATGTCATTTGCTAGTCAATATTAAACAAAACTCCCGCCTATACAGACACCCTTACTTTCCCAAAATCACAGGTAGAGAGAGAAAGGGGATGGAAACAGATGAAGCTCAAAGAGTGGTTCCATTTCAGCTTCAATTCGACAAACCAATCGCCTCTCAGGTATTATATATTGTATGTATAGACATTTTTATACTTAAATTTATTTTTTTCCCCATATTTATCATCACATTCTGCGATTTTGGCAGATTAAAATAGCTGAATGGAACCCAGAGAAAGATTTGCTGGCCATGGTTACAGAGGACTCCAAGATTCTCCTTCATCGCTTCAATTGGCAGCGACTATGGACTATCTCTCCAGGTTTCTCTCTCTCTAACTCTCTTTATATATATATATATATATATATATATATATATATATATATATATATATTGCTTATTTCATTTGAGCACGATAAATGAACTGACAGTGAATGTGTTAAATTTAATGTTACGCCAATACACTGAATTTGATTGGTGGGACTCATATAATTCTGTTTTTGTTTTGCTAGATTTGTGTTTGAAGATAAATGAACTGAACTGAACTTCATGTTAATACTGAAGCATCTGGAAAGTTGTGTTCAAGATGTTTGATGAATTTACTGTTTGAGAAGTTGGTTCTAACCCAACCAAGATAATAAGTAAAAAGGGAATCTTTAAGCAAGTTATTGATAAATTAGTCTGTATCTTTCTTGCAAGTCAATTTTTGAGAATGGTTATGGCCATTAAGTACTAAATCACTGGATTTCTACCACTTTTTAGTGTTTACTCTGAGGTCATTGAAAATGAGGGTGATAATTGTTGGTACTGTTGTGTTCTTTCTTACATTTGACAAAGGCATCTAAGGGGTTGTTGCTTACTTGCTTTTTTCTCAGCTTTATTCTAGATCTACTATCGTATCTGTCAGACAGCCAGAATTTTCTTGGTTGTATTGAGGGTTTTCATTATATTTTGCAGTTTAACTCATTGGCAGTGAGACTTATGCAAAGTGCTTGAACCCTACCTTAAATTTTGCGAAAATTGAAGGAAATTCTTGCTGCCTTAAAATTGTGGGGATCTGTGAGATTCAGATAGAGTTTCTCTCAATCTCTTATTTAAACTACCTTTCAGGTCCTTTACAATGCTAGACAGTAAATATGATAACAGTCTGCCTGTGTTAAAGTGCACAAAAATCATTGATATGCTAATCCTAACATAAATGGGGAGCTAAACTGATTAAAATTGATCATATTCTTGTTTAAAAAGCTAAATACTTAAATGTCATTTATCTATTCTTAAATATACAACTGCAAAAGTGCAACAAGTGAAGTAATTAGTGATTATGGATTGATGGGTTATCCTGAATGTTGTCTAGGAAAGTGCATAACATCTTTGTGTTGGCGTCCTGATGGTAAAGCAATAGCTGTTGGGCTTGAAGATGGGACAATTTCATTGCACGACGTTGAAGTGAGTTGGTTTGAAGAGTTTCAACATGCTTTTTGATTAATATGTATGGTTTCTAATGTATTATTGATCTGGAACTCATTCAGGAACCCAATTTAATTCGATATAAACAAAGTAGCACCAAACTACCTTTTACTTTTTTCAGCAACTGATAGCTCTCTACACGAATCGTCGTATCCAAATAAAGAAGATGGAATCAGAATATTATGTCGATAAATCATAAAACATTATGATCATCAGATCATGTACATGATTTAATTGGATGTAAGTGCAATTATGTCAATAGCATAGCACGAAAATCATGATCTGTACAATATATTGATTACATAATGTTGTAACTGAACTCAATTCAACGAAGTTGTCACAACTACTTGGAATCAACTACATAATCCTTTTCCTCCATCCTACTGCATCTAGGACTAATCCGCAATTTATGACTCCAAATAGCTTTACCAATTTCCCGCCTTCAGACATGACTTAGCTGTTTAGATGACATGCAAATCAGCCATCACAGTCTAATTGACAGAGCGGAGCAAACTTTTTAAAGTTATTGCTTACATCTCAGATTCTTTTTCCTTTTATCTTTGTTGTACTTTACCTATTGATATGAAATATATGGCAAACTTATCGCCCTGCACGGGTTCTTATTTCGTAATCTTTTTTCCTACTCTTTTAAATGTATGACTATGGAAAGCAGAATGGAAAGCTGTTACAAAGCATGAAGTCCCACGCTGCTGCTGTTGTGTGTCTGAACTGGGAGGAAGACGGACAAGAAATTGCAGTATGGATTTCTGTAACCACTTTTATTTCATTTGTTTCTCACAGGCCATGTGTGATGTGACATTGTGAAATTGATGAATTTATTTGAAGAATATTTATGCCAAAGGTTTGTTGGCACTTAGTCAACTACTCCTAGTACTCTTGGTTAAGTGAGAACTTACTAGGTAATGGCATTCAAATGAATTGTGGATTTGTAGGTCTTTTTAATTGTTTCCACGCTCATTTGACCTTTTAAAAAGTGGCATGTTTAATATACTTCTGCCTACGAGGATCTAACCTTATAAGATTTCCAACACTTGAGCTTACATGTTTAGAGGACTAACTTGAGTTAGACAGTTTCTATGTACGAAGTTGTTGCTTGAAAAGTTCCATATATTTAACATTTGCGCAGAGATGTTTTTAGATCTCGACGCCTCTTTTTTTTATCAGATGCTAAACATATGCTTGCTTAGTAATTAGTGTACATCTTCCTGGTAATTGGAAGAGCTATATTCTTTTCTTTGTTCTCTCTTGTTATTTGGTAATTCTCTATCCCTATGAATTCAGGATGGCTGTGGTAGCATTTCGACTTATGAAGATCGCACTTCACGTTTCTTTCCTCCTCCTCCAAGAGTGCCTAGGATGCCTGGGCTGGTGCCTGGGGATACTGGATTTATGGATGATAGTGAAGATTCATTGCGAGAGCTATCAAATTCTTCACATCAACGATTTAACATCCTATGCAGTGGGGACAAAGATGGCATCATCTTCTTTAGTATATTTGGCATATTTCCAATAGGAAAAATAGTAAGTTAATTATCATGAACTGGGAACTAATTACATATACATATTAAAATTTTCTTTATATATATATATAAATATATGTGTGTATATATATACATATATATGTATATATATATATATATATATATATATATATTCTATTTGACTTTTTTGTTCAAAATCGTCTCATATGTTTCTTTTTGTATGTGGATTACTTCTATGACATTGTGCACCAGAATATCCACAATGTATCTGTTTGCTGTCCACTTACGGACAACCATGTTGCTTACCGACTTTTTGATGCTTCTATTTGTAAGGTACGTTCACCTTTATGTTGATGATTCTATGTATGTATAGCTTTGTATAACCATATGATGCTAACTATTGAACGGCCAATTACAGAGCCAGTAATGATTTAATTTTCTGTTATATCTTTTGTATATATTCATAAACTATATGCTAGTATAAATTTATACAATTTATATATATGGCAATCCTCTAAAGGAGTGTAACGATGCTGAAGTAGTTGCAAAACTTGAATGAGCATGCATCACTAACAAGAGTTATATTATATGCTATGAAACATTGCAGTTGCAAGAAATTCATTTCGAGGCTCCAAACACTAATATGTTTTACTCTATTCAAATCTAGATGACAACAAAATTACTTTCTTTTTAATAATATTTCTATAAATTTTGGAATTGTTTTGCATAGTTCTCTTTTACTCTTTTGTTTCTCAAGATAATTCCAAAATGAGGTGAAAATTCTTCAGATAATATGTACCTCAAGTCCTCAACAGCGTGGTAATTTCTATGAAGGATCTAATGGTTATATTGTTCTAGGGAAAGAAATTCGCAAAAATGAGAAGTGCATATGGATTTTTTCAGAGAAGGTTCTTAGCTGTGCAGATTTTCTCTTTGATTGTGGAATATGGGTTTTTGGAAATTTGGAACTTTCTAAGAAACTGATACCTTGTCTTTTTGGATATACCAGTCTCCAGAAAATGATGAATTATTATTGTGAATAATTGATTTGGTTCCAAACTGTTGATATGTTCCTCTTACTCATTTTCATGTATATTCGTGATCTTCCTCTTTTTGGTTTTTTTAAATGAAATTTATACCCAGACTTTTTTTCACCTGAAATAAAGTTACTGGCAGAATAAAGCTTTGGTCATTTCATCTTTTAACTTCTATTTTGCCTAACATTATCCTCAACAAAATTAGAAGAGATGGCGCTGTGTAATTTATCCATTATATGGATAAAGACATAATCTAGCAGTTGAAAGACAGACATGAAAGAAGCTGTATAATATTACAATGATAAGAAATTTGATTTCTCCTACTGCATTATTCAAGAGTAATCTGATGTCAGTAATGTGTGGGTGGCACTTGTCCCTAGGTGGCTTTATCAACAGATCTTTGTCATTTGATAGTCATGTGCTCAGGGAAACTCTTTCACGATATGGTTGGACCAAGCGACGGAAGAATGCCTGAACATTATTTACTTGGTTTGCATTGCTTAATGCTTGACACTTCAATATTTTGGAAGAGGTAATACAAACTGCAGATATTTGAATTTCTGATAGATCCTTCTGTTCTTATGGCTTGTTTAACTTTTTAGTAAACTGATGAAGTTATCATGCCTAAATTTATTGTTGTTTTTAAGACGCTGTGATTGAAAACATCTATTATTCAAGTGGGAACATATAATTTCATACACTTATTCTAGTTAAGGTCAAACTACAATCAAGGAGACACGAAATCAAAAATACTATTAAGTGACATTTTTCAGTTGGTATTATATTGAAAAAATAATGACAATTGATAATGACCTTATGAGGAGAATGGAGGGAGCATTAATGATTGTCATGCAAGATTCTCTTAAAAAATAGAACAAGAGATTGTAACCATGTAAAAAGTTTCATTCTCCTACACTGAAGTTAATTCCTTTGTGACACAGCTGTCACACACTGGTGAGATCCGTGAATAGGTGTGACCTCGGTTTGATGATCAACCTGTGTGTGTTCCCCTTCTAATAAATCTTTCTTTTTAGTTTGTTAGATGTTCTTTTAAAAAGGTGTTATGCTCTGTCTCTGAATATGGGCGTGTTCTCTTAGATGACTTTATGTTGGTTTCCTCATGTTACTCATCAAAAACGAAAATTGTTCTCTTCCTTTTTTAATCATGACATGCAGAATGTTTCATTCCAATATGTCCCTTTTAATAATATAGTTCTAGTTGTTTTTCATCAAATTTCATTCTTGGTCTTATATGATGCGAATGATTGTGCTACTAAACTTGTTTGATATTATTTTATAGTGTTATGTTGTTTTCAGCTTGTAATGTATTTAAGAACTATAGTTGACATTTTGCATATCATAACTTTACTGGCATGAAACAAGCACACTAATGATAATGATAAGACTTCTCTATCTGATTAATTTATTTTTTATAGTACCATCCAAATTTTGAGGCTTCTAGTTAATATAATCACCAATTGTTAGCTGGCACCGAATTTGTTTACTTTTTGCCTACCTTGCAACTGTAGGAAAAATGAGCTTCACCAGGTAGCCCAACAAGCTTCTAACATTGAGGATTTAACTGAAGTCATCAGGTCATCACTATCCGTCATGTGTAAGCAATGGTCTGACGCCATGCGTACATTTCATGAGAAATTTGATTCTCTATCTACACTGATTGTTGACCATGGTAAATGCTAAACAGATCACAATAATATACTTGCTTTAATTAGCTTTCTTATCTGTTCATATTTGCAACCCATTTGTGTATAGGACTCGATTCAACTCCCCAAGAGGAGTTTCTAAGCCTTCTTTGTGGTGCTCGGACAAGTCCACCAGTTCATCAATTTCTAGTTAATTCTCTTGGTGAAGCGGTATATTCTCCTTTTTGTGAGTCATTCAAATTATTGAATGAAAGCGAGATAATAAGTATGACTCTATCAGTTTAATTTTGATTAGGGTCTCAAGCGGGTGGCAAAGGTGGTTTGTAGTACTGGAAAAGAGCTTCAGCTTATTGTTCTCGATCATTTACAGGTGCACTTGCACGTTCTATCTGCAGTTACATGTAATATGTTTTGAATACACTTTCTTGGGCATTTCTTATACAACTATCAGATTAATTAGTAGATCCATCACATGACTACATCAGTATGCTCAAGGCTTCCCTAAACTCGATATGAAACTGTGACAAATGACCACTAGTTCATCTGCATTTCCTCACTAATGGTGTTTATTATGTACTTTAAGGAGAATTTATTTTCCTCAATCTTAATTCTTAATCTTTGTTTGTGCTTCATTTTGACATAACCTGGTATCAGTTGTTTTATGTTTGTGCCTCGTTCATTAGGAATATGAAGAATGGTTCACAGATTGGAAAAAATAAATAAAACCTCAAGTTAATGTGCAGACCCAACAAATGAAGAACAATGGGAACCTAGTATTGTGTCAGATAATACTCTTAAATTATCTGGTATAAGTGAATGGAATTATCACACAAAACATGCCATTCAATGCAACAATGCAACAATCATTAGTTTTATGGAACTATATGTTGTTTTCAGTTGTAAAGTTTGATTGTTTCCAATCAACTAGGGATCATTGGAACTATACGCTTGAAATGCCTATATTTGTTGAGCTTTGCATCATTGCATATATATTTCAGTATCGATGGAGAATTATTATTGTGACATGACATGTAGTCGAGTCCAAGTCTTTATTATATTTTATTTGAGAAGATTTAAATGTTATTGTTAAAATATTGATTGGAGTAAATCGCCATCTTTGAACCGGATGAGATCTTGTATGAACAAAATATTGTAAGGAAATTAAATCAAAGTTCATCATCTTTAGTGTTGAAGCTGACAACATTAATGGAATATAAGATTTGTTCGTCATAGTGATAAATACAGGCTTATTTACTTTTCAGTACTGTTTGTTATTTTTCACCTCTCTAATAGTTATTGGTGTATTCCTCCTACTGAAACTTGCAACTTATATCTTTTTGTGTTCCCATGAGTTTATTTTTTTTGTTTTTAGTAACACCATCAGAAGTTTAATATCTCTGAATTCCAGCCTGCTGCTGAAATTATTGCATTTAGAATGGGAGAATTGAGAGGCCTCTCAACATGGCGTGCACGTTATCAAGGTATTGGCTTGGATAAGGCATTAATTGATAATGCAACAGAAAAAGCTGGTACCTTTCTCGTACAAGTTGAACGGTTTATGGGTGTTCTTTCCTCTGCAGTGCAGCAGGTATGCTCTTTTGCTGTATATTTTTCCTATTATTCCCTTCTTTTGGGTAGGAGTCGTAACCCTCTTAGAGTAACCCCCCCACCAAAAAAAAGACGAAAAAAAAACAACTACGGTTTTCCATTTCTTGTGAAAATCATTGTTCACTTTATCCATTGTCCTCTATTTATACATGTTTAGTCTTCTTATTGTAGCCCTGTTGGTATAAAAAGTACTGTCAAGATTGTGTTGTTGCTTTTCTGTCAGTATTTGTTGTTAATATTTTGTTCATATTCTCTTATTAAACAACTGTACTCGAAGAAATGTAAACACCATTGTACTTTGAGGTTTGAAACTAATTGCAGTTGTGAAGTGGAAATGTAGTTATTTTGTCGTTCGACATTTTGCGAATGCCATTTGATGGTTCAATGTTAATAAATCCATGTGCATACCAGAAATTCATTTGAACACAATTTGTTTATCATGGAGTCAATTAAATATTGTTTCAAAAACTCTACTCTCATTGTTTGAATGACTAGACTGACAGGTGAAACTGGGAAATGTTCCAAAATCCCCAACACCTGTACTCGTGGTAGTGTTTTCATTCTTTCCAGAAACATAATTTCCCTTTTTATTTAATTCCTTCTTGTGTATTTTTTTTTTCTGAGCTTCTGTTAGAAATTTAACTAATCAAAAGTATGTAGCTGAAATTTTTGTTCAGCCACTGTTTATCTGAATGCAGTTCTAGTATACCTAAGAATGGTTTGGAATGAAGTTTTGGTCAAATATATATAAATGGTTATGTATGCCTTTGGATATAACTCCGTCCTCCTGGGTTTGTCTTTAATTTCTCTATCTTTCTTGCAGTTCTCAAATTTCTTTAGCTGGCTCTTGAAGTCTGTGAAGATATTGATGTCTGAACCAAGTGATCAACTTCTACCGTTCAGTAGGTTTGGCATTTGTAAATCTTTCATAAAAAATTTATGTGATTGCAAGCTTTTGAAATTGTTAATGTTCATTTACTTCTTGGTTTTTGCAGTGAACTTGTTATTATATTCTTGAAATTTCTGTATGATCAAGATCCTGTTAAGCAGTTGCTGGATTTCTCTGATGTAGATCGCAACATTGAAGTTGACCTGTAAGTAGTTTTCTGCTACAGGGAACTTGTGTCAGATGATGGAATCATCATTGGCATGCTTGCATAATATTTAAATTTTATTTTTTGCTAAATAAAAGTAAAACATGCATAATATTTCACTAACACAATATTCACTTCATCTTTGTTTTCCTTTTCAATCCTTATACACCAATTAACAGAACCTGAAATCCCATTGAGATAGATTAAATGTTATTCAACTAAGGGAGCTAGGGAATCAAGTTTCAAGTGCAAGTCTTATTGTTAAATATTGGCTCCCATTTGGTTTGTCAGTGGGACCCTCAATAAAGGCATGCACACCTTAGTCTTGGAATAAGTAACTTCATCGCCCACATTGTCAAAGGAAATCTTCTTGTTTGAAATTGGCTCCATGAAATGTGGAATTTTATCTCCTCCCATGAACTATAAAAGGCACCCATCCTCAAAAGCTTAGATGCACCAAAGCAACGAGTTAGAAAAGCTTAGTGAGAGCAAATAGAGAGTGTGAGGGTGTAGAGAGAAAATAAATAGTTAGTATATTTCTCGGTTGAGAGTTTGTATTCTTCATATTATTTTCATAGTGAATTTCTGATATCTCTACCCGTAGTTTTTTTCCTGTTGGGTTTCTATGTAAAATTCTTGTGTTATTATTTTATTTCATATAGAAAGTGTGTGTTGATCTTAGTGTTTTGTGTGCCTTATTACTCAACAATTGGTTTCAGAGCATTTGGTTCACGCCATTGATGTTTAGGAAAGTGGTTCAAAAGGCAGTGTCTTTAAGAAAGGTGGTTATTTAATTAGTCACCGTTGCAAAACCACGGAAAGACTCCACTTGACTTGCACTTACGTGGCTAATTGATACGATCTGTTTATTGAGAAATCTCGCAGGTCACAAATACAAAGATTGACAAACACAAGTATGAGATACGATGTTGAACCATTTGATGAAAAGTTAAATTTTAGTATTTGGCAGAGTATGGTTAAAGATTTATTTGTTCAACAGGGATTGACAAAGGTACTAGAAGGGAATGGGAAGAAACCAACGAATATGGCATAAGAAAAATTGGTAGAACTTGAAGCAAAGGTCGTGGCAATAATCAGATTGAGTATGTCACCAGAAATCAAATATCAAGTTTTGACAGAAACCTCTTTGAAGGATTTATGGGAGAAACTTGAGAAAGTTTACAAGTCGAAGTCTGTCAAATCGATTATATTTTGAAGAAGGAATTTTACCGGCTTCGGATGGAATAAGGTTCAGATTTGACCAATCATATTAATAAGTTTAATAAATTGGTGACCCAACTAACCAGTATAGACTTGAAGCAGGACGAAGAAGATACCACCTTATTGCTTCTTGTCTCTCTACCAGATTCATACTCAACTCTCTAGACTACTCTCCTTGTAGGGAAAAACTTGTAGTTGACGATGTGACGTCAATAGTCCTAGACCATGATAAGTTTAGGGGCACTACTTCCAAAGATCTAGGAGACAATTTTTTTATATTTTTAGATGAGCGTGACAGGGGTTCTAATCGGAGGAAGAATTCCGACAAGGAATGAGGAAGGTCTCAGTCGAGACCAGACAAGAAGAATAAATCTTAGGTTGAGTGTTATCATTTCCACGAGAAGGGCCACTGTTAATATTGTTGAAGAAGGAGAACAAGAAGAAAAGTAAGCAGATTGAAAATTTTGCTAATATTGTTGAGCAAGCGGATGTCTGCAGCGACGGAGAGCTGTACACAGTGACAGAAAATGAAGCTTCGCAGGGTGATCTCTTATCCATTAGAGACAATAGTAGCCTTACAAATTGGTACTTGGATTCCAGTTGTTCTTTTCATATGTCCCCTTACAGGTATTGGTTTGATACTTTTAAATTCTGTAATAGTGGTTCTGTGATATTGGGTAACAATGCAGTCTGCAAAGTTACTGGGATAGGCACCATCAAAGTTAAAATGTTTGATGGGGTTGTCAGAACATTGGGAGATGTAAGGTATATTTCAGAATTGAAGAAGAGCTTGTTATTGGTTGGAGTACTTGACTCTATAGGCTGTAGTATCTTAGTCAGAGATGGTGTCATAAAAATTACCAAGGGTTCAATGGTAATTATGAAGGGTCATAAAAAGGGCAAACAACGGAGAGTCAGCTTCAAGGCAGGAGCACATACCAGTAAGAATGTACTTGGTTATGTACATTCAGATGTTTAGGGCCTAAGCATACATCAATGAGTGGAGCCCATTATATTGGATGATTACTCTAGAAAGGTGTGGCAGAAGTCCAAGGTTTTTAGAATCCTTAAGCAGTGGAAAACTAAAGTAGAAAATCAGACCAGAAAGAAGTTGAAATATTTCAGATCATGAAATTTTGAATAGCCATTTCAATCTTTTTCTTCCAATTCTAGGAAAGATAATGGCACAGAATATAAGGACATGTCATTCCTACAGTTTTGTCAGCGTGAAGTATCACCAGACACTTCTCAGTTGAAAGAACTTCAGAGCTAAATGGGGTTGCAGAGAGTATAAATAAAACTCTATTGGAACGCATCAGATGTATGATGTTGAATGCAGGTTTGCCCAAGATTTTTTGGGCTGAGGCACTCAACACATATTGTTATTTGATAAATTGATCTCTTTCAGTTGAAATTGATTATAAAATCCCCAAGGAGGTATGGATTGGGAAATCAGTTGATTTTTTTGTGATGAAAATCTTTGGTTGTCCAACTTATGTCATCTGTCGGTCGAGGAGCGACAATCTAAACTTGATTTAAGGTTAAAAGAGTATTTTTCTTGGATATGAAGATAGAGTCAAGGGATACAGGTTATGGGATCCAATATCCAAAACTTTGTTCTAAAAATCCCCGCTTAGGTCCGCCTAGGCCCCGCCTAGGCGCTAGGCCCCCCCTTGGCGCATCGCCTAGGACCTAGGCCCCCCCTTGGCGCCTCTAAGCCCCCGAGGCGCCTCACCTAGGCCCAAGGCGACAAAAAAATCCCTCTAGAAAATTAGGCGGGTTCTAGGCGGAGAATTTTTTATTATTTTAATAACTACCCAAACCAAATCTTGATATATTTATTTTTCTAATGATTTACCATACTCATAATACAGGTTGTAGCATATCAAATCACAACAAGAAGTGAACAATATCAAGTCAAAATGGATAATTTTATTATAGTTGTAATTTTTTGAACTTGTACCAACTTCAAATTATATAAATGAAGATACATTTGTAATATTTAGTTTAATTCAATTTTATAATTCTTAAATTAATGTTTAGTTTCTTAAGTTTTAATATTGAATTAAATTCTTGAAATTTTAAATTTTATTATTTAATAGCAATCTTGTTTATAAATAAAACTAATACGTTAAAAATATGTTTCAACTTTGAACAATTGCATGTTTGTGTTTGAACTTTGACATTCGCAATATGGATGTGTTTGAACTTTGATATTAGCAATATGGATATGTGTTTGAACTTTAAGAAAAGGCCTTTATTATCTTTATTATAGATTGTTTTGCTTTATATTATTATTTTGTTTTGATAAATATAAGATAAAATATTAAAATTGCCGTAAAATAAAAAATTCCGCCTAGGCCCCGCCCAGGCCCCGCCTAGGCCCCCTAGGCGCTAGGCCCCCTAGGCGCTAGGCCCCCCTCGGCCGCCCGCCTCCCGCCTAGCGCCTTTTAGAACATTGATCCAAAAAGAAGGTTGTCAGCAGAGATGTGGTGTTCAATGAGAAACACATGTTGAACAAGTCCGAGAATTAAGAATTTGTAGCAAGTGAGTTGCATAAACACCTAGTTGAGGTAGAGCTTTCTGAAGAGAAAAGAATCTGAAAAGATTGAAGATGATCATCTTTCTGATCCCTAGGAGAGGTCCTATAATCTTATTAGATCGGGAAAGGCATGTCAACAAACCAGTGCAGAGATATGGGTTTGAAGGCATGGTTGTTTTTGCCTTGATTGCTGGTAGTCGAGATCTAACTAGCTATCAGGATATTATTCAGTCTAAAGATAATGATAAATGGGCGATAGTAATGGTAAAAGAGATGGAGTTTTACAAAAGTACCAGACTTGGGAGTTAGTTCAATTTCGAAAAGGATCGAAGGCTATAGGATGGAAGTGGGTGTTAAGGAAAAAGGCAGCTCAGTCTGATAAAGAAGGTGAAAGATTCAAGGTTAGTGGCAAATGAATTCTCTTAGATAGAGAGAATCGACTACAATAAAATTTTCTCACCAGTTGTGAAACAAACGTCGATTTGGTTAATCTTATCTATCGTAGCATCACAGGATATGGAGTTAGAGCAACTTGATGTGAAAACAACTTTTCTACATGGTGATTTAGAAGGAAAGATCTACATAAAGCAACTGGAGTGGTTTATTGAACCAGGAAAAGAGGCCTTAGTTTGTAATTTGAAAAAGTCTCTTTATGGTTTGAAGCAGTCCCTGAGACAGAGTGGTACATGTGGTTTGACAGCTTCATGTTGGCTCATATTACTCTCGTTAAAAGTATGATCCATGTGTATATTTCAGATCGCTTGATAATGGTTCTCTAGTGTTGTGGACTTTATATGTTGATGACATGTTGATAGCAACAAAGAGAAAGTGGGACATGTTTCGGTTGAAGAATTTGTTGAGCAATGAATTTGACATGAAGGATCTTGGATCAACCAAGAAGATACTAGGTATGGAAATTCTGGGATCGTTAGGAAGGAAAATTGTGGTTAACTCAGAAAGGATATGTGCAGAAAGTCTTGGAGAGGTTTAACATGCACAATATTAAACCAGTTAGCACTCTGTTAGCAACACATTTCAGGATATTTTCACAATTGGGCCCACAGACAGAAGATGAGGTGGAGTATATGTCCTAAGTATCGTATGCAAATGCAGTGGGTTGTCTCATGTACACCATAGTATGTACAAGGTCATATATCTCACATGTAGTCAATGTGATTAGCAGGTATATGGTAAATTCAGGGAAAGAGCATTGGAATGTTTGGAGTTTTCGTTATTTAGCAAGTACAACTAATTACGGTATCGCGATACCACAAGAAGTGAGGTTACAGGTTTTGTTAGATTATGCTGAAGACCTAGATTCAAGGAGATTTATGATAGGGTTTGCAGTCTACAATAGCATTATCAACAAACAGAGGCCAAGTATATAGCGTTGACAGAGGCAAGGAAGGAGGCTTTGTGGGTAAAGAGATTAGTTGAAGAACTAGGTTTCAAGCATGGCAGTATCTAGATATAATGTGATAGTCAAAGTGCTATTCATTTAGCTAAGAACCAAGTGTTCCACGCCAGGACCAAACATATAGATGTTCGGTATCACAAGATTCGTGAGTCGCTGAATAGTGGTGACATTGCAGTTCGCAAAGTTCACACAAAAAGGAATGTTGCAAATATGCTCACAAAGTCACTTACAGCAGAAAAGTTCAAGCATTGCTTGGACTTAATTCACTTCGTCAAATGCTTAGTTCGTGGTGGAGTATCCAAGGAGAGGGTTACATTCACAGACACGAAGAAATTCACAATTCGTAGTATTTAGAGAATATGAGCCAAGGTGGAGATTGTTTAATATTGGCTCCCATTTGATTTGTCATTGGGACCCTCAATAAATGCATGCACACCATAGTCTTGGAATAAGGAACTTCATTGCCCATATTATCAAATTAAATCTTCTTGTTTGAAATTGGCTCCATGAAATGTGGAATTTGTCTCCTCCCATGCACTATAAAAGGTACCCATCCTTACAAGCTTAGATGAGCCAAAGAAACGAGTTAGAAAAGCTCGGTGAGAGCAAATAGAGTGTGAGGGTGTAGAGAGAAAATAAACAGTTAGTTTATTTCTCAATTGAGAGTTTGTATTATTCATATTATTTTCATAGTGAATTTTTGAGATTTCTTTCCGTGGTTTTTTCCCAGTTGGGTTTTCACGTAAAATTCTTGTGTCATTCTTTTATCTCATACAGAAAGTGTGTGTGTTTAACTTAGTGTTTTGTGCCTGATTACTCAACACTTATAAAGCTGCATATTATTGAAATGTTACTAATGCCACATTATGCAGTGATAAATGTTTTAAGGTTACTGGAGAGGATGATTAACATTATTAATAGGAACCAAGATAGGTAAAGTTAATGTCAGCACGACGGTTCATAGGTTACAGTAAGTTGTCTGGAATATTTTGAGGCACATGATTGTGTTGTCATAATTAGTGTATCTAGTGTCACAGTATGTCACTAAGCCTTAAGAGATAATATGAAAGTAATGGATGATTATAGAATTTCTAGCCCCAAGTGATTGGAAACACTGGGTTGAGTCTTCTTAGTATATTATTATTCTTTATCTCACCTTTAGTTCAGCATACTTGCATTGGCATTGCAGAAACAAATTTTGGAAAATGCATTTCACTGTGCTGGGGAATCTTTGATGTCACAGAATTAATTGTTCACCTGTATCATGAATATCTTTCAACTCTCTCTGATTAGTGAGAGGCAGAACTTTTACTTTCATTCTACTTGAGATATTCATGCTAGTAGTCAATTACAAAAATCTGAAGTTACTTTATGATGCTTATTTCTTCAGGGAAACATTGGAAAGGGTTAAAGGATTGACATGGTTTGGGGGGTTTTCAGATTGCGAATACTTGCAAAGAACATTAGCAAAAGAATTTCAGCAAATGGAATCTTGGTACTGCTTCTTTCCTCATTCCCATTTTTGTATCTACTTACACAGCTGATTGTCTCATGATCAATGAAACATCAGAATGAAGGATGGAAGGTTATTTCTAAATTTCCAACTAAGGGGGATTCCTTTATTTAAAAGTATATTTTTTTTAAAAAGAAAGAAAGAAAGGAAGGAGGAGGAAGAGGACATAACTTCTATCTCTTATTATAAGTGAGATGTTAATGGGGTCTGAACAACACGGTTACTAGTAATTTATCAACATGTTGCAGTGATATTTGCCATATATTGTTAATTCGTCAACTTAGCATGGTAGAACAATTTTAATCTGAATTTTCCTAGAAAAGAATCAGTAAACTTAACTTATTGGAATCTCAATTGTATTACTGTTGATTGGCTTTAAAGTATTAAGTCCTCGTGACTTCTCTGTTGTAGTTTCAAGGAGGCTTTTCAGATGCCATTCATTACAATATCCAAAACGATACTCTGTAAGGATATTTTGCCACTGTTTCCACATGCATCTTTGGCAACGTTGGTGTCCTCTAACGTGCCAACATCAATATCATACTACAAGGTACCTGTCATTCATCACATGACTTTTCCATTCAAACTTTTCTCCTAGCCGTATAATCACATTTTAATTATTTTAAGGGAGAAATTTTAATTCAAATATTTTTCTTTTTCATTGTTAATTACATTAGTTAATTGTGTTATTTTCCCACTCTATATCTTTCCTTTTTTGGGATTTAGTTGGCATGGTTTAATATATACTAGGTGTAAACTATGTGGGGGTAAAATAGGAAGTTTATAAAATTTGAATGAATCGATAGAAAGATAAAAAAAAATTAACTTAAAAAGAACAAAATAGTACTATTACTAAAATCATAGGGGTAAATGAGGGGAAAAAAGTTGTGACAAAGTTTCACCAAGTGGCCCATGACCGCTTTATAATATAGATTAGAATAAAACTCAGTTTAAATGGATGGAGGTTGTCATTTATCAAGTTATTTGTCCATACTTGACTCTTTTGGCTATGTTACTGGAAGGGATTAGAATATATGATGAATTGTTGAGATAGTTAACATAGGCTTGGCCTGCAAGGGTGGACTAAGGAGTAAGCCAGGTCCAGGGCCTGATGGAAGCTTAGTTTGGTGCACCTTCCTTTTAGGTGCTTTAGGGTTCAGACTAGATTATGGTGTCCTCCACAACTAGATTACATTTTATTTGCTATTTCCCTCTGTAGGATGCAATATCTACATACCAAACACGTGAACGGGTCATCGACTACATCTCTTTCAGAATACCTGATGAGTCATTCTCAGCTTTCCCAAATTGCATAGGCATAGTAAGGGGGTTTATGCATGACCATGACCGGGACTCTGTAGAGAAGGAATATAATTCCCTGGAAGCTGTGTTATTATGTGTTCCTGATGACTATCACTGTGTGGATCTGTCTCTTTATAAGGTAACTTTTAAGTCTGTAAAAATCCTTTATGGTTGCTACTTTTGACGGATCATGTAACAGACTGTTGTTTGAAACAGGAAACGCAAATAGTTCTGTTATTAAATGAAACATCAACCACTTCTGAAAGCTCAGCAAATGCTTGTATGATGATTGTTCAAGCAAATTATCTTCCATTTGTATCTATTGCAAGCTCCTCTACTCTGAATTGTTGGAAATTGAATGACTTAAAGGTATAAACTTGTTGACTTTAACGATATACTTGGTAAACTTTTTTCCATTTTTGTACCAATAGAGTAAATTCTCCATGGACTCTCTAGCTTTGGCATGCTCGAATTCTTCTCAGGTTAATGATGTCTTTAGAGGTGTTTTCGTTTATAATTGTAAATATTGTATCTCTGAAAATATTTAAGTATATAAAACAACAACTTTAATGCGAAAAGGTCAAAACTTGGGAGAAAATATATTTGTACTTTAAAACACAGTTGTCAAATGCTAGTCTATCTCGTCTCCATCTGACGGGTGGCACATTTGTTATCAATTTAAACTGGCTCCTGGAAAGTAATTCCTTACTGCAGCTCCTTTTGTGTACATTATCATAGAAGGTAATTTCCTCACAGAGATTTTATCTTCAGGACTCCATGGTACACCTGCAAGTGGAGAATGAAAAGGTTCGGGGTATTCCTCACTCCATTGTTGCTCCCCTGGCAGTTAGTGGTAAGCTCTTTCTTTAAGATATACTCCCGTTCTTCCAAAATTAGAGGTACATTTTCCTTTTTAGTCCATTTCAAAATTAGAAAAACATTTATATTTTAAGATTATAAAGTGACATGATGTTCCTAATTTGCTATTACTTTTTCACTATCATTTTCAATCACGTCATCACAACCGAATTCCTAACCAATACTAAGGCTATATTTGAGAGCATAAAATTATACTTAAAAGTCGTCATTTTTTACAAATGTATCTCTAATTTTGGAACGGAGGGAGTAAGAATGATATTATTGAAGTTGATGAGTAGGGATCACGACCTTGAAATAATAGTCTACTAATCATCTTTCTTAAATTGATATGGTTTGTGGTATCACACACTTGCACTTTATCCTCACAAGGGTAATCATTCTCTTGAACTTTACTGTATCAGCATCCAGAGGTGTGGCTTGCGTTTTTGCAGCAAGAAAGCGTGCCTTGGTCTACATTTTGGAGGAAGATGAAGATGAAATCTCAGATGCTGAATAACTGACTTCTTCTCTACAAGTCTGTCCTGCTTTTTCGTTTTTGAGCTTGCGTGTATATTTATTTTATACCATCAGTGAAACAAATTAAGAATAATCTTCCTTCCTGGTTTAGTTACATATGAATTCAAGCATGTTTAATGATTAAAGCATCAAAATAATGAAGGGATGATAAATTTAAAATTATTTCTTTTCCATTGTTTTCTTCATCATGATTCATGCCTTTGTTGATCCAATAATGTTAGTTGTCCCCCTTTCAAAAGAAAAAATTGCAAAGGCTCCCAAATGGCATATTTAATTTTTTGATGAGTCATATTTACATTAAAGATGAACCTTTGGTGGTTAAAACATTTATATTTTTATCATATAGATAGATGATATGAAGCAATTAATATAATTCGACCGTTATATTAAGCAATTAGTCTACCAAAGTTTTATTATTATACTTTTGTCTTTGTTCTGTTTGTGCTCGTGGAGGATTAAGCCACTCATACATACAAGCTTCTGAACTACGTTAGTTTTGGTGCTCTCATGGACTAATTCACTTGCCAAATCAAATAAAAGCATGGGTAATCTACAAAATCATTCATACCCACTTTTCACAAATAAATCAGATTGTAAAGTGATATCCATTGAAAAAAAAATTACCTCCTCTTTATTTTATGCTCACATGCTATTATCCCTAAAAGATGGACTTTGTTCAAGCAATCAAATCAGGAATTTCAAAGCAGCATGATCAAAGGCTTAAAGCAAAATGTGATCTATTAATTATTATTCTCCTTGTCACACAACAAATATATCACATACAACACATGAACCTATCATGTAAAATTTCAACTGACATAATACAGGACAATCACAATGTTGAAAAATTAATAAATGACCTTTGAAGAGAACTATTCCTGCTTCTAGGGTGCTAAGTTCAGCCAAAGAGACTTCACGATTATCTAGGTTTTCATCATCATAAAGTATCCTCCACTAACGAGCTTCAGTTGTAAGAACCAAGAACGCCGATCATCCAAAATTACACACAGCTATGCTGAGAAATTCACCATAATACAGCATAGCTGTAGTTATGTTGCCAGGAAAAAAAGACACGTCTTACTGTACAATCGAGGAGAGCTCTACATGTCGGTCAAGTCCAATTAATAGCAGATACTAAACAACCCAACAAGTATAGGCCATATCTATGAATCATCCAATTCAACAATTTGAGCCCTTCTCTCAGCAGCTTGTTTCCTGATGAAAATACCCCATCTCAGGGCAGCCTTGAGTTTGAGCCACCCAACAACAGCTTTGCCTGATGAACGTGTTCGATCCTCATCAAAAGCATAGTTTGAAGACTGGTTAGGCGTGTAAGATGAATAGGGGTAACCATCATCTGCCACATTACCATGCCCACCCATGTTAATAATACGAAGCAGATGCTGCATGTCTTCGTTTTCAAGCATTTCATGACTTCTCAGCCGAATATCTTCCTCAGAGAAGTCCTCAAAGCCGCGATAAGGAGGAGTAAGATTTGATGTTCCAGCAGCAGTGAAGTCTAATATGGATGATTGTGGAGGACCAAGGGACAGTACATTCTCACTACTTGGAAGCTGAGCTTGTTGGGCAGAATAGTTCAACTGATTATGAAGAGAAAACGAAGCGCCATCAAACAGAGGAGGAGAATTGAGATTGACGTTTTGTTGCTGTATTGGATATCGGGTGACATTATCATAACCTAGTGAGGAAAAAAACACATCAGAAGTCAAAAACTATGTCAATGGGTGCCAAAACAATCTATATGACTTGCACAAACTGACTTCACCAGAAATAAGACTTGGAGTCCTGCATTTCATTTCTTGCCTCAAAGCATTTCACAAACAGTTAAAACATTTTCTACAATTGATTGAAGAAACATTTCATTCATTTTGTTGCATTAAAAATTAATACATAGATGCTACATGAACTTGAATATATTATCAATACTTTGACTTCATTCTTACTAGTTGCACGTCTAAAGTTGCCTTTTGCATAGAACCAAGCAAAAAGGAGATTTTCTCTAATCACAACGTCAGCAATTCATCATGGAAATAAATAGTCAAATCCCTAAGGCTCATGACTTCTCACACATTTAAGCCAACGTTTTCACATTTGCACTTTAAATACTTCATGGTACAAAAAAGGGGAGGAGCAGGTTTACCAAAAAATATTATTATAATAATAATAATAATTAAAAAAAATGTTCTATCAGACCTTTACCTCCAACTGTTAGTCCTTGATTCATAGAAGGCTGCTCTGGGGAAAGAACTGCAACTGGCGGCAGACCGAGTTGATGGTCAAATGAGTTGGAATAAATAGGTGGCCCCATGACATCACCTCCCAAAGCACCTGAAACTTTGTGCACCTTGGAGCTTAAAAGAGAATTTCCATCATATTCTATGACATGCATCCAATTGTCATATGCCTTCTTCACCAAGGTATCCACATAAACCTGTAAGAAGCAACCATTTGGTAATATGTGAATTGATTTTCCATTGGAAATTCAGTCCAAATTTAGTTATACTCTATTCGCAGCACATTGGCGAAATGCTTTTTAATTTGTTGAATTACTTGCTCGTATAGATTTCTCAAGTGCAAATAAGATAAATAAAATAGGTTATAGCAAATCAGAACTTCAACGTAAAATTTTGTTGCTTTATTACAACAAAATATAACTATTTGTTCTATATAAGTTATAATATTTACTTTTGGTAAAAGTACAGAATAAAAAAAACAGTGGATGATGTTTGTTCATAACTTACTATTATTGTAATGAAAGCTCCAGAAGGACTAAATACTAATTTTGTGGTTCAATTTCTCAAGCCCGGAATAAGCTATATGTACAATCAAGCCATGTCACAGGTGAGGAGGAAAAAGGATTCAAAAGGAAAAGGAAAATCCGTAGTAGTGTAGATATATTTAATACGTAAGTAAGAAGTTCAATAATGTGATAGTAGTTGACTATAATTGACTTGGACCTGCATTTAAAAAACAAACCATCATCGTTTTCAGAAAATTATAGAACCTAGCCTAATAGGCAAGAGTAGAAAAAGAAAGAAGCTAAAGAAGAGAATGCCGAATTACCAACCTTCTGACTGTCGGAAAGAGAATCTGCTGAGTGAAATTGTTCCCCAGCAATCAAGCCACTTAATTCATAGATGTTGTTAAAAACAACACCAACGTTCCTCACATCATCAGGATAGTAAACATAAAGTTTCCCACTCAGAATACAAGTCTTCGAATGCTCCAAAAGAACATCCCACATCTTATTGGACATTCCACTTCCCAGTATCTAAAATATAAAGGAGGAAAATATAATCATAAATTGGAATAAATAAATTCAAAGTTCTAATTTAGCAAGCAAATCTGATATTCTTACAGTCCGAAGCTTCTGTGAGTCTCTCACTACAAGACGTAGAAAGTCTTCAACCGTATAAATTCCAGATTTAGTAAGCCTCTTGTGGAATGATCCATCTTTGCCAATCTTCTCCAATCTCCAAACCTCGTCATTTAGTGCAGGTGGATAGTGCTTCTTGTACACTGTAATACAACCAAGTTGTGAATTATAATGCCACACTAGACAACAAAAAAGAAATAAAATGACAAAATGAAACATAGACAAAACAGAAGTGCAGCAAGTATGCTTTAGACCGAGATAGACTCACATTCTCCTCTGTGATCTTTCACAGTGAAGGCATCTGTTTTAGCCTCACGAATACGAATACCCTCACAAAAACCTAAGGAAACCTTTAGACCCAATCTGAATTTTCTGCTCCTTATCCAGCTCGAGTTGTCTGTAAATGTTAGCTCGCCAATTGTTCCTACACCTTCCTTCAGAATAACTTGCAAGTCTCCAGTCAAAAGTGGCCTCTTTCCTTCACGCTCTTTCACCACATGTGACTCAAATTCTTCCTGAGTCCAGCCATCATCATCCTCATTGTTAAAATCCCCTTCAAGCACCACAACATCTAGTTTCGCTGAGGACTCTGAACCAGACGTCACAACATGACCTGTGTTGGCATCAAGCAAGAGAACATGTATTGCAGCACCCTGCTCCCCTTCTACTTTTCCTCCTGTAAATAGAGGAAGGGACAACTTGGACCTGAACTGCAGTTGTAAATTTCTTCCATCAGGCCCTTCTATTCGTTTTGGCGAAACCCTGTAATATTGCCTTCAATGTTCAGTTTACAATAGAAAGTCCCCAAGCGAAGTTACCATTTCAGAAAAAGAAGAATGATAGCAATTTGAAAGACTGAGGTCAAATCTCAAAACACATCTTGGTATATAACTCCACAGTATTAGCATATGCTACAGAAAAGAATTGCAAAGTAAAGCTTCGCCATCCACATATAGAGAAAATGCATCTAATGAAAATTAGTGACATTCATGAATAATGAAAATTGGAGCATATCAGCTATATTAAAAAATGTATGAGCATGTATAGGGCGTCAAAAAGAGAAACCTAATTTCAAACAGCAATTTCTCAACAAAGAAGTGATGGATGGGGTAAACCAAAATGACCTCCTGATAGAGCACTTACTGTACTGAGAGATTATATAACATATACAAACAGTAGCTTGCAAATTATGCAATTTATAATTGATGAAGGGTCTTAAGCTACTCGTTTTGTCAAAAGCTATGAATCTTGATCATACAACTGCAATGAACATATAGCGAAGAGAACATATAATGGACGTAACCAATGTTCGAAAAAGCTAAAATCGGTACGAGGCGTTTTTCTCTGGGCTATGCGAGGCGTAAGCCTCGAGGAGGAGCGAGGCGGAAGCCTTGATTTAAAGACCTAAAAGTCCCCAAAAAATTATGAAAACTACTAATAAAACCATAAAATAATTCATCATTACAATTAAGGTCATAGAAGACATAAATAACCAACGTCACAGTAATGTATTATTACAAAACATCAAAATAATCTTAATTCAATGTAATAATAAAAGAAATTGTTATTACATATTTACATTAGCAAATAGCAATTCATGTACACAAAAATTGATATTGTTATTGACAGTCTAAAAAATCAAATTATCATATGCTATTGTACACAATTAAAACTGATAAACTGTTAATGCTATAATTGCTATTGTGATACACTGTAAACTATAATTGCTAACACAATAACAATACAACAATAAAACAATAACAAAACAATACAAATATACAATTAAAACTAAACACGACTCAATAACAATAACAACTTAGGCGAACTGAGGTAGTACTGATTAACCCAATTTACAGTCACAACCCCCAAGCAGAAGGAGAAAATAGAAAAGAAAATCGAACCCAATCAGTCTCGCGATCGAACCTGGAAAGTCGCGATCGAACCCAATCAGTCTCGCGAAAGTCGCGATCGAAATTCGAAGGAGAAGGAGAAGCCGAGCAGTCTCGATCAAGCCAAATCTCACGACCCAAGACCCAAGCAATCTCAACCCAAACAGTCTCGCGACGAAGGAGGAGTATCGCGACGAAGGAGGAGTCGACCCAAGACGAGGAGTATTGCGACGAGCAGTCGACCCAAGCAAATCTGATTTTAGGTTATGGTAAGGCGACCCAAATCTGATTTCAGGTCTCTCTTTTTTTGCAAGGCGTACCCTCGCGACGCCTTGAGGCGCGACGCCACGAGGCGCAAGCCTCGACTGATAAAGGCAGTTGTTTGTCTGAGTCCAACGCAAGCGGTCGCCTCGCAAACAATTTCCTCCGCCTCGCTACGAGGAGCGCCTCGAGGCGTACGCCTCGAGCGCTATTTCGAACATTGGACGTAACACTAATCCAGTGACTAGGTAGCACAACCATATAGTTCAAGCCCAACACCGGCTCAAATCATGTCCTTGTTGGACCCCAGATGCCCAGCCCCACCGTGACTTTATTTCAACTAAATTTGAAATTTTACTAATTGAACTTTGAGAATGAAACCATATAGAACTCGCTAAAGATAATGATCTTTTATTGATTCACAAGTTGAACAGAAGTATTAATAGACTCATACCTCCCATTAAATTTGGCAGGGCCAAGCTTCGCCAATGCACGTTCCACTTCTTCACTGACCTGCCAGTAGATAGAAAATATTCTGAGAACCATTCAAAGCCATTGATCTACCAAATATATAGATATATGAATTAAAAGTTAAATTAAACATTTATGGGGGGAATTTTCCCTGCATAGCATTCAGAAGAAAGCAGCAACTAACACATTTCTGCCAAAGACAGAGAATCACAAAATTAACTGACTTGACTGATTAAGTTTTACTAATATCTACACAATTTTCTTCAATATAATTGCATAAATGAAACTTAAAACGACATTTCTTAAAAACCTTTAATAGAGAGGAAAATAATACAACATAGGACTAATCATCTTACAACTCTCCGAAGAATAGGCTCCAGCGAAGAGCAAAGTCTTTGCAAACTATCCACCTTGAGAGCTTCAACAATGACACTGCAAAAAATATGTACTTTCAATAAAATGATGCAATATAAAACCCAAAACTCAAAATTAAAGGTCTTTGCAATTAGCAATCCTGCAATAATGTTTGTAAAAAACACTAAGCTATACAACACACATTCAACAAATTATACTAACTCACTTGTCTCCATGAAGTCCAAATAAACCAAGAAAGCAAAATAGACATAAATGAAGTACAAATGATTGCATGAAACAATAAGACACCCATCAGCACCCTATAATCAACTGTTTCTTAATGATGCATTCAAAACACAAAACGTGAAAGAAGAAGTCAAATAACATAATAATGTGACAAGGATTATTTGAGAAACATGACACACATAATGGGGATGATATTTGACCATAATCAAGTGATAAAGCGCGTTTGTGTGCATGTCTATGTTTTTCTGAGATGCACAAAAAAACAAAGAGAACTCTCAACACCACCCTCAAACCAGGCAGTGATGTGAGGGACAATATATAGGCGGGCACTGGGCAGTGATGTGAAGACCACCTAGGTATCTCTCAAATCAATCAGAGACTACAGATTTGGAGGACCCAAAACATGCTGCTATGATAAGATGTGTGTTGGGGTCATACCGACTCATACGTCATGTCCCACTCTCCCAAGTTCACCCTGCCATGATAATTTGATCAGTAAAAGGTGGGAAACCATATCTGCTAACCCCAGTCTAATAGTTAAACCAAATCCTATCCCCACCCAATCAGGCATGAACTCCTCACACCACAATTACATAGAGCTCATGGAGCTCCTGAGCAATACCGCATAACTTAGCAGGCCATAATTGTTTAAGGCTTATGACCAATGAGCATGTTCACGAGTGTCCCACTGTCTCACCCACTCTAATACTTGCAGAGTTGTAGGCAAATGCCAGAGTCAAGAAGTTTTGGTATATAGCAGAACAGGGATGGATTATGACACCATGGGCGTGAATGCCTACTCTGGACACACACGACAAAGCTGGAAATGTGAACGACAGCATGTACTGCTGTAACAAGGAGCCAATGATCACAATAAGTAAATAAAACTGTCCAAATCCTTCAATCTGCATTTGACAATAAACCAGGCACTTAAGAAACAAATTTTCTATAAAAAAAAGACAACATGACTTATCAAAGTTACGTCATGTAGTACCTTATGCGGCTAAATTTATTCACCACTTTATCACAACAAGGCATTTAGTGTCCCTCTTGCAATCATTCAAAAATAATTTGGGTCTTGCCTACTCAACAAAATTAGCTATCATCTAGGTTTCAAAATTAATTTACAGCATCAACAATAAAAAATCCAAAAAATAAAAATTATTAACTGTTATATCAAATACAGGAACCTTGCAAAGTACAAATATAAAGCTTTCCCCTTCAATCAACAAAGTGAATTAATGATATACATATTCAATGCAAATGTATAGTCTCAAGAATCTTGAAACCCCAACCATCTACTTACTTTTTTGCTCTTGTTCAATTAAATTAACAATATCTATACATATGCATACAGAAACACATATCAGCTGATTAACTAAAATTTCCCCAATTAAACAACAAAGACAAACTAGCTCCTCGGCTAAAAAAAAGTAATAAAATTTTAAAGGAAAAATAAAGAAATAAAAAAGCCCATAAAAATACCTTGCAAGAGCAGGTCGTTTTTTGTCTGGTTGGTCTTCTTCACTACCATTGGGATCCTTCCGTTTTTCCCTCGCCATACTATTTGATCTCTCCATATACCTCGTTTGCATTTTCTTGAAACTCCCAACCAACCCCTCTTATCTATATCTCTCTTTCAGATCTGATCCAAACTAACTTTCAGTTATTCCCACAATAATTTTGCTCCCAGATTCCAAAAGCGGGAAAATTGAAATGAAAGAAAAAAGAGGAAAAGAAAGGCAAAAACTTTAGCTTTTTTGCGGGGAAGTGAATTTCCAAGAAAGTTCAGCGAAACAACTAATCTCAATTTTCACTTCCCTCCAATCCACTGAAAGTTACAAGTAATCCCAAAAAAACAAAAAAGTCTAACTTCAATTCAGAGGGCTAAATTCAATGAATACATATATACTACTACATTACTACTAGTTGTAATAATATACTTACTTCTGCAATGGACGGCGACTCAGATGATGATGGGTTGATCGGGACCGTTGATTGGGGTGGAGAAAACAATACCAACTGATTAGTTATAATTATTGCGTTTGGCTTAGGTGTTTTAGCTGACGTCAGTTAGTTTGTAGAGATAAGTATCGTAGTAAGTAGTATACTACTACTATATTCCGTAATTCAATAGTTCATCGGATAAAAGTTATTCTTGATTTTTTGCGGAACCAAAATAAAATCATTAAATTATTTTTATTTAATTATATAATTTTTTACATATAATTAATAATACTTTATAAATATATATAAAAAATAAAAATATAATAATTTATTTATACTAAGATGTTTGTTTACAAAGATTATATTTGAGACAATTCGTAGTGTAAGACCCCAACTTATTAATGAATAAAATCAAATTTTCTCTAAATATTATTGTGAATAATAAGGGGCTAATTTGATATAATACTTTGGTTATGGGTGAAATGTGCAAATTTTGCAAAATAAGCAAGTGGTTATAAAATATTTATTTTTGGTCGGTGAATATTCGGTTGGTCGTGGAATATTCTTGCTGTCGGGGAATATTCGTACGACGACGCAGCCTTGTGTGGGCCCCATAACGGAAAGCGATTGGATGAAGAAAACGACAAGTATAAGTTGTTTATAAATAACGGCGTAGTTGTTACCGTTAATACTGTTGGAATACCCGGTGGTTAAAATACAGTAGCATACGGTATTGCACCAATTATTGATTCTTACGTAAGAAGGCACTACTCAATAATTGTTACAGTAGTTATTATTCAATATTTGATTTTATTGATTCAATAATTGCTGCGTTGATATTTTATATTATTGTTGTTTCAATAATTGTTGCTGCACAGTATTTTCATTTATCAGATCAATAATTCATATTATTTGAATAATATTATTAGATAACATTATTGGCAATGTCTAGAAAGTTCTGTCTAAGGAGAGGTTTGGTCATCTAATTGCGCGCCAGTAAGGAGAAATCCTTATTGGAAAGCCCCCTCTTTCCTGAGAACGACCTAGTTGTCATAAATGTGATTCTGTAATATTATTTATGAATAATTAATTATTGATTCATATGATAAGGAAATATTTATTTTATGTGGATATAAATGAGGGATATATTTTTGTGGTTAAAAATGAAGGAGTTAATGTTGAGGTTTTTGTCAGTATTTTCGTCGGAATGGAGGTATTAAAAATCAGGGTTTTTGAGATAGTTTGCGGGGGTTATAATTTTTAATCCGACCGTTGGATCGTGGTAATTTTTGGATATGTTATACATATATAAGTTGAGTATATGTCCACAAATTTTGAACCGTTAAAAATAAACGTATGATTTATTACGAATTTTACAAGATGACTGGTTCATAAATTGTTGAATTTTCGGAGTTTATCATTTTGATGGAAAATTCTAGAATTGGTGGGCCCCACTTGTGGTTGGTGAAGAAATGTGCTGAATTATATTTCAAATGTGGTGGGTGGGAATAGTAGCAGGTAAAACCATCAGGTTGCAAGTCAAGCCTACTAAAATTTTTCTATAAATAGAGGGCTAAGTTAGAATTGAAAATCACACCAGAAACAAGTTTTCTCTCTTTCTCTCTCTAGATTATTGAGTGTATTTTGTGAGTATTTAGATACTTTGAGAGTTTCTATTCATCAGAGCAAGTTTCTTTCAGCCTTATACCAGTATTCCGACCAGAAGTACTGATATTTTGAGGTAAGGGGTATTATTTATTTCACATTCTGAAGAGATATTATTTTTCGTATTCGTATGAATATTATTTCTGTTCAATATTCATAAGAAATGTTATTTCGTTCAATATTCGCGAGAAATATTATATTCGTTTAATATTCGTAATGAATATTATTTTCGTTTAATATTCGTAAGGGATATTATTTTCTTCTTAATGATATTATTTTCTTCAATATCATTATGCTGAAATATTGATATGAGTTTTTATCAAATTTAGAACTTTTTGTGTCGGGGTTACTATTCATGTATACGGCACTATTCACGTATACGGCACTATTCACGAATACGGCACTATTCACCGAAAAATAAAATTTTCCCTTTTTGTCCAAGATGTCTATTATGGTTACTATCTTTGATTGTATCCATGTTTTGATCTTTATTTTTGAATTCTGCTTCACAATTGATTATTATGAAGTATTATTGATCTTGGATAAACTGTTATACGAATCCCTACTATTTGTCCTTCTGTCTCATTGGATTCGTTCTCTTTAAGATATTTTTCATCATCCTCAGTCCTAAATGATGATATTACTGAATATCTTTGGCCTGTAGTGCAAAGATGTATAATTGCTTGATGAATATCTTTGGCCTGTAGTGCAAAGATGAACAGGTGTTGAGATGAACATGACCGACTGATGATACAAATGAATATCTTTGGCCTGTAGTGCAAAGATGAATATTTGGTTAAAGATGATTATTAATTGATGTTACAGGGATAAAATATTGATGATGGACTTTTAAATCTTAGAAGATAGTAGAATTCTTTCTCTACTTGACTCTTCTAATGGTTTGCTGTTTCCGCTGCAGTTGTGATCTAAAACTTGTTGTCGATTATATTTTATCAGATTTTTTCCTGTTGAAGACTAACGATAATTTGTTGTATATTATCTTAGTCATAATATTCTTTACTGGGCTAGTTGAGCTCACCCTTTTCCTTTTTGTTCCATTTTTCTTCTCAGGAGGTGAGAACATAGCAGGATCTAGTCGGGGTATGGAGTGATGGTTCTAGAAAGATGTTTTAGCAGTCCTCACTATTTCTGTAAAATAGTGTTTGAATAATTGTAATGAGGATTTATTTGAGTGTGGATATTGTCCAGAAGATAATATTTGTATTTAAACTCACAGTATGTGTTGTCGTATTTTGCACGACAATTGTATTATTGAAGTTGTAGTTTGCTTTCTGTACCATGTATTTGGCGACTCAGAATGGGTGTTGTATACCTATTTTGGGGGCGTCACAGTTGGTATCAGAGCTTAGGGATATGATCCCTGGCTGAGATGTGAGACAAGAACTAAGAGGGGAGAGACGGGGAATTCCTTCGCTAGTATGACCTGACTAAGTTTATTTGGTATTTATTTGGTCGGTCAGAGTATAGGGATAATATATGACATGACTATTAACCCTTGTTTTATGGCAGTATTTAAGAATGGCAGCTGAGAACGTTAATAATGGAGTAAATCAGACCGTGGAGACACCTTTGATCACTACCCAGGGGAACGTGCAACAGGAAGGTAATATTCCTCCTGTAAACAACGTTACCGAGCAAACGATGAATGATGGAATGTTTAGGAGCTTTTTGCAGTTCATGCAAAATCAGACGAGGGAGACTCGTGTGCAGAATACGGGTGGAAATGATAACAACGCGCGGTTTGTCACAGCTAAGCAGTTCAAAGAATTGGGACCACCAGAATTTAAGGGAAAGTCGGATCTGATCATGGCGGAAACGTGGGTCAAGCAAATTACCAAGATATTTGATGTCTTGGGATGCACGGAGGAACAGAAGGTTCCATTCGCCACATTTATGTTCTGCGGTGAGGCAGACTACTGGTGGGAGTCTGTGAAGCGTACCCAGCCTGACGCACTCAACATGTCCTGGGAAACATTTCAAAAACTGTTCAATGACAAGTACTTTCCTGAAAGTATTCGTCATATGAAGGAGGTTGAGTTTATTAGACTGGAACAAAACAACATGACGGTGTCCCAGTACGAGGCGAAGTTTGCAGAGTTATCCAGGTTTGCACCTCATTTGGTCGAAAATGAGGAACGAATGACAAGGATGTTTTTGAGAGGTCTAAAACCCGAGATTCGGCAATATCTTATCTCTCATAAATTTTCTTTATATTCAGATGTTGTAAATAGGGCTCAATTATTAGAGCGAGATAATGAGTATGTGCAACCGAGGGACCACAACCAGGGTCATACCGGTGGCGGCAGTCATCGAAGCAATGAAAACCAGCAGGGAGGAAAACATTCGGACAAAAGCGGTAACCACTCTGGTGGTAATCGTGGTCGTGATAATAGAAGGAGCGAGTCGGGAGGAGATTTCAAGAAGAGAAGGTACAACAATGATAACGTGAAGACGTCAGCACAAACATCAACTGTTTCTAGGGGAGGAGAACGACCACCGGTCGTATGTTACAAATGTGGGAAAGAGGGACATATCAGCCCAAACTGCCCACAACAATCCAAGGTATGTTATAACTGTGGAAAGGAAGGTCATATAGCTCGAGAGTGTTCTGTAGCAAAACCAAGTTCAGCGGGGATGGTGACTCCAAAAGTTATCCCGGATAAGTCGAAATCAGCGGTTCCTGGAAGGGCGTTTGTCGTGACTGGCCAAAACGCGAGAAACCCGAACGAGGTGATCACGGGTAAGCTAATCTTGAATTCTTGCGAAGTTTATACTTTACTAGATACCGGTTCTACCCATTCTTTTATCTCTCCTGCTTGTGCTCAACGTTTAAACTTGACTCCGGAGAAATTGGACTTTAACTTATCTGTTGAAACTCCGTTGGGTGAAACCTTCGTTACATCTACAGTTTATAAATCTTGCATGATCAAAGTTGGCAGTATCACATTACCTGTTGATCTTATCTCTTTAAAGATACTTGCTTTTGATGTGATTTTAGGAATTGATTGGTTAACCACTCATCATGCTAAAATTGATTGTTTTCGTAAGGTTGTTAGTTTTCATATTCCTAACCAACTTGTCATACGAATTCAAACTACTAAACCACTAAAATCAGTCACTGTCATATCAAGCCACAAAGCTATTCGTTTATTGAAAAACGAATGTCAAGCTTTCTTAGCCCATGTTATGGATTTGAACAAAAACACGTCAGATTTGAATAATATTTCTGTTGTTAGAGAATTTCCTGACGTATTTCTTGAAGAATTTCTTGGCCTACCTCCAGAGCGTGATATTGAATTTTGTATCATCTTTGAATCAGGTACAAAATCCACTTCTAAAATCTCATATCAAATGACTCCTATTGAACTTCGGGAGTTAAAAACCTAACTGTAGAAGTTTGTACCCGAGCCTTTATCTGGTGACTTCCTTTGCGGAATGCACTGAAGCCAAACTCTCCGTAGGGGACGCCATATTCGTTCGGTAGTAAACTGATAGGTGTCATTGTGACGTACTATCCAAGATTGGGATATGAGTCACAGTTGAGAGCAACCTAAGTCAATAATCGAAGTACGTAGCTTTCTAGGCTTAGCTGGTTATTATCGGAGATTTGTGGAAGGATTTTCTCGAATCGCTACTCCGTTAACTCAGCTGACTCGAAAAGATACAAAATTCGTATGGAGTAAGAAATGCGAGAAGAGTTTCCAAGAACTCAAGAGGAGACTCATTTCGGCACCTGTTCTGACAATACTATCTGGTTCGGATGGATTTGTTATCTACAGCGATGCTTCAGGCAAAGGGTTAGGATGTGTTCTCATGCAACATGGGAAAGTCATAGCCTATGCCTCACGACAACTCAAAGAATATGAGAGGAATTATCCTACTCATGATTTGGAGTTGGCAGCAGTCGTTTTTGCGTTGAAGATCTGGAGACACTACCTTTATGGGGAGAAAGTGGAGATCTATACGGATCATAAAAGCCTCAAATATTTCTTCACCCAAAAGGAACTCAACATGCGGCAGCGACGTTGGCTCGAGCTGTTGAAAGATTACGATCATACCATCCAATATCATCCTGGAAAAGCAAACGTAGTAGCTGACGCATTGAGTAGAAGATCATATGCGGGTACGAGTGTAATGTTTTTAACACAAAGGCCCATTTTGTATGACTTGCAAAGGATGGAGATAGAGATGAAGGCTCCAAGTACCCACATGATGATATCAAATATACGAGTAGAACCGGCTTTAATCGATAAAGTTAAAGCTGCTCAAGCTACGGATATAAAGCTGATGCGTATGAAGAAGAAAGTGCAAGAAGGTGCTATTCCAGAAGCAAGAATCGATGAAGAAGGAATACTTCGAGTCAACTCCAGACTTTGTGTTCCTAACGATTTTAACTTGAAGCATAGAATAATGATGGGGGCACACAACACACCGTTTGCAATCCATCCTGGGAGTACCAAAATGTATCACGATCTTCGACATACATTTTGGTGGAGCAATATGAAAAGAGAGATCGCGGAGTTATCTCGAGATGTTTAACTTGTCAACGTGTAAAAGCGGAGCATCAAGTACCAAAGGGTCCATTGCAACCACTTGAGATTCCGAAATGGAAGTGGGAACACATTACTATGGATTTTGTTACAGGTCTTCCCAAGGTTTCTCAAGGCATAGATGCTATTTGGGTTATTGTTGATAGATTAACCAAGTCCGCTCATTTCTTGCCGATACGTGAGACTTATTCCCTTGAACGTCTTGCTAGTATGTACGTGAACGAGATTGTAAGATTGCATGGCATGTGACGCCCCTAAAAATAGGTATACATCACCCATCTTGGGTCGTCAGATACATAGTACAGAATACAAATACAACTGATTAATACATCTGTCGTGTACAATACGACAAAACATAAACTGTGAGTTTGAATACAAATATTATCTTCTAGAGAGTATTCATACTCAAAAGGAGTCCTCATTACATTTATTAACACACCATTACATAGAATAGTGAGGACTACTAACTAATACTATCATTCGGACCATCACTCCGTACCCCGACTTGTCCCAGCTACGTTCTCATTTCCTGAAGAGAACAGTGAAAGAAAGGGTGAGCTCAACTAGCCCAGTAAGAAATATTATGACTAAGATAATGCAGAATAAATTATCATTAGCCTTCAACAATGTTAAACTGATAAAATATAATAGACATCAAGTTTAACTGCAGCGGAACAAGCAATCCATTAAAAGAGTCAAGTAGAAAATAAACTCTACTATCTTTTATGATTTAAAAGGTTTTTCAACACTGCGATCGCTGAGACTCAGCTTAATAAAATAATCCACATCATCGAATCACCCCTGCACTACGGCCAAGGATATTCGTGTATTCATTAATGGTCATGATCATGCCAACAACTGTCCATCAATGCACTACGGCCAATGAGGACTTTTACCACATCATTTGTAACATTACGGTCATGATTATACCGAATAATCCCTGGTCATAATCATACCAAGTCCATCTATGCACTACATGCCACAGATGACTTTCAACATTTTATAAACATGAGGATGATGACAATGATATAAGAATTCAATAAAACAAGTTCAAGAATTAATTTATCCAGGAATTAACAACGTCCAAATTGTCAACATGATACTGCATTGTGGAGTAAAATTCAAGAACGCTTAGAAGAATATTTTCTTGAAAAGATACTGGATGAAACGCAACTATCAAGGATATTCCACAAATTTCATGGAGTATAGAAGTCAAAACTTAACCAACTGAGTACAATAAAGAATGGAATAACAAAAGAAATCACCATGCATGCGATAGACCGCACAGACAGGTTATTCCAATAGAATAATAAATAATGGAACCAGGTCCGGCGTAAACGCACAGACAGGATATTCCGACAGAATAATAAATAATGGAACCAGGTCCGGTGTAAAACACACAGACAGGATATTCCAACAGAATAATAATAAAACGGAACCAGGTCCGGTGTAAAACACACAGACAGGATATTCCAACAGAATAATAATAAAACGGAACCAGGTCCGGTGTAAAACACACAGACAGGATGTTCCAACAGAATAATAAACGGAACCAGGTCCGGTGTAAAACACACAGACAGGATGTTCCAACAGAATAATAGAAGAATGTCACCAAGTATAGGGTAGACCGCGTATACTGGTTATTCCAACAGAATAATAACGAATGGAATAACAGAAGTTCTCTTCATGAATATAAAAGAAATAATATTCCCTACCGTTTTAAAGAAGAGCTGAAGTAAGGAAGTAGTTAAGTAGCAGAATACTCTTCTTCTCTCTCTCTATAGTTTCTCTCTATAGTTTATCTCTCTAGAGTTCAGTGAATTCGTAAGAAATAATGAAGGAATGAGCTGCTATTTATAGAAAAATAGAATGCATAGTAACTAATCCATGAACGGTCCAGATTGATTACTTTAATCTGACGGTCCATATTTAAAGAAAAATCTTTTAAATAAAATAAAATATATTCTATTTATAGAATAACTTTAATAAAGTATTTTGTTTTATATAAAAAGATGTTTCTGTTTTATTACGTTAATAATACGAATAAAACAAAACGTCATTATCGCTAAATAATTCATATTATTAACTGACAATAATAGAATCAAACTGAGTGACTTCTCACATAAGCATTAATAATCAATACCGTGTGCTACTATGCAACCACACGTATTACTGTACTTTTACTACCGAGTAGTTCAACAGCAACAATGGTAAAATTTCCGCCGTTATTTTTAATAAAATATTTTTGTCGTTTTCTCAATCCGACAATAATTCCGTTGTGGGGTCCACCAATGATTGTGTCGTTGTACGAATATTCCCTGTTAAAACGAATATTCCCCGACCAATCGAATATTATATGACAACTTGGATACTTTACAAAATTTATAAATACTACCCATAACTATTATATCAAATCCACACCATAATATAAAAAAAATTATTTCGAGAAAAATTAAATATTTATTCATAAAATCTGGGGTTTCACAATCTCCCCTCCTTATAGAATTTCGCCCTCGAAATTTACGTACGTACTTGGTATGCCGAACATGTGAGGATACCTTGACTTCACTTTAAATTCTAACTCTTGAGGTATAACCTTTAAGCATCGAATATGATTCTTCTTATCCAAGATGTTAACACGTATCTCCTCATACGTTAAATCTTTTGCTATCTCGTCCGGTTCTAAATTAATAATGTGTTTCGGATCGTCCACATATTTACGTAACATTGATACGTAAAAAAAAAATATTCTGAACACGCAACATACTTGGCGGTAAAACGAGTCTATAGGCCACAGTTCCTACTTCATCGAGAATTTCAAATGGGCCAATTAAATCGAGAGTTGAGATTTCCTCTCTTCGTCGATTCTTGCTTCTAGAATAACGCCCTCTTGAACCTTCTTCTTCACATTTATCAGCTCTGAGTATGTAGCTTGAGCGGCTTTAATTTTATCGATTAAAATCGATTCTAATCATATATTCGTTATCTTCACGTGGGTTCGTATATTCGCACTTGTAACCGCATACGATCTTCTACTCAACGCATCAGCTACCACGTTCGCTTTTTCACGATGGTATGGTATGATCATAATCTTTAACAGCTCGAGCCAACGTCTTTGGCGCATGTTACGGTCGCTTTAGTTGAATAAATGCTTGAGGGTTTAAGAAATGGGGTTTGTACTGGGGTCAATACAAAATTCGATTTCACGCTCTAGGGGTAAGCTAAGAAGTCTTCAAGAATACGTCAGGAAATTTATTAGCAATAGAAATATCATTCAAAACTGTGACTCTCGTCCAAGACTTGGATAACACGTCACATTGATATCTATTAACTTGTCACCGTTATTCACAACGTCCCCTACCGAAAGTCTGGCTTCGGTACATTCCACACAAGAAGGTCAACAACGAAAGGATCGGGGCTCTTTATTTATGGCTTGATATGACAATGATTGACTTTAGTGGTTTGGTTACTTTGAATCCGCATAACAGGGTGGTTAGGAGTATGAAAGCTAACAACCTTACGAGAAGCATGATAAGTAGTGAACCAATCGTTTCAAAAAAATCACATCAAAGGCAAGTATTTTCAAAGAGATAAGATCGACAGGTAACGTGAAAGTGTTGATTTGAACAAGATTTATAAATAGTGGAGGTAATGAAGATTTCTCCCAACGGAATTTCAACAGATAAATCAAAGTCTAACTTCTCCGGAGTTAAGTTCAAACATTGAACACAACTAGGTGAAATAAAAGAGTGAGTAGAACCGGTATCTAACACGGTATAGACTTCGCAAGAGTTTATGACTAACATACCCGTGATAATTTTATTTAGGTTACTCGTCACGAGAAAAACGCTCTCTCTTAAACTACTGGCTTTGGCTTTTCTGGGACGGTCTTTGGTGCCTCCATCCTATCTGAACTTGTCTTCGGTGAACGACAAAATCGGGCTAAGTGACCTTCTCTTCCACAATTATAGCATGCTTTAGATGGCATCGCGCAGTTTGGACTGATGTGTCCCTCCCCTCCGCATTTGAAGCATATGATAGGTGGTCGTTCTCCTTCCTTAACAACGGGTGCTGGTGCTGACGTCTTTCCATCATTGTTGAATTTCCTCTTCTTGAAATGTCCATTCTTATTGTTTTGACCATGATTACCATTGAAGTGGTTACCATTTCTGGCATGTTGATTCCCTCCATGCTTATTGTCACCGCTTTGATGACTGTTATCACCAGTATTATCATTTTTTCGGCTGCTCTCTTTTGGTTGCGTTGACTCGTTATCGCGTTCTACTAATTGAGCCCTATTTACAACATCTGAATACAGACACAGTTTATGAGAAATAAGATATTGACGTATCTCCGGTTTCAAACCTCTTAAAAACATCCGCGTCATTCTCTCTTCATTATCCACCAAGTGGGACGCAAATCGGGATAACTCGGCAAACTTGGCTTCGTACTGTGACACGGTCATGTTGTTTTGCTCCAACTTGATAAATTCCACCTCCTTCATGTGACGAATACTTTCGGGAAAGTACTTGTCATTGAACAGTTCTTGGAACTTCTCCCAAGACATCTTGAGTGCGGCAGGTTGAGTACGCTTTATCGATTCCCACCAGTAATCTGCCTCTCCTCGCAACATAAAGGCGGCAAAGGGAACCTTTTGCTCCTCGGAGCAACCCAAGACATCAAATATCTTGGTGATCTGCTTTATCCATGTTTCAGCTACAAGTGGTTCTGGCTTTCCCAAAAACTCCGGTGGTCCTAGCTCCTTGAATTGCTTAGCGGTGACCAACCGTCTGAGAGTTATTTTGTTGTTGCATGAATTGCATAAAGTCTCTGACCATCCCATCATTCACCATTTCATCGGTGTTATTATTTTCATTAGGATTATTGTCCTCTGGTTGCACATTATCCTGAGCATTGATCGTTGGTGATTCAATGGTCTCATGTGCTTCATCGTTTATCTCAACATTTTCGGATGCCATTTGCAAATACTGCAACAAAACAAGGGTTAATTAACATATAACATATTATCCATATACTTTGACCGACCCATTAAATACCAAATAAACTTAGGTAGGTCATACTAGCGAAAGAATTCCCCGTCTCTCCCCTCCTAGTTCTATTCTCACATCCTAGCCAGGGATCATATCCCTAAGCTTTGATACCAACTGTGACGCCCCCAAAAATAGGTATACATCACCCATCTTGGGTCGTCAGATACATAGTACAGAATACAAATACAACTGATTAATACATCTGTCGTGTACAATACGACAAAACATAAACTGTGAGTTTGAATACAAATATTATCTTCTAGAGAGTATTCATACTCAAAAGGAGTCCTCATTACATTTATTAACACACCATTACATAGAATAGTGAGGACTACTAACTAATACTATCATTCGGACCATCACTCCGTACCCCGACTTGTCCCAGCTACGTTCTCATTTCCTGAAGAGAACAGTGAAAGAAAGGGTGAGCTCAACTAGCCCAGTAAGAAATATTATGACTAAGATAATGCAGAATAAATTATCATTAGCCTTCAACAATGTTAAACTGATAAAATATAATAGACATCAAGTTTAACTGCAGCGGAACAAGCAATCCATTAAAAGAGTCAAGTAGAAAATAAACTCTACTATCTTTTATGATTTAAAAGGTTTTTCAACACTGCGATCGCTGAGACTCAGCTTAATAAAATAATCCACATCATCGAATCACCCCTGCACTACGGCCAAGGATATTCGTGTATTCATTAATGGTCATGATCATGCCAACAACTGTCCATCAATGCACTACGGCCAATGAGGACTTTTACCACATCATTTGTAACATTACGGTCATGATTATACCGAATAATCCCTGGTCATAATCATACCAAGTCCATCTATGCACTACATGCCACAGATGACTTTCAACATTTTATAAACATGAGGATGATGACAATGATATAAGAATTCAATAAAACAAGTTCAAGAATTAATTTATCCAGGAATTAACAACGTCCAAATTGTCAACATGATACTGCATTGTGGAGTAAAATTCAAGAACGCTTAGAAGAATATTTTCTTGAAAAGATACTGGATGAAACGCAACTATCAAGGATATTCCACAAATTTCATGGAGTATAGAAGTCAAAACTTAACCAACTGAGTACAATAAAGAATGGAATAACAAAAGAAATCACCATGCATGCGATAGACCGCACAGACAGGTTATTCCAATAGAATAATAAATAATGGAACCAGGTCCGGCGTAAACGCACAGACAGGATATTCCGACAGAATAATAAATAATGGAACCAGGTCCGGTGTAAAACACACAGACAGGATATTCCAACAGAATAATAATAAAACGGAACCAGGTCCGGTGTAAAACACACAGACAGGATATTCCAACAGAATAATAATAAAACGGAACCAGGTCCGGTGTAAAACACACAGACAGGATGTTCCAACAGAATAATAAACGGAACCAGGTCCGGTGTAAAACACACAGACAGGATGTTCCAACAGAATAATAGAAGAATGTCACCAAGTATAGGGTAGACCGCGTATACTGGTTATTCCAACAGAATAATAACGAATGGAATAACAGAAGTTCTCTTCATGAATATAAAAGAAATAATATTCCCTACCGTTTTAAAGAAGAGCTGAAGTAAGGAAGTAGTTAAGTAGCAGAATACTCTTCTTCTCTCTCTCTATAGTTTCTCTCTATAGTTTATCTCTCTAGAGTTCAGTGAATTCGTAAGAAATAATGAAGGAATGAGCTGCTATTTATAGAAAAATAGAATGCATAGTAACTAATCCATGAACGGTCCAGATTGATTACTTTAATCTGACGGTCCATATTTAAAGAAAAATCTTTTAAATAAAATAAAATATATTCTATTTATAGAATAACTTTAATAAAGTATTTTGTTTTATATAAAAAGATGTTTCTGTTTTATTACGTTAATAATACGAATAAAACAAAACGTCATTATCGCTAAATAATTCATATTATTAACTGACAATAATAGAATCAAACTGAGTGACTTCTCACATAAGCATTAATAATCAATACCGTGTGCTACTATGCAACCACACGTATTACTGTACTTTTACTACCGAGTAGTTCAACAGCAACAATGGTAAAATTTCCGCCGTTATTTTTAATAAAATATTTTTGTCGTTTTCTCAATCCGACAATAATTCCGTTGTGGGGTCCACCAATGATTGTGTCGTTGTACGAATATTCCCTGTTAAAACGAATATTCCCCGACCAATCGAATATTATATGACAACTTGGATACTTTACAAAATTTATAAATACTACCCATAACTATTATATCAAATCCACACCATAATATAAAAAAAATTATTTCGAGAAAAATTAAATATTTATTCATAAAATCTGGGGTTTCACATGGCATGCCAGTATCCATAGTTTTGGATCGTGACCCAAGATTCACTTCACGATTTTGGTTTAGCTTGCAGAAAGCTATGGGCACGGATTTACGATTCAGTTCAGCATACCATCCTCAAACGGACGGACAATCAGAGAGGACTATTCAAACTCTTGAAGATCTATTAAGACTTTGTGTCCTAGATCTCAAAGGGAGTTGGGATAAGTACCTACCATTGGTAAAATTCTCCTACAACAACAGTTATCAGGCGAGCATAGGTGTGGCTCCATTCGAGGCGTTGTATGGAAGAAAATGTCGTTCTCCAATATGCTGGGACGAGGTGGGTGAAGCAACATTGTTGGGACCAGAGTTGGTACGCATTACTACAGAGAAGATCCAAACGATTCGACAACGTATACAAACGGCACAAGATCGACAAAAGAGTTATGCGGATCTTCATCGGAAGGACGTGGAATTTAATATTGGGGATCATGTATTGTTACGTGTTGCACCATGGAAGGGAGTTACAAGATTTGGGAAGAGAGGAAAGCTCAATCCAAGATTTGTTGGTCCATTTGAGATTCTTGAGCGAATAGGAAATGTGGCATATAGACTCGCATTACCTTCAAGCATGTCTCGTGTTCATAATGTTTTTTACATATCTATGCTTCGTAAATATGTTAAAGACCCGAACCACATTATTGAGTTAGAACCAGACGAGATAGCTGAAGATTTAACATACGAGGAGGTACCTGTTAAGATCTTGGATAGGAAAGAGCATGTCCTACGCACGAAGGTTATACCACAAGTTAAGGTTTTGTGGAGAAACCATGCTATTGAAGAAATGACCTGGGAGTTGGAATCAGAAATGAAAGCGAGGTATCCTCACCTTTTTGAAACATCAGGTACGTACGTCAATTTCGAGGACGAAATTTCATAAGGAGGGGAGGTTGTAAGACCCCAACTTATTAATGAATAAAATCAAATTTTCTCTAAATATTATTGTGAATAATAAGGGGCTAATTTGATATAATACTTTGGTTATGGGTGAAATGTGCAAATTTTGCAAAATAAGCAAGTGGTTATAAAATATTTATTTTTGGTCGGTAAATATTCGGTTGGTCGTGGAATATTCTTGCTGTCGGGGAATATTCGTACGACGACGCAGCCTTGTGTGGGCCCCATAACGGAAAGCGATTGGATGAAGAAAACGACAAGTATAAGTTGTTTATAAATAACGGCGTAGTTGTTACCGTTAATACTGTTGGAATACCCGGTGGTTAAAATACAGTAGCACACGGTATTGCACCAATTATTGATTCTTACGTAAGAAGGCACTACTCAATAATTGTTACAGTAGTTATTATTCAATATTTGATTTTATTGATTCAATAATTGCTGCGTTGATATTTTATATTATTGTTGTTTCAATAATTGTTGCTGCACAGTATTTTCATTTATCAGATCAATAATTCATATTATTTGAATAATATTATTAGATAACATTATTGGCAATGTCTAGAAAGTTCTGTCTAAGGAGAGGTTTGGTCATCTAATTGCGCGCCAGTAAGGAGAAATCCTTATTGGAAAGCCCCCTCTTTCCTGAGAACGACCTAGTTGTCATAAATGTGATTCTGTAATATTATTTATGAATAATTAATTATTGATTCATATGATAAGGAAATATTTATTTTATGTGGATATAAATGAGGGATATATTTTTGTGGTTAAAAATGAAGGAGTTAATGTTGAGGTTTTTGTCAGTATTTTCGTCGGAATGGAGGTATTAAAAATCAGGGTTTTTGAGATAGTTTGCGGGGGTTATAATTTTTAATCCGACCGTTGGATCGTGGTAATTTTTGGATATGTTATACATATATAAGTTGAGTATATGTCCACAAATTTTGAACCGTTAAAAATAAACGTATGATTTATTACGAATTTTACAAGATGACTGGTTCATAAATTGTTGAATTTTCGGAGTTTATCATTTTGATGGAAAATTCTAGAATTGGTGGGCCCCACTTGTGGTTGGTGAAGAAATGTGCTGAATTATATTTCAAATGTGGTGGGTGGGAATAGTAGCAGGTAAAACCATCAGGTTGCAAGTCAAGCCTACTAAAATTTTTCTATAAATAGAGGGCTAAGTTAGAATTGAAAATCACACCAGAAACAAGTTTTCTCTCTTTCTCTCTCTAGATTATTGAGTGTATTTTGTGAGTATTTAGATACTTTGAGAGTTTCTATTCATCAGAGCAAGTTTCTTTCAGCCTTATACCAGTATTCCGACCAGAAGTACTGATATTTTGAGGTAAGGGGTATTATTTATTTCACATTCTGAAGAGATATTATTTTTCGTATTCGTATGAATATTATTTCTGTTCAATATTCATAAGAAATGTTATTTCGTTCAATATTCGCGAGAAATATTATATTCGTTTAATATTCGTAATGAATATTATATTCGTTTAATATTCGTAATGAATATTATTTTCGTTTAATATTCGTAAGGGATATTATTTTCTTCTTAATGATATTATTTTCTTCAATATCATTATGCTGAAATATTGATATGAGTTTTTATCAAATTTAGAACTTTTTGTGTCGGGGTTACTATTCATGTATACGGCACTATTCACGTATACGGCACTATTCACGAATACGGCACTATTCACCGAAAAATAAAATTTTCCCTTTTTGTCCAAGATGTCTATTATGGTTACTATCTTTGATTGTATCCATGTTTTGATCTTTATTTTTGAATTCTGCTTCACAATTGATTATTATGAAGTATTATTGATCTTGGATAAACTGTTATACGAATCCCTACTATTTGTCCTTCTGTCTCATTGGATTCGTTCTCTTTAAGATATTTTTCATCATCCTCAGTCCTAAATGATGATATTACTGAATATCTTTGGCCTGTAGTGCAAAGATGTATAATTGCTTGATGAATATCTTTGGCCTGTAGTGCAAAGATGAACAGGTGTTGAGATGAACATGACCGACTGATGATACAAATGAATATCTTTGGCCTGTAGTGCAAAGATGAATATTTGGTTAAAGATGATTATTAATTGATGTTACAGGGATAAAATATTGATGATGAACTTTTAAATCTTAGAAGATAGTAGAATTCTTTCTCTACTTGACTCTTCTAATGGTTTGCTGTTTCCGCTGCAGTTGTGATCTAAAACTTGTTGTCGATTATATTTTATCAGATTTTTTCCTGTTGAAGACTAACGATAATTTGTTGTATATTATCTTAGTCATAATATTCTTTACTGGGCTAGTTGAGCTCACCCTTTTCCTTTTTGTTCCATTTTTCTTCTCAGGAGGTGAGAACATAGCAGGATCTAGTCGGGGTATGGAGTGATGGTTCTAGAAAGATGTTTTAGCAGTCCTCACTATTTCTGTAAAATAGTGTTTGAATAATTGTAATGAGGATTTATTTGAGTGTGGATATTGTCCAGAAGATAATATTTGTATTTAAACTCACAGTATGTGTTGTCGTATTTTGCACGACAATTGTATTATTGAAGTTGTAGTTTGCTTTCTGTACCATGTATTTGGCGACTCAGAATGGGTGTTGTATACCTATTTTGGGGGCGTCACACGTAGTGTCTTGTTTTTTTTTAAATTTAGATTAAAATGGCTTAAAATAGAGTATAATATAGGGATTATAATTTTAGGATTAATAGTCTCAAAATTATAATTTCAAGATTATAATTCTTACAAACAAATATAGCATAAGGGTATTATAAATAAATTATTTAAAATAAATAAATAGTTAACTTGAAATTACTTAAAATAATAATAAAATATTTTGTGACAGAAGAAGTAATTATTTTTTATTTAGTATTTTAATTTTCATTTGATTAATGTGCTATTCTTTTTATGTCTAATCCGGTTAGGGGAAAGATAAAGTTGACCCAGTACCCAGTAATAACTCTTGTCTTATACTCCCTTCGTCTCTAATTAGAAAAATATTAAATATAATATTTAATTATCTATAATACTCTTAAATTTTTTTATTGAAATAAAGAGAGAGAAATAATTTAAAGTATCAAAAAAATAAGCAAAATAATGAAAGATAATTTTAAAAAAATTATCATTAATTCTTTTAAATTTAAACAAATATCAAATAATTAATAATAAATAAAAAATAACTCTAAAATATCAAATAATTAAAGAGAGGGAATAGTTTTCACGAAGTTAAGAGTTTTGATTACTTCAGTGAACGAGTATGGAGTGTGTGGAAATTAATAAATTAAAAAAAAAAAGACAAAGTTGACCAAACACTATGGATAAAGACATCCAAGTGTGCGCCCGCGCGCCTTTTGCTTTATTTATTCTCTCTTTACGCCTTTGATTCTTGTTATATTTTTTTGCTTACTCTTTTGTTACTCAATCCCTTCCTTAATATAAATTATTTTAAAATTATGTATAAATATTAAAAAAAATAATTTTATAACGTTAAATATAATATTAATTGTCTATATTACTTTTGTATTAAAAAAATATATTATTTATTGGACAAAAAATAATAAGAGAACAAAAATTATATTTATTACTTGGGGTAATATTGAAAACTAAGCAATTAATACTTGCTTGAAATTCTCAAACGACCTATATTGAGGAACAAAAATAATTCTATAAAACGACCTATATTAAGCAACGGATGTAGTACTAATTAATTAAAGAATAGCTTTTGCATATCAATATTGTTCGATTAGTTTCATTTGTCCAAAATTTAGAGACCTAATTCGTTTGGGGTGGGGTGTCTTAAAAAGTTTTAACGAGAAATGAGTTTTAATTAATTATTAGATACAAAAATATGAACAATGTTCTGATGACGAAGGAATACTAAAAATAATAGATTACAAAATAATATAACAAAGTATAATAAATCGATGATCCTACCATGTATTATAATTTTATATTTATCTTTAATAACTATTTTTTAGTCATCAAAATATTATTACAAAAAATTTAAATAGCATATATACTTTCATAACAAAAGATTCACTCTTTTTCCAATCCAACTTTTAGTAGAAGAGTATTTGGGCCAGGAGGGGAGGGAAACAAAATTGTATATTTGGTATGGAGTACAAAGAAAAGAAAATTAGTTGGGAGCTCTCACAAAGAATGAATAGTGTAATAATTGTGTTAGAAAAAAGAAAGGTTAGAAAAATGAATGATCATGAATAATTTTTAAGATAAGAAAGTTAAATATTATGAATCAAATAATTAAAGATAAGATAAGAAAGTTAAAAGATTATGAATCAAATCAAATAATTAAGATAAGATAAGAAAGTTAAAGATTATGAATCAAATAATTAAGATACCCTATTATTAATTTGTAATGTATTTTAATAGGGTAATACATCTCTTACTATTGATTATGTTATAAAAATATATTTTGTCTTATTTATACCACAACATTTGAGACAAAATAAATAAATAAAGAATGATATCTATATTAATAATTATTAGAGCTTCTCGGTTATCCCAATTTTCAAATACCCATTTGAATATTAGTAATTTAGGCACAGATCTAGAAAATAGTATTACTTCCATTCCATAATAATTGACTTTTTAGGGAAAAAAATTATTTTAATTTATTTGTCGTTTACAATTTTTTAAGAGAATAAATATTTTATTTTTCTATATCACCCTTCTTAACTTCTCTCATTATTCCGATAAACTTTTTTTTATATTAATAATTTTCAACTTCCCATAAAGGGGTATTGATGAAATTACTTACAAATTTTAATTCTTAAATAATAATATTAAATAATTTTCTTAATACATGTGTATGAAACAAAAATGACTACTTATTATTATGGAATGTAGGCAGTACTAGATAACTTCCCTAGAATTGTTGGGCTACACTTAAAAGACCCATAAGACTATCCGAACCTTGCCTTACAGCCCAGTTGAGAAGCAACCAAGGAGCTCCAGCGTCAACTGAGATTCTATACAAGCATCTATTCCAGAAGTTATATTGTTACAGTGCTGGGCAAATCTTGATGCTATGGAGAAAATACCCCTCAGCTATGTACAGCCAAAAGATTGAACAATACCAGAAGAAAAATATTATGACGGAAACAAACTGGAAAGGAGCATTACAGCAGCTGATTGTAAAAGAAAAATTCAGGACACAAATAACACTGAATAAAAATGCTGAAGCAATTGAATAACGACAAGTTAGTTACAGAATGCTATAACTAAGGCACCAACACTGGTATTCTTTCCGGGATTAGAAATGGCTATGGCTAACGTTTCAAAGTTTTCTTCTTTCCCTTCCTTTTGTCTCTTTTACTTTGCGGCTTTGGCCGAGATCTTCTTTTTTCTACTCTTTTGAAAGCTTTTTTCTTAATCACGGGTATGTTGCGTTGCTGATCTTTGGATCCTCCAATGAGCCTGGGTGCAACAGCCTCAGGCTTCTCAATTGGAAGCTCTTCTTCATGAGAGATCTCACTCGTTGTCACCGTGACTTTTACATCACCATTGTCATACATCATTGTCCCTGCTCATTGATTGATAATGTCAATCAAACATTAGATTGAGCGACAAGCCTATTAACACTTGACGCATGCATATATGTGTATAATCTATTGGGAGAAAAGTGATGAAAGGCAATTTAAAATTCAAATCATGTCTAATTAAGATATTGGTAGAAAATATACGTTAATTTCAGAGACTAAATAGTCCTTTATCCTATTATCTGCAAGTTCCATTTGGAACAATGTGATTAATCAACCTCTATTGTTTAAGCAGCCACTGTACAGAAACCAGTAAAATAACTGAAAAAAAATATAGCAGAAATGCTATAGGAGCTATGAGCAAATGTTACATCACCCCAATCAAATTTAGCTGGACTCCACTAGTTTTGTCATAAATATGAATGTTAACTAAGTTACTTATGTTTCGATTATCTAGCAATTTGATTGTCAGTTTGAGATAATACCAGACACTGATTGTATTGCCTCACTTTCTTCCTGCTCATCTTCCTCAGCACCTTCATCAGGTCCTTCATCAGTGGCTGGTGAAGCTCTTCCATTCTGCACAAATTCTCTTTCCAGTTTCCTCTGCAATAGAAGTTAGAGAGTTCTGTCGTACATGAGAGAGTGAGACTAGTACAACATGGCTATCGAAGATGATCAGGATGTTATAGTTGCAAGGTAGACTGCATTAGGTGCAGTTTCATAAAATAGTGATTGTTTTGGGTGAGGGTGAGGGTGAGGGTTCGGCAAGAAAATGACACAGGAGTTTCTGTAAGGTTGGCTAAACACCCTTCAAATTATTCTCAAAGAAGACACAAACACCTCCTTCCCCAAACCCCCCCCCCCCTGCGGAAGCAAAAAGAATACATATAGAACTAGTCAGGCAACATTTGTTAATACCTTTTAATATGCCTTCACCTTTTACTATTTTACAGTGATTGTAAAACTTTACAAAACCACAAACATATTCTTTTTTAACTAGTAAAACCAAAAATTGACACTTCATTTTTAAACAATATTATCATCGTTGATTGAAAATCAGAGACCAACAGCAGCAAGTCTATAAAAAAAATTGCATTCTTAATTGCCTTGGATTTTGATCCTCAGTATTTATATGCTCTTCCTTTTGTCTTTGTAGTAAAGATTCAATCTTTCAGTTGAGTTTTATCTGAATTTTCTCAACCACCCTTGTTTTATTGATTTTTATCATATTAGTGGAGGAGTTCTTAATCATTTCTTCTGAATGAAAAAAATAAGACCTACACATTTGGGTTGGTTTCATATGTGAATCCAGCTACTGGGTTTGTTGAGTTTCGTAATTTGATAGATAACAAAAAGTGTAGTGATTCATACATGGAAGTGAATATCAGACACCAAAGTAATGGACCATGCCAATAAACCTCTTCATACACTACTTTTACTCTATTTGATGATGTAATTGGTTTTTAAATTCAGCTCATATATACACAAGTATAGATTTTCTGCACTCGCTAGATTTTGAGAATCCCACAACCCCTTTCCCTAAACTACTTAGGAGTAATATTAAAAGCAATATAATCATATCAGTACTGATAAAACAACAATGACTCACTAAAAGTAACTGTCATTGCATAAATTATAAGCTAGCAAACTACTTATAAATTAAACCTGTTTGCGTTTCTCAATACGCTTGCGCCGTTCTGCTTCCTGTTGTTGATGTTGAGCTTCTTTTCTCCTCTTCTTCTTCCTCTTATGGAAACCAGTCACATAATCCCTAAATATAAACACCGTAAATCAATTTCAAATGACCCAAAATGCAGACTAACCAATACAATTTCAGATTACAATATACAAATCAAACAATTCTAGGGCTATATAGTATGTGTATACATATAAGCACGAATATATGTGAATTTATACTTAAGATCTTTTTCACTGAAAGATACAGAGAGAGCTTTGTTCTTAAGGGCTCTCTTCTTGATATGGCGAGCTCTTATGTGGGGGTTTTCTCCACCTTCCCCATCCCCTGCCTCTTCTTCCATGGCAGCAGCCACGATCTTCTGCTTCTAAACCCTTGTTTGGTTTTCCCTGTAAAATGACGCAGGCTTTGCCGCTTTGTAAATATTATTATTATTTTTTATTTTTTTTTTGCTAAATTGGCTTTGTAAATTTGATACTAGGTCAAATTATAAAATCATCCCCCATATATTATTACTTGGTTTTATTTTTAGTTCTAGTGTGATTTTATTTAAGGCTATAAAATGAACCAAATAATCCGGGCTCTATTTATATTTGCTCGATCAAAAAATTGATTAGAGATTTATTCAAAATATTAATAATTAAAATGAGTACATTTTAAAGTTTAATAAATTATTCAAATACATTTAAATTATAATTTTCTATTGATATGATATTTGATAAAATTGTTCAGACTCGATTCAATATTGTGTTTGATTAAATAGCTAAACGAGTCTCATAATTAAACCTTATTTTATACTTCATATATTTTATGAATCAATATATGAGCAACTCAATACTCTAATCGATTTAGTTCATTTACAAAATATGGACTACATACCTTTTGAAGTTTTGTAGCATCCAACCATCCACCGTAATAATTTCATTATTTTTCTCATTACATTTGATTTTCAAAGTAAAAAGTATTAATTTGTTGCAGGTGGATATTTCAAAGAGCTCTTACAAGTGGACATGAAAATTAGACATGAGTGTATTTAAATTTTACATATTTACATTTTTACCCACTATTGGGGTTAAAATACAATTAAGTAAATTTTAAATACACTTATGCCTAATTTTTATGTCCACATATAGTTTTTGTATATCAAAATACTAGCTGTATCCCGTGCCTCCGGCATTACATGAACGGTGAGATTTATCCCAAATTTTAGACAGCCCAGATGATTTATTAAGGTGAGCTAAAAATTCAAAATCAATTGTATTTTATTAGATAAATTGATTAAATAGCTAAACGAGTCTCGTAATTAAACCTTATTTTATACTTCATATATTTTATGAATCAATATATGAGTAACTCAATACTCTAATTGATTTAGTTCATTTACAAAATATGGACTGCATACCTTTTGAAGTTTTATAGCTTCCAGTCATCCCCCATAATAATTTCATTATTTTTCTCATTACGTTTGATTTTTAAAATAAAAAGTATTAATTTGTTACAGGTGGATATTTCAAATAGCTCTTCTAAGTGGACATGAAAATTAAACATGAGTGTATTTAAAATTCACTTATTTATATTTTTATCCACTATTGGGGTTAAAATACAATTAAGTAAAATTTAAATACACTCATGTCTAATTTTTATGTTAACATAAAGTTTTTGTATATCAAGATACTAGTTGTGTCCTGTGCCTTCGGCACTAAATGGACGGTGGAATTTATCCCAAATTTTAGACGCCCCAGATAATTTATTAAGGTGAACAAAAAATTCAAAATCAGTTGTATTTTGTTAAATTGACTAATTGCAAAACTAAAGAGCTGTGTATACCTTTGTACTAATTATTTACATATATTTTTACAATTACTCGAGTAAATATCCTGAATAATTAAATTTGGGCTATATGTATATACATAGTTGTGTAGTACACAGTCGTCTATGGCGACAGATTTTTTAAACTATAGCGACGGGTGTCGTTGCTATAGCCCAAAAAAACAGTCGCCATAGACGACTGTATACTAAATAACTGTATATATATATATTTTTCTCATTCAATTTTCTTATTAGATAACAAAATTAATATAAGTAGATGGAAAACATCAAATATTTATGTTTTGTTATCCCTATTAATAAAGCGTTCACATAATATATAAAAAGTAATTGTTAAATTCACAACACTTTTTTTTATTTTCACAACAAAAGTATCGTTGTAGATGTATAGCGTCGGTGAAAACTGTCGCTATAGGATCTATAGCAACACTTTTATTGTGAAAATAATAATTTCTGTTGTGAATTTAACAATTCCCTATATAAAATCATGTTTCTTGTCATTCTCTCTCTCGCTCTTTATTTTATTTTGCACGTGATTTTTGTTTAAATTTTTTAAAAATAACTTTCATATTATAATTAAAAAAATTAAAATATACACATCGTGTGTACAAGATTAACTAGTCTTAACAATGGTTTGTGATAATACTATAACAATAATTTTATTGCAGAGCAATAAGTATCGCTTAAAGTGTTATTAAAATAATTATAAAAGTGTCATTAAATATAATTTTACTCTGATAACATTAATATTCCTGTCACGTTATCAACAACCAACCATAATAGCTCAATTTAAAGAAAGAGAAAGAAAATTGTAATTGAAGAAATTCAATTAAAATGGACTAGGGTGTCCGTGTAGAGTGGAGGTAAAGCTCTTGACTCTTGAGTTTTACTTTACTGGACTCTGGACATAGTACTAGTAGTAGGTCATATTATTATAAAGCCCAGTAAGTTCACATGTTATGAAGCCCATCAAATTCATTTGTGAAATTAAGATTGTTTAGAATATAAGAAGATATAGTCAAAAGAGCTAGTAGGTTATATAGTTACTAGTACATTAAACTAATTTATTCTAAGAAAAAAAATTATTCTTTTAATGCAGAGGGATATAAGTATAAATATAATGAGTGACAACAAAATATTCTTAACAAGTTTTTAATAATAACGTCAAGTAGATCCCGCACTTTATCGATGAGAATACAAGTCTCGGATGCTATTTCACAATAAAATAAAAAAATATCATAACAAGTAGAAAACACAATAATCAAGCCTAGAACTTAATGGTTTAAGCCTTAAAAAAACACTTTGTAGTGTTGTTATTGTACTTGTTTTTTAATAAAATAAAATAAAATAAAAAATCAAGTTGGGAATGTAATACAAGTGTAATAAATTTTCATGATCAACTACACATTCATAATATCAATAATTAATCAAGTCTCGACTTAATAAGAAAAAAAATGAACGCAAACACAGATATAGGATTGTCAAATTCGATTGGTCTAACCCGAAGCCCGATTGATCAACCCTTTAAAAGTTCACTCTAATTTAATTTGAGAGTGAATTGAGTCGAGTTTGAACAAAAATTTAAGTCCGAAATTAAATTCGAGCCGAGCTTTAGTCAATAATTTGTTCGGCCCAAAATAGGGCCGATTGAATTTTAGTTTTAGCAATCTATAAAATATATAGACTATTTATATTAATTATTACATATTTACACTCTTAATTTATATTTATATATAGTATTTTCGACTAAAAATTAAGTATCATGTTTTCTTTAAAGTAAACACTTATATTGATTTCTTAACAAAATTTAATAATTACATAAAAAAGAATGATATGAAATATTAAAAATAATAACCCAATTTATGAAATAGATTATTAGTGTTAATTTAAACTTAAACTCGATTAGTAAGAAAAATGATGCATGTCAAAACATGTTAAGCAAGTTACTTTAAACTGTATAAATATATTTTTTGTCTAGGTCAAATTTATCTGGCAAAGTCTGAACTCAAGCTTGATAAATTTAAAAATGGGCTGAACTTTAACGATCTTAAACCCGCCTCACAATGTTCGATTGACAAGCGTACTCAAATAAATATATAGTCTAATCGACTTATAAACGGTTATAAACTATGAAAATATTACGATACAAATAATTGAAATAGTAGTCATTTCAAATATAACAACGGATAATTAAAAAAATGGTCAATCATAATACTTATTGAACACTGTATATATACTTTTGAAAAATAGTTATAATTTTAAAGTAATAATAAAATATGCAGATCTGATCAGTTTTTCAATACAATTGAGTAAAGGAAGAACCAACTATCATGATAGCGCCATAATAAATAAATTTGAACAATTTATCTTTAACCATTCATGTAAAAGAAAAATTCTCATGAAGGAAAAAAATTTCCTAACCGGAGAAAATAAACTCCAAAGAGATGATAATGAAATCTTCTCAAAAAAAAAAAAGAAAAAAAATAAAAGAAGAGTAATCATACAACGAAGAAAACAAGTCTACCAAAAGAGAAAAATAAACTTCGTAAGGAAAAATATCATCACGTTCATTGTATTACGCTATCTTTTGTGATTTGAGTTGATAAATATTTAAGAAACTATTACTAGTCTCCTAGAAATGATGCAAATTTGACTCCCACATATCGCCCATATATAATCATCACTATTATACGTACCTATGCTATGCATATCTTCTGTCAGAAAGTTTCTGGTATGGACCAAATCTTTTTCCTACTTAACTGATATAATAATTTTGAAATCAACCCACACAACTTTGTTGACTCATGGCTTTTTACTATCACGAAATAAAAATATATTATTGCGAATATTATTGCGAATTTTAATTTTAAAGTTCGAGTGTAGGAGACCAAAATTTCAATTGATTAATAAAGTGTTAAATAATTATGATAATAAATTTAGGGCTGTAATTTGTTATTAGGAAAATTTTGTTGAAGAACTCTTGTAGTCTAAACAAATTTTAATACATATATTAGATTAAGGGTCAAACGAAATATTTTATTTTCGTAGATTATATATAATAATAAAACTTAATTAGCAAGTTGATATTTTCAATGTATCTTTTTTTATCATTTCGATCTACACGAATGATGCATTACACAATTTAATAATGTATCTTAAAAATTATACTACATGCAAATTGTGCATGTAGCATTACGTCAATGTTTGGAACATCGTTGTTTCCCTTGTAAACTACTACTACTTAATTATCACTGCCTAAGGAACAAGAGATCGAACATTGTTACACTTGTTTAGATGTGACCCATTTTTCTTCTTCATTTTGGTTTTTATTGAGCTCGATATGACATTTATCTATCTTACAAGAATCCGGTTAATATAAAATGAATAAATTTACTTTATACAGTGTTGACACACAGACGGAAGGGTGATCTTTTTATCTGCGTGTCAGCACTATATTGAACATTAAATGAACTTACCATGAAGTTCACTTCATGTTAACTATTCCCATCTTACAAACTCATATCGCGAGGGGTACTCAAAATATTTATGAAAAAATATATAATTAATTATGTTTGTAAGTATACAAAAATATAGAGAAATTTGTTTTTAAGAGAAGTGTTTATATATATATATATATATATATACACGCGAAATATTGATGGTTGAAAATTTCATCTATTTTAAACCATAGGTATATTTAAAATATTTTTAAATTTAAAATTAATATAAATTGAATTAATTTTAAACAATTAATTACAAAAATTGTAAACTAACTAAAAACATTACTAACTATAATATTTATTGTTATTAAAAATTAGAAATATAAAAATATCTCAAATTTAATAAAAATAAATCATAATTAATTTTATATTTTAAAATAGATGTTAAAATATATCAATGAATTTTGATAGAATTAAGAGTAAAAATAATAAAAATTTTAGGAGTAAAAATAAAAGTAATGAAAATCGGATCGGGCCATGGCCATCCCCGACCATGCCTTAGATCCGTCACTGCTTATAAAACCGCTTTTCAGAGTCATGATGATTTTGTGTCACGTTTTTTTTTTAATCTTATAATTTTAATAATATTACTTTGTATTTTCTTAAAAAATTATATATATTTTATTTAATCGATCAAATTAAATCAGGGGACATGCATGTTTAGTGTCCACCACACATGCCAAAAAACAAGACTGTCTTAATGCCACCTTTGTCTGTATTAATGAACTCTAACTCGACTCTCATTTATGTATAGAACTTATCGACACATCTCAATTATCTTAACCAAAAATTAATTATAACTACGTACTGCAATTTTGTATTATTTCCTCGGCAAGTATTTGTGTATATGATCTATATTCTATAGCATGCATGTCCACTCAGTTGTTAATCAACGTCTGACATATTTTATTATTTTAAATTATAAAATAATTGTTAATTTTAGAAAATTAATTTGATATATTTTGCACTTAAAATTGAAATAATTCATTAATAATTATTTGATCTTACACTGAGTACTATTTTTATATATTTTATAATATTTATCATTGACAAAAATTTAAAATATATATGTCAATTTTGAGTTTACAAATGTCTTGAGTTGACATAAAAAAATTAATAATAATCTTATACTTTAGAACGGATGAAGAATTATACTCCCTCTAGTCCTTTTTATTTGTCATTTTAGAGAGTGAAATTTGTTCCTTTTTATTCGTTATTTATAATTTCAAAGAAACATTAATTATTTAATTTACCATATTATCCCTACATTAAGTACTATTAACTTGTTTATCTTTTTTAATGAATTTGGAAAGGTAGTATTGAGATTTATACTCATTTTAATCCATCAGATAATTTATTAATTATATTTTTTAATCTTTGTATTTTTTTTCTAAAACGTCAATTAAAAAAATCGAAAGGAAGTATATTGGACAAATAAATTATATGTCAAGAAACTTTATAAAATAATTAAATTGTGACTGACGTAAAATATTAAAATAAAATAAATTAATATGAGTTCATTAGTATTAATTATCTCTCTTATCCCGTAATTTTTTTTGCTAAATCTCTTATCCCGTATTTAGCGTCACAATATGTAGCAACGCACATATAAAAATGGTCCGACAGTCCGACATTACGACACATACGTTGAATGTTGACTATGAGTCAAATGTATGTCTGTTGGTGTATTGATTGTTGTCATCTTCGTATTCAATATATTCACATAAGAAGTACTCCGGTTACTTTAATCTTTCCGGTTAACCTTGGCAATCCCACCGGAATCTAATTAGACTCTCGTACTCCGATGTCTAACGTTTTTATTTATAAATCATAATTTAAACATTTACAGGTCATTTAAAATAAGCTATTCCAGATTAGTGTTAACGGGAGAGTTCATAATTATCATTTTCCTTTATATAATGCTTAGTTATAGGACTTTTTTGTCTTTAAAATAAATATTTTTGAAACAGTCTTTGAGATGAAAAAAAAAAAAGAGGAAAAAGAATAAAGTCAAGGGTCTGATCCGACCAGTTAGCTTCTTCTGGTCCGTTTAGATGCGTTAACTAAAGGATCAATCTAATGTTTTATATAACTTCCTTCATTAGGTATGGCATATACAAGTGATTTTTTTTTTATTGATTTGGGTGATGTACATGGATCCCTCTCTTTTAAAATTAAATACATTTTGCATTTTTAAAATAAATTTGAGAAAATCTTAGAATTTAAAATTAATAAAAATTATCTAATTTTAGTACAAGCAAATATGATTACTTTAAAGTAACAAATTATAAAAAGTACTACTCCATCCATTTCACAAAAAGAGTACAACTTAATTTTTTTTTCACTTTTAATTTACAAAATTCTAGATTTCAATATTAGTGCAAATTTATTTAATTTTTTTATTAACGTAGTAGTTTATATTTTAAACTACATAAAAAGTAGTTTTAAGTACAAAATTATTAGTTTGAAAATCAAAATAAATTCACTCCACGTACACTTGAATAAAATTTTAAGATTTTGCAAATTAATTAGGTCCAAAATCAAACGTGAATGAAGGAGCATCAATTACTATATTATTTTGTTTTCAAAATTTACGCAAAATTCATATATTAATGTTTTAGAATTTTATAAAATAGCACTTTAAAGAGCTAAAATATTTATTCAATTACATATATATAAATGAATAATTTTACCTATTCTCCCTGGATGCCGGATGCGCATGGTTGGAGTATATATATATATAGGGATTCCATCCACAGCAACCGGTTGTTGGGAGCTATTCATTTTTGGCCTAGCAGCTACAGGTAAATGGGTTGCTCCCCAACAACCGGTTACTGTGGATGAAATTCCATATATATATATATATATATATATATATATATATATATAGTTGGAATTGAGGCTTGATTTATCGTATAAAATAAAAAAAGGACAACAGAACTATGGTCATCTAATGAAAAGTGTTTTCATGCAAAAATAAACAAAACCATGCACGACTCCATGGTAGTTAAAGAGATTAATCAGGTAGGTAGAAATATTCTTTGGCAGCATGCATGCATTATTAAAAAAAAGCCAAGCCATATATATATATATATATATATATATATATATATATATATATATATATATATAAAGCCAAGCATGCATTATTATGGTTGCAAAAATTTAACAAAAAAATATAGTAGTAATACTTTTCAGATTCTAGTATTTGTTTGTTCACATGCAATAAGTAGAATAAAATTTAGCTAGTTTGAATTTAGTTATTGTCATTGAAGTCATCAAAAAATATTTGTCACTACCTTAATTGGTTTAATATATATATATATATATATATATATATATATATATATATATATATATAAAGAATTAAAGTTTTATACATTGACTGTTAGTGTATAAACAAGCGGTATTAAAATTAGAATATTTTATTAGTGAAATATTTATATTAGATATTATTATTCTTATTTTAATGACGTGTTATAATCTTAACATCACTCGTGTATATTCTATCAATATTTTAATTCATATTACATATATATCATAATTTGGAACAATATTTTATCACAAACATATGAACTTTAAGATGTGTTAAAAATAATATTGTTTTTAATTTAATAAAGATCCAAACTTCCCAACCTTTTTTATTCATAGTTAAAATGTTCCCAAACATTGCAATAAATAACACATGTACATGAGTTTGATGTAAAGTATAAAATTTTCTTCTGATAAATTTATAATGAACACTTCAGCACTAAAACTGTAAATCGAACGAAATAGTTTGGGATCGATTTAGAAAAAAATGTTAGCGAGACTCGGATTTATTAATAATATGATCTAAATATAAACACAAAAAATAATTCAAATAAAAAAACGAGTAAAATATAAGCAAAATTATACTTGACTTGTTTATGATTCAAACTATTCGAATTTTTTTTATCACGATTCAATACGTACTCGATTGATACATATTCGAATAGATACTTGTTACATTCTCTTATAATATATGAACAATTTAATAAAATCAAAAAAATAGTTATTATTTTAAAAAAAAGTTTAATTGAATTTTTTATATGTAAAGCGTAACTGTAAATATATTTTATAATTTCTAAGTAAAATAATAAGTTTAATCGGTAATTATATGTATTATAAAACTATTTACTATGTGGGGACTCGAATTTGAACTTGAAATCGAAGTAGATTGAATATAATTCGATCAGAGTCGGATATAATTTAAGGAATAAATATTCGAGTCGAGTCGAATTTGAGTAGAATTTTTCAAATGCAATTTAAATCCGATTTGAAATTGAATAAATAATTTACTTTTTAACTTAAATCTAAATAACTCAAAAAATTGTAGCATAATCTCTTTTTCGGATATACCTACTTTATTGAGAGAAAAAAGAGAGGAGTCATTCTCGAATTAAGAAAAAAGATAAAGAGTAAAACTAACGCAGATTATGATTTATGACAGAGATATGCGTTTTATGATAATTTCCATCGGACACTATCGATACATTTTGAATTTTAACTTTTAAATTAATTTATATAATTTTATTATTTTTAAAACCTCTCTTTTTAGTGATAAAGTTATAAGAAACTAATTACCTGAATTGTGTGTAAATTGAAAAAATAAAAATTAGTGGGGAGTAAAATTAGGAAAATGAATAATGACGGTGAAAATCAAGAGTAAAAAAAGTAATCCTTCTTAGTTCTTATTGCTTTCGGCTCTCCCTTTATAATATGGGGGCGATATTAGAGTTTTTAAATTCTCTGTCTTAAAAAGTCTTTGAAATGATGTGTAACTATAATATTAATTGTGTAGTGAGTATGCTATAAATTATTATTAAAATATTTAATATCATGTCATTTGAGACTTACATAAAATCAAAAATTTAATACCCTTAACATTACTTTTAATAATATTGTTAATAATAAAATTTGATCGCGAAACGTCAAACAATAAAAGAATATAATTTGTTTTAATTCGTTAAAATAAATAATTAGCGGGGTCCATGAAAACTGAATTATTATGGTCAAGTACCTCTTTAATTTGACGCGCCCTTTCCCGAATAAAAATATGAGTTTTACGTAAAGTATAAAGTCAAATTAGGTATTGTAATTACAAGTTAATTAAAATTGTGAATTTCTCAAAAATTAAATCTTTTAATTAAAATATTCTGTTACGTGACGTGACCCACCAAATTATTTGGACCACAAAATCAGGCCCCAACAATATTTTCAGTCATTTAACACACTTGTGTGAATAAAAAGTAGAAATAATGTGTGTCATTTGTATGCATTTGAAATTTCATAACTAGTCAGTAATTTAACTCTTGAAAGTAACAAGTAAAGTACTTTCTCCGTCTTACAAATGAACCCCATTTATTTTTGACCATTATTAATGTATAAAATCTTAAAATTCAAACAATGGTGTAAAACTAACACTCCTTGGTTTCAAAATTATATATATATATATATATATATATATATATATATATATATATATATATAAGACGACAATTTTTAAGAATAATTTTATATTCTTCAATATAGTCTTAATAATTAGTAATTCGGTTGTGACGGTGTGATTTAAAAATGATAGTAAAAAAGTAGCGATAAATTAATAATATCATGTTATTTTATAATTTTAAAATAAAAAAGTTTATTTAATTTTGAAACAAGCTAAAAATAAATATAAAACAGAGATAAAAACACTTTAAATTTACAATATTAACTTTTTCATTACATGAATTTTGAATTTTGGGCAATGTAAATTGAGTATGAAATTCAAATAAATTATTACCTTTGGAGTACTAACAAATATATTTTGAAATATTTATCTTTAAATTAAATAATTTATGAATAAATTAACTTAATTTTTAAAAGGTGTATCGCTAAATTTATAATGACTAATAAGGATGACTGATGAGTGTGAGGAGAGAGAAAGACGACGACGCCAAAAATGAGGCATGAGCCGCACGACTCAAATCTAGTACGTGGCTTTGAAGCCTTATATTATCTTCACGTACATAACACACACACATATATATATATATATTATATTATATATATATATAGTACTTCACTTGGTACTAAAAAGAAAAGCTATTGCTACTATAGAATATATATAAAATGCACATTTTTATAAGTCTCGTCTCACTTGGCCCTCCGCAAGCAAACGTCAAACCCCAACCCCCTCTCTCATGAGTACAGATCAGCCAACGCCGGCACCTCCGCCATTCTCTCCGATTCTCTCTCCTAGGGTTTACGTCCTTCCATCCCCGTTCATTTTTAACTCCGAATAAGAGCAGTTACTTCAATTAGGAAAAACTTACGGACATGAGAAATTACTGGTCGGGTACTTGATACGCTCCTTTCTGCTTTCTCTCTCTAGGTTGTTTAGTCAGCTTCGATGGCGTCACCGTCTTCGCCCAAGCTTTGCTTCAATTCCAACTGCAGAGAGGTGTTAGAACGATCGAGGAGAGGCTGGCGCCGCCGTACCGGCGGGTACGCTGACTTATGCGATCGATGCGCGTAAGCATAATCGATTTCTCACTCTTCCGTATTTGTATTTTACTACTGCTCTGGACTAATTCGGTGTTTTCCCCTTGCGCCTGTTCGGCGATGACTTATTTTAAAATAACTTATAAGTTACAATTTAAATAACTTATATTAAGTGGTATTTTAAAAATAAAGTTGCCACCTTTTGACTTATAAGTGAAGGTGTTGGGCTAAAATAATTTAGAAGTTAAAATAAGATGTAAACATAAGCGTAAAATAATCTTTATATTTGGTGAAGTTTCTTTATTTTAAAATGATTTATAAGTTATTTTTTAATAAGTCAGAATTCATTACTTGTGGAAAATAACTTACAAGTCAAAAGAGTAAGTCAACTCAAACGGTAAAAATCAACTTATAAGTTAGTTGGTTTGATCAACTTATAAGTTGTTGCGGAACAGGCTCTTTCTTGGTTTTATAATTTAGTTGCTATGTAACCTTGTATTTAGTGTGTATACTCTGGTTTGAAGTGCAAGATTAAATTTTGAAAAGTTTGAAAGGTATATGCATTTAGTTGTTAAAAGTTTGAAAGTTATATGTATTTATTTGTTAAAAGTTTGAAGTTTGAGAATATATGTACTTGCCTCTATTCCTTACATTTGACTTTGATCATAGTTAATTTGTAAAATCCTACAATTTAATCATATTTTGATATGAAATTTTTTAATTTTTGAAATAATAAGTTTGTATTTAGTCATATTTTTTAAGTAGTTTTAAATACGATTGCATTAATAAAAATCAAATAAATTTACAATTTTAGGATTTCATAAAATGACTAAGAAAAAAATCAATTGGGAACGCAGGGAGTAATAAATTCATTAAAGTAGTAATTTCTTGAACAGCTGTGGGGAAAAGATAAACTTACTTTTTTGATAAGTAAGAAATGTGATAAACTTTTGCTATGTTTTCAACTATTTTGTGGGAACATTAATGTTGATTGTCTAAATAGAATTGGAGAAAATTTCTCTGGAATTGTTTTCCAGACTTTTTTTTAATATAAAAAAATAAATTTTAATAAAAATGCATGTTAAAGTCTACCAGAAATCTCTAATAGATTTTTTTTTTCAATATTAAAATTTAAGATTGATATTTGTGATGGAAAATTTTATGGGAAAAAAGTATGTTTAAGGAGGTAGCTTCACAAATCTTCTTTTGTGTTAAAAAGTCATATGGTACTCTTCCTAACTTCTGCATTAGCCTGGAATTTGTTGCTGTAGATTTTATTTATGTCTTGGCATGGCATGCTCCTCTTCCTATTTACCCCATTCTACCCTTATTCACCACAGAGGAGAAGAAAACACAAGCACGAGCTTGCACTCGTACACAAACTGAAAGAGAGAGAGAGAGAGAGAGAGAGAGAGAGAGCGGGGAAGGGAGAGATTTATACTGTTGGAATATATGCCACCCCTGAATGCTGTACTACTATATTCAATGACATCTTGAAATATCACTGTTGTATTTCTAATGTGTCAGCTAAAGATGTTGACCCGTGTTCTATTTGACTCTAGTTCTGTTTTTGAGGAGGGGAACTTCTGCGAATCTTTCCATTTGAATGCTTCTGGGTGGAGGTGTTGTGAGTCCTGTGGGAAGGTCAGCAGAAATTTTTAATTATTTTCATACTAATTTGGCAATTTTTTTTCTGTAGTAGATATTAAATTGTAGAGATTGGATGTGAAGACTTTGTCCTCTTTTCTTTTCTTCTAATGATAAAATTTTCTTTCGCAGCAAATACATTGCGGATGTATTGTTTCATTTCATATGTTTGTACTATTGGATGCCGGAGGGATTGAGTGCATAACTTGTGCAAGGAAAAGTTTCATTTTGGTATGGATTATCTTATATTTATTGAACATGATAATTTTGGGCAACTATTATACCACAATTTCTGCCATTCCATTTCAAATTCTACTTGTTGATGTAATTCCTTACTGAGGATTGTTTGGTATATTAAAACAAGGAGCTTAGGCTCAACTGGTATTTGACCCTCCCTTGGATGAGAGCAGTCAGGGTTTTGAGGCTCAGTGAAGGCCTTAGTTATAGCCGATATGACTTGGTTTCCCCTTGTGTAGGGTTCTAGGTTAATTTCTATGCCCCCTCTACCAACAATAATAATTTAAAGAACATTAAAAAATTTAAATGGTGGTTTGGTCAATTTTACATTAGTAAAAATGTTCATAGAGTCGAGGGTTTGAGTTTATTATTCTGTTAGGCGTTGGTAGGGTTACAATATAAATAAAAAAGCTATATGTGATACATACCAATTCAGTGTTGTATGTAATTGGAATTTCTAAAATTCTACTGGGGTTGTGTTCCACACCAGCCCCAGTGTACTACAGGCACTATTATATCCTAATACAATTTTAGCTAGTTGGAGGTGTTGGATAGGCAAACCTGGGAGTGGACAAGAGGCTCCCGATAAATTTTTTGTAAGTAAAAAATTTGTAGAAGACACAATGAACTTATATTATAAAGAACAAAAATATTATAATATACTCTGTTGATTGCCAGTTTCCAGTTATATATTTATGTTCTTTGTTTCAGACACCAAATCCTGCATGGCCGCCACCTTCGCGTATCCTTCCTGAACTGCCTGATAGAATCAAAGATCTCTCGGTAAAAAATTGGAGTTCAATAGCTGGATCAGGACCTGTTCATTGTCGACAAGCACCTAGTTCGTTCAATAATTCTACTGCACAGTCAGAATTGAATCCAAAGATGCCCTTTGAAGTTGACATACCCGGTGGCATTGATAGACTACTTTCCAGCGAAAGATTTTATGCCTCTTCCCTGGATAAAAAGAAAACTGGGGACTCTTTAGAAAGATTAATGAATGGAAGCCTGAAGAATGGGGCATTACAGATTTTTGAGAATGGGACTTCTGGTATATGTCGTGTATAGATACAAAAATATGCTTACTAGTTACTGTGTGGCATATTTGTGGTGCACCATGCAGTTGAAACACTTTATTGATCAAAACTTAGTTGTTGGCTAACTTGTTGAGATCATGTTGTCACAGGTAGCAAGTATGAGGAGCAACTTAATACATATGTGAATGCTTCCCAGCAGTCATCCTTTTCAAATAATGAACCTTCTATTCCTCATTTTAGTTCGACTCTAAATCCTGCATCAAAAACTGAAACAACCGAGCAAACCAAGGCTGGAACTCATGCCCCACGACTGATCCCTCCACCTGCAGCAGTTAAGCAATTCTCTAGTCCTAATGGAGTTGACTCATCTGGTGAAGCTCAAACTCGCAGTGGAAGGCCTAGAGGAGACTCTCGAGGTCGAAACCAGTTACTTCCACGGTACTGGCCCAGGATAACGGACCAGGAGCTGCAACAAATCTCTGGAGAGTATCCTAATTTTAAAATGCTCGTCTTAATTTCATGAAATGTGGTTGATGGGTAATGTTTCATGATAAAATCAGTTCTTATTTGGATCACCTTCTTCCTTGTCATATATGTACAGCTTAACGAATTCTGATTTGCACAAAATCTAACAATATAAAGTTTGGGTGGTGACATATAAATATTATTGTGTTAACCTTGACCAGATCTTAGTTCTAATTATGTAATTACTCCTTTATTTGAGAAGATGTTAAGTGCTAGCGATGCTGGGAGGATAGGGCGTTTAGTGCTTCCCAAAAAATGTGCAGAGGTGAATCTTTAGTTTATATTAATTAATCTTTCGTTTCGCAGGACACCAATCTTCAAGTTCAACTTGGAATGTTGACACACTGTTAATTGTAGATATCGTGCATCCATATTATATATGTTAAGCATGTTATATTCTGAAGATACATTCGTAATTCTGGTAGTTTCTGTATGCATAGACACTTCTATTTATTGAAATAATGTGAAACCAATTGCAATGATAATCTTTCCAATGAATTATCATGTAATTACGTAAGCAACTAAATGTAGTAGTAGCTTTTGCTGCCAATTACAATTTTCTTATAACAATATTGAGGTCGCTGGATAAACAGAATAGAAAATCGTCTTTACATTGGATGGTTTGGTGTTTGATGATCCCTTTATTGACCGCAACTTCTGTATTTATCATGGCTTTCATTACTGCTCCTCCAATAGGTATTGATGGTATTCGTTAACCAACCATTATATATTTGTAACCACTTTACTAAACTCATACAAACAAACAGCTAAACTAAACTTTTATATACTATTTAGCAAGGATATGACAAAGTATTGATTTAATGACACGATGATCTTAATAAAGTAGACCTATAGCAGAGAAGTCTCAATATAGAAATATATCTTCTATATATAAACTTAAAAGTGTATTGAGAAGTATTTTTAATTAAAATGATATGATTGTTATTTAAATTCGTAATATTATGAATAAATATCTATTTGTCATGTTTTCATAGTCCTAATATAAATGTGATGTTCAACTTATCAATAAAAATAAATAAATAAGAATGTTATGGTCATGTTTAATCCTAATATGTTCTTTGTAGGCCTACTTTCCAACAATTTCTAATCCTGAAGGAATACCTCTCATGGTGCAAGATTTGAAAGGAAAAGAGTGGGTATTTCAGTTTCGATTTTGGCCCAACAATAACAGCAGAATGTATGTTTTAGAGGGGGTCACTCCTTGTATACAGTCTATGCAATTGCAAGCAGGTGACACAGGTAAGAAATCTATGCCACCTGAAAGTAATGTTAGGGTAGTTCTTTACATTTTTATTTTTACTTACTTTCTTGGGCTAAGTTGTTTATTGTATTAAGTTAAATTGGTCCTCTTCCATTATCTAGCTCAGGGTTGCCTTAGGATTCATGTGGAAGGGAAAACAACTCTGTGACTCTTATTTTGTCTTTTCATTGACATCGCATGGAGTTGCTCCTTCCCCACCACTATCCTTTTTAAAAAACTTTCGTACTACAGCTTCATTTGATGCGTGTCTTGTTTCATCGTACTCTTGTTTTCCCCCCTTCTTTCTTTTATGCGAGTGCTGTGCTGAGTCAGTCTCATAAAACATGCATAGTTATTCCTTTTGTTGTTTTCCAATTTCTATTTCATGCGATTTTGCCTCCATAAAGCAAGTTCTATGGTGTCTAATGTTGACTTTCTGATGAATGAGCTTGCTGTGGCTTGAAATGGAACTGAGAGATGTTCTTCTTTCTTCAGTAACATTTAGTAGGTTAGAGCCAGAAGGAAAGTTGGTCATGGGATGCAGAAAGGCTTCCGCTCCTCCATCAGATCAGGTTGATTTAGTTTTTCTCTGTTAAAAGTTAATTTTTTGCTGATGATTCGAATAAGTTAGTATATTTGGTATATACATGTAACAGATTCTATGTTCAATTCAATTGAAAAAAAACGTGAAATGCAATATGTATAATGGTAACTGTAAGAGATGTGCTGACTGTTTATATTATGTAATTACAATAATTCTTATAATTAACTCAAGATAATATTTGCCAAACAATAATCTTCCTACCTGCAAAGGCTTTGAAAACTCGGGCCTTTACTTTTATTCAGTGTTTAAGTTAACAATTTAATAAGTTGAATCAAATGTCATATTGCAATGATGAAGCTTGTATGTGTGATTATTGGCTGGACTATCTTTTATTTCAATATGGATTAGACTCGGCAGTACTCCTAAAATTCAGTAGTATATCTGTATATGCTTAGTATTTTTTAGTAAGTAATTAAAGGCATATCATGGAATGTAACTTGTAAGCTATTCCTCCCCCACCACCCCCTTTTTTTTCCTTTCAATTGCATTGTTGGGTCTTCTATCAATAACTTAATGCTACATATAGTCTCATTCAAATGCTAGGTGTAGTGATTCTACAATCGATTAAGGTTGTGTTCGATTTGTGCCCATCCTAGTCGGACTAAAACCCTATTAGAACATAAAGCATATGTCATTTAATTGTATGCAATTTTAGTTATCACCAAATTCGATAATGCTTTAACTATCTTATGAATTATTAACTGTTGACAGCAATCAGGCTGGTAAGGTGGTTGTTTTTAAGAAAGTGTAAATTCTTTATATAGGATCTACATTTTCATTGCAAGTATGAGAAGTTGCCAATAGTTAAGTCCCAAATAAGGGAAATTTTGCAACCTGTCTTCGTTTTATTTGCTGGAACCCTTTTGGGTTTAGAATGTTGCAGTAATTTTTTGAGTTGCTGACTAGATTATTCGGATTTAAATGAACATCAAGTGTGCTTATGTTCTTTATCCACAGAACAAAGAATCAATTAACATTGGTAATGGAGTTTCTACACATGGAGATGCTAGTATTAAGGCTACTAAACCTGGTGAAGTTGTTTCACTTCGTCATCATTCCAAAGGTAATTCAGTATCTAGCCTTTTGGCAGTCAACCAGGCAAACTCGGCGGACCCAGAAAGTACATGGTCTGAGGTTGATAAATCCAAGTACATTGCAAGGGAAGTACCTGGAGCTAAACCTGTTTTCCATAGTAAGAGGAAGAACAGTACCTTAGGTTCAAAGAGTAAACGCCTACGAATTGAAAACGAGGATATGATAGAGCTGAAGCTCACGTGGGAAGAAGCTCAAGGATTGTTCCGCCCACCTCCTAACCACGTCCCCAGGATTGTGGTTATTGAAGGCTACGAATTTGAGGAATTTGAGGTACAAAGTGATGATTTGTGATTATATACATACTCCATATTTTTTTACATTCAAGTCTTGATGAACTTCGTAAGTCAATATGTTAATATTGTTCGGCGTATTGAATACTTATTTTTGAAACTATTCAATTGATGTTAAAGCCTGGTAAGACACTTTGGGATTTCTGACATGATTTGCTTTGGCAGGAGCCACCGATTATAGGAAGGCCTACTATTTTAGCAATAGATCATGTAGGGTAAGGCACTCATATGCTCTTCTTTTTTAATTTAACTAGTTTGTTATGTTATCCATATATGTACATCTTTAAGGGTAACTTCTGTATTTCCACAACTGATGATCCCAATTCTATTGAACATTTGAACTATTCATTAATAATTAAAAATTCCGGCATTGGAATATAATATTTTTAACATGAAAAAGAGTCTTGCGTTTTTTGTAATTTCCATTGTGAATGAAACTTTTTTCAGGAATAGAGTATTAATTAGGTGACTTATAAAAAAGGAAAAAAAGAAGAAAAGAAAAGTATTCTTTTAAACAGTCACTGCTGCATAATTTGTTTGATTAGTAGACTGCTGCATATAATGCCGAAAGAAGATTGTGGCTATGAATTATTGGGAAATTAGTATGCTATTAACCACCGACATTTTCAACTTTCAAAATAGTCAACAGCTCCCAAGTTTCATCAAGTAAATGTTCAATGTGGTGTGTATCTGTGTAAGTTTCTAAAGGGGCTCACCAACGTTTGATAGTTGATTCATTCTCTCATGCATTCATAATTTCTTTGGAAGTTGAATAATATTCATTCTGCATTTTTCCACTTCAATTTTTCTAAAGCTGAAGCTTTCACATTGATGGACTTTGTCATGAGCTAGTCAGTTCATGACCTGGACTATTCAACTAACAGAAATAAAGGAAATAGGGAGAAATTAGAGAATAGAGATAGATATAGACAGAGAGAAGTATAAAATGAACAATTTGCCATTCATTTAGAGAGAGAAACATATTATAGAATGTAGAGAGAAGACAGACTTCTTACTCGTTTATTTACATCGTTCTGCATACTTATCTCATACTAGTTACTCGTTATTTTTAAGCCAACTACTTACCAACTAAAAACAGATGAGTCCTCAGGCATTAATGTAACTACTAATTATTCTAGATAGCTACAATTTATTTTAGATGACTATTATTTATTCAAATCCCTAGATTTCCTCTACTGATATGTGATTTACTTGTTTAGTTTAATTTACGCCGTATCGCCACCTGGAAGCTAATTCTATTTTCTCCTGCTTCAGTGGAAAGATCCAATGGGCTCAGTGCGAGGACTGTTTTAAATGGCGCAAAGTGCCTAGCGATGTTCTTTTACCTTCAAGATGGACCTGCTCCAAAAACTTGTGGGATCCAGAAAGGTACAGAATTCACCTAACTTCTTTAGAACTTGCACTTTCAGAACCCACATATAATCCTTTATTTGTTTGGAGGGCTTGGCTGGTTGTGTAACTGAAAATTATTATGAACATTTGTGCATAGTGTTCTTTAGAAGAGTACTAAAGTTTCAATTGGCTGATTGTTGTTTTAGGCCTCTGGTCTTGATGCTGTGTTTTGATGGTAATTGTGGATCTCTGCAGACCTGTTTCGGTTCTTGAATATTTTTGTTTCCTAGAGTTTTTTTGTGTAGCTTGCTTAAATGTAGCTGAGCTTAGAACTGTGGATAAATTTGATTCCAGTATTTTGCCATGTATGGGGTGGATGTTGTTGAACATCCCCTACTTTTGAAAAACTGTGGCTGTGGTCACCACAGTTACCTTGGTTTTAAAGACCACCCCAAAATGACTTTGTTTTGATTAGTAAAATGACAAAAATACCATTAATTAAATTAGTGAATTGACAAAACTACCCTTCAATTAAAAGAAACGACATGGAGATTTCTGTGGTGACCGCAGTCATCATATCCCCCCATATATATATATATATATATATATATATATCTTTCCTTTAGTTAAAAAGATGATTCTCTTATTACCTTAATGCATTCAGTATAGTCCTTTTCCCCCCTTCAAAGTGGACTGCGGGTAAGGCGCGCATGCAGTCCAGATTGGTGAACCAACATTGTCATGTAAAGCATGGGCCTATAAGGGCTGTTAGATTTGAGAAAACTGCACAGCACCAGTTTCATATTGTCCCATAAATTTATTTTAATTTCAATTTTTCGTGGGATACCTCTCTCTCGTGGAAAATTCAAACATCATGATGCCCTTATCCCTACTTCCTCCGAAAATTTGACAATTACAGTTTGATCTAGTCCATGGAGCAATTCAGAAGTTGGTTAATATGTTTGTTTCCTGTTGGCTTCCAGATCTCTTTGCTCTGCAGCTCAAGAATTAACACAGGAAGAGCTAGATCTGCTATCCACTGGTAATCAGGGTATGAATTGCTTGAACATGATATTATTCTTATCAGTAGTTTACTTGGTGACTGTGTGCTACTTGAGGAGTTTAAAGGCATTAAGGGATGCACTTAGTAGAGTACCACATCTAGGGTCTTTTATTTTATCCCTCTCTATGCTATTGTAATCTTGGTGATGATTAGTACTTCTTTAGAGATGTGCACATTCCAAACCTGGTTTATCATATTGCAACTGGTACATGATTGTCATGCAGCTGGAGCTAAGAAAATAAAAGTTGATAAAGAGGAGTTTGATTCACTCGAGGCTTTAGAGGGGCTGGATGCACTTGCCAACCTAGCTATACTGGACGAGGGAGATGCTCTCCCATCACACTCCCAGGCGACAACTAAACACCCTCGGCATAGACCTGGTTGTACATGCATAGTTTGCATTCAACCCCCAAGTGGGAAGGGTCCTAAGCACAAGCAAACATGTACTTGTAATGTCTGCTTAACAGTGAAGCGCCGTTTCCGGACCCTAATGTTACGCCGTGAGCAGAAACAATCAGAGAAAGATGCAGAAACTGCACGCCAAAAGCTGCAGCAGCCTGAGCAATTGGCTGATGAGGACATCCTGCTCTGTAGTGACACCGGAAATTGTAGTCCGAGCCATAAAATGGCAATCAATGAGGTTTCTGATGATGACCCAAATAAGAGAGAATCGTCCACTTCTCCTTTTAAAGTTCAAATTGACCTGAACATACAACCGGAACGAGAGGAAGATTTATCACCTATTTCAGATTCTGGTGGCATGATGAGGTTGCTCCAAGATGCCACTGAGAGGTATCTCAAGCAGCAAAAAATTTCAAGCTCTGTTGGGACAGAAACTCAGTAGCAAGTCAAACTCATCCGGCTGGAGTTCAAGTAGGGAATTTAAGCAATGTTGGTATCCCTCTTGATAGCAGTCACCAGAATGGCGACTCAGACCATCGTCGGACTTTATCAGCAACTAAGAGTCAAAAGTACTGCTTTGCTGTAATAAAGTTAAAAGATTGTCGGAGCAGGTCAAACTTGTTTTAAGATAAAAATAGCTGATGTACATTTATCCACATCAGGATCGTGCTGCTCTGCTTTAGATGTGTACATAAAGAGAGTTGGGTTGTGGTTGTGCTGATTACTGTGCTATGTTGTCATCCTCGCTCCTGTTCTCTTTTCTACAGGGTTGTGCAAGTGAGGTACCGAAGAGCAGATAGAAAAAGAAAATGATTTTAATGCAACTACAGTGGGTGGTGGGTAGTAGCTACTTCATTTGGCTTTTAGAAGCTCACCTTGCTGCCCCGGAATAGAATCATTTAGGATGCATCTATACATATTTTGATTCAGCCCCTTCATTACAATAGAAATCACTTGCTACTGAATTTTTAGACAACATGTTTGATTTCTTGGGATAATATATATATATATATATATATATATAATTTTAAATTTGTTTTCTTGTGTGAATTTATTGTTGTTGCAATTATTGCATATTTTTCTTTCCATAATTCGATCGCTGTTATGACTTGTGATGTTTAAATCAATTGTTCGCACATGAAGTGAACCATATATTTGTCATTTCTAATGGAAGGACTGACAAATCAGTATATATAAACATTCTTAGGATTAATTATTTCAGTTTATAGCAATGAAAAAGTTGCAGTACCCCGAAAATATCATGCCCTAGAGGGCATTCTAAGCTAAAATTGCACAACTAATACAAAATGTTATGGGGTTAATTATGGGATTTTTTAACTAATAAGAGAAGACAATCTCTTCTGCCGCAAAAGCTAAAAGAATATTGAACCAATTTAAGGCCTAAAAGCCGAAGCCAAGAAGTTTGAGGGGTGTGTGCATTTGGTGATCTGAACAACAAAGGAAAAAAATAGAATTAATTGTAATCCAAAAAGATCAGAAGGTTTAAATTTATCCAAAAATAAATAAATAAATAAACTAAATACAAAAGATCATAAGGCTGCCTAATTTTCCTTTTCTTTTCAATGTCAATGATGGTGCCTAATTTTCAGAGGAAATTAACAATTACCTAATGAGAACTATGTTACCAAATTTAGTTGAAGGATAACTATTTTAAAATGTGGAGTCCCCAGCATCTTCACCTTCCACGTTGGAGTAAATGTTACGTATTATTAATCACGTGAACACTTATTATTATGATTATATTATTACATCAGTTTCAATATTAGAGGTGTATTTTTTATTTTTTGAAGTTAATATATAAAATTCAAAATTAATATGATTTCGTCCAAATTTTGTAAAAAATCTGGTCAAAGTAAATTTTGTTGATGATGAATAATCAGTTTATTTAATAGAAATTAATATTTTCACAAACAAACAACGATAATTTCACAAAGTCATGTTAATAGTAAATAAATTTCAAAAGAATTTATAAAAATATCAATTCACTATTTTTAATTAAAGATTTCACATCCATTTTCCTGTTTGGTCAATATTAACGGTCAGCCAGCGTATCACCGACTTCTCTTGGGCGACGTTACAAAATGCTCTACTTGTTTGAGGGCTGACTAAATTGAGGGCTAAGCTTGGTTTATCCTACTCAATCAAAATATTGTGCACAAAATAAGTTAAAAGTTGATATAATTGACTATCAACTCGTTAAGCCTTCGGCATCTCCTCCTTGCGGCTTCGGGCATGGCCAATTGTGATGGGTGGTGTGTACAAGGCTCGATAATGAATTCAAACAAAAATCAGGATGGAAAAGATTGAAGGAAGATAAAAATGTCAATTTTGTTATGTGTTGCGATAAATTTACGATAAATTACAATTGCGAAGTTTATTAATATATGAGATTGATAAGAATTTTATTTTCACTTATTATATACCTATTCAAAAAAATTATCAATAATACTTATCCACGTAATTGTTAATCAAAAAATCGACTTAAAAATTGGCAATATGTATCATTTTTCAAATTGCTAATTGAAGTTAGATAAGTCCCATTAACTAACAACCTATCATTTTTGTAAATTTTATTTTATGCTTATTTTTCAATGTAACTGTTGTTAGTATGCTGATCAATGCTCCAACTTTTTCTTTTTCTTTTTTTTCATTTGCTTCTATTATAGAAAATTAATATTCTTACAAGAAAATTTAATAATTTTCACATAAATAAAAGTAAATAGAATCCACACTCATTTAAGTAAAGTACTGTGGAAATACCACATTTTGCTTCTGAAAATAACAATTTTCTTATTATATATATATATATATATATATATATATATATATATATATATATATATATATATATATATATATCTTATGAGTCCATTTCTTAAGCTCACCCCGAGCTCACCCTGCCTTTTTTTTTTATAACAAAAAACATAACTAATAAAAAATGTATAATAATTTTTGAAATTGAATTTTTTTTAAAAAAAAGTGTTTTGAATATAATTTGAGTATATATAATAAAACAGTGTTGTACAATCAATTATTTTTATTTTATAAAAAAAACGCAGGATGAGCTCTCAATAAGGGTGAGCTTATATCTTGTGTTTTTGATATAATAAATGAAGTTGTTAAGAAAAATGAAAACCAATGAATGGTCCAAAATTGTAAAAAGTCTAAAGATTCCTCCTAGCACACAGTGGAATATGATAAAAATCATTTTTCCATCATATTTACATACAGTTTCCATATAGTAAATTCCATGATTACATTGAAATAAAATTTGAATACCAAATTACCAACTTTCTATCCCAAAAAAAACCCTTCTAAAGGGCAAAAAAAATATTGAACACACAAGAACCAACCATTTGTAAGTATAATAAACTTTCTATTCCATTGACCAATAAACCCCACAATGAATATCTATAAATGAATTTATATTTGGAACCCATAATTTGAATTGAATTTTAATGGGTCCCACGGTTTACCATCTCCATATACTGGTTCAACGATTCCTGCCTTTGCAGCCTCATTTCCTCGTTAAACTTCTTTATGAACGCTTCCACTCGCCGATTCAACTCGTCCTGACTCAGCGACGCCTCTTTTCTCAGCTTCCCTCCTCCCCCTGATCCCGGAGACGAGCTCACTGCCGCCGCCGGCTCGTAGTTCGTGCGGTCCCTGAACGTCTCCGATTGCATCACATTCCGGTCAGAAGGAGAATCATGGGCGGAGGCGGCGGGGCAGCCGTGATTCTCAAACGTGTCAGACTTCTTCAGGTGCCTCGTGAGCGGCACGTGACGACCGTCCGTTATCGTCTTCCACGTGCTCTCCAACGTCTCCTGCCTCTTCGGCTTCGTCACCCGCAGTGCCCTTCCACCTGTAAAAATTTCGATCAATTTCTAAATGACATAATTAATCTTCGAAACTACAATTATTTATCTCTGAATGACATAATTACCCTTCGAAACTACAATTAGCTACTGCTTTTTATAAAGCGTGCAAAAGACGCAGGCCAAGCTAAACAACACTGAAACGACGGCGTTGCTTGTGTGCCTAGCTCAGTTAGCCTTGAAAGAATCAGAAGCGTCGAGATCCCGGCGACACGTGTACCGCATAATCGCCGGGCATCTCTCAACTACGGCGACTGAATTGCTTTAATATTTTAAAATACTATGGGGAAAGGTCAAACTCAAATCTAGCCGTTACTATATCAAACATTAATAAATTTAATATCAATAAAAATATATACATACAAATTACATACCTTCAGGACTGGTTTTTGTAGGTTTCCGGTGACTGAACCTCGAAGAAACAAGAGGTTTGTCCGATACTGGAAACTGATATTCCTCAGGCGAATTAATCCTCTGCGGCGGTGTCCACGTAGATCTGGATATCACGAACTCATTTTCATCTTCGTGTCCGACTTTTTCTATGCTATTCACCACCACAGGCGTGATCACATCCAATGCCGGAGCTTCAATTCTTTCAATTACCTGCACCGGAGCAAACTCCAACGGCAGATCCGATGGCGGCGGAGGTTTGGCCTGATTTAACGGCTCAGAGTTGCTGAATTCGCCGTCGAGCTTTGGGTGGAAGCGAGATGAGGCTACGATGGTGATGATGATGGCGTTAATTACGAAATAGAGATATGGAGGTTTGAGCCACGAAAGAAGTGTGGACCAAATGAGGGGGATTTCATAAATTGCGAATTCCATGAGGTATGGAATGGATAATTTCAAAAACACAGCTATGGATACAACCCCAGTTGAAATCAATAGAGCTTTTAGAGAGAGAATCAAAGTACTTGAAGACCCCATTTTCTAACCTTTACTCTGTGTTGTGTTTGTGTGTGAGAGGGAGGGAGAAATTAGGGGAGAGTTTAGGAGTGAGACTAAATGTTTGATTATGGCAAGAGAAATTGAGAAAAATATGTGTATAATATATATATAGGTGGAGTTGGGGGATGAGGTTTGTGAAATGAAATGGAAGTGTGAACCGTTGGTTATGGGGGAAATAGTAATTTGAAAGGGAAAGAGCGCAAGGGTTGCTTACTTGTTTAGCAGCTGATTATGCCACTTGTATACGCTACTTACCGACCTTAATATAAAGTCGTTTTAAAGAAGCACGTAGTTTTGGTTCTATCAATATTTTTTATTCAATAAATAATATTTTTTTTAATACAAATAGAATCGATAATATAAATAATTAATATTATATTTAATATTATATAATTATTTCTTTAATACTTATACATAATTTTAAAAAATTTATATTAAAGCACAGATTTTGCCTATATTTTATTAAAAGTGATAAATAAATAAATTTTAAAAATAGTCAATTGAACTTAAAAAAAAATATAATTGAATATTTAATTTGAGACGTAGAATGAAGGTGGTATTATGGCAGTAGTATTGTATTTTACTCCTATGCAATTGTAAGTGTATTAACTTAACATTTTAATAAGTAGTAGAGTACTACTACTACCACTAGTACTATATTTGAAAGAGCCAGCCACTCATAACACAACGGTTATATTAATGACCGTTAAGGAAGGGGCTTGTATCAGTGTGGTGAATTCATTGGGACCAATCACGTGCCATTCAACTTGGTCGGTGCACCTTTCTGACCGACTTTTTAAAAATAAATCAATGAAATTTAAGAATTTTTATTTATTTATTTATTAATTTTACAGTTTAAACAACAAATATATTTTTAAAAATGTTAATATTGTCTGGAATCAATCACTAAAAGTGGTTTCAATTTTTATTTAATTTTAAAGAACTGTAAAGATGGAACAAAAACTAAAAAGTGGAACGATTTATACCAAAGGAGTAGGAGTAGGCCTCACAATCAATATTCAAGAAAATCTCAGTCCCAAAATGGACCAAACCCATTTTCATGTCTAATTCCATTTTTAAGGAGACAACTTAATTCTCATGTACTTCTATAAATTAGTTAGTTATATTTGTCCACCTAATTACTAATTAATTGACCAACATATATACGTCCTTGAATAAAATAATACTAAAGACAAACTATTTTATAAATATTTTACAAACTGTTGATGTGACATATTATATCTCATCATGTTGTGTGGGGCCGAAGATTACATTGAAATAATTTATTGATCAATATATTGAGGTGGAATATTCCACATCAACAGTTTGTAAAATAATATACTGATGATCATGCTACCTTGATCATCACATGTTACTTCGTCATTAATAATACTATGACTATTCATGTCGATTTGCCATTAGAGGGAGAGAAATGAAGAGTTGATATATGACTTAGTTGAATAAAGTGAAGAAATGAATGGTCATGATATTTATTACATGTTAACGCTAAGATCTTTTCACGCGCCTCAATCACTTAAAAGTGCGTCCAATCCTACACAGTAAACACGTTAATACCAGAAGTTTGACGGCTTGGACCGTCGGGGGATAGCTCCGGCGTGAGAGTAAGTACAGGCAGATACAAGGATAACAACTGAGGATATTAACTCTAGTGTTTTGATTAAAAAAAATATCAGTTCTCTCTCTTTGTGTTATCCACTGTTATCATATAGTCTCACGTTTGTCCTGTCTGCAACCGACCCCCCTAACCCCATCCCAATGTCGACAGTTCCCCTGCTCTTCCCATCATTTTTTTCCACCGCCGGTCGACTCTGTCCAATCCTCATTAATGCATTGCAGGGATAACAGTCAAAGTTCATCCATGCAATGATCACCGGTCAAAGCCCAAATAAAGATATTATTCACCCCATGGGTCGGCCCAATGAACCGGTCCAATACTTTCAAGACCCAAACCCATCATGTCTAAAGTATTATGGCCCAATATATGAACACAAAGTCGATGCGATGATCAAGGTATCATGTGAAGACCCAACAACATAGCAAGTAAAATTATATAATGAAATAAATTTTGGGATTCATAGTTTTTGTTATATACTCCATCATACAATTATAATAATTGTATCAGTTAAAATTAAATAAATTTACATGCATCAATTTGAAGGTTAATATGTCATCATTTGAACTCAAAAGTCAAATTATATCTCTATTTTTAAAACAGAAAGAGTATTTAATTTAACTTGATAGATTGAGGAAAGAATTATTAATAGGATAGTTTCCTTAATTAATGGTTGTGGAGTATATGGGATCATTTATAGTACTCCCTCTATTCCTAAAAGATTGTCGTTTTAAGAAGTAATTTTTGTTTCAAAAAGATTGACGTTTTGAGTTTATCAATACACATTATGTGACGCCCCCAAAATAGGTATACAACACCCATTCTGAGTCGCCAAATACATGGTACAGAAAATAAACTACAACTTCAACAATACAATTATCGTGCAAAATACGACAACACATACTGTGAGTTTAAATACAAATATTGTCTTCTAGACAATATCCACACTCAAATAAATCCTCATTACAATTATTCAAACACTATTTTACAGAAATAGTGAGGACTGCTAAAATATTTTTTTAGAACCATCACTCCATACCCCGACTAGATCCTGCTATGTTCTCACCTCCTGAGAAGAAAAATGGAACAAAAAGGAAAAGGGTGAGCTCAACTAGCCCAGTAGAGAATATTATGACTAAGATAATATACAAACAAATTATCGTTAGTCTTCAACAGGAAAAAATCTGATAGAATATAATTGACAACAAGTTTTAGATCAACAACTGCAGCGAAAACAGCAAACCATTAGAAGAGTCAAGTAGAGAAAGAATTCTACTATCTTCTAAGATTTAAAAGTCCATCATCAATATTTTATCCCTGTAACATCAATTAATAATCATCTTTATCCAAATATTCATCTTTGCACTATAGGCCAAAGATATTCATTTGTATCACCTGTCAGTCATGTTCATCTCAACACCTGTTCATCTTTGCACTACAGGCCAAAGATATTCATCAAGTAATCATACATCTTTGCACTACAGGCCAAAGATATTCATCAAGTAATCATACATCTTTACACTACAGGCCAAAGATATTCATTAATATCATCATTTAGGACTGAGGATGATGAAAAATATCTTAAAGATAACGAATCCAATAAGACAGAAGGACAAATAGTAGGGATTCGTATAACAGTTTATCCAAGATCAATAATACTTCATAATAATCAATTGTGAAGCAGAATTCAAAAATAAAGATCAAAACATGGATACAATCAAAGATAGTAACCATAATAGACATCTTGGACAAAAAGAAAAAATTGTATTTTTCGGTGAATAGTGCCGTATACGTGAATAGTTGTGACGCCCCCAAAACAGGTATACAACACCCATTCTGAGTTGTCAATAACATGGTACAGAAACAACTACAACTTTATTAATACAACATAAAAACTGTGAGTGTAAATACAAATATTATCATTTAGACAATATCCACACTCAAATAAGTCCTCATTACAATTATTGGTACAATATTTTACAAAAAAATGGTGAGGACTACTAAAACAACTTCCTAGAACCTTCATTCCATACCCCGACTAGTACTTGCTATATTCTCGCCTCCTGAGAAGAAAATGGAACAACAAGGAAAAGGGTGAGCTCAACTAGCCCAGTAAAGAATATTATGACTAAGATAATATACAGCAAATTATCGTTAGTCTTCAACAGGGAAAAATTTAATAGAATACAATAGACAACAAGTTTTCAATCAATATTCGCAGCGGAAAATAATAATTCATAGAGAAGTTACGTAGAGAATGAAATCTACGATTATCTATGAATTTAAAAGCCCATCATCAACATTTTATCCCTGTAACATCAATCAATAAATATCTTGAATCAAATAGTCATCTTTGCACTACAGGCCAAAGATATTCATCAGTCGGTCATATTCATCTCAACACCTGTTCATCTTTGCACTACGGGCCAAAGATATTCATCAGAAATCATTAATCTTTGCACTACAGGCCAAAGATATTCAATTATATCATCATTTAGGACTGAGGATGATGAAAAATATTTTAAAAGAAACGAATCCAGTGAAACAAAATAATAAATATTAAGGATTCGTATTTCAGCTATTCCATGTCCAAAAATACCTTATAAATAATCATAGTGAAGTAAAATTCAAGAATGATCAAAACATGGATACAATCAAAGCTAGTATCCATAATAGATATTTTGGACGAAAAGAAGAAAATTTCATTTTTCGGTGAATAGTAACTCGTGAATAGTAACTCATGAATAGTAACTCATGAATAGTAACCCCGACATGAAAAGTTTTAAATTTGATAAAAAGTTCAGATCAATACTTTGGCATAATGATATTGAAGAAAATAATATCATTTAAGAAGAAATAGCATCCCTTACCTCGGAAAGACGGTACTTCTGACTGGAATACTAGATATAGTGCTGAAAGAAACTTGCACCGTAAAGCAACACTCAAAGTATCAAATACTCACAAGAATACGCTCGATATAGAGAGAGAAATAGAGAGAAACTTGTGTTTCTGGTGTGATTTTCAATTCTAACCTAAGCACCCTATTTATAGGAAAATGCTTAGAACACCAAAGCAGAAAATTTAATATAATAATAATATATATATATATAAATTTTCAAGCCCACCTTAGAAAATCTGAAATCAGCCACCTTGCACAAGTTTATGATGTACAAAAAATGTTTTTCTCAAAATAATTAACTAAAACTCCCAAAAATCAATTATTTCGGAACTTCGAAACTTCAATAATTCATAATAAATAGCCCTTTTGTCAGAAAATTCGAATCTCGCGAGTTTTTATAGGAAATTCAATTCTCTACAACTTTGCAGAAGAAAGTTTTTCTAAATTCCAAACAGAAATTGACCGAAATTCACAAACGGGAGATTTTACAGTCAATAATAAATTTTCGGTCAAGAATTATGTCCACCAACACACAAAACATGTGTTAATCATTTAATGCCACAAAAATACTCTTCCTCCTCATATACTCATATATCCCACATTCATTGTAAAAATACCACCATCAATATATTATTAAAATAATATATTTAAATAAATTATTTTATCAGAAAAAGATAAAATATTAATTTTTAACAATTGTCACATTAAAAATTTTCTCCATCTATATCCACATAAAATTAATATTTTCCTCATCATATAAATCAATAATTAATTATACACAAATAATATTACAGAACCACAGTACTGGCAACCAGGCCGTTCCCAAGAAAGAGGGGGCTTTCCAATAAGGATTTCTCCTTACTGGCGCGCAATTAGATGACCAAACCTCTCCTTAGACAGAACTTTCTAGACATTACCAATAATATTATCTAATAATATTATTCAGATAATATGAATTATTGCTCCGATAATAGAAAATACTGTGTAGTGACAATTATTGAAACAACAGTAATATAAAATATCAACGCAGCAATTATTGAATCAATAAAATACAATATTGAACAGTAATTACTGTAACCATTATTAAGTAGTGTCTTCTTACGTAAGAATCAATAATTGGTGCAATACCGTGTGCTACTGTGCAACAACGCGTATTACTGTGTTTTAACCACCGGGTATTCCAACAGTATTAACGGTAACAACTACGCCGTTATTTATAAACAACTTATTTTTGTCATTTTCTTCATCCAATCGCTATCTGTTATGGGGCCCACACAAGGCTGCGCCGTCATACGAATATTCTCTGACAGTAAGAATATTCCACGACCAAGCGAATATTCCCCGACAATAATGAATATTTTATAACCACTTGCTTATTTAAAATATTTGCACATTTTACCCATAACTAACCACATTAATCAAATCAACCCTTACTATTTCAGAATAATAAATAGAGGAAATTAAATTTTATTTATTAATAATTTGGGGTCTTACAACCTCCCCTCCTTATGAAATTTCGTCCTCGAAATTGACATACGTACCTGGTGTTTCGAAAAGATGAGGATACCTCGCTTTCATTTCTGTTTCCAACTCCCAGGTCATTTCCTCAATAGCATGGTTTTTCCACAAAACTTTAACTTGTGGTATGACCTTCGTGCGTAGGACATGCTCCTTCTTATCCATGATCTTGACAGGTACCTCCTCGTATGTTAAGTCTTCAGCTATCTCGTTCGGTTCTAACTCAATAACATGGTTCGGGTCTTTCACATATTTACGAAGCACATATATATGAAAAACATTATGAACACGAGACATACTTGGAGGTAATGCAAGTCTATAGGCCACATTTCCTACTCGGTCAAGAATCTGAAATGGACCAATAAATCGTGGATTGAGCTTTTATCTCTTTCCAAATCTTGTAACTCCTTTCCATGGAGCTACACGTAATAATACATGATCCCCAATGTCAAATTCCACGTCCTTTCGATGAAGATCTACATAACTCTTTTGACGATCCTGTGCCGTTTGTATATGTTGTCGAATCGTTTGGATCTTCTCTGTAGTCATTCGTACCAACTCTGGTCCCAACAACGTTGCTTCTCCCACCTCATCCCAACATACTGGAGAGCGACACTTTCGTCCATACAATGCTTCAAAGGGAGCCACACCTATACTTGCCTGATAACTGTTGTTGTAGGAGAATTCCACCAATGGTAGGTACTTATCCCAACTTCCTTTGAAATCTAGGACACAAAGTCTTAATAGATCTTCAAGAGTTTGAATAGTCCTCTCTGATTGCCCGTCCATTTGAGGATGGTATGCCGAACTGAACCGTAAATCCGTGCCCATAGCTTTTTGCAAGCTAACCCAAAATCTTGAAGTGAATATTGGGTCACGATCCGAAACTATGGATACTGGAATGCCATGCAACCTTACAATCTCATTCACATACATACTAGCAAGACGTTCAAGGGAATAAGTCTCCCGTATCGGCAAGAAATGAGCAGACTTGGTTAATCTATCAACTATAACCCAAATAGCATTTATGCCTTGAGAAACCGTAGGAAGACCCGTAACGAAATCCATGGTAATGTGTTCCCACTTCCATTTCGGAATCTCAAGTGGTTGCAATGGACCCTTTGGCACTTGATGCTCCGCCTTTACACGTTGACAAGTTAAACACCTCGAGATAAACTTTGCAATCTCTCTCTTCATATTGTTCCACCAAAATGTATGTCGAAGATCACGATACATTTTAGTACTTCTAGGATGGATTGCAAATGGTGTATTGTGTGCCTCCATCATGATCTTGTACTTCAAATCAGAATCGTTAGGAACACAAAGTCTGGAGTGGACTCGAAGTATTCCTTCTTCATCGATTCTTGCTTCTGGAATAGCACCTTCTTGCACTTTCTTCTTCATACGCATCAGCTCCGGGTCTGTAGCTTGAGCAACTTTAACTTTATCGATTATAGTTGGTTCTACGTGTATACTTGACATCATCACACTCGTTCCTGCATATGATCTTCTACTCAACGCGTCAGCTACCACGTTTGCTTTTCCAGGATGGTATTGAATAGTGTGGTCGTAATCTTTTAACAGCTCGAGCCAACGTCGTTGCCGCATGTTGAGTTCTTTTTGAGTGAAGAAATATTTGAGGCTTTTATGGTCTGAATATATCTCCACTTTCTCCCCATATAGATAGTGCCTCCAGATCTTTAGCGCGAAAACGACTGCTGCCAACTCTAGATCATGAGTAGGATAATTCCTCTCATATTCTTTAAGTTGTCGCGAGGCATAGGCTATGACTTTCCCACGTTGCAAGAGAACACATCCTAACCCTTTGCCTGAAGCATCACTGTAGATAACAAATCCATCCGAACCAGATGGTATGGTTAAAACAGGTGCCGAAATGAGTCTCTTCTTAAGCTCTTGGAAACTCTTCTCGCATTCCTCGCTCCATACGAATTTGATATCCTTCCGAGTCAGCTGAGTTAACGGGGTAGCGATTCGAGAAAACCCTTCTACGAATCTCCGATAATAACCAGCTAAGCCCAGAAAGCTACGTACATCGGTCACCGTCTTCGGTTGCTCCCAGCTTTGTATTGCTTCAATCTTCGCCGGGTCCACAGATACTCCATGTTTTGACACCACGTGCCCTAGGAACGCTACTTCCTCAAGCCAGAACTCGCATTTCTTTAACTTAGCATATAGCTTATTTTCACGCAGCCTTTGGAGTACCAGCTTCAAATGGTGCTCATGATCTTCACGGCTTTTGGAATATATGAGGATGTCATCAATAAAGACAACAACGAACTGATCCAAATAATGCTTGAATACTCGGTTCATCATATCCATGAAAGCCGCAGGAGCATTAGTCAATCCAAAAGACATGACTAAGAATTCATAATGCCCGTACCGAGTTCTAAAGGCAGTCTTCGGAATATCCTCAGTTTTAACCTTCAGCTGATGATATCCAGAACGAAGATCGATTTTTGAAAAGAATTGTGCTCCTTGTAACTGGTCAAACAGGTCATCAATACGAGGTAGCGGATACCTATTCTTGATGGTGACATGGTTTAATTCCCGATAATCGATACAAAGTCGCATACTCCCGTCTTTCTTCTTTACAAATAAAACAGGAGCACCCCAAGGAGATGTACTAGGACGAATGAAACCGATGTCCAACAACTCTTGTAGTTAGACTTTTAACTCCTGAAGTTCAATAGGAGCCATTCGATATGGGGTTTTAGAAATGGGCTTTGTACCAGGTTCAAGATCAATAAAGAATTCAACTTCACGTTCTGGGGGTAGACCGGGAAGTTCTTCAGGAAATACGTCAGGAAAGTTACTAACAACAGGAATATTATTCAAATTTGACGTGTCTTTATTCAAATCCATAACATGGGCCAGGAAAGCTTGACATCCGTTTTTCAATAAACGAATGACTTTATGACTTGATATGACAGTGATTGATTTTAATGGCTTTGTTGCTTGAATTCGAACAACAGGTTGATTAGGAATATGAAAACTAACCACCTTACGAAAACAATCAATTTTGGCATGATGAGTAGTTAACCAATCAATTCCTAAAATCACGTCAAATGCAAGTATCTTTAAAGAGATAAGGTTAACAGGTAAGGTAATGGTGCCAACATGGATCAAACAAGATTTATAAACAGTGGATGTGATGAAAGTTTCCCCTAACGGAGTCTCCACAGATAAATCAAAGTCTAATTTCTCCGGAGTCAAGTTTAAACGTTGAGCACAAGCAGTAGAAATAAATGAATGGGTAGAACCGGTATCTAGTAAAGTATAAACTTCACATGAATTTATGATTATCTTACCCGTGATTACCTCGTTTGGGTTCCTCGCATGTTGACCAGTCACGACAAACGCTCTCCCAGGAACCGTTGACTTTGACTTTTCTGGGACAGCCTTTTGAGTCACCGTCCCCGCTGAACTTGGTTTCGCTATCGTACAATCTCGAGCGATATGTCCTTCCTTTCCATAATTATAGCATACCTTGAACTGTTGTGGACAGTTTGGGCTGATATGTCCCTCTTTTCCACATTTATAGCATATGACCGGTGGTCGTTCTCCTCCCTTGAAACCAGTTGCTGCTGGTGCTGACGTCTTCGTATTATCATTGTTGAATCTCCTCTTTTTAAAATCTCCTCCTGACTCGCTTCTTCTATTTTCATAGCCACGATTACCACCAGAGTGGTTGCCGTTCTTGTCTGTACTTTTCTTTCTCCGCTGGTTATCATTGTTCTGATGACTGTTGTCACCGATATGATCCTGGTTGTAGTCCCTCTATTGACCGTACTCGTTATCTCGCTCTAACAATTGAGTCCTGTTGACAACATCTGAATAGAGAGAAAATTTATGAGAAATGAGATATTGACGTATGCCGGGTTTCAAACCTCTCAGAAACATCCGTGTCATACGTTCCTCATTCTCCACCAAATGAGGTGCAAACTTGGACAACTCTGCAAACTTCGCCTCGTACTGGGACACCGTCATGTTATTCTGCTCCAGTCTAATAAACTCTACCTCCTTTATATGACGAATACTTTCAGGAAAGTACTTGTCATTGAATAGTTTTTGAAATGTCTCCCAAGACATGCTGAGTGCTGCTGGATGGGTACGCTTCACAGATTCCCACCAGTAGTCTGCCTCGCCACGAAACATAAAGGTGGCGAATGGAACCTTCTGTTCCTCCGTGCATCCCAAGATATAAAATATCTTGGTAATTTGCTTGACCCATGGCTCCGCCTTAATCGGATCTGGCTTTCCCCAGAATTCTGGTGGTCCCAACTCTTTGAACTGCTTGGCTATGACCAGCTGTGCGTTGCCATTGTTTCTTCCTATATTTTGAACAGGAACCTCCTTCGTCTGGTTTTGCATGAATCGCAAAAAGCTTCTAAACATCTCATCGTTCATCGTCTGCTCAGTGGTGTTGTTCACAGGAGGAACATTGCCAGCCTGTTGCACGTTTTTCTCGTTGGTGAGTATAGGCATCTCCATCGTCTCATTTACTCCACTGTTAACATTCTCAGTCGACATTCTCAAATACTGCCATAAACAAGGGTTAATTTAACAAATTAACAAATCATATAATACCCCTATATTATGACCGACCAACAAATAAGCTTAGGTAGGACATACTAGCGAAGGATTTACTCGTCTCTCCCCTCCTAGTTCTATTCCCCGATCTCCGCCAGAGATCATATCCCTAAGCTCTGAAGGAAACTTGCACCGTAAAGCAACACTCAAAGTATCAAATACTCACAAGAATACGCTCGATATAGAGAGAGAAATAGAGAGAAACTTGTGTTTCTGGTGTGATTTTCAATTCTAACCTAAGCACCCTATTTATAGGAAAATGCTTAGAACACCAAAGCAGAAAATTTAATATAATAATAATATATATATATATAAATTTTCAAGCCCACCTTAGAAAATCTGAAATCAGCCACCTTGCACATGTTTATGATGTACAAAAAACGTTTTTCTCAAAATAATTAACTAAAACTCCCAAAAATCAATTATTTCGGAACTTCGAAACTTCAATAATTCATAATAAATAGCCCTTTTGTCAGAAAATTCGAATCTCGCGAGTTTTTATAGGAAATTCAATTCTCTACAACTTTGCAGAAGAAAGTTTTTCCAAATTCTAAACAGAAATTGACCGAAATTCACAAACGGGAGATTTTACAGTCAATAATAAATTTTCGGTCAAGAATTATGTCCACCAACACACAAAACATGTGTTAATCATTTAATGCCACAAAAATACTCTTCCTCCTCATATACTCATATATCTCACATTCATTGTAAAAATACCACCATCAATATATTATTAAAATAATATATTTAAATAAATTATTTTATCAGAAAAAGATAAAATATTAATTTTTAACAATTGTCACATTAAAAATTTTCTCCATCTATATCCACATAAAATTAATATTTTCCTCATCATATAAATCAATAATTAATTATACACAAATAATATTACAGAACCACAGTACTGGCAACCAGGCCGTTTCCAGGAAAGAGGAGGCTTTCCAATAAGGATTTCTCCTTACTGGCGCGCAATTAGATGACCAAACCTCTCCTTAGACAGAACTTTCTAGACATTACCAATAATGTTATTTAATAATATTATTCAGATAATATGAATTATTGCTCCGATAATAGAAAATACTGTGTAGTGACAATTATTGAAACAACAGTAATATAAAATATCAACGCAGCAATTATTGAATCAATAAAATATAATATTGAACAGTAATTACTGTAATAATTATTGAGTTGTACCTTCTTACGTAAGAATCAATAATTGGTGCAATACCGTGTGCTACTGTGCAACAACGCGTATTACTGTGTTTTAACCACCGGGTATTCTAACAGTATTAACGGTAACAACTACACCGTTATTTATAAATAACTTATTTTTGTCGTTTTCTTCATCCAATCGCTTTCTGTTATGGGGCCCACACAAGGCTGCGCCGTCGTACGAATATTATCCGACAGTAAGAATATTCCACGACCAAGCGAATATTCCTCGACAATAATGAATATTTTATAACCACTTGCTTATTTAAAATATTTGCACATTTTACCCATAACTAACCACATTAATCAAATCAACCCTTACTATTTCAGAATAATAAATAGAGGAAATTAAATTTCATTTATTAATAATTTGGGGTCTTACAATAGTGCTGTATACGTGAATAGTAACCCCGACACAAAAAGTTCCAAATTTAATAAAAATGTAAGACCCCAACTTTTATAAATAAAGATGAATTTTCTATAAATATCATTTTTGAATATTATGGAGTTAATTTGATATAATGTTATAGTTGTGGGTAATATTTATAAATTTTGCAAAGTAAGCAAGTTGTTATAAAATATTCGTTTGGTCGGAGAATATTCTTTTTGTCGGGGAATATTCGTACGACGGCACAATCATTGGTGGACCCCACAACGGAATTATTGTCGGATTGAGAAAACGACAGAATTATCTTTCTATAAAAATAACGGCTGAGGTGTTACCGTTAAAACCGTTAAAACTGTTGAACTACTCGGTAGTAAAAGTACAGTAATACGCGTGGTTGTATAGTAGCACACGGTATTGATTATTGATGCTTACGTGAGAAGTCACTCAGCTATACTCAATTATTGCTACAGTAATTGCTGCATCATATCTCTTAAATTATTATCATAGTATCATCTGTATAATATGTTATATTATTGAGACGTTGTGGTAAGTTTGGTTATTTTATGGGGGGCCATATGTCATCATCTAAGAGTCTCTTCGTCAATAGTAATTACCGTCGTCAATAGTAATTACTGTCGTCAATAGTAATTACCGTCGTCAATAGTATTTACCTTGGTCAATAGTAATTACCTTCGTCAATAGTATTTACCTTGGTCAATAGTAATTACCTTCGTCAATAGTATTTACCTTGGTCAATAGTAATTACCTTCGTCAATAGTATTTACCTTGGTCAATAGTAATTACTTTCGTCAATAGTAGTTGTCCCTTCAATATTACCAAGAGTTATTTGACCCTTCGTTAAGACCAAGAGTCATTTGACCCTTCGTTAAGACCAAGAGTCACCCTCAGTTTTTCTATAAATAGAGGCCTAGGGCTTCATTATTTTTCACGAATTCATTCAAGCTATAGAGAGAGAAAGTATAGAGAGAATAAGAGAGAGAGAGACTAAAAGTATTCTGCTACATCACTTTTCCAATATCCAGTTCTTTTAAGGTAGGGAATATTATTTCTTTTATATTCATGAAGAGAACTTCTGTTATTCCATTTGTTATTATTCTGTTGGAATAACCAGTATACGCGGTTTACCCTATACTTGGTGACATTCTTCTATTATTCTGTTGGAACATCCTGTCTGTGTGTTTTACACCGGACCTGGTTCCGTTTATTATTCTGTTGGAACATCCTGTCTGTGTGTTTTACACCGGACCTGGTTCCGTTTTATTATTATTCTGTTGGAATATCCTGTCTGTGTGTTTTACACCGGACCTGGTTCCATTATTTATTATTCTGTCGGAATATCCTGTCTGTGCGTTTACGCCGGACCTGGTTCCATTATTTATTATTCTATTGGAATAACCTGTCTGTGCGGTCTATCGCATGCATGGTGATTTCTTTTGTTATTCCATTCTTTATTGTACTCAGTTGGTTAAGTTTTGACTTCTATACTCCATGAAATTTGTGGAATATCCTTGATAGTTGCGTTTCATCCAGTATCTTTTCAAGAAAATATTCTTCTAAGCGTTCTTGAATTTTACTCCACAATGCAGTATCATGTTGACAATTTGGACGTTGTTAATTCCTGGATAAATTAATTCTTGAACTTGTTTTATTGAATTCTTATATCATTGTCATCATCCTCATGTTTATAAAATATTGAAAGTCATCTGTGGCATGTAGTGCATAGATGGACTTGGTATGATTATGACCAGGGATTATTCGGTATAATCATGACCGTAATGTTACAAATGATGTGGTAAAAGTCCTCATTGGCCCGTAGTGCATTGATGGACAGTTGTTGGCATGATCATGACCATTAATGAATACACGAATATCCTTGGCCGTAGTGCAGGGGTGATTCGATGATGTGGATTATTTTATTAAGCTGAGTCTCAGCGATCGCAGTGTTGAAAAACCTTTTAAATCATAAAAGATAGTAGAGTTTATTTTCTACTTGACTCTTTTAATGGATTGCTTGTTCCGCTGCAGTTAAACTTGATGTCTATTATATTTTATCAGTTTAACATTGTTGAAGGCTAATGATAATTTATTCTGCATTATCTTAGTCATAATATTTCTTACTGGGCTAGTTGAGCTCACCCTTTCTTTCACTGTTCTCTTCAGGAAATGAGAACGTAGCTGGGACAAGTCGGGGTACGGAGTGATGGTCCGAATGATAGTATTAGTTAGTAGTCCTCACTATTCTATGTAATGGTGTGTTAATAAATGTAATGAGGACTCCTTTTGAGTATGAATACTCTCTAGAAGATAATATTTGTATTCAAACTCACAGTTTATGTTTTGTCGTATTGTACACGACAGATGTATTAATCAGTTGTATTTGTATTCTGTACTATGTATCTGACGACCCAAGATGGGTGATGTATACCTAATTTTGGGGGCGTCACATTTGGTATCAGAGCTTAGGGATATGATCCCTGGCTAAGATGTGAGAATAGAACTAGGAGGGGAGAGACGGGGAATTCCTTCGCTAGTATGGCATACCTAAGTTTTTTTGCATGGTATTTAATTGGTCGGTCATAATATAAGGATAATATATGACATATCAATTAATTTTTATTTTGTGGCAGTATCTGAAAATGGCATCCGAGAATGTTGAGAATAGCAATGGAGCACAGACGACTGTTGATTCACCACACATCAATAATCATGATAATGTGCATCAGGAAGGTGTCAATCCTCATGCAAACAACAACACTGACCAAATGATGAATGATCAAATGTTCAGAGGCTTTATGCAATTCATGCAACAACAGGTGAAAGCGGCTCCTATCCACAACGTAGGTGGAAATACTGGAAACTCTCAGGCGGTCACCGCTAAACAGTTTAAGGAGCTGGGACCACCGGAGTTTAAGGGAGAACCCAAACCACTTGTAGCTGAAACATGGATAAAGCAGATCACCAAGATATTTGATGTCTTGGGTTGCTCCGAGGAGCAAAAGGTTCCCTTTGCCGCCTTTATGTTGCGAGGAGAGGCAGATTACTGGTGGGAATCGATAAAGCGTACTCAACCTGCCGCACTGAAGATGTCTTGGGAGAAGTTCCAAGATCTGTTTAACGACAAATACTTTCCCGAGAGTATTCGTCACATGAAGGAGGTGGAGTTCATCAAATTGGAGCAGAATAATATGACCGTGTCGCAGTACGAGGCAAAATTTGCGGAGTTATCCCGGTTTGCGTCCCACCTGGTGGATAATGAAGAAAGAATGACGCGGATGTTTTTAAGAGGTTTGAAGCCGGAGATACGTCAACATCTTGTTTCTCATAAACTGTGTTTGTATTCAGATGTTGTAAATAGGGCTCAGTTGGTGGAGCGTGATAACGAGATAACGCAACCAAAAGAGAGCAGCCGGCAAAATGATAATACCAGTGAGAGCAGTCATCGAAGCGGTGACAACAAGCGTGGAGGGAATCAACAGGCCAGAAATGGTAACCACTTCGGTGGTAATCAGGGCCAAAACAATAAGAATGGACATTTTAAGAAGAGGAGATTCAACAATGATGGAAAGATGTCAACACCAGCACCTGTCGTTAAGGAAGGAGAACGACCACCTATCATATGTTTCAAATGCGGAGGGGAGGGGCACATCAGTCCAAACTGCGCGATGCCGTCCAAAGCATGTTATAATTGTGGAAGAGAAGGTCATTTAGCCCGATTTTGTCGTTTACCGAAGACAAATTCAGCTAGGATGGAGGCACCAAAGGCCGTCCCAGAAAAGTCAAAACCGGTTGTGCAAGGGAGAGCGTTTGTTGTGACCTCCCAGAACGCAAGGAACCCGAATGAGGTCATCACGGGTAAGCTTATCATAAACTCTAACGAAGTCTATACTTTATTTGATACCGGTTCAACCCATTCTTTTATTTCTCCTACTTGCGCTCATCGATTAAATTTGATTCCGGAGAAATTAGACTTTGACTTAGCAGTTGAAACTCCATTGGGAGAAACCTTCATTACATCCACGGTTTATAAGTCTTGTTTGGTTCAAGTTGGTACCCACACATTACCTGTCGTTCTTATTTCATTAAAAATACTTGCATTTGACGTGATTCTAGGGATTGATTGGTTAACTACTCATCATGCAAAAATTGATTGTTTTCGTAAGGTTGTTAGCTTTCATATTCCTAATCGACCTATTATGCGAATTCAAACAACCAAACCATTAAAATCAATCGCTGTCATCTCAAGCCATAAAGCTATTCGTTTATTGAAAAACGGATGTCAAGCTTTCTTAGCTCATGTCACAGATGTAAACAAAAATACGTCAGCTTTGAATGATATTTCTGTTGTTAATAAATTTCCTGACGTATTTTCCGAAGAACTTCCTGGCCTACCCCCAGAGCGTGAAATTGAATTTTGTATCGACCTTGAACCTGGTACAAAACCCATTTCCAAAGCCCCATATCGAATGGCTCCTATTGAACTTCAGGAGTTAAAGACCCAACTGCAGGAATTATTAGACATTGGTTTTATTCGTCCTAGTACTTCTCCTTGGGGTGCTCCTGTTCTGTTCGTGAAGAAGAAAGATGGGAGTATGCGACTTTGTATTGATTATCGGGAGTTGAATCATGTCACCATCAAAAATAGGTACCCATTGCCACGTATTGATGACCTGTTTGACCAGTTGCAAGGAGCACAATTCTTTTCAAAGATCGATCTTCGTTCTGGATATCATCAGCTGAAGGTTAGAACTGAGGATATTCCAAAGACGGCTTTTAGAACTCGGTACGGGCATTATGAATTCTTAGTTATGTCTTTTGGATTGACTAATGCTGCTGCTGCCTTCATGGATATGATGAACAGGGTATTTAAGGAATATTTGGATCACTTTGTGGTCGTCTTTATCGATGACATCCTTGTTTATTCCAAAAGCCGTGAAGATCATGAGCAACACTTGAGGCTGGTACTCCAAAAGCTTCGTGAATACAAACTTTATGCCAAGTTGAAGAAATGCGAGTTCTGGCTGGAAGAGGTAGCATTCCTTGGGCACGTAGTATCAAGTCGTGGAATATCTGTTGACCCGGCAAAGATTGAAGCTATTCAAAGCTGGGAGCAACCTAAATCAGTGACCGAGGTACGTAGCTTTCTTGGTTTAGCTGGTTATTATCGAAGATTCGTGGAAGGATTTTCTCGAATCGCTACTCCATTAACTCAGCTGACTCGGAAAGATACAAAGTTTGGTTGGAGCGAAGAATGTGAGCAGAGTTTTCAAGAACTCAAGAGGAGACTCATTTCAGCACCTGTTCTAACAATACCATCTGGCTCGGAGGGATTTGTCATCTACAGTGATGCTTCGAGCAAAGGGTTGGGATGCGTTCTCATGCAACATGGAAAATGTGACAACCCCAAAATAGGTCCATTCCACCCAACCCATTCTGAGTCGTCAAATACATGGTACAGAAAATAACTTACAACTTTATTACAATAATTGTCGTGTAAAATACAACAACACATATGCTGTGAGTTTGGATACAAATATATACCAAATGTGACTCATGTTCCAACCGTGGACATCACCTCACAATAACACCTTACATAATGGTATAGTCAAAAACTGTTTTAGAAATTAGAATATTTGGGAAGTGCTCAAGGAAACCTTCGTACATGGGAGGCCACGCGTCTAGGTTATGATAGATATCATATGGCCACAGAATTATCCTTGGTTGACCCAATAGACCCCAACGAAAAACGAGAAGATTACTATCATATTCTTCCCAATGGTGAGTCTTCTCTTGACTTATCATTATCTCCACTGTATCTAATTGAGAATTATACTTCAAACAAATACCAAGATTATATAGGTAGTGCTTGTAGATATACTCGGCAAGCGGATGTGCACAATCATGTCTTATGATGACACGAGGTTGTATGTCGTTAGACATCTTATATGATAGTGACGAAACACCCTTCTAACGTTGGGTTCGCCTCACCCTATTTTCTTCACCAAATATAACTACTAAATGATGACCACCGTTCTATTCCCTTGTTACCCCCGCTCGACCCAGCTACACTCTTATTACCTGAAAGGAATTGTGAAACAAAAGGGTGAGCACAACTAGCCCAGTAAAGAATATCATGACTAAAGATAATTCAATTATCAATAGCCTTCATCAACAATAAATCAGAGATTTAGAACATATGGTAAATGATAAAAATTTCAACCATAGTTGCAGCGGAACGAGCAATCTATTAGAAGAGTCAAATAGACTATAAAGTCTATTATCTTCTCCATGTTAAAAATCCACCAACAATGTTTTATCCCTGTTACATCAATCAACAATTCTGGTCCACAATCATATGAATAACTCATAATCATAACTGTAGTTCTAAATTCCTCTTCTCATCTAGGACGAAGATAATTTTCATCACCTATCTTTACCTGAAACATCAAAGATCATGGTTACACCAAATCACATTTCCTGTTCATAATCATACTAATAACTTCATCTTTGCACTACGGCCAAAGATATTCATTTGTATCACCAGTTGGTCATGTTTATCTCAACATCTGTTCATCTTTGCACTACTGGCCAAAGATATTCAACAACATATCATCTTTGCACTACGGGCCAAAGATATTCATCAACAATTCATCTTTGCACTACAGGCCAAAGATATTAATATCTCAAAGAAATATATAATCATTTCAGAATTTATATAAACAATAATTATAACCATGTTGATCAATTCACCTTTGCACTTAAGCTAAAGATATTCAATTGTAAATTCAGTGGTCATGATCATACCAGTCACAATTCAATTTTGCACTACAGGCCAAAGAGAACCCTAGTCATGATCATACCAATAATCTACCCATCTTTACACTCCAGTGAAAGAGAAATTCAGCATCAGGGTTATAAAAATGTTATATATGATAATAAAATCAATATAATCAACATATAGATTTAATCTCAAGAGTAATATTCATAAATCAACTATAATTTGGTTAGTAAAAGAAATCAATTTTGTCGTGAATAGTAACTCGTGAATAGTAATTCGTGAATAGTAACTCATGAATAGTAACTCCGACACAAAAGATAGAAATTCCATAATAAAATCCATACCAATATTTCGGTATAATGATATTGAAAGAATAACATTACTTAAATTTATAAACAATTTATTTTAATTGTTTACACTTTACTAATTAATGCATTTAATCATCATAAAATGCCAACTCTTACAATTTCATCATCAATAACCAAAACCCTCATCAAAAATCTGCATATACCTCATATAGGATTCTCAAGCCATAAAATCCTATTTTCTAATTTTCTTTCTTCACAAAATATATTTAATTCATTTACTCATAACTAGACCATTTTTATGAAAAATACCAAATCAGTTCCAAAAATATTTTTTTTTTCTGGGATTTAGCATAATATAGTCCCATAGTGAACATATATTTTTCTCAGAATTTTTAAAAGTCATTTACTATTTTTCATATGGCCAAAATAGCCGAATATTTAGACATTTATCAAAAATTGTACTTTTGTCTAAAAATTCTGAAATTTACAGAGTATACTTCTATCATATACATGTACTCCCAATAAAAATTTCATCAATTTTGGAGTTAATCACAAGGAATTATAAGCTGTTACTTCTAAAATAGTCTTTTCTCATAAAATTCATAACTCTCAATCTATACATCCAAAAATCACCATTTTTGGACACAATCAAGAAAACTCATCAAAATATCATTTCAAATTTTTTCAGAATTTTTGAAGTTCAGAAAAATTACGAAACTGAAAATTATAACAACCCTTAAAATCCCTTACTATCCCTTACAATCCCTTACAATCCCTTACCTCAAAACAGCAGTACTTCTGACCGGAATGTAAAGCCGAAGAAAACTTGCACTGAATAGCAACTCTCAAAGTATCTAAATACTCACAAAATATGCTTCATAATATAGAGAGAGAAAGAGAGAAAGCTTATGTTTTTGGTGTGATTTTCAATTCTAACTTAGCCCTCTATTTATAGGAAAATTTTGGTAGGTTTGACCTGCAACCTGATGGCTTTACCTGCTACTATTCCCACCCACCACATTTGAAATATAATTCAGCACATTTCTTCACCAACCACAAGTGGGGCCCACCAATTCTAGAATTTTCCACCAAAAATGATTTATAACCTGATTTCCGAATCAGCCACCTCTTAAAATTCATAACAAATCATACGTTCATTTTTAACGGTTCAAAATTTATGGACATATACTCAACTTATATATGTATAACATATCCAAAAATTACCACGATCCAACGGTCGGATTAAAAATTATAACCCCCGCAAAATATCTCAAAAACCCTAATTTGATTTTCAATACCTCCGTTCCGACAAAAATACAGATAAAACACCTCAACATTAACTCCTTCATTTTTAACCACAAAAATATATCTCTTATTTATATCCACATAAAATAAATATTTCCTTATCATATGAATCAATAATTAATTATTCACAAATAATATTACAGAATCACATTTATGACAACCAGGTCGTTCCCAGGAAAGAGGGGGCTTTCCAATAAGAATTTCTCCTTACTGGCGCGCAATTAGATGACCAAACCTCTCCTTAGACAGAACTTTCTAGACATTGACAATAATGTTATCTAATAATATTATTCAAATAATATGAATTATTGATCTGATAAAGGAAAATACTGTGCAGCAACAATTATTGAAACAACAATAATATAAAATATCAACGCAACAATTATTGAATCAATAAAATAAAATATTGAACAGTAACTACTGTAACAATTATTGAGTAGTGCCTTCTTACGTAAGAATCAATAATTTCAAAAATACTATGCAATACCGTGTGCTACTGTGCAATAACGCGTATTACTGTATTTTAACCACCGGGTATTCCAACAGTGTTAACGGTAACAACTACGCCGTTATTTGTAAAAACTCAAATTTGTCGTTTTCCTTCACCCGACAGTTATTCGTTATGGGGCCCACAAATAGCTGCGCCGTCGTACGAATATTCTCCGACAGAAAGAATATTCCACGACCAAACGAATATTCCCCGACAACAATGATTATTTTATAACCACTTGCTTATTTTGAAAAAAAAATTCATATTTCACTCATAACTTTAAAATTTTATCAATTTAACCATTTACTGAATAGTAATTATAAGAAAAATTGAATACTTTTATTTCATAAAATTCGGGGTCTTACAGAAAAGTCATAGCCTATGCATCAAGACAACTCAAGGAATATGAGAGGAATTATCCTACTCATGATCTAGAGTTGGCAGCTGTTGTCTTTGCACTTAAAATTTGGAGGCATTACTTGTATGGGGAGAAAGTGGAGATCTTTACGGATCATAAAAGTCTCAAATATTTCTTCACTCAAAAGGAACTCAACATGCGACAACGACGTTGGCTTGAACTGTTGAAAGATTATGATCATACCATTCAATACCATCCTGGAAAAGCGAACGTGGTAGCTGACGCATTGAGTAGAAGATCATATGCGGGTACAAATGCAATATTAACAACGCAAAGGCCCATTTTGTGTGACTTGCAAAGGATGGAGATAGAGTTGAAGACTCCAGGGACCCATGTGATGATGGCGAATATACGAGTAGAACCGACTTTAATCGATAAAGTTAAAGCTGCTCAAGCTACAGACCTGGAGCTGATGTGTATGAGGAAGAAAGTGCAAGAAGGTTCTATGCCGGAAGCAAGAATCGATGAAGAAGGAATACTTCGAGTCAACTCCAGACTCTGTGTTCCTAACAACCCTGATTTAAAGTATGAAATCATGATGGAGGCGCACAACACACCATTTGCAATCCATCCTGGAAGTACCAAAATGTATCATGATCTTCGTCATACATTTTGGTGGAGCAATATGAAGAGAGAGATAGCGTTGTTTATCTCAAGGTGTCTAACTTGTCAACGAGTCAAAGCGGAGCATCAAGTACCAAAAGGTCCATTGCAACCACTTGAAATTCCAGAATGGAAGTGGGAGCACATCACCATGGATTTCGTTACCGGTCTTCCTAGGGTTTCTCAAGGTATTGATGCGATTTGGGTCATTGTTGATAGATTGACCAAGTCTGCTCATTTCTTATCGATACGAGAAACTTATACACTTGAACGTCTTGCTCGTATGTACATAAACGAGATTGTAAGACTGCATGGTATGCCAGTATCCATAGTTTCTGATCGAGACCCAAGATTCACTTCACGATTTTGGGTTAGTTTACAAAAAGCTATGGGCACGGAGTTACGATTTAGTTCAGCATATCATCCTCAGACGGACGGACAATCAAAGAGGACTATTCAAACTCTTGAAGATCTATTAAGACTCTGTGTCTTTGACTTCAAGGGAAGTTGGGACAAGTTCTTACCATTGGTGGAGTTTTCCTACAACAACAGTTATCAAGCAAGTATTGGCATGGCTCCATTCGAAGCATTGTATGGAAGAAAATGTCGTTCTCCAGTATGCTGGGATGAGGTGGGCGAAGCAACGTTGTTGGGACCGGAGTTGGTACGTATGACTACAGAAAAGATTCAAACGATCCGACAACGTATAAAAACCTCACAAGATCGACAAAAGAGTTATGCTGATCTTCATCGAAAGGACGTGGAATTTGATGTAGGAGATCATGTGTTCTTACGTGTTGCTCCATGGAAAGGTGTTACGAGATTTGGAAAGAGAGGAAAGCTAAATCCTCGATTCATCGGTCCATTTTTAATCCTCGATCGAGTAGGAACTGTGGCTTATAGACTCGCTTTACCGCCAAGTATGTCTCGTGTTCATAACGTTTTCCACATATCCATGTTACGCAAATATGTGGAAGACCCGAACCACATTATTGAGTTAGAACCGGACGAAATAGCGGAGGATTTGACGTATGAAGAAGTTCCTGTTCAAATCTTGGATAAGAAGGAACATATTCTACGCTCCAACGTTATACCTCAAGTCAAAGTTTTGTGGAGAAACCACGATGTTGAGGAAATGACTTGGGAGTTAGAATCAGAAATGAAATCAAGGTATCCTTACCTCTTCGACATACCAGGTACGTACCCTAATTTCGAGGGCGAAATTTCATAAGAAGGGGAGGTTGTAAGACCCCAACTTTTATAAATAAAGATGAATTTTCTATAAATATCATTTTTGAATATTATGGAGTTAATTTGATATAATGTTATAGTTGTGGGTAATATTTATAAATTTTGCAAAGTAAGCAAGTTGTTAGAAAATATTCGTTTGGTCGGAGAATATTCTTTTTGTCGGGGAATATTCGTACGACGGCACAATCATTGGTGGACCCCACAACGGAATTATTGTCGGATTGAGAAAACGACAGAATTATCTTTCTATAAAAATAACGGCTGAGGTGTTACCGTTAAAACCGTTAAAACTGTTGAACTACTCGGTAGTAAAAGTACAGTAATACGCGTGGTTGTATAGTAGCACACGGTATTGATTATTGATGCTTACGTGAGAAGTCACTCAGCTATACTCAATTATTGCTACAGTAATTGCTGCATCATATCTCTTAAATTATTGTCATAGTATCATCTGTATAATATGTTATATTATTGAGACGTTGTGGTAAGTTTGGTTATTTTATGGGGGGCCATATGTCATCATCTAAGAGTCTCTTCGTCAATAGTAATTACCGTCGTCAATAGTAATTACTGTCGTCAATAGTAATTACCGTCGTCAATAGTATTTACCTTGGTCAATAGTAATTACCTTCGTCAACAGTATTTACCTTGGTCAATAGTAATTACCTTCGTCAATAGTATTTACCTTGGTCAATAGTAATTACCTTCGTCAATAGTATTTACCTTGGTCAATAGTAATTACTTTCGTCAATAGTAGTTGTCCCTTCAATATTACCAAGAGTCATTTGACCCTTCGTTAAGACCAAGAGTCATTTGACCCTTCGTTAAGACCAAGAGTCACCCTCAGTTTTTCTATAAATAGAGGCCTAGGGCTTCATTATTTTTCACGAATTCATTCAAGCTATAGAGAGAGAAAGTATAGAGAGAATAAGAGAGAGAGAGACTAAAAGTATTCTGCTACATCACTTTTCCAATATCCAGTTCTTTTAAGGTAGGGAATATTATTTCTTTTATATTCATGAAGAGAACTTCTGTTATTCCATTTGTTATTATTCTGTTGGAATAACCAGTATACGCGGTTTACCCTATACTTGGTGACATTCTTCTATTATTCTGTTGGAACATCCTGTCTGTGTGTTTTACACCGGACCTGGTTCCGTTTATTATTCTGTTGGAACATCCTGTCTGTGTGTTTTACACCGGACCTGGTTCCGTTTTATTATTATTCTGTTGGAATATCCTGTCTGTGTGTTTTACACCGGACCTGGTTCCATTATTTATTATTCTGTCGGAATATCCTGTCTGTGCGTTTACGCCGGACCTGGTTCCATTATTTATTATTCTATTGGAATAACCTGTCTGTGCGGTCTATCGCATGCATGGTGATTTCTTTTGTTATTCCATTCTTTATTGTACTCAGTTGGTTAAGTTTTGACTTCTATACTCCATGAAATTTGTGGAATATCCTTGATAGTTGCGTTTCATCCAGTATCTTTTCAAGAAAATATTCTTCTAAGCGTTCTTGAATTTTACTCCACAATGCAGTATCATGTTGACAATTTGGACGTTGTTAATTCCTGGATAAATTAATTCTTGAACTTGTTTTATTGAATTCTTATATCATTGTCATCATCCTCATGTTTATAAAATGTTGAAAGTCATCTGTGGCATGTAGTGCATAGATGGACTTGGTATGATTATGACCAGGGATTATTCGGTATAATCATGACCGTAATGTTACAAATGATGTGGTAAAAGTCCTCATTGGCCCGTAGTGCATTGATGGACAGTTGTTGGCATGATCATGACCATTAATGAATACACGAATATCCTTGGCCGTAGTGCAGGGGTGATTCGATGATGTGGATTATTTTATTAAGCTGAGTCTCAGCGATCGCAGTGTTGAAAAACCTTTTAAATCATAAAAGATAGTAGAGTTTATTTTCTACTTGACTCTTTTAATGGATTGCTTGTTCCGCTGCAGTTAAACTTGATGTCTATTATATTTTATCAGTTTAACATTGTTGAAGGCTAATGATAATTTATTCTGCATTATCTTAGTCATAATATTTCTTACTGGGCTAGTTGAGCTCACCCTTTCTTTCACTGTTCTCTTCAGGAAATGAGAACGTAGCTGGGACAAGTCGGGGTACGGAGTGATGGTCCGAATGATAGTATTAGTTAGTAGTCCTCACTATTCTATGTAATGGTGTGTTAATAAATGTAATGAGGACTCCTTTTGAGTATGAATACTCTCTAGAAGATAATATTTGTATTCAAACTCACAGTTTATGTTTTGTCGTATTGTACACGACAGATGTATTAATCAGTTGTATTTGTATTCTGTACTATGTATCTGACGACCCAAGATGGGTGATGTATACCTAATTTTGGGGGCGTCACAAAAAACTTATATCAATATTTCAGCATAATGATATTGAAGAAAATAATATCATTTAAGAAGAAAATAATATCCCTTACCTCAAGATATCAGTACTTCTGGTCGGAATACCGGTATAAGGCTGAAAGAAACTTGCTCTGATGAATAGAAACTCTCAAAGTATCTAAATACTCATAAAAGACACTCAATAATCTAGAGAGAGAAAGAGAGAAAACTTATTTCTGGTGTGATTTTCAATTCTAACTTAGCCCTCTATTTATAGAAAAATTTTAGTAGGTTTGACCTGCAACCTGATGGCTTTACCTGCTACTATTCCTACCCACCACATTTGAAATATAATTCAGCACATTTCTTCACCAACTACAAGTGGGGCCCACCAATTCTAGAATTTTCCATCAAAATGATAAACTCCGAAAATTCAATAATTTCTGAACCAGTCATCTCGTAAAATTCATAATAAATCATACGTTCATTTTTAACAGTTCAAAATTTGTGGACATATACTTAACTTATATATATATAACATATCCAATAATTACCACGATCCAACGGTCGGATTAAAAATTATAACACCCGTAATATTTCTCAAAAATCCTGATTTTTAATACCTCCATTCCAACAAAAATACTGATAAAAACCTGAACATTAACTCCTTCATTTTTAACCACAATAAATATATCCAACATTTATATCCACATAAAATAAATATTTCCTTATCATATGAATCAATAATTAATTATTCACAAATAATATTACAGAATCACATTTATGACAACCAGGCCGTTCCCAGGAAAGAGGGGGCTTTCCAATAAGAATTTCTCCTTACTGGCGCGCAATTAGATGACCAAACCTCTCCTTAGACAGAACTTTATAGACATTGTCAATAATGTTATCTAATAATATTATTCAAATAATATGAATTATTGATCTGATAATGGAAAATACTGTGCAGCAACAATTATTGAAACAACAATAATATAAAATATCAACGCAACAATTATTGAATCAATAAAATAAAATATTGAACAATAACTACTGTAACAATTATTGAGTAGTGCCTTCTTACGTAAGAATCAATAATTAGTGCAATACCGTGTGCTACTGTATTTTAACCACCGGGTATTCCAACAGTATTAACGATAACAACTACGCCGTTATTTATAAATAACTTATACTTGTCGTTTTCTTCATCCAATCGCTTTCCGTTATGGGGCCCACACAAGGCTGCGCTGTAAGACCCCAAATTATTAATAAATAAAATTTAATTTCCTCTATTTATTATTCTGAAATAGTAAGGGTTAATTTGATTAATGTGGTTAGTTATGGGTAAAATGCGCAAATATTTTAAATAAGCAAGTGGTCTTAAAATATTCATTGTTGTCGGAGAATATTCGCTTGGTCGTGAAATATTCTTACTGTTGGAGAATATTCGTACGACGGCGCAGCCTTGTGTGGGCCCCATAACAGATAGCGATTGGATGAAGAAAACGACAAAAATAAGTTGTTTATAAATAACGGCGTAGTTGTTACCGTTAATACTGTTGGAATACCCGGTGGTTAAAACACAGTAATACGCGTTGTTGCACAGTAGCACACGGTATTGCACCAATTATTGATTCTTACGTAAGAAGGCACTACTTAATAATGGTTACAGTAATTACTGTTCAATATTATATTTTATTGATTCAATAATTGCTGCGTTGATATTTTATATTACTGTTGTTTCAATAATTGTCACTACACAGTATTTTCTATTATCGGAACAATAATTCATATTATCTGAATAATATTATTAGATAACATTATTGGTAATGTCTAGAAAGTTCTGTCTAAGGAGAGGTTTGATCATCTAATTGCGCGCCAGTAAGGAGAGATCCTTATTGAAAAGCCCCCTCTTTCCTGGGAACGGCCTGGTTGCCAGTACTGTGGTTCTGTAATATTATTTGTGTATAATTAATTATTAATTTATATGATGAGGAAAATATTGATTTTATGTGGATATAGATGGAGAAAATTTTTAATGTGACAATTGTTGAAAATTAATATTTTATTAAAATAATTCATTTAAATATATTATTTTAATAATATATTGATGGTGATATTTTTATAATGAATGTGGGATATATGAGTATATAAGGAGGAAGAGTATTTTTGTGACATTAAATGATTAACACATGTTTTGTGTGTTGGTGGACACAATTCTTGACCGAAAATTTATTGTTGACTGTAAAATCGCCCGTTTGTGGATTTCGGTCAATTTTTGTTTGGAATTTGGGAAAACTTTCTTCTGCAAAGTTGTAGAGAATTGAATTTCCTATAAAAAACTCGCGAGATTCAAATTTTCTGATAAAAAGGCTATTTATTATGAATTATTGAAGTTCTGAAGTTCCGAAATAATTAATTTTTGAAAGTTTTATTTATTATTTGGAAGAAAAACGTTTTTTGTATTTTGTTGAACATCATTAACATGTGTGGCTGGTGTTTTTGACCAAAGGTGGGCTAAGAAAAATTTGTATAATTATATTAATATTATATTCAATTTTCTGCTTTGGTGTTCTAAGCATTTTCCTATAAATAGGGTGCTTAGGTTAGAATTGAAAATCACACCAGAAACACAAGTTTCTCTCTATTTCTCTCTCTATATCGAGCGTATTCTTGTGAGTATTTGATACTTTGAGTGTTGCTATACGGTGCAAATTTCCTTCAGCACTATATCTAGTATTCCAGTCAGAAGTACCGTCTTTCCGAGGTAAGGGATGTTATTTCTTCTTAAATGATATTATTTTCTTCAATATCATTATGCCGAAGTATTGATCTGAACTTTTTATCAAATTTGGAACTTTTCATGTCGGGGTTACTATTCATGAGTTACTATTCATGAGTTACTATTCACGAGTTACTATTCACGAGTTACTATTCACGAGTTACTATTCACCAAAAAATGAAATTTTCTTCTTTTCGTCCAAAATATCTATTATGGATACTAGCTTTAATTGTATCCATGTTTTGATCATTCTTGAATTTTACTTCACTATGATTATTTATAAGGTATTTTTGGACATGGAATAGCTGAAATACGAATCCTTAATATTTATTATTTTGTTTCACTGGATTCGTTTCTTTTAAAATATTTTTCATCATCCTCAGTCCTAAATGATGATATAATTGAATATCTTTGGCCTGTAGTGCAAAGATTAATGATTTCTGATGAATATCTTTGGCCCGTAGTGCAAAGATGAACAGGTGTTGAGATGAACATGACCAACTGATGAATATCTTTGGCCTGTAGTGCAAAGATGACTATTTGATTTAAGATATTTATTGATTGATGTTACAGGGATAAAATGTTGATGATGGGCTTTTAAATTTATAGATAATCGTAGATTTCATTCTCTACGTAACTCTTCTATGAATTATTATTTTCCGCTGCGAATATTGATTTAAAACTTGTTGTCTATTGTATTCTATTAAATTTTTCCCTGTTGAAGACTAACGATAATTTGTTGTATATTATCTTAGTCATAAGATTCTTTACTGGGCTAGTTGAGCTCACCCTTTTCCTTGTTGTTCCATTTTCTTCTCAGGAGGTGAGAATGTAGCAAGTACTAGTCGGGGTATGGAATGAAGGTTCTAGGAAGTTGTTTTAGTAGTTCTCACCATTTTTTTTTGTAAAATATTGTACCAATAATTGTAATGAGGACTTGTTTGAGTGTGGATATTGTCTAGATGACAATATTTGTATTTACACTCACAGTTTTTATGTTGTATTAATAAAGTTGTAGTTGTTTCTGTACCATGTTATTGACGACTCAAAATAGGTGTTGTATACCTATTTTGGGGGCGTCACATGCGCCGTCGTACGAATATTTTCCGACAGCAAGAATATTCCACGACCAAACGAATATTCCCCGACAAAATAAATATTTTATAACCACTTGCTTATTTTGCAAAATTTGCACATTTCACCCATAACCAAAGTATTATATCAAATTAACCCCTTATTATTCACAATAATATTTAGAGAACATTTGATTTTATTCATTAATAAGTTGGGGTCTTACAACCTCCCCTCCTTATGAAATTTCGTCCTCGAAATTGACGTACGTACCTGATGTTTCAAAAAGGTGAGGATACCTCGTTTTCATTTCTGATTCCAACTCCCAGGTCATTTCTTCAATAGCATGGTTTCTCCACAAAACCTTAACTTGTGGTATAACCTTCGTGCGTAGGACATGCTCTTTTCTATCCAAGATCTTAACAGGTACCTCCTCGTACGTTAAATCTTCAGCTATCTCATCTGGTTCTAACTCAATAATGTGGTTCGTGTCTTTAACATATTTACGAAGCATAGATATGTGAAAAATATTATGAACACGAGACATGCTTGGAGGTAATGCGAGTCTATATGCCACATTTCCTATTCGCTCAAGAATCTCAAATGGACCAACAAATCTTGGATTGAGCTTACCTCTCTTCCCAAATCTTGTAGCTCCCTTCCATGGTGCAACACGTAATAATACATGATCCCCAATATTAAATTTAACGTCCTTCCGATGAAGACCCACATAACTCTTTTGTCGATCCTGTGCCGTTTGTATACGTTGTCGAATCGTTTGGATCTTCTCTGTAGTAATGCGTACCAACTCTGGTCCCAACAATGTTGTTTCACCCACCTCGTCCCAGCATACTGGAGAACGATATTTTCTTCCATACAATGCCTCGAATGGAGCCACACCTATGCTCGCCTGATAACTGTTGTTGTAGGAGAATTCCACCAATGGTAGGTACTTATCCCAACTCCCTTTGAGATCTAGGACACAAAGTCTTAATAGATCTTCAAGAGTTTGAATAGTCCTCTCTGATTGTCCGTCCATTTGAGGATGGTATGCCGAACTGAATCGTAAATCCGTGCCCATAGCTTTCTGCAAGCTAACCCAAAATCGTGAAGTGAATCTTGGGTCACAATCTGAAACTATGGATACTGGCATGCCATGCAATCTCAAAATCTCGTTCACGTACATACTAGCAAGACGTTCAAGGGAATAAGTCTCACGTATCGGCAAGAAATGAGCGGACTTGGTTAATCTATCAACAATAACCCAAATCGCATCTATACCTTGAGAAACCTTGGGAAGACCCGTAACAAAATCCATAGTAATGTGTTCCCACTTCCATTTTGGAATCTCAAGTGGTTGCAATGGACCCTTTGGTACTTGATGCTCCGCTTTTACACGTTGACAAGTGGTTTCATGTCGGGGTTACTATTCATGAGTTACTATTCACGAGTTACTATTCACGAGTTACTATTCACCGAAAAATAAAATTTTCTTCTTTTCGTCCAAAATATCTATTATGGATACTAGCTTTGATTGTATCCATATTTTGATCATTCTTGAATTTTACTTCACTATGATTATTTATAAGGTATTTTTGGACATGGAATAGCTGAAATACGAATCCTTAATATTTATTATTTTGTTTCACTGGATTCGTTTCTTTTAAAATATTTTTCATTATTCTCAGTCCTAAATGATGATATAATTGAATATCTTTAGCCTGTAGTGCAAAGATTAATGATTTCTGATGAATATCTTTGGCCCGTAGTGCAAAGATGAACAGGTGTTGAGATGAACATGACCAACTGATGAATATCTTTGGCCTGTAGTGCAAAGATGACTATTTGATTCAAGATATTTATTGATTGATGTTACAGGGATAAAATGTTGATGATGAGCTTTTAAATTCATAGATAATCGTAGATTTCATTCTCTACGTAACTCTTCTATGAATTATTATTTTCCGCTGCGAATATTGATTTAAAACTTGTTGTCTATTGTATTCTATTAAATTTTTCACTGTTGAAGACTAACGATAATTTGTTGTATATTATCTTAGTCATAATATTCTTTACTGGGCTAGTTGAGCTCACCCTTTTCCTTGTTGTTCCATTTTCTTCTCAGGAGGCGAGAATGTAACAAGTACTAGTCGGGGTATAGAATGAAGGTTCTAGGAAGTTGTTTTAGTAGTCCTCACCATTTTTTTTTGTAAAATATTGTACCAATAATTGTAATGAGGACTTGTTTGAGTGTGGATATTGTCTAGATGACAATATTTGTATTTACACTCACAGTTTTTATGTTGTATTAATAAAGTTGTAGTTGTTTCTGTACCATGTTATTGACGACTCAAAATAGGTGTCGTATACCTATTTTGGGGGCGTCACAGTTGGTATCAGAGCTTAGGGATATGATCTCTGGCGGAGATCGGGGAATAGAACTAGGAGGGGAGAGACGAGTAAATCCTTCGCTAGTATGTCCTACCTAAGCTTATTTGTTGGTCGGTCATAATATAGGGGTATTATATGATTTGTTAATTTGTTAAATTAACCCTTGTTTATGGCAGTATTTGAGAATGTCGACTGAGAATGTTAACAGTGGAGTAAATGAGACGGTGGAGATGCCTATACTCACCAACGAGAAAAACGTGCAACAGGCTGGCAATGTTCCTCCTGTGAACAACACCACTGAGCAGACGATGAACGATGAGATGTTTAGAAGCTTTTTGCGATTCATGCAAAACCAGACGAAGGAGGTTCCTGTTCAAAATATAGGAAGAAACAATGGCAACGCACAGCTGGTCACAGCCAAGCAGTTCAAAGAGTTGGGACCACCAGATTTCTGGCCATGAATATAGAAGAAACGAGTCGGGGGAAGATTTTAAAAAGAGGAGATTCAACAATGATAATGTGAAGACGTCAGCACCAGCAGCAACTGGTTCCAAGGAAGGAGAACGGCCACCGATTATATGCTATAAGTGCGGAAAAGAAGGACATATCAGCCCAAACTGTCCACAACAGTTCAAGGTATGCTATAATTGTGGAAAGGAAGGACATATCGCTCGAGATTGTACTGTAGCGAAACCAAGTCCAACGGGGGTGGTGACTCAAAAAGCTGTCCCAGAAAAGTCAAAGTCAACGGTTCCTGGAAGAGCATTTTTCGTGACTGGTCAGAATGCGAGGAACCCGAACGAAGTTAGCACGGGTTAGTTAATTATAAATTTTTGCGAAGTCTATACCTTATTAGATACCGGTTCTACCCATTCATTTATCTCTCCTGCTTATACTCAACGTTTAAAATTGACTCCGGAGAAAATTAGACTTTGACTTATCTGTTGAAACTCCGTTAGGAGAAACTTTCGTTACATCCACTGTTTATAAATCTTGTTTGATCCAAGTTGGCACCATCACATTACTTGTTGATCTTATCTCTTTAAAGATACTTGCTTTTGATGTGATTTTAGGAATTGATTGGTTAACTACTCATCATGCCAAAATTGATTGTTTTCGTAAGGTGGTTAGTTTTCATATTCCTAATCAACCTGTTGTTCGAATTCAAGCAACAAAGCCATTAAAATCAATCACTGTCATATCAAGTCATAAAACCATTCGTTTATTGAAAAACGGATATCAAGCTTTCCTGGCCCATGTTATGGATTTGAATAAAGACACGTCAAATTTGAATAATATTCCTGTTGTTAGTAACTTTCCTGACGTATTTCCTGAAGAACTTCCCGGTCTACCCCCAGAACGTGAAGTTGAATTCTTTATTGATCTTGAACCTGGTACAAAGCCCATTTCTAAAACCCCATATCGAATGGCTCCTATTGAACTTCAGGAGTTAAAAGTCCAACTACAAGAGTTGTTGGACATCGGTTTCATTCGTCCTAGTACATCTCCTTGGGGTGCTCCTGTTTTATTTGTAAAGAAGAAAGACGGGAGTATGCGACTTTGTATCGATTACCGGGAATTAAACCATGTCACCATCAAGAATAGGTATCCGCTACCTTGTATTGATGACCTGTTTGACCAGTTACAAGGAGCACAATTCTTTTCAAAAATCGATCTTCGTTCTGGATATCATCAGCTGAAGGTTAAAACTGAGGATATTCCGAAGACTGCCTTTAGAACTCGGTACGGGCATTATGAATTCTTAGTCATGTCTTTTGGATTGACTAATGCTCCTGCGGCTTTCATGTATATGATGAACCGAGTATTCAAGGATTATTTGGATCAGTTCGTTGTTGTCTTTATTGATGACATCCTCATATATTCCAAAAGCCGTGAAGATCATGAGCACCATTTGAAGCTGGTACTCCAAAGGCTGCGTGAAAATAAGCTATATGCTAAGTTAAAGAAATGCGAGTTCTGGCTTGAGGAAGTAGCATTCCTAGGGCACGTGGTGTCAAAACATGGAGTATCTGTGGACCCGGCGAAGATTGAAGCAATACAAAGCTGGGAGCAACCGAAGACGGTGACCGATGTACGTAGCTTTCTGGGCTTAGCTGGTTATTATCGGAGATTCGTAGAAGGGTTTTCTCGAATCGCTACCCCGTTAACTCAGCTGACTCGGAAGGATATCAAATTCGTATGGAGCGAGGAATGCGAGAAGAGTTTACAAGAGCTTAAGAAGAGACTCATTTCGGCACCTGTTTTAACCATACCATCTGGTTCGGATGGATTTGTTATCTACAGTGATGCTTCAGGCAAAAGGTTAGGATGTGTTCTCATGCAACGTGGGAAAGTCATAGCCTATGCCTCGCGACAACTTAAAGAATATGAGAGGAATTATCCTACTCATGATCTAGAGTTGGCAGCAGTCGTTTTCACGCTAAAGATCTGGAGGCACTATCTATATGGGGAGAAAGTGGAGATATATTCAGACCATAAAAGCCTCAAATATTTCTTCACTCAAAAAGAACTCAACATGCGGCAACGACGTTGGCTCGAGCTGTTAAAAGATTACGACCACACTATTCAATACCATCCTGGAAAAGCAAACGTGGTAGCTGACGCGTTGAGTAGAAGATCATATGCAGGAACGAGTGCGATGATGTCAAGTATACGCGTAGAACCAACTTTAATCGATAAAGTTAAAGTTGCTCAAGCTACAGACCCGGAGCTGATGCGTATGAAGAAGAAAGTGCAAGAAGGTACTATTCTAGAAGCAAGAATCGATGAAGAAGGAATACTTCGAGTCCACTCCAGATTTTGTGTTCCTAACGATTCTGATTTGAAGTACAAGATCATGATGGAGGCACACAATACACCATTTGCAATCCATCCTGAAAGTACTAAAATGTATCGTGATCTTCGACATACATTTTGGTGGAATAATATGAAGAGAGAGATTGCAAAGTTTATCTCGAGGTGTTTAACTTGTCAACGTGTAAAGGCGGAGCATCAAGTACCAAATGGTCCATTGCAACCACTTGAGATTCCGAAATGGAAGTGGGAACACATTACCATGAATTTCGTTACGGGTCTTCCCACGGTTTCTCAAGGCATAAATGCTATTTGGGTTATAGTTGATAGATTAACCAAGTCTGCTCATTTCTTGCTGATACGGGAGACTTATTCCCTTGAACGTCTTGCTAGTATGTACGTGAATGAGATTGTAAGGTTGCATGGCATGCCAGTATCCCCAGTTTCGGATCGTGACCCAAGATTCACTTCAAGATTTTGGGTTAGCTTGCAAAAAGCTATGGGCACGGATTTACGGTTCAGTTCGGCATACCATCCTCAAACGGACGGGCAATCAGAGAGGACTATTCAAACTCTTGAAGATCTATTAAGACTTTGTGTCCTAGATTTCAAAGGAAGTTGGGATAAGTACCTACCATTGGTGGAATTCTCCTACAACAACAGTTATCAGGCAAGTATAGGTGTGGCTCCCTTTAAAGCATTGTAAGGACGAAAGTGTCGCTCTCCAGTATGTTGGGATGAGGTGGGAGAAGCAACGTTGTTGGGACCAGAGTTGGTACGAATGACTACAGAGAAGATTCAAACAATTCGACAACGTATACAAACGGCACAGGATCGACAAAAGAGTTATGTGGATCTTCATCGAAAGGACGTGGAATTTGACATTGGGGATCATGTATTATTACGTGTAGCTCCATGGAAAGGAGTTACAAGATTTGGGAAGAGAGGAAAGCTCAATCCACGATTTATTGGTCCATATCAGATTCTTGACCGAGTAAGAAATGTGGCCTATAGACTTGCGTTACCTCCAAGTATGTCTCGTGTTTATAATGTTTTTCATATATCTGTGCTTCGTAAATATGTGAAAGACCCGAACCATGTTATTGAGTTAGAACCGGACGAGATAGCTGAAGACTTAACGTACGAGGAGGTACCTGTCAAGATCATGGATAAGAAGGAGCATGTCCTACGCACGAAGGTCATACCACAAGTTAAAGTTTTGTGGAGAAACCATGCTATTGAGGAAATGACCTGGGAGTTGGAAACGGAAATGAAAGCGAGATATCCTCATCTTTTCGAAACACCAGGTACGTATGTCAATTTCGAGGACGAAATTTCATAAGGAGGGGAGGTTGTAAGACCCCAAATTATTAATAAATAAAATTTAATTTCCTCTATTTATTATTCTGAAATAGTAAGGGTTGATTTGATTAATGTGGTTAGTTATGGGTAAAATACGCAAATATTTTAAATAAGCAAGTGGTCCTAAAATATTCACTGTTGTCGGGGAATATTTGCTTGGTCGTGGAATATTCTTACTGTCGGAGAATATTCGTACGACGGCGCAGCCTTGTGTGGGCCCCATAACAGATAGCGATTGGATGAAGAAAATGACAAAAATAAGTTGTTTATAAATAACGGCGTAGTTGTTACCGTTAATACTGTTGGAATACCCGGTGGTTAAAACACAGTAATACGCGTTGTTGCACAGTAGCACACGGTATTGCACCAATTATTGATTCTTACATAAGAAGACACTACTTAATAATGGTTACAGTAATTACTGTTCAATATTGTATTTTATTGATTCAATAATTGCTGCGTTGATATTTTATATTACTGTTGTTTCAATAATTGTCACTACACAGTATTTTCTATTATCGGAACAATAATTCATATTATCTGAATAATATTATTAGATAACATTATTGGTAATGTCTAGAAAGTTCTGTCTAAGGAGAGGTTTGGTCATCTAATTGCGCGCCAGTAAGGAGAGATCCTTATTGAAAAGCCCCCTCTTTCCTGGGAACGGCCTGGTTGCCAGTACTGTGGTTCTGTAATATTATTTGTGTATAATTAATTATTAATTTATATGATGAGGAAAATATTGATTTTATGTGGATATAGATGGAGAAAATTTTTAATGTGACAATTGTTGAAAATTAATATTTTATTAAAATAATTCATTTAAATATATTATTTTAATAATATATTGATGGTGATATTTTTATAATGAATGTGGGATATATGAGTATATAAGGAGGAAGAGTATTTTTGTGACATTAAATGATTAACACATGTTTTGTGTGTTGGTGGACACAATTCTTGATCGAAAATTTATTGTTGACTGTAAAATCGCCCGTTTGTGGATTTCGGTCAATTTTTGTTTGGAATTTGGAAAAACTTTCTTCTGCAAAGTTGTAGAGAATTGAATTTTCTATAAAAAACTCGCGAGATTCGAATTTTCTGATAAAAGGCTATTTATTATGAATTATTGAAGTTCTGAAGTTCCGAAATAATTGATTTTTGAAAGTTTTATTTATTATTTGGAAGAAAAACGTTTTTTGTATTTTGTTGGACATCATTAACATGTGTGGCTGGTGTTTTTGACCAAAGGTGGGCTAAGAAAAATTTGTATAATTATATTAATATTATATTCAATTTTCTGCTTTGGTGTTCTAAGCATTTTCCTATAAATAGGGTGCTTAGGTTAGAATTGAAAATCACACCAGAAACACAAGTTTCTCTCTATTTCTCTCTCTATATCGAGCGTATTCTTGTGAGTATTTGATACTTTGAGTGTTGCTATACGGTGCAAATTTCCTTCAGCACTATATCTAGTATTCCAGTCAGAAGTACCGTCTTTCCGAGGTAAGGGATGTTATTTCTTCTTAAATGATATTATTTTCTTCAATATCATTATGCCGAAGTATTGATCTGAACTTTTTATCAAATTTGGAACTTTTCATGTCGGGGTTACTATTCATGAGTTACTATTCATGAGTTACTATTCACGAGTTACTATTCACGAGTTACTATTCACCAAAAAATGAAATTTTCTTCTTTTCGTCCAAAATATCTATTATGGATACTAGCTTTAATTGTATCCATGTTTTGATCATTCTTGAATTTTACTTCACTATGATTATTTATAAGGTATTTTTGGACATGGAATAGCTGAAATACGAATCCTTAATATTTATTATTTTGTTTCACTGGATTCGTTTCTTTTAAAATATTTTTCATCATCCTCAGTCCTAAATGATGATATAATTGAATATCTTTGGCCTGTAGTGCAAAGATTAATGATTTCTGATGAATATCTTTGGCCCGTAGTGCAAAGATGAACAGGTGTTGAGATGAACATGACCAACTGATGAATATCTTTGGCCTGTAGTGCAAAGATGACTATTTGATTTAAGATATTTATTGATTGATGTTACAGGGATAAAATGTTGATGATGGGCTTTTAAATTTATAGATAATCGTAGATTTCATTCTCTACGTAACTCTTCTATGAATTATTATTTTCCGCTGCGAATATTGATTTAAAACTTGTTGTCTATTGTATTCTATTAAATTTTTCCCTGTTGAAGACTAACGATAATTTGTTGTATATTATCTTAGTCATAAGATTCTTTACTGGGCTAGTTGAGCTCACCCTTTTCCTTGTTGTTCCATTTTCTTCTCAGGAGGTGAGAATGTAGCAAGTACTAGTCGGGGTATGGAATGAAGGTTCTAGGAAGTTGTTTTAGTAGTTCTCACCATTTTTTTTTGTAAAATATTGTACCAATAATTGTAATGAGGACTTGTTTGAGTGTGGATATTGTCTAGATGACAATATTTGTATTTACACTCACAGTTTTTATGTTGTATTAATAAAGTTGTAGTTGTTTCTGTACCATGTTATTGACGACTCAAAATAGGTGTTGTATACCTATTTTGGGGGCGTCACATGCGCCGTCGTACGAATATTTTCCGACAGCAAGAATATTCCACGACCAAACGAATATTCCCCGACAAAATAAATATTTTATAACCACTTGCTTATTTTGCAAAATTTGCACATTTCACCCATAACCAAAGTATTATATCAAATTAACCCCTTATTATTCACAATAATATTTAGAGAACATTTGATTTTATTCATTAATAAGTTGGGGTCTTACAACCTCCCCTCCTTATGAAATTTCGTCCTCGAAATTGACGTACGTACCTGATGTTTCAAAAAGGTGAGGATACCTCGTTTTCATTTCTGATTCCAACTCCCAGGTCATTTCTTCAATAGCATGGTTTCTCCACAAAACCTTAACTTGTGGTATAACCTTCGTGCGTAGGACATGCTCTTTTCTATCCAAGATCTTAACAGGTACCTCCTCGTACGTTAAATCTTCAGCTATCTCATCTGGTTCTAACTCAATAATGTGGTTCGTGTCTTTAACATATTTACGAAGCATAGATATGTGAAAAATATTATGAACACGAGACATGCTTGGAGGTAATGCGAGTCTATATGCCACATTTCCTATTCGCTCAAGAATCTCAAATGGACCAACAAATCTTGGATTGAGCTTACCTCTCTTCCCAAATCTTGTAGCTCCCTTCCATGGTGCAACACGTAATAATACATGATCCCCAATATTAAATTTAACGTCCTTCCGATGAAGACCCACATAACTCTTTTGTCGATCCTGTGCCGTTTGTATACGTTGTCGAATCGTTTGGATCTTCTCTGTAGTAATGCGTACCAACTCTGGTCCCAACAATGTTGTTTCACCCACCTCGTCCCAGCATACTGGAGAACGATATTTTCTTCCATACAATGCCTCGAATGGAGCCACACCTATGCTCGCCTGATAACTGTTGTTGTAGGAGAATTCCACCAATGGTAGGTACTTATCCCAACTCCCTTTGAGATCTAGGACACAAAGTCTTAATAGATCTTCAAGAGTTTGAATAGTCCTCTCTGATTGTCCGTCCATTTGAGGATGGTATGCCGAACTGAATCGTAAATCCGTGCCCATAGCTTTCTGCAAGCTAACCCAAAATCGTGAAGTGAATCTTGGGTCACAATCTGAAACTATGGATACTGGCATGCCATGCAATCTCAAAATCTCGTTCACGTACATACTAGCAAGACGTTCAAGGGAATAAGTCTCACGTATCGGCAAGAAATGAGCGGACTTGGTTAATCTATCAACAATAACCCAAATCGCATCTATACCTTGAGAAACCTTGGGAAGACCCGTAACAAAATCCATAGTAATGTGTTCCCACTTCCATTTTGGAATCTCAAGTGGTTGCAATGGACCCTTTGGTACTTGATGCTCCGCTTTTACACGTTGACAAGTTAAACATCTCGAGATAAACTCCGCGATCTCTCTTTTCATATTGCTCCACCAAAATGTATGTCGAAGATCGTGATACATTTTGGTACTCCCAAGATGGATTGCAAATGGTGTGTTGTGTGCCTCCATCATTATTCTATGCTTCAAGTTAAAATCGTTAGGAACACAAAGTCTGGAGTTGACTCGAAGTATTCCTTCTTCATCGATTCTTGCTTCTGGAATAGCACCTTCTTGCACTTTCTTCTTCATACGCATCAGCTCCATGTCTGTAGCTTGATCAGCTTTAACTTTATCGATTAAAGTTGGTTCTACTCGTATATTTGATATCATCATGTGGGTACTTGGAGCCTTCATCTCTATCTCCATCCTTTGCAAGTCATACAAAATGGGCCTTTGTGTTAACATCATTGCACTTGTACCCGCATATGATCTTCTACTCAATGCGTCAGCTACTACGTTTGCTTTTCCAGGATGATATTGGATGGTATGATCGTAATCTTTCAACAGCTCGAGCCAACGTCGCTGCCGCATGTTAAGTTCCTTTTGGGTGAAGAAATATTTGAGGCTTTTATGATCTGTATAGATCTCCACTTTCTCCCCATACAGGTAGTGTCTCCATATCTTCAACGCAAAAACGACTGCTGCCAACTCCAAATCATGAGTAGGATAATTCCTCTCATATTCTTTGAGTTGTCGCGAGGCATAGGCTATGACTTTCCCATGTTGCATGAGAACACATCCTAACCCTTTGCCTGAAGCATCGCTGTAGATAACAAATCCATCCGAACCAGATGGTATTGTCAGAACAGGTGCCGAAATGAGTCTCCTCTTCAGCTCTTGAAAACTCTTCTCACATTCCTCACTCCATACGAATTTTATATCTTTCCGAGTCAGCTGAGTTAACGGAGTAGCGATTCGAGAAAATCCTTCCACAAATCTCTGATAATAACCAGCTAAGCCCATAAAGCTACGTACTTCGATTACTGACTTAGGTTGCTCTCAACTGTGATTCATATCCCAATCTTGGATAGCACGTCACAATGACACCTATCAGTTTACTATCGCACGAATATGGCGTCCCCTACGGAGAGTCTGGCTTCAGTGCATTCCACAAAGGAAGTCACCAGATAAAGGCTCGGGTACAAACTTCTACAGTTAGGTTTTTAACTCCTGAAGTTCAATAGGAGCCATTCGATATGAGATTTTAGAAGTGAGTTTTGTACCAGATTCAAAGATGATACAAAATTCAATATCACGCGTAGGCCAAGAAATTCTTCAGGAAATACGTCAGGGATTTACTAACAATAGAAATATCATTCAAATCTGACGTATTTTTGTTCAAGTCCATAACATAGGCTAAGAAAACTTGACATTCGTTTTTCAATAAACAATTGGCTTTATGACTTGATATGAAAGTGTTTGAATTCAAATGGTTTGGTTGCTTGAATTCGAATAACAGGTTGCTTAGGAATATGAAAACTAACAACCTTACGAAAGCAATCAATTTGGCATGATGAGTAGTTAACCAATCGATCCCTAAAATCACATCAAAAGCAAATATCTTTAAAGAGATAAGGTCAACAGGTAATGTTATGGTGCCAACTTGGATCAAACAAGATTTATAAACAGTGGATGTAACGAAAGTTTCTCCTAATGGAGTCTCCACAGATAGGTCAAAGTCTAATTTCTTCGAAGTCAAGTTTAAACGTTGAGCACAAGCAGGAGAGATAAAAGAATGGGTAGAACCGGTATCTAATAAGGTATAGACTTCGCAAAAATTTATAATTAACTAACCCGTGCTAACTTCGTTCGGGTTCCTCGCATTCTGACCAGTCACGAAAAACGCTCTTCCAGGAACTGTTGACTTTGACTTTTCTGGGACAACTTTTGGAGTCACCATCCCCGCTGAACTTGGTTTTGCTACAGAACACTCTCGAGCTATATGACCATCCTTTCCACAGTTATAACATACCTTGGATTGTTGTGGGCAGTTTGGGCTGATATGTCCCTCTTTCCCACATTTGTAACATACGACCGGTGGTCGTTCTCCTCCCCTAAAAACAGTTGATGTTTGTGTTGACGTCTTCACGTTATCATTGTTGTACCTTCTCTTCTTGAAATCTCCTCCCGACTCGCTTCTTCTATTATCACGACCACGATTACCACCACAGTGGTTACCGCTTTTGTCCGAATGTTTTCCTCCCTGCTGGTTTTCATTGCTTCGATGACAACCGCCACCGGTATGACCCTGGTTGTGGTCCCTCGGTTGCACATACTCATTATCTCGCTCTAATAATTGAGCCCTGTTTACAACATCTGAATATAAAGAAAATTTATGAGAGATAAGATATTGCCGAATCTCGGGTTTTAGACCTCTCAGAAACATCCTTGTCATTCGTTCCTCATTTTCGACCAAATGAGGTGCAAACCTGGATAACTCTGCAAACTTCACCTCGTACTGGGACACCGTCATGTTGTTTTGTTCCAGTCTGATAAACTCTACCTCCTTCATATGACGAATACTTTCTGGAAAGTACTTGTCATTGAACAGTTTTTGAAATGTTTTCCAGGACATGTTGAGTGCGTCAGGCTGGGTACGCTTCACAGACTCCCACCAGTAGTCTGCCTTACCGCGGAACATAAAGGTGGCGAATGGAACCTTCTGTTCCTCCGTGCATCCCAAGACATCGAATATCTTGGTAATTTGCTTGACCCACGTTTCCGCCATGATCGGATCCGGCTTTCTCTTAAATTCTGGTGGTCCCAATTCTTTGAACTGCTTAGCTGTGACAAACCGCGCGTTGTTATCATTTCCACCCGTATTCTGCACACGAGTCTCCCTCGTCTGACTTTGCATGAACTGCAAAAAGCTCCTAAACATTCCATCATTCATCGTTTGCTCGGTAACGTTGTTTACAGGAGGAATATTGTCTTCCTGTTACACGTTCCCCTGGGTGGTGATCAAAGGTGTCTCCACGGTCTGATTTACTCCATTATTAACGTTCTCAGCTGTCATTCTTAAATACTGCCATAAAACAAGGGTTAATAGTCATGTCATATATTATCCCTATACTCTGACCGACCAAATAAACACCAAATAAACTTAGTCAGGTCATACTAGCGAAGGAATTCCCCGTCTCTCCCCTCCTAGTTCTTGTCTCACATCTCAGCCAGGGATCATATCCCTAAACTCTGATACCAACTGTGACGCTCCCAAAATAGGTATACAACACCCATTCTGAGTCGCCAAATACATGGTACAGAAAACAAACTACAACTTCAATAATACAATTGTCGTGCAAAATACGACAACACATACTGTGAGTTTAAATACAAATATTGTCTTCTAGACAATATCCACACTCAAATAAATTCTCATTACAATTATTCAAACGCTATTTTACAGAAATAGTGAGGACTGCTAAAACATCTTTCTAGAACCATCACTCCATACCCCGACTAGATCCTGCTATGTTCTCACCTCCTGAGAAGAAAAATGGAACAAAAAGGAAAAGGGTGAGCTCAACTAGCCCAGTAAAGAATATTATGACTAAGATAATATACAAACAAATTATCGTTAGTCTTCAACAGGGAAAAATCTGATAGAATATAATTGACAACAAGTTTTAGATCAACAACTGCAGCGGAAACAGCAAACCATTAGAAGAGTCAAGTAGAGAAAGAATTCTACTATCTTCTAAGATTTAAAAGTCCATCATCAATATTTTATCCCTGTAACATCAATTAATAATCATCTTTATCCAAATATTCATCTTTGCACTACAGGCCAAAGATATTCATTTGTATCACCTGTCAGTCATGTTCATCTCAACACCTGTTCATCTTTGCACTACAGGTCAAAGATATTCATCAAGTAATCATACATCTTTGCACTATAGGCCAAAGATATTCATCAAGTAATCATACATCTTTGCACTACATGCCAAAGATATTCATTAATATCATCATTTAGGACTGAGGATGATGAAAAATATCTTAAAGAGAACGAATCCAATGAGACAGAAGGACAAATAGTAGGGATTCGTATAACAGTTTATCCAAGATCAATAATACTTCATAATAATCAATTGTGAAGCAGAATTCAAAAATAAAGATCAAAACATGGATACAATCAAAGATAGTAGCCATAATAGACATCTTGGATAAAAAGGAAAAATTTTATTTTTCGGTGAATAGTGCCGTATTCGTGAATAGTGCCGTATACGTGAATAGTGCTGTATACGTGAATAGTAACCCCGGCACAAAAAGTTCCAAATTTGATAAAAACTCATATCAATATTTCAGCATAATGATATTGAAGAAAATAATATCATTTAAGAAGAAAATAATATCCCTTACCTCAATATATCAGTACTTCTGGTCGGAATACCGGTATAAGGCTGAAAGAAACTTGCTCTGATGAATAGAAACTCTCAAAATATCTAAATACTCACAAAATACACTCAATAATCTAGAGAGAGAAAGAGAAAAAACTTGTTTCTGGTGTGATTTTCAATTCTAACTTAGCCCTCTATTTATAGGAAAATTTTAGTAGGTTTGGCCTGCAACCTGATGGCTTTACCTGCTACTATTCCCACCCACCACATTTGAAATATAATTCAGCATATTTCTTTACCAACCACAAGTGGGGCCCACCAATTCTAGAATTTTCCATCAAAATGATAAACTCCGAAAATTCAATAATTTCTGAACCAGTCATCTCGTAAAATTCATAATAAATCATACGTTCATTTTTAACGGTTCAAAATTTGTGGACATATACTCAACTTATATATGTATAACATATCCAAAAATTACCACAATCCAACGGTCGGATTAAAAATTATAACACCCGTAATATTTCTCAAAGATCTTGATTTTTAATACCTCCATTCCGACAAAAATACTGATAAAAATCTCAACATTAACTCCTTCATTTTTAACCACAATAAATATATCCAATATTTATATCCACATAAAATAAATATTTCCTTATCATATGAATCAATAATTAATTATTCACAAATAATATTACAGAATCACATTTATGACAACCAGGCCGTTCCCAGGAAAGAGGGGGCTTTCCAATAAGAATTTCTCCTTACTGGCGCGCAATTAGATGACCAAACCTCTCCTTAGACAGAACTTTATAGACATTGTCAATAATGTTATCTAATAATATTATTCAAATAATATGAATTATTGATCTGATAATGGAAAATACTGTACAACAATAATTATTGAAACAACAATAATATAAAATATCAACGCAACAATTATTGAATCAATAAAATAAAATATTGAACAATAACTACTGTAACAATTATTGAGTAGTGCCTTCTTACGTAAGAATCAATAATTAGTGCAATATCGTGTGCTACTGTATTTTAACCACCGGGTATTCCAACAGTATTAACGATAACAACTACGCCGTTATTTATAAATAACTTATGCTTGTCGTTTTCTTCATCCAATCTCTTTCCGTTATGGGGCCCACACAAGGCTGCGCCGTCGTACGAATATTTCCCGACAGCAAGAATATTTCACGACCAAACGAATATTCCCCGACAAAATGAATATTTTATAACCACTTGCTTATTTTGCAAAATTTGCACATTTCACCCATAACCAAAGTATTATATCAAATTAACCCCTTATTATTCACAATAATATTTAGAGAACATTTGATTTTATTCATTAATAAGTTGGGGTCTTACACATTAGCTATTTTTTTCCTACTTTACCCTTATTTAAAGCTTTCTTCTATTTAAAGTTTTCTTCCCTTCCCAATGATTCTTATTCAATTTAATACTATAATCTAAGTAGTAATTGGTTGAATAAGAAATAATTGGTTGAATTGAATAAGAAACATTGGGAAGAGAATAATTGATTGAGACAATTAATAAGGGTATTATAGTATTTTCGTTAGGTATTAATTATATTTTTTAATTTGTGTATATTAATATTAAACGATAATCTTTTAAGAACAGAGGGAGTAATATGATGGTCAACTTTAGTTAATCACATTGGCTTGGTCAAATGGTAATAAGTAGGAGTACTATATAATCAACAATTAATTTAGGTCATGCCAGCTATACACATGTACACTCGTAATGCGGATACCGTACGTATTGTAAAGACCATGGTGGAGTAGTATATTCTGATTATAAAAGTCAATTTAAAATCGTATTGTAGATTTAGCATAGTGAGTAACCAAATGTTTTTGATATAGCTATTCGTCGTTGGCAGTATACGTGGGTGTGGAGTGGACAGTATTTAATTTCCCTCATTTGGTGCAGAATAAGTATACAGTTAGTTGGTGGGATGAGTTCACGGGGGGATGGTGTCTGTTAGACTATTTAACGAGTATTTGATGTTCTTATACATAAATCAAAAGCATGACTATGAGGATGCTCAATTATTATTATCCATCCGTTCCTTAATATAAATCGTTTTAGAGAAATATTTTTATTCCTTAATATAAGTCTTTTTAGAATTTCAAGTAATCATTAATTGCTTAGTTTTCAATATTACCCCAAGTATTAAATATAATTTTGGTTCTCTCACTATTTTTTATCCAATAAATAATAATCTCTTATTCCAATATAAGGGTAATATAGACAATTGATATTATAGTTAATACTATACAATTATTATTTTAATACTTGTGCACAATTCTAAAACAATCTATATTAAGAGACGGAGAAAGTATAACTTAACTTTTACTTTTCTACAAGAGTCCGGATATGTACTCCATTCAGAACTTACATGTTAAAACTGATAACAATTCAACTTCCTTATATATTTATCTACATATATATATATATATATATATATATATATATATATATATATATATATATATATATATATATATATATATGAGTCCGCAACTATAGTAATTGGTTGTTGGGAGAGTAACTAATAAAAACACCAACTTATATCGACTTGGACAATTAAAAAGGGATGTCCTTTTTTAATTGTTTCAACCGCCACTATAAATTGTACCGACATATTACTATTAATATTTTATAATATTAGTATTAATAATATTTATATTAATAATAGTAATAACTAATATGAATATTAATACTAGTATTACTATTATTCTTATTAATATAAATATTAGTAATATTAATATTACTAACTAATTTATATTATTCTTAAAAATTCTTAGATTATGCGATGCTTAAAATGGAATGTCCTTTTTTAATTATTCCAACGGTTACAAACTGTTGTGCCGCGATTTTTTTTGCGTTGCTCCCAACAACCAGGGGCGGATCTAAGTTAGGGGCAGGGGGCATCTACCCCCACAGAATTTTTAAGAGTCAATGGGTTCATGTGTTGTATAATTTCACTGTCATATTAAAGTATCAAATATCAATTATACATTTTCGTAAAATTATTTAGTCTTATTTTTTCTCCTGCGTATAACTAATAAACAATTGTACTCCTTTATTTTTTCTTTAAAAAAAATTGTACTCTTTTTAACAATTACAATTTATTTGATTTTTGTATTTTTTTCCCAACATTTAACAACAATAAATATTGTATTCAACTTAGCATCTCCTAAATTAATTTTCTCTCTAAAATTTTGTTATATTTAATTTTAAAATTTTTATTCAGTTTCTCTATTTGATTTTTATACACATTTTATCTCTAACATTTATTTTCTATCATCACTTTCTTTCTTTTACTATTTACTCATTATTTTTATTTAAAAAAATTTCATTCACATCTCACTCTAAATTTATTTTTCTTTATACAAATTTTAGGGAGAAAGAGTATATAAATAAATTTAGATTTTTTTTCCTTCTCTAATGCTTGATGGAGTAATTTAGTATCTCCGTTCCAAATTGAGAATCAATTTTGATAGTAAGTTGAGGTATTTTCAGGTTTAAAATTGATATGAGTACATTTTAATTGATATGAATAAATTAAGAAAAGAAAAAATGATGTGTATCCTCAAGTCTATTTGTTGCTAAAGTTGGCTCTACTTTTGCTCGTTGCTACTGCAACTGTTAAAAGGACATTTTTAGTCATGAATATCGTGAACTATAAACTCTGTAACCAAATGAGAGATGAATGAATGAATGATTGTTTATTAACTTATATTGAGCGTGATATTTTTACTAACTATTAAAAATGAGGTTATCATGCAACAATTTTAAGCAATAAAACTTTGAAAAATATTATTATAAATAATATTTGAGAATTATTTAGTTGTGTTTCATGTTACTAAATTTTTATTCTTAATAATTTTTTTTTTATTTTGACCCCAATTAATGAGGTTGGATCCGCCGCTACCAGTGCCAGGAACCAGGGCGTCCGTTAGAAGTATTGAGGTGATCTTTTTCCGTCACTGCATGTGTGTTCTACTGCATGCCGAGTATTGACGATGCCATACGATGATACGAATATGGAAATTGTTAGGTAGTTTCGTTTCTAACTTGTATGACCTCAAAGTCAAAAGTCTCTCTCAACTAGCCGTCCAACGTAACTATCGGATGATTTGAGTTTTTAACCTTTTTGCATGCATGCATGGGATATCTTTAATTAATAACTAGCTAGGCTCCATGTTAATTCCATCATATCTATCCATGCACACAAACGTGCGTGGCATAAGATATATATATATATATATATATATATATATATATATATATATATATATATATATATATATATATATATATGTTTAATAATTAACCTATTTATTTATTTTACAAAATAGAGTTTTATTTGTCAACTTAATTTTCCTTCAATGACATGTGTATTATGAAAGATTACATAGGATCATGTAGCAAAAGAAATGAATATAAAAATAAATATTTTAAAACTTAATATTCTCATCCAAGTAAAAATAAAAAATATTTTTCTTCTTATTTTCTGTGATACATACAAGTACAACAGGTCTGAATCTATTGAAAAGGAATAATAGTAGTAATCAATGAAGCCTCTCAGTGCTGCCACTGTTAAATTGAGCGATCTCACCGAGAAAAAACTCAAGGCAGGCCTTCATCACTCGTTCTTTTTCCGTAGTTTGAATTTTGCTTCAATATCACCAGAATAAGGAGCAACATGGTATGCATATTGCTGGAGAACAGAGAACACAACCATCTCAAGGCAAACCAACATATTCTGAATGCCTTCTTCAATGTGTTCCACATCCAGCCAGAAATGATGAGATCGGATTACACCCATTGAAACTAGGATGTCAAGCACCACTCCCTGCATGTGCCATACACAAAAAAAGAATAAGAAAAGAACTACTTATCCCCCCTCTCCAAAAAAAGAGGAGATGATGATGATGATGATGATGATGATGATAAGAGCTGAAGGACAGGAAAGTCGCACAACAATGGTCAGATTCCAAGGTTGAACACCAACAAAAGATCAACAAAAGTAACAACCGAACCAAGATAAATCTCATTCTGCCAAACAAAACTAGACTGAAAAATAATAATTCAATGTGCACAAGTGAACCTCTCCTGCTCCTCAACAATTTCGCTCCCTCAGTAAAACTCACCAAACACAATGAGAAATCATGTTCCATTTAGAACAGTTTTGCTTCGGAACTCTGACTCCCCTCCAAACACTCAGGAACTTGACCAACAAATCAGGCATCATCCATATGCTAATCCCAACAAAGAAAAAACCAGCGACCATAACTGACTCAACCTCACGATGAAGTTATAAGCTAAAGTTCCAGGATTTCTATGAGCTTATAAGCTAAAGTCCTTCACCAGCGCCATCACTCTCTAGAGTCCTAGACGTATGGACTTTCTACAAATAAAGATCAACTACTGAAAGTTCCGACTATTATTCCAAGGCCACAGCCCATCTCACTACTATCATGCCTCAAATTGTTCTAAATGCCTCATTCAATTGGTTACTCAAGAATCACCATCGACGGAATCTGCAGAATGCTAGAAACTATGAATGTGAATGTTGATTCACTATTCTGAGCAGAGTGCAGAAGTGCTTTGTGCATATCAGATGCCTTTATGCTTAAGATTCTAAGGTAATTTCTAAGTGGATTTCTTATTTGATAGAAGATTATTTACTTTTTATGACAAGGCATTAAATAAGGTGAAAAAGGATATTTCTGTCAGTATTTGAACTACTGTCGAACGCTATAGACCAAGCTTGGTCAAGTAGAGAAGCAGTTTCGTTGGTGAAACTTTCTGTTGTTACCTTGGACATTTGATTTTAGACATATCACATATATTGTTCTTTTTTGGTCATCTCATTCACTAGACGCAAAAACTTCACCTCATTCTCATGCCTCACTTTGTTTTAAAGAAGCTAACTTATATCAGGCATAAATCATTCATCACAGACAAATGTACGTGTCAGTGCTCAAGCATACACACATATAATAGACATCATTGCAAGTCTAGGAGAGCACTGATAGGATTTCAAATTTCAGATTACAGATTTCAAAATATCAAATATTTGAACTCGTTAATGTTGCAAATCACAGTTGTTAAAGAGCTTTCACTTGAAACTGTTTCAATTTTTCCAAGTAAAATTACATAATATGAATGGTTTAAGAAATTTTACCTGCCAAAAGCAGAAGAAAACAATTCCTTTGATGCAGATAAATTTCGCAAGTGGCTTGTGTGGTTCCAGTTCTTTTGCAAACACATGGTAAAATATCACCAAGGAATACAGAGCCAATGAAACCGAAATGTTGAGAATGATGGTGAATGTCCAGCTCACCCAACTAGGATACACCTCAAGAATTTGTAATGTTATCATCAAAATGGAGCATATTGGGCGGGTAATGACAAATTGCCATGTCCAGTACTTGAGGAGCTTCAAAGTATGGTGGTTCAGACGAGTAGTATGGGGCTACATTTGGCAAAAAGAAAATTTATAAGATGTACCCATAAAATGTACAACCATATTTACAAATGCACTGATCCTAGAATCATTAAATGACAATGCTGGTAAGAAATTGAAGCATATGCTATCATTCCCATGAGCCATTTGAGCTGAGTGCCAAAGGAAAGGAATATCAACTGAAACTAAATGATTCTTGCTTATCCAAATTATTTGGAAGGGGAATAGAAAGTAAAAAGCTTGAAAACTAGTTAATGTATACATAGCAGCCAATTCCTTGGGAGTTAAATATGTAGATAACAGATCTCTGCCGTGCACATTGAGTCACTATATTTTATATTTAGTTAATGTATAATTGTATACATAGCAGCCAATTGCTTGGGAGTTGGCAAAATATGTAGATATCAGATATCTGGTGTGCACAGTAAGTTACTATATCCCATAATTAAGTACAAGTTGTGGTTCAAGGACATGCCAATGAGTTGACTGTTACGATATAGGCTCAAACCCCAATTTCCTCCTGAAAAACTAGCTATCCAAGAGGGGAGGCCTGATGTTCCATTTTCCCAAGGAAGGGTATATAACTTCTATTCACAAGTACAGCAAACATATTATTTGACCATACTCTGCATGCTTGTTTCAATGTTAAGCTTACAAAGACTTTTCTTCACGCTAACAAGGTAACCCCAGCACCAGATTCTTTAAAGCTCTTTGAATGCAAATTATTGAAGAAATTGAAATGTGTGGTAGTAGGCTATTAGTAGTAGTCTGGAATTCAACTTAATTTTGTTTAATTCAACATGGTCACATTGATGAGGGTTGGCATATATACGAGGACACGATTAATGAGCAAGATGAATACATTGTTGCCATTAGACCAAAGCCACCTGATCATTTTAATGCAATGTTGGATTTAAGTGGTGTGCGGTTGAATGATGTTGCATATGTCAATCATCTTGTTTTTTCTGGTTATTTTATCTCATTGTACCATTTGTACCTGATAACTTCTTCGCTGGTACTCCAAGATAAAGTCAAGAAATGTGTTCTTTTTTCTTGGAATTCAACATTCTTATATGGATTTATTCAGACTTATGAAATTCATATAATTGTGGGGTATATTTTGGAATTCAAAATTTAAACAATGCACTATTGTGTATGTATGTAAAGATGCTCACTAGTGACCATTGGGCAATTGGCAAGGAAACTAATTTTCTGGTTACGAGTGCATTCGTGTTGGCTCATAACCTCGGAATGAAATTAAATTCTCTACCATGTGGAATTAAAAAGTTTGGAGAGGAAATGGGACTTGTGAAGCTGACTACCAAAGTTTTTGGCTTCAATCCAACACATAATGGGCAGATGATCATTGAAAAATCATTCCTTTTGAAGCATATGTTATTAAGTTGGTTGCAACAGCATGTTGGCACAAATTGCTTAATGATGGGAATTCCATTTGTTGATAAGATATCTTCAGTTGCTCTAAGTTCTATTATAATGGGTATGGTTCCTGTTCTGAAAAAGGATGCAGAACTTGAAACACTTCTATTGCTTTTTTCTCTTCATTATATTTTCCCTGCTCAAGGGCATGTCGATCCTACAAACTTTTTCATTGTGACTAAGGGATGCTGCTATGAACACATAACACTTCATAATTTTTTAGGATTTAGTCTTGATCCAGGAGGACTATCTTCACTCACTTTTACGGGAGAGGGCAGATACTATCTTCAAATCACCTGGATGACAAGGTGGTTGTCAACGGGTGGGGTAATGATGCAGAATTAACTGAGATGATCAAGTTAGTGGTTGAGATTACTGGAATTGTGGAAAAGAAAAATTTACTTGGTGCAGCAATTGGTTACTTTGGTAGTGCTGAAAATGAGCTCAACATTAACAACTACATGAATTCAACCTACATATGACAGATGTAATATCAAGGAGTTTTAAGGTTCAACTACAATGTGATTTCTTTCTCATCAAGAGGTCTGACTCCACTCAAAAAGAAGCTTCTCAATTTAGAATTGGTTACCACTGCAGTCCATATATCAGCAGAATGGTCCCCGAGTGTGTCACCATCAGATGTACTGTAACGATCAAGAAATTTGTAATTTAATTTAAATATTTATTGAATTAAATAAATATTTTAAATAATTTATTTATTGAGGAAAATAAATAATTTATGAATTGTGGTGAATTAATTTGGTAACTAAATTAATTAATGACAATTTTATCTAATGGATTTAATTAAATTAAATCAATTGCTTAATATTTAAGTAAATAATTAAATTAAATGAATTGTTTAATTTAAAGGAAATAAATAAATTAAATAAAGTGATGTGTCTAATTTATTAATTAAATTGGATATATAATTATTTATTAAATTATAAGTATAATGATAATAAGATTTTTATTATTATTTTTATAAGCTATTTAATGTGTTGCATGTGTGACAAGTGGAACTATATAATATAAATATTATAATAATAATCTAGTTTGGGAGTTTTGATTAGCCAAACATGACCTTGTGACATTTGGTCTTGTGTAACTGACGCGAGCCTTTTTGTTTTTTTAACCTGACGTACGTGGGAGAGGCCAGTTATATTGTATATGCGTCTTATTTTTCCTAAGTCTAGTTATCAGTAAAGAGCGTAGTGAGCGCTTGGAAGCAAGAGAGAAAGCATTGTGGTTGTGAGTTTCTAAGATTGTTAAGAGGAAGAAGGAGAATTTATAAGCCCAAACCCTGTCTTTTTCTAGTACTCAATCAAGGTAAGCTACCCCTAATTTTAATATTGAGTTGTTGAAATTTTCTATTCACTGAAAATTTGGGTTTTGGTTGAATTGTTGAAGAAAATGTTGTTTATATGTATGTATTCTCTTGCTAAATCTGTTAGTTATCCTTTATAAGTCTATGTTAGTATTCAAATACGTGAAAATTGAACTATAAGAAGGAAATATAACTAACAATGTTTATATTTGAAAATGGCCTTAGAAAGTGCAAAAAAATCCATGCTTTATATGTGTTGTAGTCTATAATTTGTTATTGGATTATGTTAATGTGTTAAGAAACAAAAGCGGCGTAGTTCGAATCGTGTCGAATGATTAAGAAACGAATTCGTGGAGATCGAATTTGTTAAAAGTGTTAAAATAGAAGAAATTTAAGTTTTGATTCTTCAAATTCGTGTATGTGTGATGTTTTTATATATAGAATGATGAGTAGCATGTGTAGCTATGTTAGTACAAAGCTTTAGATGTTGAATTTGAGAGAAATTCTGTAGAATTATGATTTTTTGGCCTATAACAGAGTATTAGTTCGCGTCTGTAAAAAAAACTGGAACTGAAGCAACGCGCGGGCGCGTGGTCTGACGCGCGTTTGTCGCGCAGCTTATGGGCGCGGGCGCGCGGTTACTCAGTATATTACTCGCGCGGCTTCGCGAGTAGCCAGTCTTAGACAGTGAAGTCTGCTTAATTGCAGGTCATGTGTAATGGACTTATATTAGTTTAGCATGCATGTTAATAATGTTAAGGCACAATATAAACTACAATAACAGATTGTCATGCGTTGTGATATACAGTGTAAAAGAATGTAAGTGATTATTTGAATAAGTTATGTAATGAACCAAATGTGATGTTTTCAAAAGTTAAATATAAATGATAAGGTTTATAGTGTGATTTCAGAATCGTTAAGGTGTTAACCAACGTGATTAGGTGCTAGGATAAGGTTATGACCTAAATGATGGTTTAATACCCATAGTATTAATATTCCTACAACTAATTGTTGTTGCGATTGTAATGATGTATATAGGGTAATTGGAGATTATTTTACACTTATGTAGCTTACAAACAAGGCAAGTTCTCTAACTCTACTTTCATAATTGTGCAAATTTCTAAACTTTAAGTCTTTACATTGAGCAAGCTTTCTAACTTCATTCTTTTATTAATGAATGCAAGTTCCTAAATTCTATTAAGCAAGACTATTGATTCTATTTTTGTCTACGATTGAACAAGCACTTGTAACATAATTTGTTACCTTAAGCGAGTTTTACCTCTCTAAACCTTGATATTATTATACAAAGCATACATTGTTCTAATACGTCGATTCACATGAGATTGTCCTAACTCTTATGAACATAATACTTTGCATGTGTATCATGTTTATGCAGTTATATATTGTTAATATTCGATCTTTGACTTTGATAGCCTTGTTCAGTTATACATTCTTGTATTAAACCTTTATTGATGGAAATTGAATAAGTGTTCTAAAATTCTAGAAACACTGATAAGTTAGTTCCAAACTAAATTTTCTTTAGTGCAGAAATTCTAAATTCAAACTGAGACGAACAACCCTAACATAGGGGATTTTGTATGTGTAACGTTTAGATGTTTGTGCACAATGCATGGTACAAAGGGCTGATCCCCCCAAGTACGTTAAGAAGAGTTTGTACAGTCTAATGACTGTTAAGGTTAAGGTAATAATACCTAAATACCGGAGACATAGTTCGTAGTCTTAAGACCCTCAGAGATTAAATTCGAACTTGTTTTCTATTTCCGATTCATAGAACAAGTTCATTATTGTTGTTCAGCATTCGTTGTTCATTCTCATATGTTAATATTACTATCTTCTATATCAGTGAGCAATTGTTTGCTCACTCTTGCAATTAACAATGCAGCTAAAGTCGAAAGAATTGATGAGTCATCTACTAGCAAAGGAAATGGCAAGATGTCCAAGTGATGAAGAATTATTTAGAATTTATTTATAATGCATGATGTTATAAGACTTGTTTTCTTTTATAATGTATTCCGCAATTAATGTAATAATTTTAAGGTTAGATTACCTGAGATTGTTTTTAAGATGTTGATGTAACTCTTTAATGGGAGAGATTATTGTTTAAGTTATTTAAATTATGTCTTTATCCTTTGATCATTGGTAGTTAGATGTAATGTTTTGGTTCGTGAACACCAAATCCTGTGGAAATGAAGTATCTGGATTTGGGGGTGTCACATGTACCAGGTGATTCAAGGTCTCTCAAGTTTAGCATATTATCTGGAAATTCAAAAGCCTATACCCATACCATAAGAGCAGCAGATTATGGAAAGTCTTCCTATCTTTTATGGTCAGCAGCTGAAATTCTCATGACTAATGTCCACTCATTGTCGTGCTCGATTCAGATGGTGCTTTCTTTAATGAAGGAAACAACTAGTGATTATGCACATGCATTTGGGAAGGACAAATTTTGGATTAATGCGCAGCAGTTTGCATGTTTCCCATGTTGGTTTCTAAGAGTTCCTGGTTAGAGCATGTGTGCTGATGACTACTTTACAATGGAGTTTAGAAAGAGTTTTGATGGGTCCAAATTGTCAAGCAGCTTGCATTTCCACCTTGAGGACAAGGTGGATTTTGAGGGGTTGGTAATGTAACAAATATAGCCTATATATATATAAATAAATGTAGGACTGAGATTAATCTTAGACGGATGGCTAGGATTGATTGTTAAATGAAGCCAATATAATGGTAGCTATGTACTGAATTGAGTATCAAATATTAGAACGATTTCAATTTTCTTTCTCTATTCTCCTGTTTCTCTCTCTAATTTCTGGAGTTCGATCCAAAGTCGAATTGGATCGCTTGGAGACTCGAAAATCCGTAACAAATGGTGCTTTCATTGAGGGATTTCCATGGTCGAATCAAATGAAAAACAATTGGAATAAGACAACAAATTCTTAGATCATTTGCAGAGATTCGAAAAAGAAAAGGGGGAGCTCTAACTGTTGCTGAAATTCAAAGGATTGAGTTGGACCACAACGAATATGTGATGAATTATTTTATGTATCAGCAACAAACCAACTCAATTGCTGATTATGAGAATTCATTCATGGAGACTACACGCTGGGCAGAGATTTGGAGCGAAGAAAACTTAACTGAAGATTTGGGTTGTGAGTGTCTTTGTTATGGGACTACGGGAGGAAATTAGAGAGTATGTGCAGTGGTGCTCCCCAAATTCCTTGCAAAGAGTAATTGATTTGCTAAAACAACAAGAGCTCTCTCTTGCGACTAAGCTGTTTGATAAAAGTCCACAGTCAAATTAGACGACCAGTTCTAGTTTATCACCGACTGACAATCATGATGCTCCTAAAGTAATACCAGCAACAGTGAAGAAAATAATCAAAGCGTCAGATTGTGGTAAGGTTTCAATGGAAGAGAATGATATTTTCTTAGTTCACAAAAAGTCTTTCAATTCATCATTTTCTATACCAACCAAATACACTATGCAAATGAATAATCAAAACAATGTACTGAAGCATAGATTGGGTTTAAATGGACATGTTGTATGGAACGATATAACAGTTCTAGATGATGACATTTATATTGAAGATAAACTGTTTCATAAAATTTCTGAATATGATGGATACGTTCCTGTATTAAAACCAAAGCCACCAGATGATTCTGGTACCACCTGGGGTTGCGGCAGGAGTAAACAAGCAAAAGGCATGAAAAAGGTCTCACATTTATATTTGACTGATTCTATCAGCAAGAGTGCTATATTTGAACAGAGAAAGCTACACACCTGAAAAAGAGTCATTGGAAATGAATGGTGAATTTCCCTTCCTTTAATTTCATCAGGCACTATGTTTTTGCTAATGGATATGTTCAAGTAACTATACATTAGGGCGAGAAACTTAGCAATCACCTGCAATTGGGAAAACAGAAAACACACCAACGAAACCACACATAAGTTAGCTTTGATCTGCTGACGAAAGAGCAAAATATATTAGGAATAACAAAAGGTACATACCACAGCCTCGTAGCATTCCTTGATCGAGTCTAAAAACATGAAAAATGCTTTACTTCGTCGAAAATTCAACAAACCAACAAAAGAGCTAACGGCATATATGGGAGCCATAAGGATGATTATAAGTATGGCCTTTTGCTCCTTTGGATTCTTCCAGTAAAATAGATGTTGTGATAGAAGCTGTATTGTGAAGTGCATTGAAAGGAACACACAACCAGCGGATGCTAGGTTAGTAATTTCTCCACGATTCATTGTAGTTATATCCATCATGTAGTAGTGGTTCCGAAGCCGCAGCTTGATCTGGGGAAAAAAGTGGTAAAAATATTTGAGTTCTTTTTAATCCGACACATTTCAAGGATATAGAATTGATGCAAAATGATGATTTTTATGAGTTTCACTATTAAATTAACAAAGTTTTCAAGTAAATTTTCAGAACAGAGTTTTCTAATATCTTAGCTATAGCCTATAAGATTTGGATCTTAACAAAAATGTTTACATCAAATTGCAATACAACAAATTCCAAAAATTATACCTTTTTTGAAACAGTTAAGTATCTAGTCCCAAAAAACTAAGTAAAATTACCAAGATAAAGCAAAATAAAACATGAATTTAGAAGTTAAAGCAAACAATCAACCTTGAATTAACAATTAATAGGAAAAGAAATAACTGAACCTTAAATAATTCATTTGCTTAATTCATGAATACGAACAATTAATTGAACTGAGGTTTGTGCATATTTAGCTTAGTCAACTAGTAATTTATTTTCCCATTAACACGCAGACAAAAACTGGCGTACCTCTAATTTTCTTTCTCTTTTCCGTGAGTTTTCTCGGCAGCCAAACAGAGCATAAACCTGATCAAATATAAGGAGTATAAACTATACAAATAATATTCTCGATTAAATTGAACTCGGAAAGCGTCAAGAGGCATAGATTATTCATTTATTCTTACAGTAAGAACTGAGACCGACCTATCAAATCTCAGTTATACGTTAGCCTGCGAACTGCGATATTGAAAAATGAAAAGACAAGACAAGAAAAGAAAAGAAAAATCGCCGCAATCTTGTACGGTTAGTCTAAGTCTAACACTCGAGTGTGAGAAGAGATAAGAGAAACAAAATTTAATTTATTTGAGAAAAAAAATAAAAAAATTTATTCCTGATTTTAATAGATGGAATAAATTAAAATAAAATTATTTTTAATTCTTACTTATATTATATTATGTATAGATACGTTAAAATTATAATTTGGCTGAAACTTTCATAAAGTATAACCTTCATTTTGTCGACTAATAAAATTATTATATGAATTGTAATTATAATTAAAATATTAAAAAATATATAAATTAATATATGCTCTAATGTTCATAAAAAAGTTAAAAAGAAGGAATTCATGTGCTTTTACATGTTTCATAAATTTATAAGAAAACTAATATTTTTATATTATAACCTATATGGAACTACTAGTTAATAAAAATTATAATACGTGGGTGTTACGTGCTTAAATATAAAAGAATAATATAAAAGTATTAATTTCCTCTCATAAAAGTAATCATTACAGTTCAGCAAAATGGAAAACGAGGTTAAAAAAAATAGGAGGAGTCATTTCCAGTTTAGCGCCAAAAAGGAGAAAATCAGAAAACTATTAAAAGCGTTCCGTCGTCTGTGTCTCATATTTTGTACTCTAGCCGTTACAGTATCCACAAATCCAAGCTTCGTAAACATCGTTCGGATAACTTCAAAGGTACATCCCAATAATCTCAATAACTCTATTCAACTTCTGCAGTTCGATAATAACAAATGCTCAAAAAAATCTATACCGGCCATATAAAACAATTTTACTTGTATATAATATGTATATGTATGTGTTTTTGATTGCATATATTCACAGTTCATGCATATGCAAATTGTGCAATTGAGTTTTAGCTGAACTAGATTATGACGAGTAATAGAAGTTTAGTGCTACTTTTATTGGTCATTAGTTTTTGAAGGATTACACTTTGAAATAGGTCTTTCGATTTCAGTGACATATGATCGTAAAGCACTGGTTATTGATGGAAAGAGGAGGATTTTGCAGTCTGGTTCTGTACATTATCCCCGAACCACGCCTGAAGTGAGCTTAATTTTGTGTATATTTATTGGTCATTGTTTTTTTGGGAAATAATGTTGTGTGTTGTGATAATTTAGACTATGTTTGTTGTGATGAAATTTAGGTGTGGCCCGAGATTATTAGGAAAGCAAAGGAAGGAGGATTGGATGTGATTGAGTCTTATGTTTTTTGGAACTATCATGAGCCCGTGAAGGGAGAGGTATAAATTTTGGCATTATTTCATTCAAAATGTTGTGAAATATACTTGTTTTCAAAAGTTAAATTCCAAAGAATTTAATTCTATGTATCATTTCAAATATATCACTAGATACTAAATGGGTTGAGTATAGTGATTAGCGAAAGCCTAGTACACTAGCAATGCCATTGCTTATGGGGTAATTTTGAGCACTCTGCATTGGTTTCATCAGTATAGATTACTGCTTCCTCCTCATTATCATCTTCAACATTATAACAGTCTTTATTTGGTGTTTTGTAGTACAACTTCAAAGGAAGGTTTGACATAGTAAGGTTCATCAAGACAGTGCAGGAAGCAGGCCTTTTTGTGTATCTAAGGATTGGCCCATATGCTTGTGCTGAATGGAACTATGGGTCCGATTCTGGTCATCTACTTTTATTTTACACCGACTCTTCCTCCTCTTTGATTTTATTCTTCTGTACTAAACGACAGTTGACGTGAAAGCTAGAAATAAACCTTTAATTCCTCATGTCTGATTTTATTACTATTTACTTAACTATACTTAGTAGTCATAAGATCAATAATTCCTAATAGTTGTTGAGGGACTAACTTCACACCAATGTGCTAAGAGATATTGCGTATAATGAGTAAAATCATTATTACCCAATTAATATTTAGATGTGATACTCAGATGGAAAATGATCGTGCTTGTAAATTCATTGTTAAAAAAAGAAGTAGCTAAGATATTCTTAGGACTTTAGTGAAATAAATTATATATTTTGTGGAGAATGTTCATGACTGGAATATGCACATGTAAGTTTGGCACTAAAATGTTAAACTTGCGAGTTTTGTAAAATTGTTATCTTTAACTATAAAAAATGGCAGCTTTATCTGTTTTCCGACTCATTAAACATTAAAGTAGAGATGAGATTGGTTGTTTGCTGCATTGACTACCATGCAATTCTGTTGGAGGCCAAGTCCATAATAGCTATCCGCTCGAAAAGTTCAGAATTTGAACACATACTTGTGTTCAAATGATGGTGCATTTAAAACTTTTTTCCTTTTATTTTTTCATGGGCAGAGGATTTCCTCTTTGGTTACACTTCATCCCTGGAATCCAGTTCCGGACAACAAATGATCCTTTTAAGGTACACACTGACATCTAGATAAATTTGTCCATTATTATTTACATTTAAATATGATATATAGTTTCTCTTATTACACTATATTTGCATGTATATATTTTCCTTCCAATTGTTGTATAGATGTTCACATTTTAAGTTACCTGTAAAACTTGTATTTATTGTCAGTGCAGAAAGAAATGAAGATATTTATTGCAAAAATTGTTAACTTAATGAAGGAGGAGAATCTTTTTGCGTCTCAAGGTGGACCAATCATACTTGCTCAGGTGGCTTATTCTTATCTTGTTGCCAGTCTTAATACGAATATATCACTTGTGAATGGATTCAGCTTGCAAAAACTCATTTATGTGTATTTTAATGAATTGACATCTGAGTTATGGGACCTACATTGTTTGACTATCATTTTCTGTCGAGAGTCTGTCAAGGCACTATTTCCCAGTAACAAAACTTTTTTATGTTAAATGTTATTATAATGTATTTTATACCCTTATAAAGTATCTTCTTGTCCGTTATCAGCATCTGCTCTTTTAGGCTGGATATTAGAAAGTTATAAATAGCAACGTTAAACCTGTGTCATAGATAAGTCAATGCAAATGCTGAAGGTGTGTCGATGTTTACTTTTTTATCGAATTTACATCTAATATTTCATGAGTAGGTTGAGAATGAATATGGAAATGTTGAGTATGCTTATGGAATCGGCGGAGAATTATATGACAAATGGGCTGCAGAAACTGCTATAAATCTTAATACTACTGTTCCTTGGGTGATGTGTGCGCAGGAAGATGCACCTGATCCAATTGTAAGTATATATCATGTTACTGGAACACATCTGTCTGTTATTCTTTCCATTGCATTTAGTTTCTTTCATCTTCTTGGTAGTATATCATAACCATACGATGCAATGGCATCCTGTTTTTGTTTGTCCACTGTATGCAACTAAGAATGATACAAGAGGTTAGCATAAGTTCTCTTAGAGCAGAGGAATGAAAATTTCATTTTTTTCCTTAAGGATGTCAACTGATTTCTGGTTACCCCAAATGCGAAGTTGTCAAATTGAAGTTTGTAGCTTTTTTGTTATGTTTTTCATGGTGAGCGGAAAGCTTAGAGAGGCATGCACAAGTGATAAATTCTGACTAGATGGTTGGTTCTGATATCTATAAAGTCGGCTAACGTTTGAAGGGTTGTGTAGGGAATGAAAAACATGAAAAGGAAACGAGCAACCATTGAGTTGGAATTTATTTTTGATATCGTTCTAACATTTTTCTGTGTTCCTGGAACAGGTTAAATTGCACTATTAGAAGCTAGTCTTGAATATTTATTCTTGCCTAATTAAAAATTTAAAATGTTTATTATGTAGATAAACACATGTAATGGGTGTTATTGTGATGACTTCACCCCAAATTCCCCTTCAAAGCCAAAGATGTGGACAGAGAACTATAGTGGATGGTAAGAATCTGTTTTGGTTAAGCCTCTTGAAATACATCTGGAACTTCTTGTGCATAGAGAATTAATGGTGGTCTGTTGGACATATTATTTGATGTTTAGGTTCCTTTCATTTGGCTACCAAGTTCCTTTTCGACCAGTTGAGGATCTGGCTTTCTCTGTTGCCCGCTTTTTTGAAAAAGGTGGAACTTTTCAAAATTATTATATGGTGAGTCTCATAAGATTTTTGGTTTACCTTAAATCTATTTGATAAAGACATATATAGACAATGTACCATCAGTTAGTTAACATATCTCTTTTCAGTATTTTGGTGGCACTAACTTTGGACGAACAGCGGGAGGTCCTCTGATTGCAACAAGCTATGACTATGATGCCCCGATCGATGAGTATGGTAAACTCCCTGACATTTGGCTAAGACACTCATCAATATCAAAACTTTAACAAGAATTCATGCATCAACATAATTGCACTGCTCTATATGTCCATAATGTGCTAGACGTTCAAAGTATGTGGATGGTAATATTTAAGTATTTCTTATATTCTTCCTTTAGCTTGGTCAGATATTGAAAAATTAATTTTGTTGTATCCAACATATACTTGAGGTTTGATGGTAGTGCAATGCATGAAAGAGTATCCTTGAAGAGTTGGTGATTGTTATGTGTTGGGACATAAAAATATTGCCTTATTAAAAGTTGTCTGTGCTTCATATGACAACTTAAGTTTGACATTGTTGTGCCAATTACTGCCTAGTAAGAGACATTTATGCAGGTTTTACTAGGCAACCAAAGTGGGGCCACCTGCGGGACTTACACCTGGCAATAAAGCAGTGTGAAGAATATTTAGTCAATGCAGATCCGACTCACCAGCAGCTTGGTGTGAATCTAGAGGTATGTTGAAGTTTACCTTGCTTAAATGTATATTATCGTTTAAACTACATATCAAAAACAAATGTGTATTTTTAAATATCAGAGTGGCAATTGAATACGAAAACTAAACTTCTTCAAAGCCATTTAGATCTGATTTGATGATCTACATATCTTAAGAAGAAACATTTTACAGATGGTACTGATACAAGATGCGGGGAAATAATTGATAGAAACAAAGATGACGATTGAACTTCTTCCAAAACAATTTTATATGGAAACAATCAAAATTATTTTCTTACAAAAGATCTCCAAACTTTGTATTCTATCTTCTGTTGCATTTTATACCACTCTGAACTATATAGCATACCCTGCTGATTACATTTCTATTTTGACTTTTATGTTTTGTTGAAACCCTGTTCCACCACTCCAGAGGAAGTCATGTATGAGCATGCATCTGTTTTTTTGAACATGAACTTAGTAGGCCTCCATTTTGGACGCAATCAAGTTTAGATGCTTAATGTCATCCGCGGAATATATATGCCTAATGGAGTACTTGTTTTTCTGTGGAGAATACGATAGTTTATAGTGACTACAACTTATGTAGAATGCATTTGCTCTACTTGTAACCATCTGTTTGATGCTATTAACTTCTTTATCAGGCACATGTCTACTATAAAACATCCAACGACTGTGCAGCTTTTCTTGCCAACTTTGACAGTAATTCAGATGCAAATGTTAGTTTTAAAGGGAATTCTTACTTCCTGCCTGCTTGGTCTGTGAGCATACTTCCAGATTGTAAGAATGTAATATTCAACACAGCAAAGGTACTATCATTTACATTTCCATGTCCTTCAATTCACTGCCAATGCATGCTTCGCTCATTTTAGTTATAATTTCCCCCCTGATTCCTAGGATTTATATCAACATAAAACTATGATAGTCAAAAAAAAAATATTAACAGAAAACTAGGGATGCTATTTTTTGGGTGGGTAAACTTGCTGTTTTCAATACTTCCTCGACTTGCATTGCCATTATTTCTATTATTAGAATTACAATTTTGAACAGCTACTATATTTTTCCTACATCGGCCTACTAATATCTTACAAAAAATTGATTATTTCACTGATTACGGGCAACAAATTGTTTCACAAAGAAGTTTTGATGTTGAATTTGCTCGCAACACTAGGGCGGGTGAGTTGTCATTGGAATCAATACCATGGGGTTGGTATGAAGAGAAAGTGGGTGTTGGTAGTAAAAACTCATTTAAAGCATCAAGTTTACTAGAGCAAATCAGTACAACAAAGGATACTAGTGACTTTCTGTGGTACACAACAAGGTAATTTGTCTCGACAGAGGTTGTTTTTACTGTATCTACTGCTTAGGCTGCATAGAGACTGCATAATAGGAATTTAAAAGGTCAAGAAATTATGATAAGATTCTCCAACTTATGAGTTCCAGTTCATATTTCCTAAAGATGAACTTAATCAATTGAAACAAAATGTGATGTTGCTTTGCTGGAGATTCTTATTTTCTTTCGTTTCTTTTCCAATAATTTCTTTCTTCATCCAGGTGTTGATATCTTAGTATCAGTCCTTATGAGACAAATTTGAACTCATATAAGTAACCAGATGGACTATTGACCTGTATAGTTTATTTTGTATTTCCTATCTTCTACAATACACACGCACGTGCTTGCACAGACTAATGGGTGCCCTAGGACCACTTGTTAAGCATTTACTTTCAGAAAAATTGCTATGGGAAGCCTCACTAATTAATTAGATAACCTACATTCAATTTATTTAACAAATTCTTATAACAACACTTTTCAATACTTTCTAAAGAAGCTTTTTAAACATCAAATTCTCCTTAACAAGTTGCCCCGGGCACTTGCAACTTGTTGGCATTCTATATATATATATATATATATATATATATATGCACTTCTCAAATATATTTTTTCATATCAAGTGATAAGGCTTTGTTTTACGGTTATTATTTAGATTTTTTGTGACATTTAGCTTTTGTCTACTTTTTTGGCAGTATAAATATTACTGAAAACTTAAAGCATGGTCAAGCACTGGAAGCACTTTTAGTTATTGAGAGCTTAGGACATGCGGCTCTTGTTTTTGTGAACAAACAACCAGTTGGTAGGTACTCTATTAAATGCAAAATGATGTTTGGAAATTGTTAAATCCACTACAGAAAGTATTATTTCCACAACAAAAGTGTCGCTATAGATCCTATAGCGACGGTTTTCACAGTCGCTATACATCTACAGCGACACTTTTGTTGTGGAAATAACAAAAAGTGTTGTGAATTTAACAATTCCCATGATGTTTAGCTAATCTTGCTTCTGTCTATTTTTTTTTGAAATTGGACAAGGTACTCTCAAGCATGTTTTGTATTAGTCTCGTTAAATTTTTTGTTTTTATCAGAAGATGATGGCAGAAAGTCTGATTACAGAATGTAGTCATGTGAAGACTTGATTGCATAACTTAGCTAAAAGCTTTAGCTTGTTAGATAATAGACCCAACAAATTATCTGATGCTTTACTACTCCCTCTCACGTGGGCCACTTGTGATGAAACTAAGTTCACAACACAATGGAAAAAACAAATGTAAGCAGGATGACTTATACTCAAAACTTTATAATCCCAAGCTCTGATACCATATTGCTCTAAAAGCTTTAGCTACTAGAGAATGGGCCCAGCAGTTTATTCCATGATTTAAAACCCCATTAATGTGTAACACCCGCTCTCAAGTGAAAGACGTGGAAAAGTCAGTTCTCTGATACCATTTCAAGTTACCACGCTCCAAAAGTGTAGGCTATTAAAAGTGTACAAATTCAATATCTCACCAATCAATTATGAAATTGCAATTATTTCAGAGCTAGTCTGCTAGAAATTATGAAGTGTCTTAACTTTTGTTAATTCATATATTGACTGGACTTTATTTGGGATTTCTTGTAGGATTTGGTTATGGTAATCATGATGATGCAAGCTTCATACTGAGTGAGAAAATTAGTCTCAACTATGGAAGTAACACACTAGACATTCTGAGTATGATGATTGGTATACAGGTAAGAGAGTTCTTCACTTCTGCATGGTATTTTGACTCTTAGATTGACACCTAAACCAATCCTTTTAACATACTTGACGAACACGTGGTAGTAAATATTTTTTTGAGTTTTGAGCCTTCCCCATTTTGAATCTCCATCCAATGGAATGATAGCTTGATTTCTGGGTTGTTACAGTTCACGCTTTTGCTTCATGTGCTCTGGCGAGGGCTTAGAAGGATTTTCTCTTATCCTAATATGTAGGGTGTAGCTGTGTAGGACTTATGTTTATATCCAAATGTTGTGAGATAAATAGCAACTGCTTACTGAACAGTAGCCTGTATCATTTCACCATTCTAAAACGCTATTTTCCTCGCTATTTTCCTTATTATTTATGCATAACCAAAAATGTAGATTCTTCGCTTTATTACGCTGCACGATCTGAAAATTCATGTATTAAATTTGCTTGCTTCAAATTCCGATTGAATCTTTATTTATTTTTTGAAATGTCCTTGTCCAGAACTACGGACCATGGTTTGACATCGCGGGAGCAGGACTTTTTTCTGTTATTCTTACTGGTATGGGGAATGCCAAGGAGGATCTTTCTTCTAGAGAATGGACCTATCAGGTTTCAATCTCTACTTTGATTATTCAATCAATACAAGCATATTTAGGCCACATCCTTTTGACGTTAGAAATTGTCAAAATATGTTGAACTTCTTTCAGTAATAATACTTGCACAGTGTTGAACAAATTTAATTATATGTTTGCACTGCATGCATACATATATATATATATATATATATATATATATATATATATATGTTTCTTTTCTGCAACAATGATACAACATTCCTTAGTTATGACGGGATATTCATTCAGGACTTTCATGAAATATCATTTATAAAAATGGTTTTTGAACTTTGTTAAAAGATAGAGTTTTTTATCGAGAATATGTGACACATTAAAATACAAGAAGTTTAAGATTTTCATAGAAAGGTCTTAGATGTAGCTTATAATGAGTGAAAACTGCCTTCATGAATTTTCCAGATTAAGTAACTGGCGGTCTCATCCACCATTATAATACAATGAAAAAAAAATCTGAAAATAACATTAAATAATAGAGAGAAAAAAGGATAGAGCAACTTATCATATTAAAAAAAAGGATAGAAGTAAAGAAAGTAAAATAGACTTCTCTTGCACCAGCCTAATAATACCCTGGACGCTCCATCCCCTCATCTAAACCCAACCAACCATGTAGATGACTTGTCTCCTGCCTTGTTATGAGACAGACATTGTGCTTTTTTTCCTTCTTAGCTTGGACCGTAAGGTTAAATTCTGTTTCCATAGACCTACCATAAGGGAGAAATTGATACAGATTACCTGGCTTGGGGATGAAATCCGAGGGCATGGTGGAGGGGGATGCCTTGCTATTTTCATCAAGCAAAATTGTATGTTCTTTATTTTATCTTTTATATTAGATTGTTGTCTAACCTATTTCCTTATGTTCAGGTGGGACTTGAAGGAGAATACCTTGGACTTGATAAAATAAGTCTTGCAAATAATTCGCTATGGATCCATGGGAGTTCCTTGCCTATTAATAAGAGTTTAATATGGTACAAGGTATATATGCATTTCATGTTCGGGTTCTACTATAGAAATTAATATTGAAAAAAATGCATTGATTTTTTTCCGGTAACTAAAAGGCATTGATATGTGACTTGGCTATATGCTTAGTATAGGATGTAACACTGCACCTGGCATATGTGAAAGTAAGACGAATGACATGAATCTTTCATTATTGTTTACATAATGGTGCTCAACGCATAATTACCAGGGAAGATATTTTCTTTTTCAGATAATCTTTTTACCTTATTTTCTTGATAGTCAACTCATCAAACTCTAGTTTGTTAGTACGTAACAGAAGGCCTGTAGTTCTGGTAGTGATCAACTTCTATTTTCAGATATATATTAAACTTTTATCCTGCTAACCTGAGTGAGGTTTGAACAAAATTATAGGTTTAGAGACCTGATGATTATATTGACCGATGTCATAATTTGATTGTCCAGCAGTGAGATCAATTTTCTTCAAGTCAAAAGAATTTTCCCCAATAATATAATGTAGTAATAGTGATATGTGGCCTTACAGCTCGTGTGTTTGAATACACGGAACAACTAAAAGCATTGTGTGAAGCATGTCCAGTAACAGACAGTTCAAGTCCAGAGGAGTTAGTTGAATGGTCTAACTATTAAATTATTTATCACAAAAAAGTACCAACTCTAAAATCAAGTTCCTGAAGATTTTAGATATTAGACTTGGTCTAAGTGGAACGTATGTTTGCTGTTTTTAAATTCTTAATCAAAATCCTTGCTATAATTGTTTTCTGAATATGAGACTCAGTTCACATTCTGAGGGTTCTTAGTCAGAAGGTTGGATCAGTTTGAAAATTTATTCTAATCATCAGGCTACAATCCTTGCTCCTGGAGGTAATGGTCCCTTATCCCTGGATCTTTCTAGCATGGGAAAGGATCAAGCATGGATTAATGGACATGGCATAGGTCGATATTGGTCTGCCTATCTCTCACCTTCAACTGGCTGCTCCGGGAAATGTGATTATAGGGGAACCTATGATCCATCGAAATGTCTAAAGAAGTGTGGCCAACCTGCTCAAACATTGTAAGTAGAAATAAAGATGTTCTGTTCTGTAGTGCATGTGCATGTGCATTATTCAACATAATTGTGCACCGTTGAATAATTCATATGTTCTATACAATATGCATCACACTCACACAACACATATTTTATCATGGATTCATCAACTAAGGAAAAGGAAAGGAAACCAATTACAGTTTACAGCCAAGAATTATAAAAAGACAACTTTTTTTGGAGCTAAACTAAATCTTAGTTAACCAGAGTACTGAAAATTTGGATTTTATTTTTTAATGAAAATTCAGATGGATCACTTTCTTTTTCTTTTTCTTTTTCTTTGTTATCCTATGATCCATCTAATATCCAATTGAATTTACAGTGTATGAAATTTCGCACTTTGTGAATTCAATGGTAAGCTAGCTACTTGATGCAATTAAAAAAATTACCATTTCAGAATCCTTCTAGATGATCCTCAGTTTGAAGTTCACATTTATGAGCAACTTGATAGCAAGCAAATTCAAGGATATTTCTACAAACAAAACTTTAAAATCACAAATTTGAGGGCAAATTAGTTTCCTCCAACACTAAAATGGAACTTAGATATGTACATAAATTATGTACGTATATTGTATATAAAAAAAAATCCAAAAACACTGTGGACAGAAAAATTGAACATATTTGAATTTTACTTATTTGTATTTTGACCTCAATGGAGAGTAAAAATACAAATAGATAAAATTCAAATACACTCTCCTGTCTAATTTTCCAGTCCACGTTGAAGAGCTCAAAAATATTCAAAGAGGTTAGCATGGTTATAGTAGAACATCAGGAACATAAAATTCAGTAAACAAATTTTTATTGTTATATAATAAAAACACAGATAAAATAGCTACTACATGTTTCCGAGATGCCATAGAAAGAGTTTTAATATTAATTGACACACCCTATTTGAACGAATAACGAGATTCATCTGTGACGAAACTTCACCAATAATAACAAACAAAGTCATTTCATCCACAGTGAGATCATCCATGCCATCATGGAATAAGAAGTATCTTTCCAATATGTACGCTGCTTTCCATGAGGCGGTGAGCCTCAGCTGCATCAGATAATGGTAAATATTTATAGACCACAGGTTTCACTTGGCCTGCTATGATTGCTGGCCAAACGTTCTTCTCCACTTCACTCACAATCAGAGCTTTGTTTTCTAGGCTTCGGCTTCGCAAACCAGCAGCTGCATAAGTCATAATTTAATATAAGAACTTGTATAATTTTCCATATGAAATATAAGAAACTAAAGAATATAGGGTTAGAGATTATATATCCAAGTAATTAAACAACAGATAAACATTCGAGCTCTTCAGTTTTTTGGTGAAATGAAATTGTTCTTGAAGAACAAGAAACCTTCTTTCTGAAGAATTCAAAAGTAATACCGCTATTTTCTCCTGAAAATAAAGTGTCTGCTACTGTGGTTTTTTACTTTGGAATTAAGTACTACTATACTTGCATGAAGTTTTACATAGATTCAGATTCGACAATCACAGCCTCTCCGTATGTTCCAGTTGTATTGTTCTAGTGTTGGGTTCAAGATAGCTTTAACTTGTAGATATACCTAACACTAATGTTAGGTTGCATTTACATCTGCAGACATGTTTACAAAACTAATTCTCTAATCACTAAGAACATTATTATTTTCAACAGAACATTATAAAATAGGATCACAAAACTAATTGGGTGCACCTTTGAAGTGGATTGTATTGTACATATTTTGTAACTTAAAAACAATAAAGCCATGATAAACAAAGGGTTTTCGTACATACCCTGCACTGTCAGGCGTTTTGCCAACAAACTTGCAAGATTTGCTTGTGTTACTGCACCACCCATAAAGCCAATAATGAAAAGTCTCCCATCAATATTTAGGCTGTCAAGGTTTCTCTGAAAGTAGGATGCGCCAATATTATCTAGTATAACATCAACACCTGTTATGAACATTATGGGTTAGATTTACTCTACCTAAATCTATGTGATATAGAGGATACATTAAATTCCTGTTAGATAAATCCTTTTCAGATTGCGACAAGAGCAACAACTTTAATCAATCAAGCTCTATATAAAGTGTTATGTTCAAGAGAGTTCACCCTTCCCTCCTGTTTCTTCCTTAACTCGTGCAACAAAGTCTTCAGTCTTGTAATTGATGCAAACATCAGCCCCAAGATCCTTGCAAACAGCTAATTTTTCCTCATTTCCTGATGAACAAGATTGTTTAAATAATGCGAGAACATGGAAACTAGTGTAAAGCAGACCTAAATAACTTCTCATAAGAGTAAATTTTCTATTAGACCTGCAGTGACGAATACTTTAACTCCTAGGTGCTTAGCAATTTGAATTGCAAATGTACCAATTCCGCTAGAGCCTCCATGTACCTGAAATTTAGAAGTACTCAGGTGAAGCCTCCATTAGTGGATTGACAACAAAATGATACCAGCTGAGAGACAAAACCATATACAACCAGGAAGATAAGGTTCCCAGATATAAATTGTTACATCACCTCACAACTATCAGGGTCGCCAATCTAAAAATTTAACATGATTATCTCGTTCTACAGTTTTCTTCCCTAATGCAACTTTTAAAAGTGGAAGATGACTAATTGTGATCCAAATACTTAACGTGAGAGGCGGGAATGTTTTTACTCCTTGAGCAAGATCTTACCCATTTCACATGACTTTTATAAAGTCAAAAACAACTAAAGAGAAAAATCTTTAAAAGTTATGTGTGCTTTTATATCAGAAAGATTGCAGTTGGCTTTGCTAAGATTATATAACACATGTAAATTTTTTGTCAAATATTGGCATTAGTAGCTTGCAAAATTGGGTAGCTTTAAATATTTCTCCAATGCAATTAACAAAATAACATCAGAAAGGGGCCTAAGTTACCAGGAATGTCTCCCCTGAAGATAGCTTGCTCATCATAAACACAGTTGACCAAACAGTGCAAGCTACCTCAGGAAAACTTGCAGCATCTTTCAAAGAAACACCATGTGGAACAGGAAGAATTTGTCCAGCTGGTACAGCTACTTTTTCGGCATACCCTCCTCCACTAAGAAGAGCACATACCTGATTAACAGAATTTTCATAATTACTCGGCCTTTTACAAAAGAAAAAAAAGAAAAAGGTTTGTTTAGTACCCTATTGAAATGGAAGAACGAAAAACTGGAAGTACTATGTTTCAGAAGATTAGGTGCTACAAACATCATAAGAATGATAAGGAATAAAGCATAAGATCCACTTTTCATTATCTTTTAACTTCTCCTACACTTCCCAGCATCCAGGACAAAGTAAAAAACCACTAGCACGATAAATTCCAATACAACAGCTGAATACTTGTTCTCTCATTAAGTTGATTTGAAAACACTATGTTTTCAACTGAACTATTTTTTAGAAACACAAGAAAAAAATTAGTCTCCTTTCCATCCGTCTACTTTCTTAGAGAGTTACTATTTCAAACTTGGTGCAGTTTCACTTCAACAGTTTATAGTAAGAAGAAACTATCATCTATATTTAGTTACATTCAACTCAAACTTTGCTTAAAAACTTTAACTTTCACCAGTGGACTCTCATTTTGGGACAAATGGAGTATGATAATTCCATCTAAACTAAACTCCATCATGAACATGCAATAGTACACTACTATAACTGAAAGCTTGGCATTCAGATGGGTATTTTACTATTTTCTTTAAGGAACTGTAGGAGTAAATTCATGAAATAATAAACTAAAATCATCAAACAAATTTTCTCAGCTTCCCAAAACAAACTAAAACAACAAAACCCATCAAATATAATGTTCCCAATTTGCAGTTCTTGAAAGAAACTGATAATTTGCTCAGGAATTCATAATCTACAAAGACTGAACTGAAAATTCTCTAAATTACCTGGTCGCCAATTTTCCAGCGGGTGACGTTTTGGCCAACGGCTTCAATAGTCCCAGAACACTCCAGACCCAGATAGGGACTGGCACCCTTTGGAGGTGGGTGAGCCCCTTTCCGCTGAAGGGTATCTGCTCTGTTGATAGCAGTGGCTTCAACTTTGATCAGAACTTCATTTTCTCCAATCTGGGGGTCTTCCACTTCCTGCAATATCAACCCTTCCGCCTCCCCTGGACTTGTGATTACAATTGCCTTCATCTTTCTGTCTGTCTCAGTTCCAGTTTCCAGAGAAGGGTTGAGAAAATGATCCTTTTACTTGATCATTTTGTCTTTTTGAGCTAATATCCATATTAATTAAAATCATTTCAGATAAATTTTTAAAACTACAAATCTCTAATATTAACTAAAAATAGGATGTAATTAGTGATAATATCTAAAACAATGATTCTTTTAAGAATTCTTTTATGTCTTTAAATAGGTAATAATAATTTAGGATTTATGTCTAATATTAATATTAATTGAAAATTTAAGATTTGGACCCTATGTGTCCCAATAGTTAGAGCTTTGGATCCTTATGGAAAAGGTTTAGGAACCCCATCGGAGAATGGGTTTGGGCTTCTTGAAGATTCAAATCTATACTTAAGTGTCTTAGGCTTGGGCTTGGGCTTGGGCTACAGACTCAAAAATCATGACCTGCACTCTCAAATCCCAATAGAGGATAGTGAAGGGGAAAGTGAAAATGGTGAGAAAGGAGAATCAGCAACTTCGTAATTGTCTTGGACCTTGAAATTTTAAAAAATAAATAAAAATAGGAGTATGTATTTATGATAAAAAATTGATATTTTCACAACAAAAATGTCACTATAGATGTATAACGACGGTGAAACAATTAACAGCGATGATTTTGTCGTAAAAATATACGTTTCTGTTACGGATTTATCAGTTTTCTCCTAATGTCCGAAAATACAAAACCCTTCATTAATTAACTCACCAAAGTATGAGTATCTAACAAACTTTGCAAGCTCCAACCAATTCTCTATAAATAGAAAGGAAAGGAAGAATTAGACTCATCCCAGATTGTGGGAGCATTTTTTGACCACTAAAAACGTGAAGAATTAAAAATCACAACACCAAAGAAATGGGCTCCTGATTCTGTACGGCGACGTATCCTCCTATCTTCTCCATTGTCTAAAGGCATTGCGCGTAAGCCATCAAAAGCCAGCTGTGGTCACAGCTCACAGCCAGCTTGATAGCAACTTAATTTTTCTATTTAATAATTCCATATTGAAATACTACTAGTATATTATGTCTGGAGTTTCTTATAATAGATGATCAAACGTTACAAACAGTAATAGAAAATATATAAATAATAATAATTTTAAATAAAAAATATATAATCAATCGTAGCAACGATTAATGAATATTATGATAAGTGACTAATATGAATATGAATGAAAAATGACAAATAAAAGAGGAATTATTTTGTTATAACCTATTGGTTTTTGTATGGATGGAGTAGGAAAATACGCTAACTCGGTATCAAAATGTTAATTACTAAAAATTAAAATACTTTTTTTAAGAATCTTATTTATTTTGGCGCCAACGAAATATTATTCCGTTTTAAAATTAGAGATATATTTTAATTTTTTAGAATCAATTTATGGGATTTTAAAATTCAAAATTGATATAATTTCGTTCAAGTTATTTAAAAAATAAATATGATAATTAGTGATACTTTATAGTTATGTCATTTTTTTTTTACAATTTTAAATTTTATGAATTAATTTTAAAAAATTAAAAAATATTTTTAATTTTAAAAAGGAGATGAGAGGAGTAGTATATAACATGGTATATTCTTGTCCATAAAACGTGGCTTAAACGAGGGCCAAGGCCAACCCCTCACATTCTGGAATAGACTCATAAGTAACATATGCAAAATTATTTAAATTTCTAGTCAACCAAATAGGCGACAGGCTACTACTTGGAAATAACGCCAACCATGAAAAACGGCGACGGTGAAAGTCAACGAAACTTGAACGTTTGCCTGATTCCTCTTTCCTTCCTCCTCTCATTGCCAACTACTAGGAGTATTGTATAATCGCAGATACACACATACATAAATTACTCCCTGTATAAATAAATTTTGCTAAAAATGGGCAATATTTTGTATAAATAAATTTATATAATATAATACAAAAAATAAATAAAAATAAAACTTAGTCAATTTCTTTGTTCAAAAATTAAAGATATAATTTTTTTAATTCGTTCCAAAATTAAATATACATTTCTAGAATATAAATTAATAATTTATTATTTATTTTTAATTATCATTTTCAATATCAATCCACAACTAATGTTACATTTGAGACATAAAATTATTTTTAAAAGTGATCTTTTCACAACTATATTTCTAAAAAAATTTAGAACAAAAGGAGTAGATTACAATATAAATCATCAAAACTATAAACATAATAAATTTTAGTTAATATTACACAGAAGTGGCTACAAAAATACTCTTCAAGACTCATTTTATAAAATTGTTTTACTCATTTATTACAGGTGAGTCGGTGGCCAATTATTCAATTCCAAAAAAGACCTAAAGAGTCGGCAAATTGACCACCTTGCCCAATTGTGTGTCCGCCCTACCTAGTACGGAGTAGTATTCAAGTATAAGCATTCAATATTCATAGTTGGTTCAACGGACAGCAGCCACCCACCACAATTTTCGTGATCCTCAAGTCCTTGTAGAAATAGTAGTACTACTATATAATATAGTAGTATCTGAATTAAGCTATTAATTTATTTAAAACTGTTCTTCCTGAAATCCTGGGCATGTGCATTGTTCAAGCTCAGCACTAGTACTCTTCCTTCTTCCCACTTCAAAGGGACCCAAAAGCAAATAAGTAAATGTTCTTCTTTTTTTTTTTCCTGCCTTCGATGCATTTGCGTCTAAATATTCTTGCTTGCTTATAAATGATCATCTTTAACTAAGGCTGGAAAATGAGCAGGCTCGATTTGTACTTTCGATTCGACCTCGACTCGAAAGTCGAAATATAAATGAGTAAAATATGAATACATTTTAAAGTTCGATAAACCTTCTCAAATTATAAGTTTATATTGATACTGGATTATTGACTTAGTAGTTAAACGAGTCTTAATCAAACTTTATTTTATATTCGGTAAAATTTGTGAACCAGATCAACTCAATACTCGGATCGACTCGATTTGTATACACCTTTATCTTTAAAGTAGATATTATTGTTATTTTCTTGGGTTTTCTATCTGGGTTTGCTTTAATTTGCTAATCTGCAAACAAATCAGAAGCATTCATTTAATTAATCATTCACATGTTTGGTTGGTGTTTTTGTCTTAGCTGGGTTTATTGATGAAAAGAACTAAAATTTAAGCTTTGGTTAAATGGTTTAATTTCTCTGTGCTGGATAGCCTGGATTATTTGGAAATTTCATGGAGGTTCTGTTATCTTTCATGGAATTAAGCTTGGCCTTTGTAATTTTGATTTTTCCTCGTCAGTTTACAGATTCGTTTAATATTTATTTATTCTTTTTGTACTATCAAATGCTGCATTTTTGATTGCTTGCTGATTTATAGAATATAGTAATCAAATGGTCTCTGTAATTTACAAAATAACTCATAAAATAATGCCATAGATGTTTTTTGTTTTGTGAGCTAATCTTGACAACTAGGGTTCTTCATTCGGTCATATAGACCAATAAAAAATCATACAAGTATATTATTTTGTGGGAAACCAATACTACTTTGTGTTTCCTGATAGTTTTATTGCCATTACTGGGTAAATTTTGTTTTCTACTTTATTTTGCTCATTTACTGAAATAGACTGTTTCAGTATTTTGGCAAAATAAAAAATTTAAAAACTTTTGACTGTTTGTTCTAACTTCTATGATTAAAAAAACCTGACTTCCTGGGTAAGATTGTTTATTTTTGGTTCTGTTGGAGAAAAAACTTGTGACCTTTTAAACTGTTTTTTCTCTTAGATTCAGGTAACTCATGTAGATTGCATTCACGAATGCTGATTTTCTAGTTTTAAACTCCAATTTTGTTTGTGACAACATGTGAAGGGCCCAGTTCTTTAGAGTCACTTCATTTAGATGCCTGCTATATTAATAAGCTGATTAGACTCTTAAGAATATGTCAGATTTGCCTGCTTTACATAAGTTGCGGTTTTGAGTTCGTAGCCTAAAATCTGTTTTCATTTTCTTGCATTCTTTTCTATACTGTCCAATGTAAATACAATTGAAATTAATAGTTGTAGGACTTCAGTAAGACAATTGGACAATCAATTGGAAAGCTGACAGCATACCCTATAATTTGTCCCAGGTCTCCTTTATTTATTTATTAATTTTTTTTTCTCTAGCACTTATTGCGTTGAGATTGTATTAGATGCTTCAGCAACTATATATTCATTTAGTAATGCAAAAATACAAATTTTGTGTTTCTATTTCATGTTCAGAATTTCACAAAGAAATTTCTCTTTGGGGCTGCCATCATTCGATGAGCAAAGCTAAGTTCAATTTGTCTTCTGTCACTTGGTCTTTAAAACAAGCGTTGTCTTGCTTTAGTTAACCTGATCATGCTCTTTTGGACTAGAGCTCCAGATGTTTTAACTGTTGTCTTTACCTTTGAATTCTTTTGGAGAAACTTATGGGCTTATTCCTATATAAGACTGCATAGGTCATTTTACATGCATTAAGAACTCATATAGCTCATTTCAACATTTTCCTCTATCAGTTAAACTTCAGGCAAATCCACCAGCTAAATTTTCTTCAAATTAGAGGTTCCAAGGATCAGGTCTTTCTCTAAGATCTTACTCACGAAATGGCATTGGCAAGGATTGCAAGAAGTGGCTTGAGACGATCAGGTGCCACTGGAAGTTATGCAAGTCAAAAGGATATGCCCTATGAGGGTGTATCAACTCGCAAGTATTCCTTACCATCTGTTGAAAATGATAAATCATGTGGCAGTCTGTCATACCTATCGAACATCAAGAGGGCAGATCATATAAGTTTTGGGAGCAGAGGAATAAAGGTGACCCCACAGTATCAGTTTGCTCAAGCAGAGAGGGTTGTGGAGGAATCTGATTCAGAGTATGAAAACCAGAAGTATCCCTGTCTGGAAGCAACCAAGCCAGGTGAAAAGCCTAGGGTGGTTGTCCTTGGGACTGGATGGGCAGCATGTAGATTCCTTAAGGGGCTTGACACCAGAATATATGATGTCGTTTGCATATCTCCAAGGAATCACATGGTTTTCACTCCTCTGCTTGCCTCCACTTGTGTTGGAACCCTGGAGTTCCGATCTGTGGCTGAGCCAGTTAGTCGGATACAGTCTGCTTTGGCCCAGGATCCCAATTCCTACTTTTATCTGGCTATTTGCACAGATGTAGACACTGACAAACATGAAGTGAGTAGCTCTAACAGCTCTGTTTCTCACCATGGCTATTCTGCAAGAACACACATACATATATATTAATGCATTGCCATAGTTTATGCCTACAGTTATGTCCAATCCGTAATTATTATAAGCTCAGAGATATAGTGCCTTAAATGCATCAGTTTCACAATGTGCTGAAAAATAATTAGCAAATACTGTACTGCCTTCAATATATACATAAAAATTTGTTAAAAACATTTCAAATTTAGTTTGAGCCCCAAAGAAAATCACATTATACCACTCAACTATAAAAATGCTCACTGATTTATGAATAAGATCATAGACATACAAAGAGATGGTCAACTATGAATATGTGCAACTTTCTTTCACTGCATTCATTTTTGATAGAAGTCTTATTGCTTCATTGAATCAGGTGTACTGTGAGACAGTTGGCGATGCTGAACTCCCTCATGAGCATTATCGGTTTAAAGTTGCATATGACAAGCTTGTCATCGCTGCTGGGTCTGAGCCCTTGACCTTTGGTATAAAGGGAGTGAAGGAACATGCGTATTTCCTCCGTGAAGTATATCATGCCCAAGAAATTAGGAAGAAGCTTCTGTTAAACCTGATGCTCTCACAAAATCCAGGTACTGAATATGATTTTTTGTTCTTGAATTGATTTCTTACTCTTGAAGTGTTAAGAATATTCCCTAGGTGTGCAACTATATTTGTATTTAGTCAATCATAAGGCTATGATTGCTGACATAAATTTATGGGTTTTTGGCTAAGAGATAGACATAGATGAAAGGAACTAAAGCAGAAATTTTGCAGTTCACAGCAACATTCTACACTACTTTATTAATGGCATTAGTAAATATTTTTACTGAAGTACTACTGCTTTTGTGAATTGTAGCCATCATGTGATTTTGAATAAGCAAGCAATTTTCATTTTTCATTTTGATTAAAGGGAGTGTGTCTTGTATGATAATGAACTAAAGTATTAAAGGAATGCTGAATAGCTGAAGAGTTGCGTATTGTATGATTGGTTTTCGAAATGAGATTGGGATTGATATGTGCAACATGATTGTTCCTCCAAGTTTTCCTTCTACAAAAGTCAGGTGTCTGGCTTTCATCATACCGCTGCCTTCATAAATCAGCATTTTGTTTTGTCCAGTTACATCTTATCTACCCAGTTATTATCTCTTTAGATCCCTTAAACGCATGAAGAAAGCTCTTTTTCAGGATTTACAAATCTTTCATCATGGATTCTCTGGTCCCTGACTAACTAGTCTAAGAAAAAATATTTGCGGACAACAAAAAATTAAACGGCACCGTCAGTTGGTGATTATAGTTTCTAGGAAAAAAGGTTTGGTTATTATATTTTCGGCTGTTGCCCAGTTAGTTTAAATGGCTCCCTAGGCTTATTAGATCTATTAAAGTGATTATAACGCTAAATTTCTAGTTCTTTTTACTATCATTATTTATAATTGATTGATATGGGCTTTTGACGAAAAAGTATGTTTTTTGGGCTAAGAACGAAGTTCTGTTTTCACTTTTGTCCATCTTCATTATTTTATAATATGTTCGAGTTTGATGTAAGTTGAAACATGATTCATAATTGCAGGCATATCAGAAGAAGAGAAGGAGCGATTGTTGCACTGTGTAGTTATTGGAGGTGGCCCTACTGGGGTAGAGTTTAGTGGTGAATTGAGTGATTTTATTATGAGAGATGTCCGTCAGCGGTATACTCATGTTAAAAACTACATCAGGGTCACTCTCATAGAGGTATAAAAAATTTGTCCTTTATATATTAGTAAGGTGTCATGCAAATGTGATCAAGGACATAGTTACTTACTGTCATAAATTTGTTCCAAGAACAGGCAAATGAGATTTTGTCATCATTTGATGTTGGACTGCGGCAGTATGCTACAAAACACTTGACCAAGGTAATTTCAATTATTTTCCTGAATATTGGAGGATGTTGCTTTTGTAGTTTTTTGGATTTTGGAATTATTGGTGACATTTCAAAATCTTTTCAGTATGGAGTCCGCCTTGTCCGAGGTGTTGTTAAAGAGGTGCACCCCAAAAAAATAGTTCTGAGTGATGGGAGTGATGTTCCTTATGGGCTTTTGGTCTGGTCTACTGGGGTTGGTCCTTCTGAGTTTGTTAAATCACTGGATCTACCAAAGTCCCAAGGTGGAAGGTATAACTTTCCACCCTTGATTTAGGTTACCTTTCTGTTCCTTGATTCATTCCTTTATGATAATGTGACATTAATTTTGTTTGATGGTATAGAATTGGTGTTGATGAATGGCTACGTGTCCCTTCCGTGGAAGATGTATTTGCACTTGGAGATTGTGCTGGTTTTCTTGAACAGACAGGGAGGCAGGTGCTTCCAGCTTTGGCTCAGGTTGGATTCCTCAAGTCCTTTGCATTTTCTCCACAAAGATATATAAATATATATGTGAAAAGGAGTCTACACGTATTGTTTTTTGGGTTTGTACTTGTGTAATAATAATGTATTGTAAGATTAGAATGTCAGTTTCTCGAACTGAAGCATAACATACCAACGAGGCAATGAGCTCTAGCTCGAGTACGTAGTATCGGTTCCTTGCATGAGAGTGGTCAGGGGATCAAATTCTCAATCCAGACATTATTTGATTAGAGGATTATCTTATAGCCATTATGGCTTTGTATCCTTGTAGGTTTGACGTTAGGCTCTATGCCGTCAGTCACTTCCCAATATGATAATAAGAACACTTTAAGAATGAAAAAGTGAAGTATAACAAGAAATGATGCTAGCCAGCAAACATATAATTGCTGAGAAATACCAATTGTAGAAATGGATATTTGTTCATGGGGACGAACAAGTGACTTGAGCCCACTTATACCAGATAATGGTCAATTGGCAGAACAAGATTAAAGCATGTAGCATTTGAATCTTATGTAATAGGAATCCCAATAAGCTGGATGAGGAAATTATCTATCCGACGTTGATTTGCATATAGCAGGCTACCATCCTTTTACAACATACTCTACTAACTTGATATTGTCCTTGATGCAACATCCACACTAATCAGTTGCACAACTTTCAAACAGGTTGCAGAAAGAGAAGGGAGATATCTTGTCGGGTTGTTTAGCAAGATCGGAAAGCAGAATGGTGGTAAGGCTTTTTGTGCAAAAGATGTCCCTCTGGGTGAGCCTTTTGTCTACAAGCATCTTGGAAGCATGGCATCTGTAGGTCGTTATAAGGCGCTAGTTGACCTAAGTCAATCCAAGGTACTTTTGAGTATATATAATCACTCAATTTCCATTTTAAAGGTTAGAATTTCATAATATACCCTCCCCACCCCCAAAAAAGAAAAAAGAAAAAAAGAAAAAGAAGAAGTTTGAATTCAAAGCTGAATAAAATGATAAACAGAACAAGTCCTGCGCTCTTAGACAAATCTAAGAGGTGTACTTGTGCAATACAGTTACGAATAATAGAGTTAATCTAATAAGCACTATCAATGCCGGATTGTTTTACTTAAATCATTTCCTCCAAATAGCTTTGCATTTGTACAAGAACTTCAATACATTAAGCTTGAACATTATTAGGCTACTGCTTCTTGCAGAAAGGAAGTCCCCCCCCTCCTTTTTATCTCACTACATTGATTAAACAATATCTCACTTATTTTCAATGTCTTCAAATGAACAGGACGCCAAGGGACTCTCGATGGCAGGGTTTGTAAGCTGGCTGATTTGGCGCTCTGCTTACCTGACACGTGTACTCAGCTGGAGGAACCGCTTTTACGTGGCTGTGAACTGGGCAACCACATTAGTGTTTGGCAGAGATAATACAAGGATAGGTCAATGATCAAGAATTCAGTTCACTTAGCTAGCTAGCTAGCTTTGTGGTTCCAGGCAAGCTCATAGACGACTAAGTAGAAATTTTCAATTCTTAAATACATTTTTAAACCAGTTGCCAGATAGCAGTGACCTCATTTTTATACACCACTTATAGAAAATTAATGCTTGATTAATCAGTTTATGCCTGATGAGCAGAAAGAGGATCATTCAATGTACTAGCGCGAATATTTGAAGTCTTTTCTATAACGAAATAGCATTAGTTAGTGATTTATAACATCCATTCGAGTTGCTATAGCAGCACTTTACTCCCTATTTGTGAACTTTATTTTTATTTTATTTTATTTTTTTTGGGGGGGAGGAAGAGAAGGGACTGGAAGGAAGAAGTTCCCTTCACATCCTTTCCCCCCTTCTCTCGGAAACAAAACTGACAAACACGGCCGGCCTTAGTTTGAACATTTGAGATTGAAACTTGTTCATGAGAAAAAAATTACATTTCTTACTTTTTATGATCAGTGTACTAGTTTAATTGAGCATCATATCAAAATGCAAGATATAATAAGTGGATAAAACTAATAAATCCTCCTTAAAATCTTGTAACATCATTCTACTATCTCACTCGCATTGTAAATTGTAAATTGTAATAGTAGTAGCAGTCTCTAAAATGTACAAGGGTTGGAATTTTATACATAAGCTCAGAATTCTTCAATGGGTGGCAGGCAATAATAATTGAATTCCACCACTTGTTGGTAATCAACCAAAACTGGACTCACCTGATAGAAATATATCTATCAGAAACGCGCTCCACCGTAAAATAAATTTAAAAATTGAAGCGCATTTATCTACTCCGTCGTCTATCTCTCTCTTGGACCGGAAGAGAAGAAAGAAACAAAGGAATGAGCCAGAACCAAAACAATCCCCACCTTCACCTGACCTCTCTTGGGGATCGGACGGCCATAATGAAAGCTCCCGCCATTTTTGTTCATCTCTGAACTCCTCAAAGCTGCCATCTCAGACCGCTTTTGCTGGAACTGAAATTGATTAGGAGGGGAGGAGTTGTGTGGAAAATTTGTTTGTTGTTATTTGGCCCTTCAAGTTCGGTCACTTATAAACGTCAAGGTTTATAAAAATGCCCCTGGTTCATGGCAATAACTATTATATACTTTGTTAAAGCTACGGATTAATTTATTTGGTAGGAGGAGGGTATTTTAGGAATTTAATAGGACGCGTAAGTAGTCAAGAGTGTGCTTATTCCCATAAATAAAGTCTTGAGATACATCATTACTAATAATAACAATTTGAAGCATATTCTATCTCCATAAATTAGAAAGTTATTTGTGACATAGAAATCACGTGCTATATATATAGAGAGAGAGAGATATATTAGTATTATTATTATTGCCTTGGTTCCGTCCACTACCAAAAGCAGTCACTCACTTTATAACGTGCTAGACATGGTGGGGGGCAGAGGCGGCCAACTTCATTGACACTCGTTTTTGGAGGAGAGAGAAAAATATACTGCAGATTATAAATTTAAGTTATGTTTGTTTGTAATAATTATATTTGAGATAAGACTATTAGTTAGAAGTATTTTGTTTATTTTTAAATTTAGACATAAAAGTCTTTACATTATAATTATAATCACGATATTATAATTCTAAGATTAATAGTCTTGAGATTATAATTCCATAAATTATAATATCGGGATTATAATACTTATAAACAAACGTAATCTTAATGAAATATTATACAATATTTGTAATTGCATGGTCTAGTATTAACTTAATTTATATTTATTTAAATTTAAAAATATCTTAAATTAATTTTAAAAAATTAATATGAATTACGTATTATAAAATAGAGGGGAGGGGAATATTAGATGAAGTTAAAAAAAAAAACATGTTTCTTATGTAAATGTTGATGACGTAAATCACAAGTGCATTTTATGATGTCTTGGTGGCGGAGGAATGCGGTTTTGATAAGGTCAAGGTTCATCGGATCATATTATTAAATTCTTAATTATTTGTTTAAATTTATTTTACTATGCACTTCCTTATCCCCGATAATATTTTTATAAAACTTTACATCGTTTTCGGACACTTTATTTTACCTTGAATGAATTATTGGCTTTAAAATAAATTTAGAGCAAAAGGCTACGTAGTTAGTTAAGTGTTAGTTATAAATTATTCCCCCAATGTTTGAAAGATCTTGACTACCTTCTCCAATTCAAATTCTAATCTTCAAGATACACTGCATGGACCAATTCCTTCGTAGACATGAATTTAATTTGTCTTTGAGAGATGTAAAATTCAATTAATATAAGTATTAAACAAATCAAATAACTACTCATGATCCTATATGATCCGTACGATTCGCCAAAATAAATGTACATATTCAACTAAATATCATATATATTGCGTTGATACCTATATTATACATTTTTTAAAATATATATTTTTTGTTTAATATAAAAATAGATATATATTATTTTTATCGTTTAATATAAGAAGTAATTACTGAGATTATGAATGTAAAATTCACGTCCGGTGGACGGCGAGTTACTCTGACTTTATTGCGTTTCTCGACAGGGCCTTGTCCTTGATTTGATAAGCCGAAGGTTCTTCAATACGCTACTGGCTGAGCGGGCCTGGGCTCCCTGACCAGTGAGCCAGCCCAACAACGGTAATAACATAATAATCACTAAATTTGAAGGTCGTCATATCATTGTTGTCGATCAAAGTTGAATCCTCAACTTCCTTTTCTTGGGGGTAAGAAACTGGGATAAGCTTCGGATTTAAAATTATTGAACCTAAGGTTTAAAAGTTGGTATTTTATTTAAAATTCACTAACTTAACTCTAATCATCTCATTTAAAAGTTATTAACTTAACTCTAGTCACTTCATTTAAAAATTAATAGCCTAACTCTATTCATTAATTTAATATAATACTAATATATTATTATTACTATTATTCATTAATTTAATATTATTATCATTTAAAATTCACTTTAAATGAAGATTCTCCATTTTAAATTAAAATGGAGAGGATCCTAATACAAGAAAGTGAAGCAACAAAATTTTAAGTTATGGTAGAAAAACACGAGGACATTGGGAATTTTAGAATATACGAAACTGGATTGGAATATTCCATTTACATTAGGACAAAAAAACAAATTTTATATTTCCTCCATTCTTAAATAAGTGTCGTTTAAAGTTTTTGTACATAGATTAAGAAAGTCATTTAATAATATCATTTAATAATTAAAATTTATGTGAAATTCCATCACTACCCCTTTATGGGTAGTTGAAAACTATTAATACTAAGAGTGATAATTTATTGGGACAATGAGAGAAGGTAAGGGTGATATAGAAAATTAAATAATTTATTCTTCTAGAAAGTTATTAACGACAGATAATTTGGAACAAATTTTTTCTTCTAAAAGGTCACTTAGGTTGTGTTTGATAAATCTGAGAATTAAGATCTGAATGATTATGATGTCTTAATAAATTAGATCATCTGAATAGTTATGAGGTCTGAATCTAAAAAATTGTTTGATAACAAAAAAGTAAATTGTCTCTTAATGACACTATTTTACCATTTTAAAGGGTAAAATTTTATTTAATAATTTTAAATATTCAATTTAATAAAAATGAGTGCATAATATTGTTGAATATATTTATATAAAAAAAATTCTCAAAAAAATTTCATTAAGAAGTACCTCTTAATTATTAAGATTTCATTTTATGTCTTACCGATTAAGAGGCATTCAGAGGTAACAAAAAACAAAACAAACAGCATCATGCCTCTTAGCGAATAAGAGACAATCCATTAAGAGGCAATCAGATGTAAACAAACAGCATCTTATTTAGGAATAGAGGGAGTAGTTTAATTCACTGAGATGTTGTTCATAGCATGTAGCAACAAAACATAAATTGTCCTGAGCATTTTAGAAAGAACATGAAAAAAGGGACCAAGATAATAACACTGAATCTAGGAAATAGATTAAAATAATGTAATATTCTGTTTTTATTAGGATTACTACAAAGAGCGAGCGAGCGAGCGAGCCATAATGCAATATGACATGGATCATGCGAACCTTTTTTTTGTTGTTATATTTAACTGAAATTTAATATTCTTGCCTTTGACAGGAATGAATCCAAGACCTCATGAATGGGACATGAGGGGCTCGGTGAGCATGTGACCTTTGCGTGTCTTATAGTTTTGAGTCAAAAATGAAATTAACTTTACTTTCATATTTATTTTATTCTTCCTCAAAAAAACTCACAAACATGAGATTTGAAAACATTTAAATTATTTTTCCTTCATTTCCCCTCCTTTCATTTCCCCTAAAAATAAAATAAAAAGCTTACAAAAATTAACGGTATTAATAAAGTTTTTTATTCAAGAATTACTGCCAAGTCCAGTGTTAGATTGAAATCAACTTTACCAAGTCCAATGTTAGAATGAAATTTGAAGCAGTTTGGTTGAAATGACAGATTGAAACATGAATAAAAGATCATATCAATCAAAACTAAAAGATGGGTAAGATAAGAGATGATTATGTATAGCGTAATAATTATAACCAAAATTATGTTTGTAATCGTATAGGTTGTAGCCAAAACTTCATAATATCACTTAAAATTAAGAGTGGTTAGTATGAAGTTAATTTTGGTCAATTGATTAATATAGTGTCGACACGAATGTCGGGAGGTGATTTTCTGCGTGTCAGCACTATATTGACCAATTAATTAATTTACAACGAAGTTAACTTCATAATAATCGGATCCCTCAATACCCAAGGGTGTCATGCTGATGAACTCATGATGACCAAATTATAGAAATAACACATGAAAGTATTGTTGAGATATAAATATTTGGATATTTTAGTTTCACATTTATAATGTACAAATTAAAATAAAAATTTGCTTCATTTGAAGAATATGTAAGATCCCGAATTTTATGAAATAAAAGTATTCAATTTTTCTTATAATTACTATTCAGTAAATGGTTAAATTGATAAAAATTTAAAGTTATGAGTGAAATATGATTTTTTTTTCAAAATAAGCAAGTGGTTATAAAATAATCATTGTTGTCGGGGAATATTCGTTTGGTCGTGGAATATTCTTTCTGTCGGGGAATATTCGTACGACGGCGCAGCCATTTGTGGGCCCCATAACAGAATAACTGTCGGGTGAAAAAAAATGACAAATTTGAGTTTTTACAAATAACGGCGTAGTTGTTACCGTTAACACTGCTGGAATACCCGGTGGTTAAAATACAGTAATACGCGTTATTGCACAGTAGCACACGGTATTGCATAGTATTTTTGAAATTATTGATTCTTACGTAAAAAGACACTACTCAATAATTGTTACAGTAATTACTGTTCAATATTTTATTTTATTGATTCAATAATTGCTACGTTAAAATTTTGTATTATTGTTGTTCAATAATTGTTGCTGCACAGTATTTCCTATTATCAGATCAATAATTCATATTATTTGAATAATATTATTAGATAACATTATTGGCAATGTCTAGAAAGTTTTATCTAAGGAGAGGTTTGGTCATCTAATTGCGCGCCAGTAAGGAGAAATCCTTATTGGAAAGCCCCCTCTTTCCTGGGAACGGCCTGGTTGTCATAAGTGTGATTATGTAATATTATTTGTGAATAATTAATTATTGATTCATATGATAAGAAAATATTTATTTTATGTGGATATAAATGAGGGATATATTTTTGTGGTTAAAAAATGAAGGTGTTAATGTTGAGATTTTTATCCGTATTTTTGTCGGGATGGAGGTATTAAAAATTAGGGTTTTTGAGATATTTTGCGGGGTTATAATTTTTAATCCGACCGTTGGATCGTGGTAATTTTTGGATATGTTATACATATATAAGTTGAGTATATGTCCACAAATTTTGAACCGTTAAAAATGAACGTATGATTTATTATGAATTTTACGAGATGACTGGTTCAGAAATTGTTGAATTTTCGGAGTTTATCATTTTGGTGGAAAATTCTAGAATTGGTGGGCCCCACTTGTGGTTGGTGAAGAAATGTGCTGAATTATATTTCAAATGTGGTGGGTGGGAATAGTAGCAGGTAAAGCCATCAGGTTGCAGGTCAAACCTACCAAAATTTTCCTATAAATAGAGGGCTAAGTTAGAATTGAAAATCACACCAGAAACATAAGCTTTCTCTCTTTCTCTCTCTATATTATGAAGTATATTTTGTGAGTTTTTAGATACTTGGTGAGTTGCTATTCATTAGTGCAAGTTTCCTTCAGCATCATATCCGATATCCAGTCAGAAGTACTGCTCTTTTGAGGTAAGGAATAGTAAGGGATAGTAAGGGATAGTAAGAGATTTTAAGGGTTGTTATGATTTTCAGTTTCGTAATTTTTCTGATCTTCAAAAATTATGGAAAAATTTGAAATGATATTTTGATGAGTTTTATTGATTGTGTCCAAAAATAGTGATTTTTGGATGTATAGATTAAGAGTTATGAATTTTACGGGAAAAGACTATTTTAAAAGTAACCGCTTATAATTCCTTGTGGTTAACTCCAAAATTGATGAAATTTTTATTGGGAGTACATGTGCATGATAGAAGTATACTCTATAAATTTTAGAATTTTTAGACAAAAGTACAATTTTTGATAAATGTCTAAATATTCGGCTATTTTGGCCATATGAAAAATAGTAAATGACTTTTAAAAATTCTGAGAAAAATATATGTTCACTATGGGACTATATTATACTAAATCCCAGAAAAGAAATATTTTTGGAACTGATTTGGTATTTTTCATGAAAATGGTCTAGCTATGAGTAAATGAATTAAATATGTTTTGTGAAGAAAGAAAATTGGAAAATAGGATTTTATGGCTTGAGAATCCTATATGAGGTATATGCAGATTTTTTATGAGGGTTTTGGTTATTGATGATGAAATTGTAAGAGTTGACATTTTATGATGATTAAATGCATTAATTAGTAAAGTGTAAACAATTAAAATAATTTATTTATAAATTTAAGTAATGTTATTCTTTCAATATCATTATACCGAAATATTGGTATGAATTTTATTGTAGAATTTCTATCTTTTGTGTCGGGGTTACTATTCATGAGTTACGAATATTACTCTTGAGATTAAAACTATATGTTGATCATATTATTTTTATCATCATATATAACATTTTTATAACCCTGATGTTGAAATTCTCTTTCACTGGAGTGTAAAGATGGGTAGATTATTGGTATGATCATGACTAGGGTTCTCTTTGGCCTGTAGTGCAAAGTTGAATTGTGACTGGTATGATCATGACCATTGAATTTATAATTGAATATCTTAAACTTAAGTGCAAAGGTGAATTGATCAACATGGTTATAATTATTGTTTATATAAATTCTGAAATGATTATATATTTCTTTGAGATATGAATATATTTGGCCTGTAGTGCAAATATGAATTGTTGATGAATATCTTTGGCATGTAGTGCAAAGATGGCCTGTTGATGAATATCTTTGGCCTGTAGTGCAGAGATGAACTGTTGTTGAATATCTTTGGCCCGTAGTGCAAAGATGGTTTGTTGATGAATATCTTTGGCCCGTAGTGCAAAGATGGTTTGTTGATGAATATCTTTGGCCCGTAGTGCAAAGATGGATTTGTTAGTATGATTATAAACAGGAATTGTGATTTGGTATAACCATGATCTTTGATGTTTCAGGTAAAGACAGGTGATGAAAATATTCTTCGTCCTGGGTGCGAAGAAAAATTTATAGTCACAATTATGATTATGAGTTATTCATATGATTGTGGAAAGGAACTATTGAGTGATGTTACATGGATAAAACATTGTTGGTGGATTTTTAACATGGAGAAGATAATAGACTTTATAGTCTATTTGACTCTTCTAATGGATTGCATGTTCCGCTGCAACTATGGTTGAAATTTTTTATCATCTACCATATGTTCTAAATCTCTGATTTATTATTGATGAAGACTATTGATAATTTATTTATCTTTAGTCATGATATTCTTTACTGAGCTAGTTGTGCTCACCCTTTTGCTTCACAATTCCTTTCAGGTAATAAGAGTGTAGCTGGGTCGAGCGGGGGTAACAAGGGAATAGAACGGTGGTCATCATTTAGTAGTTATATTTGGTGAAGAAAATAGGGTGAGGCGAACCCAACGTTGGAAGGGTATTTTGTCAGTATCATACAAGATGTTTAATGACATACAACCTCGTGTCATCATAAGACAGGGTTGTGCTCATCCACTTGCTGAGTATATCTATGGGCACTACCTATATAATCTTGGTGTTTGTTTGAAGTATAATTCTCAATTAGAGACAGTGGAGATAATGATAAGTCAAGAGAAGACTCACCATTGGGAAGAATATGATAGTAATCTTCTCGTTTTTCTTTGGGGTCTATTGGGTCAACCAAGGATAATTCTGTGGTCATATGATATCTATCATAACCTAGATGCGTGGCCTCCCATGTACGAAGGATTCCTTGAGCACTTCCCAAAGATTCTAATTTCTAAAACAGTTTTTGACTATACCTTTATGTAAGGTGTTATTGTGAGGTGATGTCCACGGTTGGAACATGAGTCACATTTGGTATATATTTGTATCCAAACTCACAGCATATGTGTTGTTGTATTTTGTACGACAATTGTTGTAATAAAGATGTAGTTATTTTCTGTACCATGTATTTGACGACTCAGAATGGGTTGGGTGGAATGGACCTATTTTGGGGTTGTCACAGAATATATATAGGGAAATGATATTTCCACAACAGTTTTTGATATTTTCACACGAAAAGTGTCGCTATAGATTCTATAGCGATAATTTTTACATCTACAGCAACACTTTACATGTGAAAATATCAAAAATTATTGTAAAAATATCGCTTGCCTATATATAAACTCCCTTTAATGCGCTTGATTTAGTTTCATGCTCAATTTTCTTTTATGAGTAATGCTAAGAATAGTGAGTGTATCTCTAATAGTAGTAGTAAAAAAAAATTTAAATTGAAATTTGTTGACCTACGTGGCAATTTGAAGAGTATTATTTGTTACTTTCATATTTTGTGTCTCATCAATCTCTTTAATTCAATGAGTTATACATCAAATTTATCAAGCAAAATAAATATTTTTAGCCTTTTTCATATGATTTTGATTCTCTCAAAAACAAAATAAATGTTTTAAAAAGAAAGAATGAGGTTGCAGACTTGAATAGAGAGAATTAATGAGGTTACAGATTTGATGATTAAGGTTGAAGAGCATGCTGGAGATAATTTTTCTGATGTGACTCATTTATTTGAGTATCCCAAAATGGTTGAAAAAACTGTTGTAATGCTCTAAGAATATCTCCAACCACTTTGGAATACTCAAATAGGTGAGTCACATCACAAAAATTTTCTCCAATAGCCTTTTTAAACTGCTACGTAGGTCAATAAATATTATTCTCATTCTTCAAATCTGTAACCTCCTTCTTATCCTTCAAATCTATAATTAAAGGCTAAAAATATTTATTACATTTGATGAGTTTGATGTATAGCTAATTAAATTAAAAAGACTTATGAGACACAGAATATAAAAATAACAAATAATACTCTTCAAATTATCACGTAGGTCAACAAACATCAATTTGAAGAGTTTGTTTTACTACTACCTTTGGAGATACTCTAACTATACACACAAAATTTACACACAACATAAAAAAAGAGAAAAAAAATAAAGAGTGAGACCTACAATTGAATGCTTTACGTATTTTCATTGGTAATACATGAATCATACTATTAGTACATAAGTTTTTGTGTACAATTAGTGCACATAATACTATTATTCTTCTTTTATTATGTGGGATTATAAGCTTAATAGCTTATGCAAACTACGAGAAGCTTAGAATTGACTTACCAAATAAGTGGAGTATTAAATATGAGATGTTTGAGTAATATTTTAGTTGTTCTTAAGTCAACTCATCATTTGGTGTAAATTTTACTTTGCTCATTCTTTTAGGGACCAAGAAAGTAAAAAAACTTTTGGACTTTCAGTCACTGAACTTGGACTGTTGAGTTGATTCGGGACTAATTAAAATGATTAGATATTTATCCTATTATATTTTGGCATATATAGATAGATGTCTTTAAATAAATTTTATGCAATATTTCTGTCTAATTTTATTTTTTTTAAAAAAATTAATACTCCCGTTCCTAAAAAATTATCATTTAAGGTTTTGGCACATGGATTAAGAAAATATTATTTACCAAGTAAAATTTATTTGAAATTCCATCACTACCCTTTATGGGAAGTTAAAAACTATTAATACAAATGAGAGAATTTCTTGAGACAATGAGAGAAGGTAGGGGTAATATAGGAAAGTAAATAATTTATTCTTCTCGAAAGTTGTAAATGACAAACTTTTTGAAATAAATTTTTTCTTCTAAAACGACAATCTTTTAAGAACGGAGAAAGTATTATTGTAATCCTAATTCTCATCATTCGTTTCTTGATAGAATTTCTCTCGACCTATCCTCAGCAATTAGTTTGTCATCTAAATTTATTTTGTTGAACAACTTTTTATTGGGATCCTTGGCCATTAATTTCTTGTCTAAATATTTTTGTCAGTATCTTCATCGTTTAGATACTCCTTCCATTCTTAAATAAGTGTCTTTTAAAGTTTTTACACATAAATTAAGAAAGTCATTTAATATTATCATTTAATAATTAAAATCTGTGTGAAATTCTATCACTACCCCTTTATGGAAAGTTGAAAATTATTAATACTAAGAGTGAGAATTTCTTGGGACAATGAGAGAAGGTAAGGGTAATATAAGAAAGTAAATAATTTATTCTCCTAAAAAATTATAAACAACACATAATTTAGAATAAATTTATTTTTTCAAAATGTCACTTATTTTAGAAATGGAGAAAATATATGAAAATGTCCCCAAACTAAAGATTGTTAGTCATTTTATTTAACAAAAACAATAGGCCCTTGTCATGAACCCTCTTCATTTGCTTTGCTTGGTGTACTACTAAAAGAGAGTTCCTTCTATTCTTTTGGGCTAATTAATTTTAGAATAACATCTTCTATAATAAGAATAGTTAAAATTTTATTTTGTTTTCTTTTGAGGAGAGATTCTCTATGCCTGCAAATTATTTTTAATTTTACAACAAAATTATAATATTTAAAGAGTGATTCATAACAAATACGGAATACTACTTGTTATAACATTATTTGAGTAAAATCACTCTTTTATATATATATATATATATATATATATATATATTATTTTGAAACTCAGGGAGTAAAAAGGATTTGAAGTTTGTCTTCACCTAATTACCTGAGGTGGAAAAATATGAAAATAAAATAAATAGATGAACGAGTAACATGAAAATAAAATATCAAATAATTTTTATTTTATTTTTTTATCATCTTTCTTTTTCAACTCAACTGAACTGAACTGAACTCTCTAATTTCTAGACGCATGAGAGTGTGGATAGCAGAGGGCCCGCATTATTCTCCCCCAAGACGCCTGTGTCATTCTCAGCAAAATATATCCAAAATCAAATCTTGTTTATAATGCCCTTCTTTTCTGCAAGTGTTGCCACAAAAATCCCACATGACCTGACCCTGTTCCCGAATAGATGGAATAATTTCATACCCAATAATTATGTAGCAAAATACTTCTTCTTCTGTCCCTTTTTCCATAGAAATTCCCACCACAATTCATCTAATCGAATTGTTTCTCTCTCCAACTGCTATCAAATTGAAACCCATTCTTCTTCAGAAATGGAGGGTCAGCCGAACAAGTTGGAGATGGGGATTTCATGTTCTGAGTCGGTAAATTACTCGGAAGAATTGGGAGTTGCTGTTAGAGCAGTTCATATGGCATGTTTACTTTGCCAGATAGTTCAGGAAAATCTGGTTTCCGAAAGCAAGGACCAAGTTAGTTCAAAGGATGACAATTCTCCTGTCACAATTGCGGGTAAACTAAATTCCGAGTTTTTGTTTTGATGCATTTCTGAATTGGGTTATTGTTGAATTTTACTTTGATCTTATTCTTTCTGGATTAAATGAGTTTTTGCCAAATATGCATTTTTAGGGGGTTAGTGAGTGTGAATTTTTCCAATTGGAATATAAAGCTTAAAAAGAATTTTCAGTGTTCATACTAGGACCATATAGTTACAGAATAAATATTGTAGCTAATTTTTTTTAGATTAGGGTAGGAGAGCATGTATATATAGCTAAAATTACAGTAAATGTTTATGCCGTCATATTATGAAATTTATCATGTTAGTGGTTGCTGGCTGTCCCTTCCTCTCTAAACTAAGCTCCAATTATTGGAATATGCAAGGATAATTCTGCAAATTTAGCTATACAAGCTTTGAAATCAGAGAAGACAAAAGTGGCTGAATCAGGTAACAGTAAGAATAGACGTAACATAGTTTATGCAAGTATTTGTTGTTTGTTCGAAAAGGGTTAGAATATTTAATGAATTTTTATCAACAATTTTTTTGTGTTTCCTAGATGAGTACCTTTGTGCCTATGTTAAAATTCACCAAAGATAATCTAAACTTCAACTTAGGTGGTAGCAAAATAGGCACTTTTGGGGTCAGTAAGAAACTTTTGGTTGGTTTTGGCAGATCATTTGAGATCACCAAATTTATACACCCTATTAATTAACATAGAGGTAGGGTTAGATGCATAAACTTCTTTGTAGGAATGGGCAAATGAAATGTTTATACCAGCTGGGACATATATATGTTGGTGTATAGTTGATGCTTTTTATATGAGATATATTGAGGACAACTAAATATTAATCAACCTACAGGTCAGTGATACTGTAAAGACATAACTTACTCTGCAGAAACATGATTACGTTGATTAATTGGCAGATTTTTCAGAGAAATTGAAAAATACTTGGGAAATCACAATGTTTAAACTACTGTTCTTTAGGCAATGCCACATGGCTTAGAAGTAAACTTGGCTTCTCTGAAATTGATATTTCTGTCATTTGGTGCTAAATTATTTCTGGTCATGTCTTGTTAACAGACTGGAGTGTTCAAGCAACTGTCAGCTGGGTGCTCTCTGAGGCTTTTGGGAGTGAAAATGTATCAATTGTTGCTGAAGAAGATGTGCAAGCACTCTCTAGGACGGATGCAGCTGGTCTCCTAGAAGCTGTGGTGAAAACAGTGAACACGTGTCTGGCTGAAGCACCCCGGTTTGGACTTAAAGCTCCTGGTTCTACTCTTGGACCAAAAGGAGTTCTTGAGGCCATCAGTCGATGTAATTCAACTGGTGGCCGCACCGGAAGATTCTGGGTGCTGGATCCGGTTGATGGCACGTTGGGGTTTGTACGTGGGGATCAATATGCTGTTGCTCTTGCACTAATAGAAGATGGAGAAGTTGTGCTTGGAGTTCTTGGCTGCCCAAATTATCCAATGAGAAAAGAACTTCTAAGCTATCAGAATGGCTATCGAAGGATTATATCAAAGTTGACTCCACCAACTTCTGACTCTTGGGATAAAGGATGTGTTATTTACACGAGGAGAGGTATTGGCAAGGCTTGGATGCAACCACTATTACATGGAGAAAAGAAGTTTGCATGGCCAAACTCTGCAAGGCAAATCCTAGTGTCTCGCATTGAAAATCCGGGATTAGCTACATTTTGTGAGCCAGTTGAAAAGGCAAATTCAAGCCATTCCTTCACAGCTGGACTAGCTCAGAGTGTTGGGCTCAGGTAAAAATGTATTCCAATCCCTCTCTTTCTAAATGTTCAACTTTGATCTGAATATTTTGAATGATTTTCAGAAACATGATTTTCTTACAAAGCCTTATCCATCTTAATACAAATAGTAAAAAAAAAGAATTACAAACTGATTGGATTGCTAAAACATGTAGAAGAAGACCTATGAACTTGAACATTATATGAGATGAATATTGTAGTTCTTAATTTAGGAGAGCTAAGAGTTAAAAAGAACAGTAGAGAGAGATAAGTATGCATTAGATGTCTCAAAAGGTCGGGTATTATGTCTTGACTGCAGGAACCAACCATTGCGTGTATACAGCATGGTGAAGTATGCAGCCATAGCCCGTGGAGATGCTGAGATTTTCATGAAGTTTGCTAGGGCTGGCTACAAGGAGAAAATATGGGACCATGCAGCTGGTGTTGTTATCATTCAAGAAGCTGGTGGAATTGTAACTGATGCTGGAGGCCGTCCTCTGGATTTTTCAAAAGGTATATATCTTGAAGGACTTGATCGAGGTATAATTGCTTGTGCTGGAACCAAACTACATGAGACGCTCATCGGGGCTGTTGATGCTAGTTGGAACTCCTCTAGCCTATGATATTCACTATATCAGACCATACAATATAGAGCACTTTTTTGCAAGGTAAAACAGTAATACCAGATGAGGTTTTCAAATTATGGTTTACTGGTTATGAAGAAATTATCATGCCTTTCTAAAATAGCTGAAACTTTCTTACATCATTTCATTCCATCATTTTTTTGGTGTGTAGTGCAATTTGTAGAAATTACTAATTATCTATTATACCATGATTCTCTAATAAGGCTTGGATTTTTGACACACAAATGCTTCAGAATATTAAGTACGATAACTGTGTTCATATTAAACTTCCACATGCCTGACAAGGCAACTTGATTTAGAGAAAAAATACACTACTTTACCTGTGGGCATATTTTTACTTACAAAAATCATAATTATCATTACCATAGGCTTTTCTATGTGTGTGTGTGTGTTTGAACTCTCAAATTAAGCTACAGGGAAAGCAATTTGTGTGAAAAGATTAAGGTCAGTGGCCCGCCATTTTTAGTGTTCCAAGCAGCAAATTAAATAGGCTAGAAATTTGGTTTTGGGATTGCAAATACAAAGGGTAACCTGCATACCCTTTTTCCAACAAGTGAATGGCCCTTGAAAAAAACATCCCAAAACTGATGTACTCCCTCCGTTTTTGAATATAGGTCGTTTTAGAGAAATGTTTTTGTTCCTTAATATAAGTCGTTTTAGAATTTCAAGTAAGCATTAATTGCTTAGTTTCCAATATTATCCCAAATATTAAATGTAACTTTGGTCCTCTCACTATTTTCTGTCTAATAAATAACAATCTCTTATTTCAATACAAGGGTAATATAGACAATTGATATTATAGTTAATGCTATACAATCATTATCTTAATGTTTGTGCATAATCCTAAAACGACCTATATTAAGGAACGGAGGGAGTACTAGTATAATTTATTGGATTGTTACGTAAAAGAAAGATAATTTTGTCTTTTTGTAATAAACATTTGTACTTCCAAGTTCCAACTTAATGAAGTGGGAGATTGATCCACTTGATACAAAATGTATAGGTGGGTCAAACTATGTGTAAACTTGTAGTAATGAGAAATCATAATAGCAGCTGATTGTGAAGATATTTATTGGACATGAAATTGATAGACATATCTGTCTGTATGGAGTATAAAGTTCTTGAAATCGAATTGAATTAAATAGAATGACCATTTAATTCAATGGTCGGCCCTCCCCTTTTAAATGATTCTGCTTGTTAGCTGAAAGTGTATTGGGCTACATGCCTTCCCCTGTACAATAGAGGTACATACATTATATATATATATATATATATATATATATATATATATATATATATATATATATATATATACACACACACACACACACACGTATGTATGTATGCATATATCCACTTGATACAAAATGTATAGGTGGGTCAAAATATGTGTAAACTTGTACTCTCTCCGTCCCAGGATAAAAATCTTTATTACTATTTTAAGTAGTCCCAAGTTAAATGTCTACTTACCTTAAATGATCTATTTTTTACAATAATTTGCCTATAATACCCTTATTATTAATTGTTATATTTATATTCTCTATGCATATTTATGGAGCATTATTAGTAATGTGCAAAAAACTATGCAATTAAATGAGAATTTAAATATGGACAATTTTGTTATTTTATCATCTTTCTTAATATGCGCAAAAAATCAATCAGGACTTTTGTCTTGAGACAGAAGAAGTACTAATTTGAAATCATAATAGCATCTGATTGTGAAGATATTTATTGGACATGAAATTGATAGACATATCTGTCTGTATGGAGTATAAAGTTCTTGAAATCTAATTGAATTAAATAGAATGACCATTTAATTCAATGGTCGGCCCTCCCCTTTTAAATGACCCTGCTTGTTTGCTGGTAGTGTATTTGGCTACATGCCTTCCCCAGTACAAAAGATGTACATACATACATACATAATATATATATATATATATATATATATATATATATATATATATTAAATCCACAGGGAGCTCACGAGGACAGTTGCCTTACAAGCTGGTGTGATTTTACTTCACTTTGATTACTCATGAGTATTGTTATGTCGACGACTCTTATGCAACTTGGACATGTAAAAAATGACAGGACATTGCACCAAAATATTACTCTTAGTATTTGTTATTTCTCTAAAGGGAATTAGGTGCTGTTTGTTTACATCTGATTGTCTCTTAATAGACTGTTTTTTATTCGCTAAGAGGCATGATGTTGTTTGTTTTGTTTTTTGTTACCTCTGAATGCCTCTTAATCGGTAAGACAGAAAATGAAATCTTAATAATTAAGAGGTGCCTCTTAATGAAATTTTTTTGATAATTTTTTTTATATAAATATATTCAACAATATTATGCACTCATTTTTATTAAATTGAATATTTAAAATTATTATATAAAATTTTACCCTTTAAAATGGTAAAATAGTGTCATTAAGAGACAACTTACTTTTTTGTTATCAAATAAATTTTTAGATTCAGACCTCATAACCATTCAGATGATCTAATTTATTAAGACATCATAATCATTCAGATCTTAATTCTCAAATTTATCAAACACAACCTTAGTCTGTAGAATAAGTAAATAATGAGGACATGGTCATCCATACCAAGACCCAAAAAATTTCTTTAAAAAATTGTACATTTCTAGGAAGGTAAAAAAATACTCCATTTCTACGAGGATGGTGATAACTCAAAGGCAATGTATATTTGTAAAGATTATAAATTCGGAATAATATTTATAGTCATTTGGTTGTTTAGAATTAAATTATTTATGAATAATTTAAAATAATCTAATATTATGTTTATTTTATTCAGGATTATTTAAAGGATTAAAAAAAATTTATCGTTTGAATTATTATATCTTTAAGAGTAATAACAAAGATATTGTATTTCATGTAGTGTGTGTATTGATGAATAGAATATGATATACTTGTCATTTTAAAAAAAGAAAATGATTAATTTTGTTCATAAAATTTTAATCTAATTATGATATTTTGTTGAGCTTAGTATTAAATAGCATCCCGTTCTAAATCATTTTGTTATTTTTGAACTAATAACCTTAAGTCCAATTATTTAACTTAAAATTAATACTCCCTCCGTTCTTAAAAGATTGTCGTTTTAGAAAATAATTTTTGTTCCAAAAAGATTATCGTTTTGAGTTTATTAATACACATTAGCTATTTTTTTCCTTACTTTACCTTTATTTAAAGCTTTCATCCCTTTCCAATAATTCTTATTCAATTCAATGTTATAATTCAATTAGTAATTGGTTGAATAAAAAGTAATTGGTTGAATTGAATGAGTAAGAAATATTGGGAAGAAAATAATTGATTGAGATAATTAATAAAAATAATATAATATTTTCGTTAGATATTAATTATATTTTTTAATCTGTGTATATAATTTTAAATAATAATCTTTTAAGAAGAGAATGAGTACTCCATTGCCGAAGTGCAATTAACGTTATAAATTCAACTTTTCATTAATGTATGTTTGGGTCAAGGTCAAGGGTATACACCCTAGTGCTTAGGGTTTTGTCTGATAAAAACTGGAGTGGTTGAGATTTGAGAATGCTGAATTGCTGATGCACTTATTTATCATACTGAACCTGATAAAAATAAGAAAAAGAAAATAGGGCTGACTAGAAGACAGAGAACATGGTCATAGTTGAATGCGGTGTAAGAAATAGACACACCCTAGGGCAATCTTTACTAAAAATAGGAAGGGTTTAATTAAAAGGGCCAACAAACAGCTTTGACCTTTTCACCGGCATGCAATATCCCTCACACTAATGCATGCTGCCTGCCTAATAGCTCTGCTTTGTTGAAACTTGAAAGATATACTACTCCCTCTATTTTTTAATATAAATTACTTTAAATATATGCACAAGAATTAAAAAAAAATTAAAAAGTATTAATTATTATATCAATTATCTATAATACCCTTCAGCTCACTTATCTCATAAATATGGATTAAAAGATTAGGTAAAGTAATAGGGGCAATTTAGGAAAAATAGTAATCAATTTTTTTAGATAATCTCAAACGACAAATAATTAAGAAAAAAAAAAGAATCTAAAATAACCTACATATAGAAATGGAGGGAGTACTTGCCTGGCTAACTCAACTTTATTCATTCAAAGAATATCCAAATCTCTGGTCACCAATGCCAATGGATAATCACATCACACCCTAGCTGGAGATTTTCTCCCATCAATCTTCTTGGTTTAATTCGGAAGTAGTTAGGATGAAATTTATTTTGAGGTAAATTGGTCAATTGACCAATAGAATATTGATACAAAGACGAAGTTGTATGTGTGTCAGTATTCTATTGGTCAATTGATCAATTTACCAAAAAAATAACTTCATGCTAACCGGATCCGTTTAATTCCCATCTAATTAATTTGAATCAAGATTTAAATATAGAAAATTTAAAGTAATATTTTCACGAGTCTTTCTCATATATAGATAGGTAAAGACACACTTACTATTTATGTGTGGGTGGGTGGTTGGGTGGCGTGGGTGGGGTGGGTGGGTGGGGGGCAAAGGGTCAAAAATACCCCCCGACTTTTATTCCGATGTTCCACTTACACTCTAAATTAATTTTTTTTTCAAAATTACCCTTAACGTTATTTTTTTTGGGTCGCCTGTGCCTCTGTCGTTAACAGAAGACAAACAGAGTTAAAATGCGATGACGTAGCTGATACATGGAGCCTTAAATATAAAATATATTTTAAATAAAACATTATATATCATTTAATCAAAACAAAAAAAACTAAAATTCAAAATAAAAAAAGCATAACATATTTACATCATTTAATCAAAATAATAAAATTTAAATTATTTTGTTAACTAATCAAAATAACTAATTAAATAAAAGACTAAAAGACAATTTGCACCCCAAACTTTATACCGTTGTTGATTTTTGCACCCAAAACTGAAAAAGGTGTCTAAGTACACCCCAAACTTCATTATACGTAACAAAACGCACACTTTCTTCACTTAACCGGTCAAAAGTGACCGACTAAGGCTGTAATAGAAGTTTGGGGTGCAAAATGTCTTGTAGTCTTAAAAATTGGCACAAATAATTAATTTAAAATAAAATAAAATAATTTTAAAATAGTTAATTTTAAATAAAATAATTAATTTTAAAAATAAAAATAAAATAATTAATTTAAAAATAAAATAATTAAAAAAATAAAACAGATTTTTTTTGTAAAAAAATCTGTTTTTACAAAAAAAAAATTTGTTTTTGTAAAATAAATTTGTGTTTACAAAATTGTAAAATACAATTTTTTATAAAAAAAAAATCTGTTTTTACAAAAATTGTAAAATAAAATTGTGTTTTACAAAATTGTAAAATACAATTTTTTTTTACAAAATTGTGTTTAAAAACAGAATTTTTCAAAAACTTGTAAAAGCATATTTCTTTTACATTTTTTTTAAAGAATAGATTTTGTTAATTTTTTTTTTGTAAAAATAGAATTTTTTAACATTTTTTTGTAAAAATAGAATTTAAAAACAGACTTTTTTATAAAAAAATTGTCTAAAACAGAATTTAAATTCTGTTTTTTTTTAAAAAATAGAATTTTTTTTAAGTTTTTAAAAATTCTATTTTTAAACACAATTTTGTAAAAAAAAAATTTATTTTACAATTTTGTATTACAATTTTTGTAAAAACAGAAATTTTTTTTTAACAAAATTGTATTTTACAATTTTGTAAACACAATTTTACAATTTTGTAAAACACAATTCTATTTTTATAAAAATTGTAATACAAAATTTTGGTTTACAAAATTGTAAAATAAATTTTTTTTTTTACAAAATTGTTTTTAAAAAAGAAATTTTAAAAATTTTAAAAAATTCTGTTTTTAAAAACAAAAACAAAATTTAAATTTTGTTTTAGTCACTTTTTTTTTAAAAAAATTATGTTTTTAAATTCTATTTTCACAAAAAAAATGTTTAAAAAATTCTATTTTTACAAAAAAAAATCAGTTTCTACAAAAAAAAAAAGTTAAAAAAATCTATTTTTACAAAAAAATTGAAAAAAATATGTTTTTACAAGTTTTTAAAAAATTCTTTTTTTAAACACAATTTTGTAAAAAAAATTGTATTTTACAATTTTGTAAAACACAATTTTATTTTACAATTTTTGTAAAAACAATTTTTTTTTATAAAAAATTGTATTTTACAATTTTGGTAAACACAAATTTATTTTACAATTTTTGTAAAAATAAAAAAAAAATTCCTTTTTTTTTTGTAAAAAGTGATTTTTTTTGTGAAAACAGAATTTTTTACAAAAAAAATTCTGTTTTATTTTAAAATTAATTATTTTATTTTTATTTTTAAAATTAATTATTTTATTTAAAATTAACTATTTTAAAATTATTTTATTTAAAATTAAATATTTTTGCCAATTTTAAAGACTAAAAGGCAATTTGCACCCCAAACTTGTGTTACAGCCTTAGCCGGTCACTTTTGACCGGTTAAGTGAAGAAAGTGTGCGCTTTGTTACGTATAATGAAGTTTGGGGTGTACTTAGATATCTTTTTCAATTTGAGGTGCAAAAGTCAACAACGGTGTAAAGTTTGGTGTGCAAATTGTCTTTTAGTCTAAATAAAATAAGTTGTATAACATATTTATATCATTTAATAAAAATACTAAAATTCAAAACATACCATATTTACATCAAATACTAATTAAAAAGAATACTAAAATACTAAGTAAAAAAAATACTAAAATTGTGACAACCCCAAAATAGGTTCATTCCATCCAACCTATTCTGAGTCGCCAAATACATGGTACAGAAAACAACTAAAACTTTATTACAACAATTGTTGTCCAAAGTACAACAACACATATGCTGTGAGTTTTAATACAAATATATACCAAATGTGACTCATGTCCCAACCATGGATAGCACGTCACAATTACATAAAGGTATAGTAAAAAACTGTTTTAGAAATTAGAATATTTGGGAAGTGCTCAAGAAAATCTTCGTGCATGGGAGTCCATGCGTCTAGGTTATAATAGATATCATATGTCCACAGAATTATCCTTGGTTGACCAAATAGACCCAAAAAAAAAATGAGAAGATTACTATCATATTCTTTCCAATGGTGAGTCTTCTCTTGACATATAATTATCTCCACTGTCTCTAATTGAGAATTATACTTTAAACAAACACCAAGATTATATAGGTAGTGCTCGTAGATATATACTCAGCAAGTGGATGTGCACAACCGTGTCTTATGATGACACGAGGTTGTATGTTATTAGACATCTTGTACGATAGTGACAAAATACCCTTCCAACGTTGGGTTCGCCTCACCCTATTTGATTCACCAAATATAACTACTAAATGATGACCACCGTTCTATTCCCCTGTTACCCCCGCTTGACCCAGCTACACTCGTATTACCTGAAAGGAATTTTGAAACAGAAGGGTGAGCACAACTAGCCCAGTAAAGAAAATTATGACTAAAGATAAATAAATTATCAATAGCCTTCAACAGTAATAAATCAGAGATTTAGAACATATGGTAGATGGTAAAAAATTTCAACCATAGTTGCAGCGGAACGAGAAATCCATTAGAAGAGTCAAATAGACCATAAAGTCTATTATCTTCTCCATGTTAAAAATTCACCAACAATATTTTATCCCTGTAACATCAATCAACAGTTCTGGTCCACAAACATATGAATAACTCATAATCATAATTGTGATTCTAAATTTCTCTTCGCACCCAGAACGAAGATAATTTTCATCATATGTCTTTACCTGAAACATCAAAGATCATGGTTATACCAAATCACAGTTCCTGTTCATAATCATACTAATAACTTCATCTTTGCACTACGGCCCAAAGATATTCGTCACCATTTCATCTTTGCACTACTGGCCAAAGATATTCAACAACAGGTCATCTTTGCACTACGGCCCAAAGATATTCATCAACAATTCATCTTTGCACTACAGGCCAAAGATATTCCTCAACAGTTCATATTTGCACAACAAGCCAAATATATTAATATCTCAAAAAAATATATAATCATTTCAGAATTTATATAAACAATAATTATAATCATGTTGATCATTTTACCTTTGCACTTAAGCTAAAGATATTCAATTATAAATTCAATGGTCATGATCATACCAGTCAACAATTCAACTTTGCACTACTGACCAAAGGGAACCCATAGTCATGATCATACCAGAAATCTACCCATCTTTACACTCAAGTCAAAGAGAAATATCATCATTAGGGTTATAAAAATATTATATATGATAATAAAAATAATATGATCAACATATAGTTTTAATCTCAAGAGTAATATTCATAAATCAACTATAATTTGGTCAGAAAAAGAAAATAATTTTTCTGTGAGTAGTAACTCGTGAATAGTAACTCGTGAATAGTAAACTCGACACAAAAAGATAAAAATTCTACAATAAAATTCATTCTAATATTTCGGTATAATGATATTGAAAGAATAATATTTCTTAAGCTTATAAACAATTTATTTTAATTGTTTACACTTTACTAAATAATGGATTTAATCATCATAAAACGCCAAACTCATAAGATTTTATTACCAATAACCAAAATCATCATCAAAAATCTGCATATACCTCGTATAGGATTCTCAAGCAATAAAATTCTATTTTCTAATTTTCTTACTTCACATAACATATTTAATTCATTTACTCATAACTAGTCTATTTTCATGAAAAATACCAAATTAGTTCTAAAAATATTTCTTTTCTGGGATTTAGCAGAATATAGTCCCATATTGAATATATATTTTTCTCAGAATTTTTAAAATTCATTTACTATTTTTCATATGGCCAAAACCGCCGAATATTTAGACATTTATCATAAATTGTACTTTAATCCAAAAATTCCGAAATTCACAGAGTACACTAATATTATATAGATATACTTCCAATAAAAATTTCATCAATTTTGGAGTTAACCACAAGGAGTTATAAGCGGTTACTTTTAAAATAGTTTTTCCCCGTAAAATTTATAACTCTTAATCTATACATCCAAAAATTACCATTTTTGGACACAATCAATAAAACTCATTAAAATATCATTTTAAATTTTTTCAGAATTTTATGAAGGTCGGAAGAATTACGAATTGAAAAACATAATAACCCTTAAAATCCCTTACTATCCCTTACCTCAAAAGTGAAGTATTTCTGACTGGAATGCAAAGCCGAAGGAAACTTGCACTGAATAGCAACTCTCAAAGTATCTAAATACTCACAAAATATTCTTCATAACATAGAGAGAGAGAGAGAAAGCTTATGTTTCTAGTGTGATTTTCAATTCTAACTTGGCCCTCTATTTATAGGAAAATGTTAGCACGCCGAAGCAGATTTGACCTGCTACCTGATGGCTTTACCTGCTACTATTGCCACCCACCACATTTAAAATAAAATTCAGCACATTTCTTCACCAACCAAAAGTGGGGCCCACCAATAACTGCGCCATCGTAGGAATATTCCACGACCAAACGAATATTCCCCGACAACAATGAATATTTTATAACCACTTGCTTATTTTGTAAAATTTGTACATTTCACCAATAACTTTAATTTTTTATCAATTTAACCATTTACTGAATAATAATTATAAGAAAAATTGAATACTTTTATTTCATAAAATTCGGGGTCTTACAAAAATACTAAAAATGTCAAATTAAAAAATACTAAATACTAAAATTCAAATTATTTTGTTAATTAATCAAAACAACAAAAATTTAAATTATATCATTAAAATACTAAAATCATAACATATTTACATCATTTACATCATAACATAACATATTATCATATTACATCATTTACATTATAACATATTTTACTAAAATATTTACATATTTTACTAAAATATTTACATATTTATATCATTTAATCAAAATACTAAAATTCTAAAATTTTACCATAGTTGTATAACATATCAAAATACTAAATATTAGTATTTTAGTAATATTTTAGTATTAGCGTTATATATTTAGTGTAAGACCCCAATTTTTATAAATAAAGATGAATTTTCTATAAATATCATTTTTGAATATTATGGAGTTAATTTGATATAATGTTATAGTTGTGGGTAATATTTATAAATTTTGCAAAGTAAGCAAGTTGTTATAAAATATTCATTTGGTCGGAGAATATTCTTTTTGTCGGGGAATATTCGTACGACGGCACAATCATTGGTGGACCCCACAACGGAATTATTGTCGGATTGAGAAAACGACAGAATTATCTTTCTATAAAAATAACGGCTGAGGTGTTACCGTTAAAACCGTTAAAACTGTTGAACTACTCGGTAGTAAAAGTACAGTAATACGCGTGGTTGCATAGTAGCACACGGTATTGATTATTGATGCTTACGTGAGAAGTCACTCAGCTATACTCAATTATTGCTACAGTAATTGCTGCATCATATCTCTTAAATTATTGTCATAGTATCATCTGTATAATATGTTATATTATTAAATCAATAATTGAGACGTTGTGGTAAGTTTGGTTATTTTATAGGGGCCATATGTCATCATCTAAGAATCTCTTCGTCAATAGTAATTACCGTCGTCAATAGTAATTACCGTCGTCAATAGTATTTACCTTGGTCAATAGTAATTACCTTCGTCAATAGTATTTACCTTGGTCAATAGTAATTACCTTCGTCAATAGTATTTACCTTGGTCAATAGTAATTACTTTCGTCAATAGTAGTTGTCCCTTCAATATTACCAAGAGTCATTTGACCCTTCGTTAAGACCAAGAGTCATTTGACCCTTCGTTAAGACCAAGAGCCACCCTCAGTTTTTCTATAAATAGAGGCCTAGAGCTTCATTATTTTTTACGAATTCATTCAAGCTATAGAGAGAGAAAGTATAGAGAGAATAAGAGAGAGAGAATAAAAGTATTCTGCTACATCACTTTTCCAATATCCAGTTCTTTTAAGGTAGGGAATATTATTTCTTTTATATTCATGAAGAGAACTTCTGTTATTCCATTTGTTATTATTCTGTTGAAATAACCAGTATACGCGGTCTACCCTATACTTGGTGACATTCTTCTATTATTCTGTTGGAACATCCTGTCTGTGTGTTTTACACCGGACCTGGTTCCGTTTATTATTCTGTTGGAACATCCTGTCTGTGTGATTTACACCGGACCTGATTCCGTTTTATTATTATTCTGTTGGAATATCCTGTCTGTGTGTTTTACACCGGACCTGGTTCCATTATTTATTATTCTGTCGGAATATCCTGTCTGTGCGTTTACGCCGGACCTAGTTCCATTATTTATTATTCTATTGGAATAACCTGTCTGTGCGGTCTATCGCATGCATGGTGATTTCTTTTGTTATTCCATTCTTTATTGTACTCAGTTGGTTAAGTTTTGACTTCTATACTCCATGAAATTTGTGGAATATCCTTGATAGTTGCGTTTCATCCAGTATTTTTTCAAGAAAATATTCTTCTAAGCATTCTTGAATTTTACTCCACAATGCAGTATCATGTTGACAATTTGGACGTTGTTAATTCATGGATAAATTAATTATTGAACTTGTTTTATTGAATTCTTATATCATTGTCATCATCCTCATGTTTATAAAATATTGAAAGTCATCTGTGGCATGTAGTGCATAGATGGACTTGGTATGATTATGACCAGGGATTATTCGGTATAATCATGACCGTAATGTTACAAATGATGTGGTAAAAGTCCTCATTGGCCCATAGTGCATTGATGGACAGTTGTTGACATGATCATGACCATTAATGAATATACGAATATCCTTGGCCGTAGTGCAGGGGTGATTCGATGATGTGGATTATTTTATTAAGCTGAGTCCCAGCGATCACAGTGTTGAAAAACTTTTTCAATCATAAAAGATAGTAGCGTTTATTTTCTACTTGACTCTTTTAATGGATTGCTTGTTCCGCTACAGTTAAACTTGATGTCTATTATATTTTATCAGTTTAACATTGTTGAAGGCTAATGATAATTTATTCTGCATTATCTTAGTCATAATATTTCTTACTGGGCTAGTTGAGCTCACCCTTTCTTTCACTGTTCTCTTCAGGAAATGAGAACGTAGCTGGGGCAAGTCGGGGAACGGAGTGATGGTCCGAAGAATAGTATTAGTTAGTAGTCCTCACTATTCTATATAATGGTGTGTTAATAAATGTAATGAGAACTCCTTTTGAGTATGAATACTCTCTAGAAGATAATATTTGTATTCAAACTTACAGTTTATGTTTTGTCGTATTGTACACGACAGTTGTATTATTAAGTTATATTTGTATTCTGTACTATGTATCTGACGACTCAAGATGGGTGATGTATACCTAATTTTGGGGGCGTCACATTTAGTATTATATTTTAATAATTTTACTAAAAATATTAACATTAAAAATATTATATCAATTAGTTGTATAACATATCATATTTACATCATAACATACTTTTTTTAAATAAAAAAAAATTGATAACGTTATATCAACTAATTGATATAATATTTTTAAATTTTAAAATACTAAATAACGTTATCAATACTAATTAATATCAACCCTTGAATTTTTTATATCAATACTAATTGATATAATTGTTATCAATACTAAATAGCGTTATTTTAAAATACTAATTGATATAAAAAATTGATAACGTTATTTAGTAATATTCAAAATATTAACATTAAATTTTTTTTGATAACGTTAGTATTTAGTATTTATTATTATAATTTTAGTATTTTAATGATGTAATTTGAATTTTTGTTGTTTTGCTTAATTAACAAAATAATTTGAATTTTAGTATTTTAGTATTTTTTAATTTGATTTTTTTTAGTATTTTAGTATTTTTTTTAATTAGTATTTTAGTATTTTTTTAATTAGTATTTGATGTAAATATATTATGTTTTGAATTTTAATATTTTGATTAAATGATGTAAATATGTTATACAACTTATTTTATGTAATTAGTTATTTTGATTATTAACAAAATAATTTGAATTTTAGTATTTTGATTAAATGATGTAAATATGTTATGTTTTTTTTTTATTTTGAATTTTAGTATTTTTTGTTTTGAGTAAATGATATATAGTGTTTTATTTAGAATATGTTTTATATTTAAGCATCCTTGTGTCAGCCACGTCATCACATTTTAACCCCGTTTGTCTTCTGTTAACGGCAGGGGCACGGGCACGGGCGACCCAAAAAGAATAACGTTAAAGGTAATTTTGAAAAAAAATAATTTAATTTAGGGTGTAAATGGGACATCGAAATAAAAATCAGGGGCATTTTTAACCCTTTGCCTTTTATATGGGAGAGATTATATGTAAGACCCCAACTTTTATAAATAAAGATGAATTTTCTATAAATATCATTTTTGAATATTATGGAGTTAAATTGATATAATGTTATAGTTGTGGGTAATATTTATAAATTTCGCAAAGTACGCAAGTTGTTATATAATATTCGATTGGTCGGGGAATATTCGTTTAACAGAGAATATTCGTACAACGACACAATCATTGGTGGACCCCACAACGGAATTATTATCGGATTGAGAAAACGACAAAAATATTTTATTAAAAATAACGGCAGAAATTTTACCATTGTTACTGTTGAACTACTCGGTAGTAAAAGTACAGTAATACGTGTGGTTGCATAGTAGCACACGGTATTGATTATTAATGCTTATGTGAGAAGTCACTCAGTTTGATTCAATTATGGTCAGTTAATAATATGAATTATTTAGCGATAATGACGTTTTGTTTTATTCGTATTATTAACGTAATAAAACAGAAACATCTTTTTATATAAAACAGAATATTTTATTAAAGTTATTCTATAAATAGAATATATTATATTTTATTTAAAAGATTTTTCTTTAAATATGGACCGCCAGATTAAAGTAATCAATCTGGACCGTTCATGGATTAGTTACTATGCATTCTATTTTTCTATAAATAGCAGCTCATTCCTTCATTATTTCTTACGAATTCACTGAACTCTAGAGAGAGAAACTATAGAGAGAAGCTATAGAGAGAGAGAAGAAGAGTATTCTGCTACTTAACTACTTCCTTATTTCAGCTCGTCTTTAAAACGGTAAGGGGTGTTATTCTTTTTTATTCATGAAGAGAACTGTTGTTATTCCATTTCTTATTATTCTGTTGGAATAACCTGTATACGCGGATCTATCCTATACTTGGTGACATTCTTCTATTATTCTGTTGGAACATCCTGTCTGTGTGTTTTACACCGGACCTGGTTCCGTTTTTATTATTATTCTGTTGGAACATCCTGTCTGTGTGTTTTACACCGGACCTGGTTCCGTCTTGTTATTATTCTGTTGGAACATCCTGTCTGTGTGTTTTACACCGGACCTGGTTCCATTATTTATTATTTTGTCGGAATATCCTGTCTGTGCGTTTACGCCGGACCTGGTTCCATTATTTATTATTCTGTTGGAATAACCTGTCTGTGCGGTCTATCGCATGCATGGTGATTTCTTTTGTTATTCCATTCTTTATTATACTCAGTTGGTTAAGTTTTGACTTCTAAACTCCATGAAATTTGTGGAATATCCTTGATAATTGCGTTTTATCCAGTATCTTTTCAAGAAAATATTTTTCTACGTATTCTTGAATTTTACTCCATAAAGCAGTATCATGTTGACAATTTGGACGTTGTTAATTCTTGGATAAATTAATTCTTGAACTTGTTTTATTGAATTCTTATATCATTGTCATCATCCTCATGTTTATAAAATGTTAAAAGTCATCTGTGGCCTGTAGTGCATAGATGGACTTGGTATGATTATAACCAGGGATTATTCGGTGTAATCATGACCGTAATGTTACAAATGATGTGGTTAAAGTCTCATTGGCCGTAGTGCAGTGATGGACAGTTGTTAGCATGATCATGACCATTAATGAATATACGAATATCCTTGGCCGTAGTGCATGGATGATTCGATGATGTGGATTATTTTTTTTAGCTGAGTCTCAGCGATCACAGTGTTGAAAAACTTTTTAAATCATAAAAGATAGTAGAGTTTATTTTCTACTTGACTCTTTTAATGGATTGCTTGTTTCGCTGCAGTTAAACTTGATGTCTATTATATTTTATCAGTTTAACATTGTTGAAGGCTAAGGATAATTTATTCTGCATTATCTTAGTCATAATATTTCTTACTGGGCTAGTTGAGCTCACCCTTTCTTTCACTGTTCTCTTCAGGAAATGAGAACGTAGCTGGGGCAAGTCGGGGAACGGAATGATGGTTCGAATGATAGTATTAGTTAGTAGTCCTCACTATTCTATGTAATAGTGTGTTAATAAATGTAATGAGGACTCCTTTTGAGTATGAATACTCTCTAGAAGATAATATTTGTATTCAAACTCGCAGTTTATGTTTTGTCGTATTGTAAACGACAGTTGTATTAGTAAGTTGTATTTGTATTATGTAATTTGTATCTAACGACCCAAGATGGGTGATGTATACCTAATTTTGGGGGCGTCACATTATATAAAAATATCAGTTCTCTAGATATATTATGTTATATCTATATATATGGGTGTGGTAGACTGACTCCATGCTAGATCCGTTAATATCTAATTTATTATTAATATTATATTTATTTCAAAATTAGAAATATAATTTGGCTTTTGAGTAAGTAAATGTGAAATTATTTAATTTTAGTTGATACAATTATTATGAATGTACAATAAATAACAAATACTATTAATTACAAAATTTATTTCATTATAAACTTTTATGAATCATACCGATTTTAAAATTTAATATATCATCGTTTGATTTTAAAAATCAAATTATATCTCTAATTGTTATAATCTTTTTTAGAATGAAAACGTAATGAATTAAAATTATTCAAAAAAATACTATTAATTACAATAATGAATTAAGCGTTAGTACAATTTGATTTTGGCAAGTAAATAGACTTGTTACAATTTAAAATAAACAATTTACTCGTAGAGTTAATTTTAAAAAATTTAAAAAACGTATTTAAAAAATTTATTCGTAGAGTTAATTTTATCTTAATTAAAAACAATTTATTTAATTTACGAATATAATAATATTCAAACACAACATATATACCAACTATGGTGGAGTATTGTGTGTATCCGATAGTTAGCCTACTGTCCACCAAGATTTACTCTTTACATCTTTTAATATAAATCGTTTCAAAATTATACATAAGTATTTAAAAATTAATTATATAATATTAAATATAATATTAATTATTTATATTATTTTTATATTAAAAAAAACAATATTATTTATTAGATAAAAAATAATAATAAAATTAAAATTATATTTAATATTTAAAATAATATTAAAACCTAAACTATTAATGTTTACTTAACTTTTGAAATGACGTATATTAAAAGATAAATGAAAAGTCTAGGAGGACCGGTTATTTCTGACCGGGGTAGTGACCGGTCGGAATTTTTTTTTTTTTTTTTTTTTTTGCTTTTGATTACAAAATAATTAATGTGATTTATTAGAACTGAAATTTTTATAAAATGCAGTGATTTAGGCGTCCGTTTGGATACACGTAACAAACAGGGTTGTACAGACTGTATAACCCTGTTTGTTACGTGTATCCAAACGGACGCCTAAATCACTGCATTTTATAAAAATTTCAGTTCCAATAAATCACATTAATTATTTTGTAATTAAAAGCAAAAAAAAAAAAAAAAAAATCCGGCCGGTCACTATCCCGGTCGGAAAACGCCGGTCGGCGTAGAAGGATTCAAAGATAAATAATGCTAGAGACACAAATTATTCTACAAATATTTTAGAAATTATTAATGTGATATACTCTACCTCAACATATTATGTAGAGCCAAAAACTATATTAAAATAATTTATTAATCAATATGTTGAGATAGAGTATATTATATTAATAATTTATAAAATATTTATAAAATAATTTGTAGCATTACTCTTAAAAGATAACCCGTAATATCAAGTCAAATGGATTTTTAAGGGTAGGAGTAGGGTTAGGCGCGGGGGGACGGGGGTGCGGGAGGCGAGGGAGGATGTGTAATAAGTGCACTAACCTACCTTTCTGACTCATGCATGCTCCTTCAACTGTAATCCACTTCTATCTCTCTCCTATTTCTTCTCTCTCTTAAATGCTTTTCTATGTAGCCAACTACTGGTTATATATTCCTCATTCCTCTGTCCTCTCTCTCTCGTAATCTCATCAAACTACTCACCATGAACACCAAAACCACTCTTCTCTTAGCTTTCTTACTCATCACAGTCACCCTCTCCCTTTCTCTTACCACCCGACCCGAATCCTCCACCCAAACCCCACCAAACCCCACCAAAGCAAAAACCCCACCAACCCGAAACCAGAACAAAGGTGGTGGTGGATCAGGAGGTGAAGGAAACCCCAATAACGGTGGAGGAGGAAACGGGTACTTCGGACCCGGAGGCGGGTTCAACATACCCGGATTGGGAGGAATCGTTGGTGGAGGATGGGGAGGTGGCGCCGGCGGTCCGAGTGGAGGCTCCTCCGGCGGCGGCGTGGTAAGGCCTGTGGTGGTTTGTAAAGAGAAGGGTCCGTGTTACAAGAAGAAGCTGAGGTGTCCGGCCAAGTGCTTCTCTTCTTGGAGCCGTTCCGGGAAGGGCTACGGCGGAGGAGGCGGCGGCGGTGGCTGCTCCATGGACTGCAAGAAGAAGTGTACTGCTTACTGTTAAAACTAAAGTGGCTGTAGACTAGTAAACAGTTTCCACTGATAAGATATATATATATGTTTTATGTTACATATATTAATGAGTGTAAAAATAGCATGCGTTGCTATTTGTAGTATTTAATTGGTACGACTTATGAGTAATGAAAAATTAAATGGGCTACTACCATAGTAGTATAGCTCCATAAAGTTTTATTTCGCGAGTGTTCTGTTCTATCATTCTACTTATCTATCTATTTTTTGTTTTTTTTTTATTTAGAAGAAAACCAGGTTTCTTATGTTAGTTGTGGTAAGCAGGTTATGTTATCTGTTAATTCATGGCAGAAAGAAAATTTTAATCATACAGAAAATGAAAGGAAATTGAATTCAAAAAGAAAAAAGAAAAAAATACGTCATTCTTAATAAATATGAGTGTAATTATAAGTATTTTTCTTAGAAATTTTAAACCATGTTGAAAAGTAATACCCGCTTAATAATTCTTGTCATTTATTTTACAATTTGGTAAACATCATTCATTAATCATTATTACATGAATTGTTTTTCCTTCTAAAAAAATATTAAAGTTTTTGGTTATATACATACCGTACGTCTATTTAAAACCTCAATTTCTACTCTTCAATTTTGGGTATGATATAATATCTTGTGAAAATTAGAGGGTTAACTGCCTTGTAAAATTTTTGTATCAAATCAAATATTGACAAAGTAAACTTCTTGGTAGCTACATAACCAGAAGGTCCAGAACAAATACAGAGATCAAATCCAAAATAACATGAATAGATTTACATGTAGCCATCACTATATTTCTAAAGACGTCAGTATGGAAAATATCTCTGTGGTAACAACAAACAGAACAGAGAATTTAGCAACAAACAAAAAAAACAGAGAAAACAATCAAATAATTTACGGCTTAAATGAAACAAAACCCCATTTGCATTGCAGTGCCCAACTTTCAATCTTCAACGTCTATAGCTCATCCATCCCAGGTATGTTAGGATCACTTTTAACTTCGCTCCAGGTAGAGCAGGGTTATATTGCCGCTCGCAAGGCTCCTCGTGCTGCTTCGCGCTTCATCTCTGCTGCTTTGCCGCTACCACGGAAGTACATGTATACTTGCTGCATGATGGTAAAGAACGCAGTGAACTTGACAAAAGACACGTTTGCATACTTGTAAATATCTAACTGTTTTCCTCACAGATATATTGGAGAGATGAAATTTTGAAATTTTACCTGAATAACCCAGATACTGAGCACCGACTCAAGACAGAATAGTCCAAATCCAACGAAGTAGAAAATCTGAGGAAATGATTATCAATATCCATGGTTATGCGAAAAGTTCTAACATAGTACATGTTTATATTCACTAGAGATCGAATCTTATTCCATTTTGCAGTGAAGTATATATGAAAGACTTGAAAGAAGAAAAACTTAAATGACTAGTGAGAGTGAGCTCTATATTTGTTTAAGAAAGTAGGCACTGATCTGGAGAATCAACCAGGAAAGGAATATGAAACTATGACTTGAGAAACAGGGTAACAAGGACTGAACTTACCCCAACTATAGCATGATCACCAATGAGATCTACCGCTGGCAAGATTCCTCTGTATCAAAAGCCAAGATAGACATTTAACAGTGGATAAAGAAATAATCTGTGCAAGATACAGTTACTAAGGACATAAAACTTGAAAACGTTAGTTTCCTATTTTTATCATTATCAGCTCTTAGGACAGGTTTATCCATGTAATAAAAAATAAGGGGGGGAGAAATTTCAGTTTACTATAATCCATCTTTCTTCAATTATTATCCACTTCATAGAGATAGCTTAGGAAAGGAAAAATTTCAACATTTAAAACTCACGCAAGTGATTTTCCTTTGAAAACAACAGGAGGAGCAACTGCAGCAAAGATGACGAAACCGATATGAACCTGTAGGCCAGGGGCAAAATGAAGCACATCCTCCAGGACAAATAAATAGCAGATCCGCAAGAAAATTAATAAAGCGTACCAGATAAAATAGGAAAAACCAACTAAACTTCATAGCACTCTCAGTCCTGTAAACAAGGATAGGGAGGTGTTGTCAACTAAAAAAGGAATTTTTCAAGAATAATAACTAGTCATAAGCACAGTTTATCAGAACTTTAATAAATTTCTATGAATATGAATCATGACATGTTGATCCTATTTCATACAATGATAATCAGATAATGCACCAGTAAGAATTTATCCAACCCCCCCTCCCTCTCTCTCTCTCTCTCTCCTTTCCCATCCATAGTTGTCACGGCGTCGACTAGGCGTCCTAGCGCAACAAGTAGCATGACGACGCTCGCCTTTGGGAGGCTGCCAAGGCGCTTACCTCGGAAGCTAGGCGTCCACTCCAAGGACTTCACCCATCGACCAATGCGCCTATGCATAACCACTTATGTCTTTGAATGAGAGTAGTTCTCGTGGAGGAGATGATAATTGTTTTCTTGATGAGTTTGCTTGAACGATGTTAAGAGACTAGTGTAGAGTCTAGACATTATTTTGGCTTGTTATGTGGTGTTTTATTAGTTATTAGACTAGTAATATGTGATGGTTGGTTGCAACTTTATTTTCTATTTGGTGTTTGTTGAATTCTTCATTTCTTTTACTAGTTTTTAATATCAAATATTTTATTTTTGGATTGTAATCGCTAAATATATACATAATTGTGTTTTTAATGTTATTTCATAGTGTTATGTTTTGAGTTTTAATGTATATGAAATTTTATTGTCAATATACTTTTTAAGTAAAATAAATAATATATAAATTGTACATTATAAATGACTTGTCGCCATACGGACAAAATGGCGATCGCCTTATCGCCTAGACGTTAAGGCCTAGACGTCCTAGCAGTCGACTACCGCCAAAACTCATCGTAGCGTAGTAACAACTATGCACACAACATCAGTAGCCATGCACATGCATGTTGACACAGCAACAGAACGCAACGACAGCCTCGCCTACTAAGGGTCACACAGCACGTCGACAGCAGCTCTTTTGAGTTTTGTTTCTCTCTTTCAAGTCTTTCCCTCTCTCACATCCACCGGATTGTCCCGGTGTTTTTTTCTTTGCTCCGACTGCTTCCCCAATTTCTCTTAATGTACGATCGGACATAATACTTTTGTTCTTAACATTTAGGTAAAATTTCATTGAAGTCCTCCATAGTTTGACAATCTATTAAGTTCAACCCTTAAGTTTTGTACTTTACAAATTCAGCATGTTTGTATATTTGTCTTTCAGCTAGGTCCCTGTAATTTTTTTTTAATTTTTTTAAAAAATAGTTGTTGCAGTGTCTTTTTACATGTATTGACATAATTGTGTGTTTAATGGCATTTCATATTGTTAGTAAATATGTTTTGAGTTTTAATGTATATAAAATTTCATTGTTCAATGTACTTTTAAAGAAAAATAAATAATGTATAAATTAAACACTATAAATGACTTGTCGTCATACGGATGCGATGGTGGACGCCTTATCGCTTAGGCGTCCAGACGGTCAGCTACACCGAGGCGTCGTGACAACTATGTTCCCATCCCAAAAACAAATAAATATATAAATGAAAAGCCTCTAAAACTTCAAGTAGATTAAATTTTAGAATTTATCCATACACACACACACCCCCAACCACCAACCAAAAAAACAAATAAATAAATGAGAAGCCTCTAAAACTTCATGTAGCTTGTGAAAATCTGTCAAATTCCAATTAATTAGAGTGTAACCACTTCTCATTAAGATTAAATTTAGATATTGAAGTCACTTTATAATCAAATTTTAAAAAATGACTCTTTTAGGCTGCACAAAACCGGAAAGAATGGACTCTCATTTTCAGGCAGAGGGACTATTTTATTCCCCTTTTTGATATGACATTTAAGAAGGCAGTACGAGTAAATTGATCCATGGTCTTATAACACAAACATACATACATACATACATACATGTCATGCTACAGCCTGACCACTACATGCCCACTAAGTTGCAGCTTGGACCTTCATAGATCTCCCTATTGTCCAAAACATTCAGAAATTATATCTACTATGCAACACCTGAAAACATTGATTTTTAAAAGACAAGTACCTAAAAGCTCGATAGAGCGGACGATACCACAACACATAGCCTCCTGGAACCCCTGATACAAAGTAGATGATAGCGAGGAACCAAATTTTTGGATCTACAACAGAAGACATAAAATTGAGTTCCAACAGAATTAAGATATCAAAATGAAAGAGATAAAATAAGAAGGAAATGAATAAATCAGTTCAAAGAATATTCCACACCGACCTTCTCCTTTAATCCAAGCTGTAGTAGTGGCAATAATATTCCAAAACAGACAGAGTACTAGTCCTGTTTACCATCAACAATTATAAAGGCTTAGTGCACGTCAGTTGCATTGCTTCATACTAGAGAAGCCTTTAGATATCCAAAGGAGCTTAAGTGATCATCTCAATCCTAACCTAACCTAATCTCAACCCTACAAGAAGTAGGTCCATATAGGCAATTGGAGATATCTTCAATAAGATAATATGTTCTCCATTTAGTCCCTAACAAGATTTGATCCCTACACCTCCTGATTAAGATGACAGGGATACCACTAGAGTTAACTAGAGCTAGAGCTCTAGCTATACTTTTTCTTAATGTAGTTCTGCAAGAGAATGTGGAACAGTCCATTTGATATAAATACAGGTAGAGTCAAAAGGCGTTCCCTTCACAGTTAAGTCTCCCTACTTCAATTACTTTTGGCAACACAAAACAAAATAAGAAAAGAAGACGGGCATTTGTATGATAATTTATCATTTAGGCTTAAAGAATGAATGTTTGTGGTTAACTTGAGTATCAAGAACCTCAAGGTCAGAAACCTCGTAACAAATGCCTAAAAATGTATATGAACTTACTCACAAAAACATTTTCTTAAATGGAATTGATACCTTAACAAAGACGAACAAGAAATATACAAGGAAAAAAGTATTTTTTGATCAACTACAAGTCTACAAGCACTTCCTCTCCTCGGTCTCCCTCTCAAAAGGGGAAAAATGGGAAGGTGAAAAAGATAGCAGAATCATCCAAGAAAGTTGTTCGCATAATCACCCATAAGTTGTTCTCTTATATATTCTCTCATGACAAGTAGAACTAGAAATGTAACATAAAATTACCAACTCAACCTATTTTAATATATCTAAGGATTCGTAAGTATACACAAGAATAGCATGCAATACTAAACATTTGAGATGAGCTAAACATCTAACTTCCTTACAACCAATCAGAGAGACATACCTAAGTACGTTGTAAATGCAACATACTGCAGTTTCTGTAGATGGATTGGGATTTCATTAGCAATATCGTGATGGATGATTGGGAAAAATGGTGGCCAATTTTTCTCCTCCAGAACAATACCGGCTGCAATCAAAAGAAAGAACTCAAGTGCTAAGTTGCCGATATTAGACCACAATATATTTTGTGTTGATATATTTGCATCATATTTTGGATATATATATATATGGTGGTGCCATTGGACCCATATGAATTTTTGGTAGAAGTCTAAACATGTGAAAGTCCATAACATAAGAAAACCATAACAAAAGCAAAAAAGTAGAAACTACCTCGTGCTGCGGCTTCTTCTTTCCGTCTTACTTCCTGCATGTCCTCAAAAAGACAAATTAGAAACAACAACAATGATGCATTATCCAATACATAAATTTAATTATTAAAATATAGACCTATGTTACATAACAATACACTTGAAGTGAATAAAGTTTCTAATCTCAACTTTGACATCCATGACACTTGTCAAGCTTATATTTAGGTAGCTATGATGGTGTGCTGCAACACAAATGAGGGGGAGGGGGGGAGAAATGGTCCACATTTGTTAAGGGAAGCTTGAAGGAAAAGTTCAGGTTGATTTATACAAGTAGGTGTACGATCGAACAAATGATGGCTCAAGATAGCTGGATATTGACCAAAACAAATTTCTTGATTTTTCTCTTCCTTTCTGAAACACTTGCCCTATCCTCACTAATAACCACAAGATATCATAAAGATTGCGCTGCTTGAAATTGAGGGAAGTACTATACACCTAAACTCCAACAACCTAGGTTCGTACCCTGGATAAATGTACACAAATTTAAGATTTTCTATTAGACATACCTGTTCCCTCTTTCTCAATTCAGCCTCCTTGGCTTGAAGCTCCTTCTCTTTCTTCTTTAAATCCTAAATTTGAACAGACACTAATTAGAGAGACAGTTACTAACAAGGGAAATAATAAATGAACTATGGTCTTTTGTATATTCACCAACCCTCAATTTTTCACTTACTGTAGTTGAATCAAGAGGACTATCAACTGGGGCACTACGGTCATAGAAATCTGCAGGTTCATGAGGAAGAGGTGAAAGCCTAGTGTTTGCAGCAGAAGGAACACTCCCACTATTCTGGAAACCCAACAAGATAACGATTTATGTGAGAAATCAGAAAAATGGTGATATTTAGAAAGTATTGAAAACCACTCAACATACTAGAAAGTACGCTACAAAATCTTTTCTGATTTAAAAGAAAAGACTAAGAAGACAAAAACAAAACAACATATAACACACCAAAGAGCAGTGTGGCAATCAAAACCTTAATGAAAAGGATTTTGAATTTTAATATCTTGATTTTAATAACCAAACAAAACACTACACTCACTGTTGTAAAAAATGAATCTCCACCAAAGTTTGTCTTTCCTGGCGGTTTTCCTCTAACTGCTGGGTCCTGGAGTTAAAAAGAAATTATTTTTAAACAAAAATAGGTTGAGTAAATATATATGTGTGTGTGTATATATGTATGTATCCAGTTATTAACAAACTTTGAATGTAAAAACAGATTGATTACAAAAAAACATGAATAAGAATTCTAATAGTTTAATCTATAAACAAGCACATACAAGAAAATTATTGTAAAATAAATCATGCTTACATTAATATTTGAGGGTAATATCATAATAGTGTAGTTTAAAAATAAAAATATTTTCCCTTCCCTTACCTCCTTCTAAACTCACAAACAAGGGAAAATATAATTAAAATCTCATCGCTTCCCCTCCTTTCTAAAACTCACAAACATGACGATATAATCCATTCTCATTCCTTCCCCTCCTATACTTTCCCTTCCCATCTCATCATCCAAACGCACTGTAAATGAAAAACCCAGTTCAAATCCTGAGTCCAGAACAATTGAACAAATCTCGGGTCAAATTCCAAGTCCAAATCAAATAAAATAACCAAATAAGACCTTAAATTATTGTTCCAATAATATCTTATTGAGTCATCTTAGCCCACCACAGACTCACCCAAAAGTTCATGACTGAATGTACTATTATTAGTAACTTAATTCCTTATACACGAACTTTTCTCATATCTTTTGATATGGGACTGGGGTGTTAAATTTATAATGTACCCGTCAGAACCGATCACACACACGGTCCACAGATCTTTGTCTCTCTAGCCATTGTGGGATAATACTGGTTGACTTCATGTCCCCACCTCCGGACCTTCCTCTCTCCATTGTAAGATAATACCATCGTCCTTCGTGTCCCCATCACAGGCAACCCGATCGGATGACCCGACCCGACCTTTCGAGAACCAACTCTGATACCATATGAAACAACTCGGGTCAAATCCTGAGTCCGAAACAAATCTTAGTCAAACTCTAAGTCCTAATCGAATCAAATCCAATCAATCCAAATAAAGCCTTAAACCACTGGCCCAATAATATCTACTTGGGTCATCTTAGCCATGTTTATCAAGTCGTCGCCCAGGCGATACTTAGTCGTCAAGTCGTTAGGAAAAATTAAGGCGTCTGGGCGACTTGGTGGAAGGCCAGAAAGTCGAGCGTTCAACCAGAAATGGCGTATCCTTGGACGACTTAGTAGCGACATGGACGACTGAATTTCAAATCGGGCGACTTGGATTTACAGGTCAAGTAGTTGACCCGGACCTGGGTTAAAAAAAAAAGTCAGGCAACTAAAAACTAATCGATCGATCGCAAAGCCAACAAAACTTATACCGAAAGGGAGAAAGGGGAGAGCAAGCAACTTACCGCGTCACTCCGACAACGACGAAAACTTCGGCGACTTCGTTTCGTCACCTCCAGTATGTTCTTCTACTCTATTTTCCTTCTTCTCTTCTCTACTTCTACTCTTCTTCTTCTTTTTCCTTTGGGTATTTTTTCTTTTTGAGAGAAACAAAGAGGGACAGACAACCGGGAGCTCTGCTCTGTTTTTTTTGTTGGTATTTTGTTTCTATCTTCTTTTTTGCGTTGGGGTAATCTGTCTCCTTTTAATTTTTTTATATGATATATGTTTACTTGCTTGCTTAGACCATGGTACACATGCCAATCTTATATTATAAGGGCCTGAGAGTATTATATATAATTGTGTTGTGTCTTGTGAGTTGGAGGCATGTGTTACTGCCTATACTGCTATATATAGGAGTATTACATAACTTTATGACTTGTCAGTACTATATTATATATAATTTGTACTATATTATATATAGTACAAGTTGTCACTACTGACTGCTGCCTATGCTGCTATATTATATATATGGTACATAACATAATTCTGCCCTTTTGTAAAATTAATGTAACATCTTAATGTAAAATTATAATGCTTAATTATAAATTTATGGTATTCTATATATACAATATTAAAATTTAAGAAATTAACATAAATATGAATATGGTATAACATCCATTATGAATATGATAAATCATTAAAATATATATATATATATATATATCAATATTCATATAAATATTAAATATATATAGTTTTATGCGTATAAAATCTATATTGTTAACGATTTGTCGACTTGTGGACGATTAGTCGGGTGCCTTGTCGCCTAAACTCCCGGCTATCGCCTCGCCTCGCCTCGATTTGTCGCCTTGATAACTATGATCTCAGCTCACCACAAGCTTACTCAAAAAGTACTAAATGTACTATTGTTAGTAACTTAATTCATTATACACCAGACAAATTTTTTCCATATGTTTTGATTTGTAACTGGGGTGTTACATTAAAAGAACTAAAACAAAAATTAAGGATCACTATTATCACCTCTCATGGAAAAGCTCAAACAAGATGCTTTTTGACATAGGAAAGTTCAACTTAGTGTGAACCCACATATATTACCATATTCCTTATGTTAGTGCTGGCATAAAATCAGTTCCAATTAAAATATATTTACCTATGCTAACTAGAGTCTTTCAACAAATATATTTTTTCTTCATCTGTATATATAAATTATACATAAACCAAAGACCAATGAAACCGATCCGAGAGACATAAATTCTGGAAGCCATAAGTGAAAATTACAAGAAATAAGCTGCACATCACAAAAATACAAGCAGATCAAACAATACAAGTAAACAAACTACAGAATTGAGCATAAAACCCACTTTTAGCAGCAGAGAAAGTAGACCTAGAACACCAAATATATAATTAACAAGTTAACCCTACTCAAAAGTCAAAATACAAACAGTAGATAGAGTATTAAGCTTACGATACTAAAGAAATGATCATAATCAATTATATATATGTATATCTGTTAGGGGAGAGAGGAAATGGTAGCAGATGAACTTACAGAGAAGGGATTAACTTCATCTTCTTCAGCAAAAGGGTTGGCGTCGTAACGACCGGCCATTACTGAAGTCCTTTTGCAATTTACGGAAGGAAGCTATAGAGAGAAAACAGTAATTGATGATGAGATCTAGCAGTATTATTCCAAAGTTAGAGAGAGAAAAAGCTTAACAGATAAAAAATTCAGAGGGGCTCTTGTTTTGTTCTCCCTTCTTCAAAATACAGATGTCCAAAGAGAGATAAATTAGGGGAAGACTCGTCTTCGGTCAGCTTACGGGAAGCTTTGAAATACACGACTTTTAGTTTTAAGCTTTGCTGCTAAGAAAAATATAGTACCTCCGTCCACTTTACTTCTTATCATTTGAAGGTATAAAGTCTATTAAAAAAAAGGAAATTTATATTTTTACGAAATTTTTTGATCCTTTTAAAAATATTGTTATAAATATATAGCGACGGTATAAATTATTTACTATAAGATCTATAACAATAATTTTTATAGGAAAATATCAAAAAATCAAATAAAAATATCAATTTCTAAAAAAAATTATCTTCAAATTATCCATCTTACTTTTTTATTATATTTAATCTCCTAATTTTTTTCTCAAAACAATAAAATAAAAGAGGGATAAGAAAAAAAAAGGAAGTAAAGTTATGCTTTCACTATCAAAATTAATACTACTATTTTTAAAAAATATATGTTATGTTGTTTTTAATAGAAAAAAATTAAAGTTAAATGATGGTATTATATAAAAAGTGAGGTCAAAGTAATATTTCAAAAAGAAAAAAGACAAATTAATATAGATAAATTAATAAAATTAGGACAAATAACTTGGACGGAGGGAGTATTTTCTTATTTGAATAATTAGTGAGTAGTACTCCCTCTGTACAATAATACTTATATGATATTTAGGTGATTTTATTTGTCCTAACTTATTTGATATTTTAAAAAATCTAGGAGCAGTTGTGACGCCCCCAAAATAGGTATACAACACCCATTCTGAGTCGTCAAAATACATGGTACAGAAACAACTACATCTTTATTATTACAACACAAGAACTGTGAGTTTAAATACAAATATTGTCATTTAGACAATATCCACACTCAAATAAACCCTCATTACAATTATTGATACATTATTTCACAAAAATAGTGAGGACTACTAAAGTAACTTCTAGAACCATCATTCCATACCCCGACTAGTACTCGCTACATTCTCGCCTCCTGAGAAAAATGGAACAAAAAGGAAAAGGGTGAGCTCAACTAGCCCAGTAAAGAACATTATGACTAAGATAATACAGAACAAATTATCGTTAGTCTTCAACAGGGAAAAATCTAATAGAATACAATAGACAACAAGTTTTAAATCAATAACTGCAGCGGAAACAGCAAACCATTAGAAGAGTCAAGTAGAGAATGAGTTCTACTATCTTCTAAGATTTAAAAGTCCATCATCAATATTTTATCCCTGTAACAACAATCAATAACCATCTTTAATCAAATATTCATCTTTGCACTACAGGCCAAAGATATTCATTTGTATCACCAGTCGGTCATGTTCATCTCAACACCTGTTCATCTTTGCACTACGGGCCAAAGATATTCATCAGTGAATCATTCATCTTTGCACTACGGCCAAAGATATTCAGTAATATCATCATTTAGGACTGAGGATGATGAAAAATATCTTAAAGAAAACGAATCCAGTGAAACAAAATAACAATATTAAGGATTCGTATTTCGATTTATTCATGTCCAAAAATACCTTATAATTATTCATAGTGAAGTAGAATTCAAGAATGATCAAAACATGGATACAATCAAAGCTAGTACCCAGAATAGATATTTTGGACGAAAAGAAGAAATTTTATTTTTCAGTGAATAGTAACTCGTGAATAGTAACTCGTGAATAGTAACTCATGAATAGTAACCCCGACGTGAAAAGTTTCAAATTTGATAAAAATTTCCAACCAATATTTCGGCATAATGATATTGAAGAAATAATATTATTTTTGAATAAAATAACATCCCTTACCTCGTACAGACAGTACTTCTGGTCGGAATACCGGTATAAGGCTGAAAGACACTTGCTCTGATGAATAGAAACTCTCAAAGTATCTAAATACTCACAAAATACACTCAATAATCTAGAGAGAGAAAGAGATAAAACTTGTTTCTGGTGTGATTTTCAATTCTAACTTAGCCCTCTATTTATAGGAAAATGTTAGCACGCCGAAGCAGACTTAACCTGCAACCTGATGGCTTTACCTGCTACTATTCCCACCCACCACATTTGAATAAAAATCTCAGCACATTTCTTCACCAACCAAGAGTGGGGCCCACCAATTCTAGAATTTTCTACCAAAATGATTAACTCCGAAAATTCAACAATTTCTGAACCAGTCATCTCGTAAAATTTATAATAAATCATACGTTCATTTTTAACGGTTCAAAATTTGTGGACATATACTCAACTTATATATGTATAACATATCCAAAAATTACCACGATCCAACGGTCGGATTAAAAATTATAACTCCCGCAAAATATCTCAAAAACCCTGATTTTTAATACCTCCATTCCGACAAAAATACTGATAAAAACCTCAACATTAACTCCTTCATTTTTAACCACAAAAATATATCCCTCATTTATATCCACAAAAATAAATATTTCCTTATCATATGAATCAATAATTAATTATTTACAAATAATATTACAGAATCACATTTATGACAACCAGGCCGTTCCCAGGAAAGAGGGGGCTTTCCAATAAGGATTTCTCCTTACTGGCGCGCAATTAGATGACCAAACCTCTCCTTAGACAGAACTTTCTAGACATTGCCAATAATGTTATCTAATAATATTATTCAAATAATATGAATTATTGATCTAATAATGGGAAATACTGTGTAGTGACAATTATTGAAACAACAGTAATATAAAATATCAACGCAGCAATTATTGAATCAATAAAATAAAATACTGAACAATAATTACTGTAACCATTATTGAGTAGTGCCTTCTTACGTAAGAATCAATAATTGGTGCAATACAGTGTGCTACTGTGTAACAACGCGTATTACTGTGTTTTAACCACCGGGTATTCCAACAGTATTAACGGTAACAACTACGCCGTTATTAATAAAAACATATACTTGTCGTTTTCTTCATCCAATCGCTTTCCGTTATGGGGCCCACAAAAGACTGCGCCGTCGTACGAATATTCCCCGACAAGAAGAATATTCCACGACCAAACGAATATTCCCCGACAACAATGAATATTTTATAACCACTTGCTTATTTAAAATATTTACGCATTTTACCCATAACTAACCTCATTAATCAATTTAACACTTACTATTTCAAAATAATAAATAGAGGGAATTTAAATTTCATTTATTAATAATTTGGGGTCTTACAACCTCCCCTCCTTATGAAATTTCGTCCTCGAAATTGACGTACGTACCTGGTGTTTCGAAAAGATGAGGATACCTCGCTTTCATTTCCGTTTCCAACTCCCAGGTCATTTCCTCAATAGCATGGTTTCTCCACAAAACTTTAACTTGTGGTATGACCTTCGTGCGTAGGACATGCTCCTTTCTATCCAAGATCTTGACAGGTACCTCTTCGTACGTTAAGTCTTCAGCTATCTCGTCCGGTTCTAACTCAATAACGTGGTCTGGGTCTTTCACATATTTACGTAACACAGATATATGAAAAACATTATGAACACGAGACATACTTGGAGGTAACGCAAGTCTATAGGCCACATTTTCTACTCGGTCAAGAATCTGAAATGGACCAATAAATCGTGGATTGAGCTTTCCTCTCTTCCCAAATCTTGTAACTCCTTTCCATGGAGCCACACGCAACAATACATGATCCCCAATGTCAAATTCCGCGTCCTTCCGATGAAGATCCGCATAACTCTTTTGTCGATCCTGTGCCGTTTGTATACGTTGTCGAATCGTTTGGATCTTCTCTGTAGTCATGCGTACCAACTCTGGTCCCAACAATGTTGCTTCACCCACCTCGTCCCAGCATATTGGAGAGCGACACTTTCGTCCATATAATGCTTCAAATGGGGCCACACCTATACTTGCCTGATAACTGTTATTGTAAGAGAATTCCACCAATGGTAGGTACTTATCCCAACTCCCTTTGAAATCTAGGACACAAAGTCTTAATAGATCTTCAAGAGTTTGAATAGTCCTCTCTGATTGTCCGTCCGTTTGAGGATGGTATGCCGAACTAAATCGTAAATCTGTGCCCATAGCTTTTTGTAAGCTAACCCAAAATCTTGAAGTGAATCTTGGGTCACGATCCGAAACTATGGATACTGGCATGCCATGCAATCTCACAATCTCATCTACGTATATACGAGCAAGACGTTCAAGGGAATAAGTCTCCCGTATCGGCAAGAAATGAGCAGACTTGGTTAATCTATCAACAATAACCCAAATAGCATTTATGCCTTGAGAAATCGTGGGAAGACCCGTAACGAAATCCATGGTAATGTGTTCCCACTTCCATTTCGGAATCTCAAGTGGTTGCAATGGACCCTTTGGTACTTGATGTTCCGCCTTTACACGTTGACAAGTTAAACACCTCGAGATAAACTTTGCAATCTCTCTCTTCATATTATTCCACCAAAATGTATGTCGTAGATCACGATACATTTTGGTACTTCCAGGATGGATTGCAAATGGTGTATTGTGTGCTTCCATCATGATCTTGTACTTCAAATCAGAATTGTTAGGAACACAGAGTCTAGAGTGAACTCGAAGTATTCCTTCTTCATCGATTCTTGCTTCTGGAATAGAACCTTCTTGCACTTTCTTCTTCATACGCATCAGCTCTATGTCCGTAGCTTGAGCAGCTTTAACTTTATCGATTAAAGTCGGTTCTACTCGTATATTTGATATCATCATGTGGGTACTTGGAGCCTTCATCTCTATCTCCATCCTTTGCAAGTCATACAAAATGGGCCTTTGTGTTAACAACATTGCACTCGTACCCGCATATGATCTTCTACTCAATGCGTCAGCTACTACGTTTGCTTTTCCAGGATGGTATTGGATGGTATGATCGTAATCTTTCAACAGCTCGAGCCAACGTCGCTGCCGCATGTTGAGTTCCTTTTGGGTGAAGAAATATTTAAGGCTTTTATGATCTGTATAGATCTCCACTTTCTCCCCATACAGGTAGTGTCTCCAGATCTTCAACGCGAAAACTACTGCTGCCAACTCCAAATCATGAGTAGGATAATTCCTCTCATATTCTTTGAGTTGTCGCGAGGCATAGGCTATGACTTTCTCATGTTGCATGAGAACACATCCTAACCCTTTGCCTGAAGCATCACTGTAGATAACAAATCCATCCGAACCAGATGGTATTGTCAGAACAGGTGCCAAAATGAGTCTCCTCTTAAGCTCTTGAAAACTCTTCTCGCATTCCTCGCTCCATACGAATTTGATATCTTTCCGAGTCAGCTGAGTTAACGGGGTAGCGATTCGAGAAAACCCTTCCACGAATCTTCGATAATAACCAGCTAAGCCTAGAAAGCTACGTACTTCGGTCACCGTCTTTGGTTGCTCCCAACTTTGTATTGCTTCAATCTTCGCCGGGTCAACAGATACTCCATGTTTTGACACCACGTGCCCTAGGAAAGCTACTTCCTCAAGCCAGAACTCGCATTTCTTCAACTTGGCATATAACTTATTTTCACGCAGCCTTTGGAGTACCAGCTTCAAATGATGCTCATGATCTTCACGGCTTTTGGAATATATGAGGATGTCATCAATAAAGACAACAACGAACTGATCCAAATAATCCTTAAATACTCGGTTCATCATATCCATGAAAGCCGCAGGAGCATTAGTCAATCCAAAAGACATAACTAGGAACTCATAATGCCCGTACCGAGTTCTGAAGGCAGTCTTTGGAATATCCTCAGTTTTAACCTTCAGCTGATGATATCCAGAACGAAGATCGATCTTTGAAAAGAACTGTGCTCCTTGTAACTGGTCAAACAGGTTATCAATACGAGGTAGCGGATACCTATTCTTAATAGTGACATGGTTTAATTCCCGGTAATCAATACAAAGTCGCATACTCCCGTCTTTCTTCTTTACAAATAAAACAGGAGCACCCCAAGGAGATGTACTAGGACGAATGAAACCGATGTCCAACAACTCTTGTAGTTGGACCTTTAACTCCTGAAGTTCAATAGGAGCCATTCGATATGGGGTTTTAGAAATGGGCTTTGTACCAGGTTCAAGATCAATAAAGAATTCAATTTCTCGTTCCGGGGGTAGACCGGGAAGTTCTTCAGGAAATACGTCAGGAAAGTCAATAACAACAGGAATATTATTCAAATTTGACGTGTCTTTATTCAAATCCATAACATGGGCTAAGAAAGCTTGACATCCGTTTTTTAATAAACGAATGGCTTTATGGCTTGATATAACAGTGACTGATTTTAATGGCTTAGTTGTTTGAATTCGTACAACAGGTTGGTTAGGAATATGAAAACTAACAACCTTACGAAAACAATCAATTTTGGCATGATGAGTAGTTAGCCAATCAATCCCTAAAATCACATCAAAAGCAAGTATCTTTAAAGAGATAAGGTCAACAGGTAAGGTGATGGTACCAACTTGGATCACACAAGATTTATAAACAGTGGATGTGATGAAAGTTTCTCCTAACGGAGTCTCCACAGATAAATCAAAGTCTAACTTCTCCGGAGTCAAGTTTAAACGTTGAGCACAAGCAGGAGAGATAAAAGAATGGGTAGAACCGGTATCTAATAAGGTATAAACTTCGCATGAATTTATGATTAGCTTACCCGTGATCACCTCGTTTGGGTTCCTCGCATGTTGACCAGTCACGACAAACGCTCTTCCAGGAACCGTTGACTTTATCTTTTCTGGGACAGCTTTTTGAGTCACCATCCCCGCTGGACTTGGTTTTGCTACAGTGCAATCTCGAGCGATATGTCCTTCCTTTCCACAATTATAACATACCTTAAACTGTTGTGGGCAGTTTGGGCTGATATGTCCTTCTTTTCCGCACTTATAGCATATAACCGGTGGTCGTTCTCCCCCCTTGGAACCAATTGCTGTTGGTGCTGACGTCTTCGTATTGTCATTGTTGAATCTCCTCTTTTTAAAATCTCCTCCCGACTCGCTTCTTCTATTTTCATAGCCACGATTACCACCAGAGTGGTTGCCGTTCTTGTCTGTATTTTTCTTTCTCCGCTGGTTATCATTGTTCTGATGACTGCTGTCACCGATATGATCCTGGTTGTGATCCCTCAGTTGACCGTACTCGTTATCTCGCTCTAATAATTGAGCCCTGTTGACAACATCTGAATAGAGAGAAAATTTATGAGAAATGAGATATTGACGTATGCCGGGTTTCAAACCTCTCAGAAACATCCTCGTCATACGTTCCTCATTCTCCACCAAATGAGGTGCAAACCTGGACAACTCTGCAAACTTTGCCTCGTACTGAGATACCGTCATATTATTCTGCTCTAGTCTAATAAACTCTACCTCCTTCATATGACGAATACTTTCAGGAAAGTACTTGTCATTGAACAGTTTTTGAAATGTCTCCCAAGACATGCTGAGTGCGGTTGGATGGGTACGCTTCACAGACTCCCACCAGTAATCTGCCTCGCCACGGAACATAAAGGTGGCGAATGGAACCTTCTGTTCCTCCGTGCATCCCAAGACATCGAATATCTTGGTAATTTGCTTGACCCACGTTTCCGCCATGATCGGATCCGGCTTTCCCTTAAATTCTGGTGGTCCCAATTCTTTGAACTGTTTGGCTGTGACAAACCGTGAATTGCTATCATTTCCTCCTGTATTTTGAACACGAGTCTCCCTTGTCTGGTTTTGCATGAATTGCAAAAAACTTCTAAACATTCCATCGTTCATCATCTGCTCATTGGTGTTGTTCACAGGAGGAACATTGCCAGCCTGTTGCACGTTCTCCTCGTTGGTAAGCACCGGTGTCTCCACGGTCTCATTTACTCCACTATTAACATTCTCAGTCGACATTCTCAAATACTGCCATAAAACAAGGGTTAATTAAATAAATTAACAAATCACATAATACCCCTATATTATGACTGACCAATAAATAAGCTTAGGTAGGACACACTAGCGAAGGATTCGTCTCTCCCCTCCTAGTTCTATTCCCCGATCTCCGCCAGAGATCATATCCCTAAGCTCTGATACCAACTGTTATGCCCCCAAAATAGGTATACAACACCCATTCTGAGTCGTCAAAATACATGGTACAGAAACAACTACATCTTTATTATTACAACACAAGAACTGTGAGTTTAAATACAAATATTGTCATTTAGACAATATCCACACTCAAATAAGCCCTCATTACAATTATTGATACATTATTTCACAAAAATAGTGAGGACTACTAAAGTAACTTCTAGAACCATCATTCCATACCCCGACTAGTACTCGCTACATTCTCGCCTCCTGAGAAAAATGGAACAAAAAGGAAAAGGGTGAGCTCAACTAGCCCAGTAAAGAACATTATGACTAAGATAATACAGAACAAATTATCGTTAGTCTTCAACAGGGAAAAATCTAATAGAATACAATAGACAACAAGTTTTAAATCAATAACTGCAGCGGAAACAGCAAACCATTAGAAGAGTCAAGTAGAGAATGAGTTCTACTATCTTCTAAGATTTAAAAGTCCATCATCAATATTTTATCCCTGTAACAACAATCAATAACCATCTTTAATCAAATATTCATCTTTGCACTACAGGCCAAAGATATTCATTTGTATCACCAGTCGGTCATGTTCATCTCAACACCTGTTCATCTTTGCACTACGGGCCAAAGATATTCATCAGTGAATCATTCATCTTTGCACTACGGCCAAAGATATTCAGTAATATCATCATTTAGGACTGAGGATGATGAAAAATATCTTAAAGAAAACGAATCCAGTGAAACAAAATAACAATATTAAGGATTCGTATTTCGATTTATTCATGTCCAAAAATACCTTATAATTATTCATAGTGAAGTAGAATTCAAGAATGATCAAAACATGGATACAATCAAAGCTAGTACCCAGAATAGATATTTTGGACGAAAAGAAGAAATTTTATTTTTCGGTGAATAGTAACTCGTGAATAGTAACTCGTGAATAGTAACTCATGAATAGTAACCCCGACGTGAAAAGTTCTAAATTTGATAAAAATTTCCAACCAATATTTCGGCATAATGATATTGAAGAAATAATATTATTTTTGAATAAAATAACATCCCTTACCTCGTACAGACAGTACTTCTGGTCGGAATACCGGTATAAGGCTGAAAGACACTTGCTCTGATGAATAGAAACTCTCAAAGTATCTAAATACTCACAAAATACACTCAATAATCTAGAGAGAGAAAGAGAGAAAACTTGTTTCTGGTGTGATTTTCAATTCTAACTTAGCCCTCTATTTATAGGAAAATGTTAGCACGCCGAAGCAGACTTAACCTGCAACCTCTATTTGAGTGTGGATATTGTCTAAATGACAATATTTGTATTTAAACTCACAGTTCTTGTGTTGTAATAATAAAGATGTAGTTGTTTCTGTACCATGTATTTTGGCGACTCAGAATGGGTGTTGTATACCTATTTTGGGGGCGTAACAGCCAAGATCTTTGATGACGTCCCAATCACGTAAGACGCCCTAATCCTGCACAGTAAACACGATCAACACCAAAAGCTTGACGGCTGGACCGTCGGGGGATAGCTCCGGCGTGAGAGTCAATACAGGTGATCACAAGGTTAACAATGGAGGAAAATGATGAATAGTGTCTGAGTGTGTATCAAAAATGATAAAGTTATGTGTAGTGTTTTGTTACCTCTTTTCCTGTTGTTATCCTTGCCCCATACGTTCCCCAGACCCCGTTTACTGTGCCACCCACTACCTCCTGACACCTCCTCCCATCCTCGGTCATCTCAGCCGAAAGTGTGTAGCTTATTTTCCTACCTGCTACCACCGTTACCTCCCGCCGGCAATCGGAGTCCCATCCTCATTAATGCCATGCAGAAAGGTGGCAGACATAACAGTCAACAAATGCCTTTGTGATGATTATCGGTCAAAGATAGGATAAATGACAACTCACATAGTGGGCCGATCCAATGATTGAGCCCAATATTATAGTCAAGTAGCGAGGCCCGAGTTGTTTGACCCAATGTGATAAAGGTGACATAGTTCAAAAGACAGGCTCATTCGGCCTGGTCCAGTAGGAAAAGTATTATGGCCCAACAATACATATACGTCCTTTGTTTGAAAATACAAGAGAATTTATTTTTTGTACAATATAAAACCGGCAACGTACTCTTTCTGTTCCTTAATATATGTCGTTTTAGATAATTTTATTTTTGTCTAATTATTTGTCATTTTATATAATCTAGAAGAATTAATTAGAATCTTTCCAAAATTATCCCTTATGAAAAATGTTACTGATGAAAAAGAGAGTGCGAGAATTTAAGGATATTATAGACAATTGATATTATATTTAATGTTATATAATTATTTACTTAATTATTATGTATAACTCTAAAATAACATATATTAAAGAACGGAGAGAGTAATAAAAATATTACTATTGTAGTGATGTAATAAAATGCGAGTTTTTACATAAATACCTTGAGATTACTTTAAAAATTTATTACGAGTAATTTGAAAAGATTCGAGTACGAAGACTCACTGAAACGGTGCCTTGTTTTGTTGTGCCTATTTTATTGAGAATTATTAAATTCATAATATTTATTATTATTTTCATAATAAAAGTGTTATTGTAGATGTATAGCGACGGTTGTAAATAATATAAGTTGTTTTAGAAGTGTGCATGAGAATTAAGGAAATGATTGTATAACATTAAATATAATATCAATTGTCTTATTTTTTTATTGAAAAAAGATTGTGTTATTTATTAGACATAAAATTGTGAGGGAATCAAAGTTATAAGAGTATTTAATAATTTGGGTAATATTAAAAACTAAACAATTAATTCTTACTTAAAATTCTCAAATGATAAAAATTAAGAGACAAAAATATTTATCTAAAACAATTTATATTAATAAACAGAGTAAGTATATTTTTTCTCCTTTTTTTAAGGACAAAGAATTAACATGAAAACTCAAACCAGTCTGAATAATTTATTTTTAGGAGCTAATTTAAGTAGAATTAATCATTTGTACTATTTGGCGTAACAACTGCTCCTACTGATTTCAAATTAGAGATGTAATTTGATTTTTATTTAAAATCAAACGATGACATAAAATTTTAAAATTGATATGCCTTGTATAAATTTAAAATGAATTAAATTTTGTTATTAATAGTTTTTATTATATATTATACAATTATAATAATTACATCAACTAAAATTAAATAAATTTATATTAATTTAAATTTTATTATGTCAAGTCTAATTTTAAAACAAAGGGAGTATAAAAGTTAGAAGGCACAGTAATTTTGCTTTATCAATTGATTTTTATATAAGAAGAATAGCAAGGAGCCAAAGAGCCAGTTTAGGTTCAAATTACTTGGTATTTTATTTGACTCTAGAGGCAGCTAATGGACACGTTGTGAAGCTAATCCCAACCTTGTGAGTTGTTTGAATTAAAGGGTTTACTTTATTGTACCATTTTATTAAATTTTTCAAAACTTGTCATGTGCTCATAAAAATAATTAAGTTGCAACTTTATATTTATATACCTTTTATTTATAACTTTAAATTTCGTACTTGAACCATTCCCTAATGGACAAATTTTGTTAAGCTTGCCCACATTTTGAATGGTTATGAAGAACATACATTTGGTCCCGACTACTAAAGTTTTTAAATTATATTTTTTTCAAGTTCAACCAACAATTTTGCTACTATTTACATATAAACCCCCAAACAGATAGCAGCCCAGGTAAAAAGGGTTCATTTTATACAAGGAAAACATGTGTAAATAAATATACAAGTACATAAAGAGACGAGGGGAAGAGAAAAATGATGACTAGGTGGAAATTAAGTAAATTATATGAGGTCAAATGGGCAAACAGATTACAATAAATTACAGAGAATATAAGCCATGTATAATAAGAGTAGCCAGACAAAATTGCTTGGGGTCAAAACTCAGAAATGGAGTCCATGGTGGTGACGTTTCCTTTGTGGTGGCCTTCCTCGTCTTCTCCATTTAAAGGGTTCTACCCAATTCCCATCCTCCTTCACGGCTTGCTCCCACCGCTCCTTAAATATTTGAAGCTCTAATGTAGATTGTCTCCTTGTCTGCTCAATCCGTTTCAGATTACGAAACATTAGTCACTACTCCATTTGGGAGATCATAAACAACTTTCGAATGTTAATTCAACAAACCTATTCCTCGCCTACCCTACACACACAGCATGATTTAATTGACAAGGTCAACTTGGAACATAGTTCATGAGCCCCCCCCCCCCCATTTATCATTCTTGTACCCTTAAGAAAATCAAATGGGAATCGAGTAAATTTCAAAACTAAGGGTAATAGTCAGTTTTTAGCAAATGTTGAATCAATATTTGAAATCAATGGGACATTACGGAATGAACTCTATAAACATGGTAAATGTCCTATTCACATCCCTCGAGAGAAAAGCCATAATCCGTTAAATTGTATGGTATGGTATTGGTAACGACTACAGCCATTCCGGGGAAGATCTTTTATGATCATCCCCAAAGGTCAGGAAATCCCAAGTAATGTACTCAAAGAGAACGAAGATTTGAAATGACAGCTATTATCGGTTAAGTTATCTCACCTCAGCTCGCACATCAACAGCATGTCTCTGAAAATCACATGCAAACTATAAGTGAAAATCAAAAATGGCCAGAGCATAGAAAAATATTTGATGAAGAAAAAAGTCATTATTGCCCGTATAATCGTGTATCTCCACAAAAAAGTAAAAAAATAAATATTGAATGTGAACAAGCGGAGATTTGAAAAGGGAAGACAAAAGAATTAGAGAGCAAAAGGAAGTATACCTTCAACAACTCTTCAGATTTTGAACCCTGCATACAGACAAAAGAAAAGCTAAGATAATGCCCTTGCCAAAAATGTAATGCAATTCAAAGACAGATTCACAAAAGCAGAAGTATATTAGTCACTAACCAGCAAATTTAGTAGTTTTCATCAAGGAAATGGAAATATGTGTCTGTATATACAGGGACGGATCCAACGTTTAGCATACCTGGGCAAGTGCCCCGGCAGCCGCCGAGAATCCCACCTATAAGATCTCAAAATGCCCCGGCAGCGGAGGAGTGGAGGAGCGGCAGCGGAGGGGTGGAGGAGCGGCAGCCGGCAGCGAGTGAGATGAAGAAGAAGGAGAGCAGGTTTTGTTTTTTTTTTAAAACTTACTAAGTGAAACGACGTCGTTTCACTAGTAAGTTTTTTTTAAAAAAACAAAACTTGAATACCTAATTACATTTAGCAGACCAGCAGCCTCGCCTTCATTTCTTCATTTCTTCAGCCGGCAGCGCCCCTCCTCCGCAGCTCCGCTCCTCCGCTCCGCTCCTCGTCGGTCGGACCCCTCGTGCCTCCTTCGCCGGTCGTCGCTCACGCCGCTCCGGTCACCGCCTCACCGGTAAGTGGTTCCACCTACTCACTTGTCATTTTAAATATTTAATTGAATATTTGTTTAAATGTTTTAGGATTTTAAAAAATTAGGGATTTTTGGTTATTGTTGACCGTTGATTTGTTGACATGTTGTCATTAGTAATTAGTTAAAATTGATATAAATGTAATGTTGTTTATGACTTTTGGGGATTTTTGATTAGTTGAAAAATTAGTTAAAATTGATACAAATGTAATGTTGTTTATGACTTTTGGGGATTTTATGATTTTTGATTTTTGATTAGTTAAAATTGGTCTCCTCTCCTCGCATGATGTTTATTGTGACTTGTGAGTTTTGTAAAATTGTAATGTTTAGGAAATAAGATTGATTATTAACTTAAATTTATTTATTAATTGATAGGGATTTGTAGGTTCATAATTATTTGTTAATTCATATGGAGAAATACTTTCCTAAAAGGCCAAAGGGGGCGAGTTGTGAAACCAATCCGAATAGTTCAACTAATCCGGGTAGTCCTATTAATCCGAGTAGTCCAAAGAGAACTAAGTTAGATGGAATCTTGGCCAATCTTCCTGCGGATCCTGGACTTCGACATCCAATATTAAGTTATGATCCTAATTTTCGAGATGAAATTCGAAGAGCATATCTACAAAAGGGACCTTGTCAACCAAAAGATCACAATTTCCCACAAACCAATAAGAGACGATTTATCCCGAGGTGGTTTGATGAGTATGATTGGTTGGAGTATAGCATAGAAAAAGATGCCGCATTTTGCATTTGTTGTTATTTATTTAAGGCGAAATTTTATAAGCATGAGAGTGATGCATTTACCAGTCAAGGTTTTAAAGATTGGAAGCATAAGGACACGAGACTAAGAGAACATATTGGATTGGTTAGTAGTCCTCACAATCAAGCAAGACAAGCTTGTGATGATCTTATGAATCAAGAGCAACATCTCCGAACAACTGTGATGAAGCATTCAGACCAAACTCGTGACAAGTATCGCGCTTGCTTGAATGCATCAATTGATTGCACTAGATTTTTGTTGCGACAAGGTCTTCCTTTTCGTGGCAATGATGAATCATTGGATTCAAGCAACAAAGGAAATTATCTTGAGCTCTTGTGCTTTCTTGTTGATCATTCCGAGAAAATTGAGGCAGTAGTGTTGAAAAATGCTCCCGGGAATTGCAAGTTAGTGGCTTCTTCAATACAAAAAGATCTTGTCAATGCATGTGTAGTTGAAACTATTAAAGTTATCACAGAGGATATGAAGAACAAATTCTTTTCTATAATGGTTGATGAATCTCGTGATATCTCCATAAAGGAGCAAATGGCGGTAGTGCTTCGTTATGTAGATAACCATGGGCAAGTAATTGAAAGGTTTATGGGAGTCCAACATGTTAGTGACACCACTTCGGAGTCACTAAAGAAGGCTGTTGATCAATTGTTTTCTACATTAGGCTTGAGCATGTCTATGCTACGCGGTCAAGGTTATGATGGGGCTAGCAATATGAAAGGTGAGTTCAATGGTCTTAAGAGCATTATTTTGAGGGAACATCCTTGTGCATTTTATATTCATTGTTTTGCACATCAACTTCAATTAGCACTTGTGGCCGTGGCAAAAGGAAATCTTGAGATTGTCACTTTTTTCTTATCGGTTAATATGGTGGTCAATATTGTTGGAGCATCATGTAAGCGTCGAGATGCACTTAGATATCAATTACAAAAGGAACTTTCGGATGCTCTGGAAAATGATTGTATTGTAACGGGGAAAGGCTTAAATCAAGAAACTAGTCTTAAGCGACCCGGTGATACACGTTGGGGATCACATTATGGTACTTTGCTTAGTATCATTTCAATGTTCAAATCCGTGGTGAAAGTTCTTGAGTTGATTGTTGATGATGGTTACATTGATAATTTGGGTGAAGCAAATAAGTCATTGGAAGATATCCAAACTTTTGAGTTTGTCTTCCTTCTATTTTTGATGAGATCTATTTTGGGAGTCACAAATTGTTTGTCACAAGCATTACAAAGGAAAGATCAAGATCTTGTCAATGCAATGCATTTAGTCCAAACTTCTAAGGAAGAACTACAGCACATCAGGGATAATGGATTTGATGATTTGCTTGATCAAATTTCTAGTTTTTGTGGGGAACATGATATTATGGTTCCTTTAATGGATGCGTCATTTGTACCTCGAGGGAGATCAAGACGTAGAGCTCACGTCGTAACAAACCTCCATCATTATCGTGTGAACTATTTCATGGCCGTGATTGATAAAGTACTTCAAGAGTTGAATCATCGCTTCAATGAGGTAAATACTGAGTTACTTATTTGTATGGCATGTTTGAGCCCGATGATTCATTTCAAGCTTTTGACAAACAAAAGCTTGTTAAGTTTGCCAATTTTTATCCTCAAGACTTCTCTAGGAGAGACATTTTGGAACTTGAAGATCAACTTGCGGTTTATGTTCGAGATATGCGTCGGAGTGGTGAGTTCTCTCAATTACAAGGAATTGGTAGTCTTGCAAAAAAATTGGTGGAGACAGGGAAACATAGAGCATATAATCATGTTTATAAGCTTGTTACATTAGCTTTAGTATTACCGGTGGCAACGGCTTCAGTGGAGAGAGCTTTTTCCGCTATGAAGATCATCAAAAGTCCACTTCGAAATAGAATGGGAGATCAGTGGTTAAGTGATAGCTTGATTGTTTATATTGAAAAAGATGTTTTTGCTTGTGTTAATAACGAAACCATAGTGCAACGTTTTCACGAAATGAAAACTCGCCGTGGGCAATTGTAGTTTGTATGTTTTTCTTTTCATGAATGAAAGCTTTGCCCCGGCTGAAAAAAATTCCTGGATCCGTCCCTGTGTGTGTGTGTATATATATATATATATATATATATATATATAAATATGTGAAATAATGAAAAGGACTGCTTTTATAAAAACAAATAATAGATCATGATAAATATGAAATTATTATTAAATTCAGGACATACAAAAGCAAACTCTTGGTCTGCATTATAAGTTTGATATTGAAACTTCAGACAGAGACATGAAACAAAACTATTTTACGGTACACAAAATTGATTTAGGACAAAAAATATAATATATTTTGAGTAATATCTAGTTAGGCAAATAACCTTTTTTGCAGATGGCCCACCCAAAGTTTGTATACCTTGATGAACAACATATTCACTATCAACAACTCCCACATTCTTTGTGCGGTCCCCCTGTGAAAAAACAAGATTAATAACTAGTGGCAAATACACCTAAAAGTAGTTATATTTAGATAGCCTCACCTGTGCACAATAGCCAAATTTCATGTCCATTCCCCATCCATGAACAAGATCATTCTGACATAAAAATAAACAGGGCTTATAAGGATTCATTAACCTAAGCTAATAGAGAAGAGACAAGAAGCTGCAATTCGTTTTCCAAATTAGCACAAGTAACGCACAGAGATTAAAAAAGATTTAAATTCAATGATATGCAAAACTTCAGTAGCAAAATAAACTCTACAACAAAGTTCGATAAAAACAAAAATTAGTGACAGTAAAATCAAATTGGTTCCCTATCTAACACCAGTTAAACTCAACGACCACTTTTATCGCAAACTAGTTGGGGCAAGCTAAAATCGAATCTCAGATGTAAGGGTAGATGTAGAAAGGGAGGGAGGAAAAGAAGAAGATAAAACAGATAAAAATAGAAGGAATAAAATAAAATATAGAAATATATAGAAATAAATTTTAGGTAGGGAGGAAAAAAAGAAGATAAGACAGATAAAAATAAAAGGAAGAAAATAAAATACATAAATATAGGGAAATAAATTTTTATGAAAAAAAACTTACCCACATAGAGAAGGGGTAAAATGCAAATGTGACCACTGAACTTTAGGTGTTTTTGGGTATTGAGCCCTTTTCTTTTGGACAACGCAAATCGAGCCCCTTTCTATTCAAAAATTTGGATATTGAGCCTCAATGTGTCACATGGGCGTTGACCTGCCTACGCGGCACACGTGGCAGCCCTGACGTGGACATTTTTGCCATGTAGAACTGCTTACATGTGTATTTTCTAATTAATTGTTAAAAAAACTCGGTTTTCCCAAGAATCGAACCCATTTGATATTTTGGTCATCAAACCAATTGAGCTACATAAAACATTAAAACTTATAGTTACTTTATCAAAAGAATTAATATTTATACCAAATCAATTCATTTCCCCCAATAGATTAAAACAAAAAAAGTGTTATTAAAACTTTTAAATAAAAACTTTTTTTTGCTAGTAAATGGCCACATATCATCATTTAATATTTAAATAAAGTAATTGACTTATTAAAACAGTAAAAACACATAGAAGAAAAAAAATGATTATATATTAAAGGTGTATAAAAGTAAATTAATAACTTACAAAATCAACATTAATTAAAAAAAGTAAACAATTAACATTAAAAAAAATTAGATTAAAATTTAAAAATTGAAATTAAAAATAATAATACATTAAAATTTAAAAATTGAAATTAAAAATTAAATCCCACCGTTAATGTCTAATCACGACTCAAATTCAAGTTCAACCCCTCGTTCCTTCTTCCTCGCTCCCGATTAATTCCCAACTCTCCCGTCTCTCCAAATACCTTCATTTTCAATCCACCCCCAATTTTTTCCTTTCAAATTTTATGGTTGTTGGTCAGTAATTTTAAGCAACAATGTTGCTGATTCTTTTCTCACTTCTTTTCATTCTCTTTCCTCTTCCTCCTAATGTCTTTGAACTAAGATGGTCTCTACCTGCAACAAGTCAAGCTCGGATTCGATGACCCAGATAGAGTATTGTCGAACTAAAACAACCGAGATGACTCGTGGTCGTGCAGCTGGTACAGAATCACCTGTGACCAGGTGACTGGTTCTGTTAACTCAGTCAACATTTTCAACGCCAATATAGCTGAACCCTTTCTGTCTCTTCTATGTCGGCTCCGAAATCTAAGATGTCATTGCAAAAATGGGACGGAGATGGAAAGGGGGAAGGAGCCTGGAAACCAGATCTAGATGGAGATTCATTATGTTTTTTTTCTTCTTCATTTTAATCTTGTTAATGTTTATTGATTGTTGTTATTATTTTTATTACTACTTTATTTGGACTAATCATTGAGGTGAATTATTGTATTTGAGTTGATAAATTTGATTATTTATTTTATTTTTAGGTAGTTAGTTTGCTAATAACTTTATTTGATTTAATTAGTTTAATTAAGTAATTTATTTAACATAGTTTACTTTTGTTAATTATTTTATTTAGATTACTTAGTATGTTAATTATTTTATTTTGTGTTAATTATTTGAGTTAATTACTTTACTTGGTTAGTTAAGAATTAATTATATATGAACTTTTATACACCTTTAATATATAATCATTTAGACATTAACGGTGGGATTTAATTTTTAATTTCAATTTTTAAATTTTAAAGTATTATTATTTTTAATATCAATTTTTAAATTTTAATCTAATTTTTTTAATGTTAATTGTTTAATTTTTTTAATTAATGTTGATTTTGTAAGTTATTAATTTATTATTTCACCTTTTTACCCTTTTTCTAATAAATTGATTTGATATAAAACTTAATCCTTTTAATAGTCTGTTGGGGAAATAAATTGATTTGGTATAAATATTAATTCTTTTGTTTAAGAAATTGCAACTTTTATGTAGCTCAGGTGGTTTGATGACCAAAACCTCAAAATTGAGGTTTTGAGTTTGATTCTTGGGAAAATCGAGTTTTTTAACAATTAATTGGAAAATGCACATGTAAGCGGTTCCACATGGCAAAAATGTCCACGTCATCGTTGCCACGTAGACAGGTCAACGCACATGTGGCGTCTGGGACTCAATATCCAAATTTTCGAACAGAAAGGGGCTCGATTTGCGTTGACCAAAAGAAAATGACTCAATACCCAAAAACACCTAAAGTTCAGTGATCACATTTGCATTTTACCCCATAGAGAATTATATAAATATATAAAAATAATATGCCAAGGTAAAAACAAGGGGAAAATGAAAAAAAGAGGGGAAAGAAACCCAGAAATTTATTGTTCTTGCAGAACTTGAGAGGTGGGTGCTCTTGCAGAAGAAAGATCTAATAATATACCTGAATTAGATGCCATGCACAATGCCAAGCAGATCTTGAGAACACTGGAGCCATTCCTTCAACAAATCTGCAAATATAAATGATTTTACTCATGTCATACTAACGAAAAGAAAATTCAATTAAACATTGAAAGTAGTGCACTGAAATCAGTTTATTTTATGAATAGTTAATGTGTTCTTCATATTATAAGGAACTACTGAAATTTGATACAAGTTGTTTCAGCGACCAGGATTTGGTAGTTTGATTAACATGTTGAAACCAATTAAGAATGTCGTAAACAAGTTGGACAAAAACTAGATATCAATATCTGTAGTGTATATATAGTAACTTACTAACTTACCCAGTGCATGGTGGACCCTCACTGTAACGTGAACACTTTGTACTTCCTCTTGTATCATATACTCTTCTGCAACAAGTTAATTACCTTGGTATTAGCATAAGAAGAATTCAAAAAATACTCCTTCCTTTCCACAAAGAGTCCCATTTGCAAATTTCAAACTTTAAAAATAATTTTTGTTTGTAACCACCCCTAAATTTATTGAGAGGTTTAGTTTAATAGTGATGACATGATAATGAAATTGTAATGGTAAAAACTTGAAGACATTGTGCCATTGTGGCATGATAAATGGGTCTCTATTTTTGGACCCCTTTTTTTTTTTTTTTTGCAAATGGGACCTTTTTTGTGAAACAGAGAGTAATATTTCATCAGTGAAATCTTAGAAACTGACAAACTTACCTATGAATTTTTTTTGTTCTACTTCGTACGGTTATCCTGTGATGTATATCAGTTGAATTTGGGTCTAAAGCAGGCTGAGATATCTCCAGTCCTTCGGATTTCACAATTTCCAAGTATCTGAATACAAAGAATAACAATCAAAGAATATATATAACCTACGGAAAAATTTAATACTACTGTTAAAAGGTAAAACGATGCTAACTATAGCCACAAGTAATCACATTAATCAATTGTCCCTGTGGATTAACCTGTATTACGGCAAAAGGATAATTGATTGCCTTCAAGTACGGATATATGACGATAGCAGAGATAGATAGAGACACTTAGAGAGAGGGTAAAGACTTGCAGACTGCAGTAAAACTATATACTAGAAATAAGAAAAAAGCACAGGCCTTCACCTTAAAGACGCATGTTCCCGTGATTTACATACAAATATTGTATTATGTGTGCGCACACATTTTCAAGAAAAAATATCTTTGAAGGAAGACAAAATTAGAAAACACGCTAAAAGATTGTCCACCAGGTGCACTACAAGTCTACAAGTACCTTCTCGGGTTAAAATGCTCAACCCCCAAATCTTCATCCCACAGAAATATATAATCATAAATGGCAACAACTGACGGATGTAGAAAGCGTTTTGCAAACCACCTGAAGCAAGAAAAACAGGTCCACACAAACTAGAATTAGAAACAGTTAAACGAACATAGTTACATTAAACCAACACTGTCCTCACTCTCCTTTAAAGGCATTTGTCAAAATAAAACTTCAAAAAGAAAATAAAAATTAATGTCATTCCAACACATTTGATAGGCCTCCAGGGAGCTGTTTTACTAAGAAAATTGGAACCATAAACAATGAATTTTCTTCTAATTGAAGATAAAACTCAAGTGATACTTAGAAAATAATAAAGAAGAACAAACTAATAGTGGTTAGTTTTACCACTTTGTTTGGTTCTGAGCAACAATATGTATGGCGTCGTTACTCCATTCAAGATTCCACCACCCATCCACTTTGCCATCATAATGGAACAAAACAATTGTAAAATTCTCTGAAAGAAACTGAATCCAATTATATCAGGTTAAATAGTTTATGTTGTGACATGACAAAGATTAATGAACAAACAATATGAATGAATTATACCTTTTGAACAATAGTATCAACATTATCCATCTGTTTAATACCAACAGGAATTGCAAGCAAGTAACAAGGGCCGGAAACGTTTGCCTAATTCAAACATGTAGACAAGTAAATGAAATGATCACCTTAATAAAAATAACTTTTCATAGAATTTTTGCATAAGAAGTGCTAGTTTTAGAATATAAGGAATCCACTGAAATTCCATGTATATGATGAACTAATTGTCTTAGGAGTACAAGAGCACTAATCAAATGCAGTCTGAATAAGTGCATATTGATGCCAGAGATAACAGGATAAGAATCCAACCTTTGACTTGGAACTACTGGTGAACCACAGAGGTTTCATGTAAAAATCAGATCTAGCGTGAATGATGCCACGAGGTAAACCATACAAACTTGTGGATTCCTCCCCTACTTCCTAGACAAAACATCACAAGCACCATATGTTAATAACAGTTAAAAGGAACATTTGCCTTGAATTATCCAGTCCCTGAAAGTGGAATAGGCCAGATAAAGAACCCCAAAAGATTCAAAATTTACGTACATACGTTATTCCATACAACAATGAGATTTCAGATTTCATGTGTTTTGCATAAAGAGAGAGTAGTGCATAAAGGGAAATGAAGGAGAAACTAGAAAGTAATATATCATTACCTGTAATGCATATAGAGGATACAATTCTGAATCCAACTGATGACACAAAAACACATGGGTAAACCATTAGTGGAAACACCATGGAAAGAAAGGTAAAACTAGAAAAGTAAAAGACAGTGAAACTTGATGTATGAGGGATTTTCCAGATAGCCATTTCAAAAGATATATTATCAGGAAAACAACACAGCTGGTGGCAAAAACCTTTATTACAACAAAGTTTCTTAATAAAGACTTAGGGCAATATATATGTCTGCACACTTCAATGACCAAACCATGTGTGTCCACTGTCCACATATGCATGTGTGTGTGTCTAATGCTTGCTTGGCTTTTAAAATTTTGACTACTATTCTTGATAACCACATGATGTCATCGCGAAAGTTGTTTAGGAATTACATGATAATAGTATCTAAAAACCTTCAAAGTGACCCCTAAATTGCCTGAAGCCATTCGAATTTAGAAGTTCATGTAGTCAATCCAATTGGTCCACAAGATCACACAAATAAAACCATAGATGTTGTTGGCATACCTCTGTCTGCTGATACTGATAATTTGTAGTTCTATACACAACGATCAACATTACTGTACAAACAATTCCCATAAACGGTTTCATCTTAACCTCACAAGTGCCCTGCAGTTTCCATTATACACAGTGAAAATCCCTTTAAACAGTTTCAATAATCAACTATAATGTATAACATGTCAACCAGAACACCTCTTTATCTAGGTTTAACAACATACCCCATCAAACAAGACATGTCTTTTTCTCAGCAGCCACCTCCATGATTTAAATGCCCTCATAGACAAATAAATATACTAGATATTCTCATACCAAGCTGCAGCCAACAAATGCATAGCAACTAATATCAAAGATAATTCTGAATGTTTGCTGAGTCATTTCAGACAACAAATTTTATTACAACTTTTGGCAGAAGATAGAAATTACAAGGAGAATTTTTTTTAAGCTCAATTTAGTTACCTAAATTTTGCACTATATAGATCTAATAAGGACAAAAATTAGTACAAAAAGAAAGTCCAACACCAAATATTAAAGTTCAAATCTTGATTACGAATCAAATCATCCTTCTGAAATTCACAAACTCTATCATCAAAAAGTAGTTATTTTTGTTTCTTTTGTGCGTCCATAGTATTGATTATTTGAAGGGCGAATGACAAAACTGTCCTCCCAAGTTTGGCCGAAAAGAAATTTTGTCCCTCAAAATTTAGAAATCGTCAATCAATAAGTATTTTAAATCAACAATTCTATTCCCTTTTGGTCGGTCCGATCATATTCTTGCCGGAAATTGCCAAATGTCAATTTTTTTTGTTATATGTACTAATTATCTACAAACTTGAAGCATTATACATTTTTTAAACTGTAGTCATACATGTATTTTGAATATTAATATCTAAATACTTATTACAAAAGTAAAACAAAATATCAAAATAATAGATTAGCTAAACATTCTTCATCACTTATTAAACATTCAAATATGAAAATCTCTTCTCTGCCGCCAACCCAGATTTCCTTAATTCCTTCTCCCCCTCTGTCATTCTCAACCTTCCCACTCCTCGAAAAGGCGACCCAAAACCCTCCGGAGTTGAAATGTACTGAAAAATGAGTCAGCCATCGTGAACTAGCCTTTTGATATGACTAATTTTATGAAACATGTAACCAAAATACACCATTAAAAAACAGAGATTTCCTTCTTAATGTGTGAATTGATTTCAAGAAATGCATGAACTAGTTCAGAAACATGGATTAATATGAATAGAAGTATAAGAGAGAAATGAGTTTTTGTCTTATATCGATATAAGGAATGAAAAACCAAATTAACCCCCATCAAAATTTAAAGAAAAAAGAGCATGAACAGAGTAAGAAAGTGGAGGAATTAGGAGATGATGGTAGGAATCATCATAAGATGATGGTAGGAAACACACGGTGACGAATCTTGGTTTGAACACTTGGGTTGTGCTTTGTTTTGGATTGTTGTTAATCTCCTTGTAGTGAAAAGAAAGGTGGTGGGATTTCCTAAAAGTTAGGGTTTTAATTTTGAGGTGAAGAAGAAGGTAGAATTGGGAGTTGGAATTTGTTTGGGTGATTAATTTTTATATTTTAGTTAGATTGTAATTAGAAAACGAAAGTATTTTTAATTTTATGTTTTACTTTTTTATATTTATGTTATTACTTTTTTGCCCACATAATAACAATATTTACAAAAAATATTAAAGTATTTTGAAATTTTACATAATTAAATACGGTTAAAATATATTATTCTAGTCAAACTGTATTTCTGGCAAGAATATGATCGGACCGGCCAAAAGGGAATATAATTATTGTATTAAAATACTTAGAGGTATTGATTGACGGTTTTCAAATTTTGGGGGACAAAATAAAATTGCTTTTCGGCCAAACTTGGGGGGACATTTTTGTCATTTGCCCTTATTTGAAAAGGTCACATGCATCACTTAACAAAATAAATAAAAAGGGGCTAATGACAAAATTGTCCCCCAAGTTTGGACAAAAATCAATTTGACCCTCAAAGTTTGGGAATCATCAATCAATACCTCTAAGTATTTAAAAACAACAATTATGTTCCTTTTTGCCATTCCGACCAATTAAATCGCCGAAGATAGACACATGTCAACAAATTAGCTAATTTCTACGAATTTAATACGAATGCATACATATATTTTATTTTAATCAAAATCAGTTAACGCATTTATACTTGGAATTCCAAACGAGTGAGAAGCATCGGATAGGGCTTTAGGTGATTTTTCATAGGAGTTTAGGGTTCTACAAAGATTAAAAACGATATGGGTATATTTACACTTCTGATTTAGAAAATGGACTCAAGTAAATGGTGTTTAAGACCTCTCGGCAATGACATGCCACAATATTGGGGAAAGATAGTTATTGTATGTATATCTGTATACTTTAATATATGATTGTCTTGTTAACTGTGATTTGATGGTGAATATACTTATGAAATCTGTGAATACTTTATTGATGGTGATAAACGATGCTTCTTTGTTGTTTATATATATACATATATATCATAAAGTTAATAGTGGACCCTCTGCTTTTGTTGACTCTGTTGTACTACAAAGCTTTGTTATTTTAGCACAATGTTTGTTTGTAATAATGTGGTCCCTCTTTGTTGTGTTGTGATCATCTATTTAAAAAAATTGCACCCTTCTGTGGTTGCAATTCATGCAGATGGTGATCCTTTGAAGGCTTTATTTATTGTGAAAATATGTTATTGGGGGGAATTTAAAGACCAGGGATATGTAGGTGGGGTACATGAATATGTAGACTTTTGTAGAATAGACCTTCTAACTATGTCAGACTTGGGGGATATGGCTACGGAAATGGGTTTCCATGGAGCATTAACTTGGGGGATATGGCTATGGAAATGGGTTTCCATGGAGCATTAACCTTTCATCATTGGTGTGAAGAGAGGGGTAAGGAAAATCATAACTGCTGATGACATTAAGAACATAGGTCCTTATTTGCCCATTCATAGAATAGTAACAATCAGCTTTGTTCATACGGACTCTATGTCAGTTGCTTCTCTTCCTAAATGGACTCAGATTGAGATAAATTTAGATGGAGATGATTATGGTTTAGATGAAGAGGAAAATGTGAATCAGGCTATGTACTATAGTCAACCAATGACAGTGACTTTGAAACACAGCAGGCCACAAAAGCAAAAAACAGAGCATTACCAATCAAAGTTCCAAAAACAGAGCATTACCAAGTTCAGTTCCAAAAACAGAGCACAACAGAGCTTCATTACCATCCATTCATTACAAAATAGGGACTTCACAAATCCTAACTACTCCATCTCCCAAATTCTAATTACAATTTTTTCATGCCTAAACGATCGTAGAGTCATGACTTAACGATCATAAAGTTATGACATAACGATCGTAAAGTAATGACTTATCGATCGTAGTCATTACTCGTAAAGTTTAAAGTGACTTCAACATTTACTATAACAGAGCTACCCTACTATAGCAGAGTTACTCTACTATATTTTATTTTATTTTTTGTAAATTTGTATACTCTAATATTTTATTTTCAAATAACAATTAATGGTCTTGAAGATGGTAAAAGTCTCATTAATTGGGATATCTTTACTCGTATCTATTGTATGTACTTTTATAAATCTTTCCAAACCTTAAATTTTCTCACTTTAATAAGTTTATTTTTATTACCCAAAATATAGTATAAGTTATAAGTAACCCTGCATATAAGGCATTTAAATATACAACATTTAGTTTATAAAAACAATCGATTTTACATTAAAAAAAAATTCTGGCCGTTACACTAGTAGGAGTAGCGGCCCCTTTAAAAATCCAAATAATCTCGAGGGCAGATTAGCCATTTCCTTTGATCGCTAGTAAGAGTTGCGCTGACAGCAGGTTCTACTAGCGGTCGAGTCCATCTCCTAGTCAATCTGGGCACTTAGATATGTTATTGGACAACTCTAGATCTGTTTGCTGGAATAGTGTTTAAAGAATAGTTGCTATGAAGCATTCTCCATATATATATATATAAGGCAATGAACATTGGAGGGAAATGGGTCTATTATTATTATTATGGAGGGAAATGATGCAACTGTTGCGGAGGAAAATAATAGTGTAATTGAAGCTATATGGTCAAAATACAATCAACATATGGTGAAGATAGCAATTCGGAGTCAACTAGCATCTCCGGCGATTTAATTGGCAAGAATGACAAAAAGGAATAGAATTGATGTTTTTACATACTTAGAGGTATATTGATCGACCATTCGTCAAATTGATTTTCGTCCAAAGTTGGGGGACAGTTTTGTCATTAGCCCAATAAAAAGAGGTCACATAATGGTGTATTGTAATTGTAGGAATTTTGTTTGTGTGAACCAGAGACAGAGTGAGGGGAGTTTATAATCTTGCTCTAGATATTAACAAAGCAGCTCCAATATACTTCAGATTTCACATCTAAATTGCGTGACAAATAAATAGAAATAGCAGAAATTTAAAAAAAAATTGAAAGACATAATAGATGCAATAGGTACCAAAATAACTTATCTGAAAATAAAACATAAACTTCAAAATCAAAAGATTCTCCCCTTTCGAAGATATAAATGAACAAAAAAAAAACACAAATCATGAAAATTAGAGTATTTTCTCGGCGCAACAAGCAGCTTCTCTGTTCTCTTCTCAAATTTAGACATGCCAAGACCCAAAAAGGCGCATATTATACATATAAGCGCGAAATAAAGAAGGAAATTTACAAGTATAATTGATTGGATCAGATAACTGAAAATCTTTGGTTTTAAATATTTGAAATTATAAAATTAAAAATTTTAATATAAAAAAGGAAAAATGTAAACAGTAAACACCAAACCAATACAAAACTAGAACTCATTCATGTCCGTATTTAACACTGTACTGATACCAAAGCATACAAATTCGGAAAGAAGGGAAGACATGGGGGATCTTGGACTAATTCGTCATTCTACAATTAAGAACACAAACCTCATAGAACGGGAAGGGCATAAACAAATAGGTAGAGATTGCAGCTGTAATGAAGCTCCGACTAACGTCCGGCGAATCAAAATCGGCGTCCAGAAATACAAATATATATAAAATTACAAGTATGCGTGCAAATATGCAGGGGAAGTAATGAGTAAGCAAAAGTTTGAGGCTTTCAGGATCATTTGGATTATATCAATCCTAGAGAGAGAGAGGGCGAGAGAGAGAGAGACGGAGAGGAGTCGAAAAACGGAAGTGTCGGAAGAGCCACGCTTTATGCGAACACAGGGAGAGAACCGAGAAGAGAGAGAAAAGTGAATATGTTCGTGCATGCGTTGGTTGGCTGACGCGTGTCAACACAAGTCACATGCAAACAAAAACTACTACTACTACTATTGCTACTCCACATATTTCTCTGTCCCAAAACACATACGATTAATAAAAAAGGAATAATAACATAAATTATTGTATAAATATTTTATAAATTATTAATGAAGTATACCCCATCTTAACATATTATGTGAGGTCGAAAATTATATTAAAATAATTTATTGATCATTATACTAAGGTGAATATGCAATATCAACAGTTTATAAAATATTTATAAAATAGTTTGTACATGTAACATCACTCATAAAAAAATAATTTAAGTTTGATACAAGTAAGAATTAAGAAACGCTTACATTAATTACTATTCACTGCCCAATTAAATCTATTACTATCCTAACTGTAAATTAATATATATTGTAAATATTTATATTTACATTTTAATTATCAATTATATAAATAATAGTATTTTTTTTTTAAAAAATGTAATAAAAGAGATTCTTATAATTTTTAAAAATCTCATATAATGACAATTTCTTAATTATAATTCGTACTAACACAATAAGTCCTTGATTCTTTATTACTTAACTAATGTCCCAAATTCTATATCCAATCAATCAATTCGCACTCCCAGACTGAATTTACTCCCATGCTAATTGCCTTTTCAACCACGTTGTTTGATAAATAATCGTATTAGTTTCCTTTTTACTACAATAGTGCTTTACAATGGAGTTGCGAATTCCAATCCCAACAGAAAAATAGGGTTTTGATTTGTTCTACCGTCATGCGCCAATACATATTTGATCATAATTATAGTTTTTTTGGTCACAACATTAGAATTCTAATGAAAATGGGAATAAAAATGAGATCAATGGAGAATGAAAAATGGAATGGAATGGAATGAACATTCCTACTCATACTATATGTAATATGTTTGGTCGGAATGATTGATAAATTACACAATTTTGATCAATCGAGATTTTTTTTAAGTTTGTTGATCAATCATTATTCATTCTAATGAAATAAGCATTCCTTTAAACATTGGAATGCTCATTCTCTCATAATAACGAAAGTTCTTCTTAAAATGATAATTTTATTCCCCCAAACCAAATTGGCATAGTAATGAGCATTCTTTTTGGAATCAACATTTTATTCTCAAAACCAAATAGGCCATTAATGTTTGTAACGATAATATATTCAGTGTATACATTTTTAAATGCTTCAAGTGACGTTTGAATCAAAACTTAGAAATAAAAAATATACTATATATTATAAATGTCATAATGAATATTTAATCTGATTTTCCTTTAATTATCACTAGATTAATCAGACTGATTAACAACTCTTCCTACTATTTTCACGTCCCAAACTTTTACTGTTCACACCATATTCAAATAATTTGACATTTTCAAATATAAACAAAAGAAAAATGTAGACCCTGGACCAAAAGAGCTGTCATTTAGCAAAATGTTGAAATTTTTAATAATTTTTTTTGTTTCCTCGCAAACGACTTTTGTCCATTTCATTTTGATTACTAATTTTTAATTATGTAACAGGTGACGTGAATTTTGATCATTGTACTTGTAGTCGATTTTTATTTTGATTACTAATTTTTTTTTATTACATTCTCGTTATCAAAGTACCAAAAATTAATAATTTTATAATTTTGTAATATTTTGTAAGCAAACCTGATCAGTGTCCAAATGCTATTTTAAACCAGCAAACCAATCCCCAAAACTAACTTCAGCTATTCGGTCACAAAGAGAGCTCACGAGTCACGAACCATGCCGCTACCGCTGCTGGGCAGCCTAACAGAGCATGGAAAACAGACGCAATATGGAAATTACACACAGGACATGAAGGATCCGACCCCATTCAACGCCGGCACAAGAAAAGTTTGATTTTAGGAGGAACTTTCAAATTTCAAATCAATTTCCACAAAGAATTACAAACATGTGTAGTACTTTTCCAATTGAGACCATCATGTTTTCTTTGGACTGCTATGTGATAAGTTGATTTAACAGAATTACTCCAATGAGAATTGTAATGTCAACCTAGTTCGTCTCCACGAGCTCAAGTCTTGTTGTTATTTTACATTTTATTTTCGTAGTATTAAATTTCGTTATAATAATTTGTAATATTAAAAAATTACTAATTTATAATATTTTTGATACTTCGATAACGAGAATGTAACAAAAAAAAAATTTCAGTAACCAAAAAAAAAATCGATCCTAGCACAATGGTTAAAACATCAATTAACTCGATTCACGTCACCTATCACATAATTAACACTATTCACGTCACCTATCACATAATTAACACTTGTCAACCATTAGCGTACTTAGCACTTCTGGACGAAATTATAAATAATGATCATTTTGTAAGTTTTTTTGAGTATAATAATGCATTTGTAACAAAAATTTTTGATAAACACAATAAAAATCGACCTCTAATAGAGCGGCCAAAAAGTCAACTAACCCATTCATTCCTTAACAACTTCCATATTATTGACATCTTTCTTTGGTTGGATCCATTAAATTTGCTTTGCTCATAATTTGCATCCAATATTAGTAGAAAGATTTTTTATTTTTAAAATTAAATAAATTCATGTTAATTTTAAAATTTTTTAATTAATAATAATCTTATAATTTAGAACAGAGAGAGTAAAATATTCATTCAGAAATTTTTAGTTACAACATTCTTTTTTTCTCACTTTTTTAGTTTTATTTTCAGCATGACTTCATCTCCAGAAGAAGATTGAATCAACTATCATGTGTAAGTTTTGAATGACAGAATCATATTTTACCAAGGATAAAAAAAACCATACACTTGATAAAAGGGCCTGGTAGAAGCCTAGAAGTAAAAGCTACTAAACCATTAACTAACTTCCACGAATTAACAGAAACACAGTTCATTCTGGCATAAAACATGGGGCAATTAATTTTATTACTCCTAGGCTTTGTTTTAGACAAATTTATAGGTTTCATCAACCACCATGAAATTACTAGATTCTTCCAACCAAACCTACACAACCAACTACACCACCAGTTAACATCAGCCCAGTTACAACTTACAAGTGTCAGGTAAGCCTAATAACAAAGACAAGTATTAGGTGAAACCTAAACTTTTAGTTAGATTAGTTTAACAGACAACAATGACACACATTTATAAAAAATTAATTAGATGTATAACTGTAAAACTAGGATTTCTAAAAAAAAAGAATTTATTTTCCTAATTGTATCCTAAACTGTAATCTTTTGTAATAAATTACAGTTTGAAGTGTCATGACCTACGGGCCAAGGGACAGTATCAGGGTAGACAGTTTCTATGAGGCATACGCCTCCCAAACCTCGGGCCGGACGGAGATTGCCCCTCGAGTGCAAAGGCAGAAGGGACCCACCCGTGTTTGATAAAAAAAAGAAAAAAAAAACAAGAACAAAAGTAATAACTTGTTAAAAATTTCTTGTCACTTTATAGTCTAAAAATGAAAACCTACCTTTAATTTTGGACCGAAGGAGTATATTAACGCCGGAAATAGAGACTAGCTTAACTCACCCAACATGAGAATGGGCTTGTTAGCCAGGCCATATCATATTTTCAACTAGAGAACTCAGCTACTTCTGTTATAGGATCAGAAAAAAGTTGGGCCTATTTCAGATCAAAATCTTTATTCACCAGCACAGTTCTATTTCTTTTCAAAATTTTCGATTTATATCTGCACAAACAGAGCCTACATACCACAAAAGGAGATTTTTCCATTCAAGTGATACTTATGTAGCACCTACATTGCTAAATGTAGAACCTAAGGCATTGAAAGGGCGTTATAAAGTGAAAGAAAAAGAAAACCTACAAGCTTGTTACCTTTTGTCCTGCTTTTTTCTTTCTTTCATTATCGGAGTTTTAGATAGATGATTAGCCGTCCCATATCCCACCTTTCCGGGATGACTGAAGACATTTTTCGCCATCACCATGGACTGTTTCAGAAGATTGGAATTAACATTGTTCAGTTTTTTACATCCATGTGGAATCCCAGTACGTTTCTTTGCCATTACCAAAGATCCTAGCAGAGTTGTGCTGGAGTCAGCATTCCGTAGTTTTAAATACCCTTGTGGAGCTCCAGAGCTTTTCTTTGCCATCCCTGAGGACTGAAGTGAATGTGAAGGAGTACTGGAACCAGCATCACCTACTCTTTTATTGCCAAGTAGAGTCCCAGCAATACCACTTGCAGCATCATTTGGCTTTACAGAAAATTTGGATTTACTAGGGCGGGGGCGAAAACTCCTGGGCTTTACAGGAAGATTGCATATTGGTGATAAACATATAATGGACGAGGAAGCCTTGTCAAGAGAATCTTTGCAGTGCTGATGATATTCTTTCGTGACAAAATCTCTGAGGGACAACGCAGACTTGTATTCACGTGTTCTTTTTGAGTAAAAAACCATCGCATTGTTGGCAAGCAACAGCAAGTCTCTGAAGAGTTCTTTAGTTGATTTAATGGAGCTGCTGCCAATTCTTGATCTTATTGTGTCGAGATCCATGTGTTGCCGTATTATCCTCTTGTACCGTGCCCTCTTCTGTAAGAATTAACTTATATGAGTTAATTCTACTTGCAAGCGTGACAATTTCTTTATTTCAAGATTAATATTAAGGTAGCTGAGCATCTAAATTTGGGTCAAGCAGTCTCCATTTCCTCCACACTCTTAGTTTCTCCATTTTCATATGCATTATTAGGAAGCAAATATGAATTTGAGACAATACAGACAATATAAACTCCTACAATTGCATTACCTGGCTATCTAGTCTTCGTCTAAAGCCCAATGCATGTTTGCTCTCCGCAACGAAATTAAAAATTCCCATCAAGTCATCACTTGGTCCCTTAAAGTGCTCTTCATTGTGACCATCTAAGCCGGAAGGTTTGACTGTTTGAACACAGCCACCGGTTGAGGTTTCTTTACAGGAGGTAGTTAGAACATTGGTTGCCCCAAAATTATCGCTCTCTCCAATGCTCCCTTCTCTGACCTCCCAATTACAATCTTTTCTCTTTCTTTTACCTCTCCTCTTTCTTACAGTACTTCCTTTTTCATTTCTCAACTCTGCCACCTTTATGCTTACAAGTTTCTCCTGCTCATCAGACTCCAAAACCTTTGGCTTTGTCTCCATCTCTGGAGCTGATGCTAGTTCTGGAATTCGACATTCAGGGGACCAGTTTGATTTAAAATCGAGTGTGAAACTTCCAACAGATAAAGTGTCCTTGGATGTTTCTTTACCAGAAGATTCATTGACCTCTGTTTTTGGTATAGGTGCAGGTGATTCTGTCTGGCTAGTATCATAATCAACCTGACAGTAATTTTCATTCTCAGCTTTGAGCCTTTTAAGCCTCGACTCCAGAGATCTGGACATAAAACAAGACTTAAATTGTATCACAACTGAACAAGTCTGTAGGCTACGTTTATATTTCAAACACAAACAAATTAATTTACAGAAAACCTTCAGAATCCAAACAATAAAAAAAGAGCAATAATGCCATGCGTGAAAAAGAGGAAAAAGTATGAATAAGTTTAATATATGGGTATTGAATAGGAAGGTAAATAATTTACTAACCCAATTGATCCTTCAGATTTCTCCAATTCCAGCTTCAACTCTTCCACTCGCCGCTTCTTTAGCTCTTCAAACCAAGTTCTATAGAGTAAACATTAAGGCAAACGAATGAACCCAATGTTAGGGCAAGGTTGATTTCTGAATGTAAAATAGACCTAATCTTGCTATATACAGCTATATTATATTAATGTGAACAACAGTGTAAAGTGAATGCAACCAAAATTATACAACAGTAGACTACAAACTTCACTAGATAACAAGTTAGAAGCAAAACCACAACAAGGACATCATCTTGATTAATCAAGTCACATGAAAAATCAAATCAAGAATTAGAAACGAAATAGTTCTACTTACGTGCAGCCAGAATAGCGCTGTCGCAAGTCCTCGTACTTTGCTTTACAGGCCTGCAATTAGGTTATAGTTTTTGTAATTTCAGAAAAGGAAGAAGTTGGAATAACTTTAACCGTACTAGATACCCATAATACAATTATGAAGCCTATTATGTCCTGTAGAGTACATAACTTACAGTACAAAATATTACCAATTTTTTCACCCGACTCATTCTTGAAAATTAGTCCAAGACGCTAGGGTGTAAGTGGGTCGAGTGAAACTGAGTATTAGGTAACTCAGATCTGAAGATCAACTTCCGATTTTGATGAGATTCAGTTGGAGCTTGACTTCAAACTTGTTTATCTTACTCCCTAACTGAACCTATCACTATACATGTTCAAGTAGTTTTAGTGACATTTGAGTAGTTCTTTATTTTATGGAAAGTATTGAATGATCCATCACATATCGAGTGAACTCAAGCCAATCAAATCAAACTGACAGAACTTTAAATGTGCTTCAAGGACAATGGCGCGCCTTAGATTGGTGTGTTGTCAGTTGGCTCATTTCGATGGATCACCAAAATAAACTAATTTTTATACCAAACACGATCACCACATTTTTTAACATTATTTTACTTCCAAATGGGGAATGAACTAAAGATGAATCAGATATCGTTGAAAAATAATAAGTGGTTGTGGATCAATAAATAAGACACCTATCTTTGGTGAGTGGTTTTTTGAGCACTTGTTAGGGGGTTAGTCTTCAAGTGGAACAAGGCTATTTGGGACAAGATACCTCATTATCTTTAGTGGGTTCCTTGGAGGGAGAGGAATCTTAGATATTCTGGGGATGGGGATAGGGAAAGGTCCATTATGTATATCGAGTCTTTGAGAGCTTTCCCGGATAGTCTATTGCTTGTTGATTTTTTGTCATGTTCAGCCTTAGAACAAGATTTAGTTTTTGTATCATGGAGGACAGGTTTCATGCGCATTTTTTCACTCAGATGTATATGTTTCGTACCCCTTTGGTGCCCTCTGAATATATCTCTTTACTTATCACAAAAAAAGCCCCTGTAAATCAATAATGTTTGAGACTCTTGTACTACATAAAGACCTGATTTATATTTTGATTACATGAAATAATAAACCGCATTAATCTCATGATTTTGCACATACCGTTTCACAAGACAATATTTCTCTATGTTTTCAAAAGAAATCTTGATCCATGTAATGCTCAACAACAAAACCAAAAAAGCCATAATCTTGTTAAGGAAGTGGGCAAAAACTCAACAAAAATGTTCATGTGCTAGTTAAGTACCATCATTTAGCTAAGGGATTTATTCTATGAGCATGTTCATGCTCATGTATTTTTAGGCTACAATTATTTTTACTGTCTTGATAAATTATATAGGTATTCTTTTTTACCACTTTTGTTACGAACTATAAATTAAATAGCTTACATTATGTCCCTACCAAATCTAACAAGTCCCACTTAATACCTAAAATATTATATAGGACAATATATGTAAATATGTAATACCAGAGCTGGTCCTGGATTTTCTAAGGCTCAGGACAAATTTTCTCAAGTGTGCCCCTTTATACAAATTAAACAAAAAAATAAATAAATTATCAACTAATTAATTTTATTAAAATTATAAGAATTTACAAAAGATAAGGAATAACACTTTGGGACCTCATTAAAACCTTGTTTGGGAAAAACCCAATGGGACAAAACCCCAAAAAAATAGCAATTAATTCTGAACCACAAAATATCATTTAAAATGTCTTCTTGTTACACTTTTAGATGTAAAATTATCAATTATACTATCATATTTAATGTTTTCAAACATATCCTTTTCAATGTCGCTAATCCATTTAGCCTATCTTGAGTTATGGTGGTCCGCAAGTAAGATTTTAATAATTTTAATTTAGAAAAACTTCTTTCAGCAGATGCCACAGTCACATGTATAGTCAATAATACCCTATAAGCAACCATTACATTAGGAAACATATCCACACTCTTTACAAACTCAAGAATTTTAATGGATGTCCATGGCTTATCTGTTTCATATGCTTCTTTTGGTAACATCACTTGCAACACCTGTAATTCTGAAAATAAGTCTCTTGCGTCAACATCAGAAACATCACCATGTTTTAAAGCATTTTCAAGATTCACACAATAACTTTTCAATTCACACAAAAACTTTTATGGAACAACTGTGGGCTGGCTTCTCAACTTTGTTGTCCTCCGTCCCTTCTTCTTCTTCTATACGGTTTAGGGTTTTGTTTATGTTTAGTGCATTTTAAAGTAAAAAAAAATCTAAAAATTATAAATACATTTAAAAGTTTTATTTGTTTATTTAAAACGCGATTTATTTATTTACCTCGCTCGTACACGCATTTTGCAGTTTGTTTGGTCACAAACTCTAACAATTCTTTACAATTACTACCAAAATTAATAATGTACCTTAATTTTTTAAAATATAATTTTAAAATTCAAAATAAGTAAAAAATTATTTATTATTAATACAAACACCTATAACAATTGTAAACTAACTATAAAATATCAATAATAATTATATTTGTTATTTTCAAAACTTAAACGAAAGTATATTACTTTTTTTTTCCCAAAAAAATCAAATTAATTTCAATAAATTTAAATGTATCTTAATTTTGGAACGAAAATTAATTCATAACAAATAAGGAAAAAGGGGTTCTATCATTCATAATAAGAAATTAAATAATAGTCTTAAATATAAAAGAATGTAATTATATATATACAAACAAAATATAAGCTATGATAAAATTGATCATTTTTATTTATTTATTAAAGACTAATGATTTCTTTCATATTTTTATTTAAAATTTATTTATTTATTTTAATTACACCTATTACTTCAATATCAGAAATATCACCACGTTTTAAAAAATTTTGGGCCCCCTTTAGCTTTGGGCCCGGGGCTAGGCCGGCTCTGTGAAATATCCCACTCCCACATCATCGAAAGATATAGACAAGTTCGTGGCAGGCTAAGATGACCCAAATCATACTATTAGGTCAATGGTTTAGGGCTTTAAGACTTTATTTGAATGATTTTGATTCCATTCGGACTTGTATTTTGGTTGTTTCAATATAATAGTAATACAGAAGTATAACTAATTAATTGAAATATGATAGTCCTATATTTATTCCTGTACTTTGCAAAATTAGTTATAAATAAATGTAACAGTTTAAAGGAGTTAGTTGAGTTACTAATGACCTGTGGGGTGAAGCTGACCGGGTACATGGTTCGGATTCGGAGCTCCGAAGCAATAACGTCCCAGTCTCGGTTACCGTGCCTTAACACAGCGCTACCCAAAATTAGCTCCTCCCACGTGCCCCACCTCTTCCTGGGCCAGGCAACAATCTTTTCCTCCCCCATCACGACCCTCCACGTGTACGTCCAGAATTAATCTAGTACCCAGCAAAAATTCTCATCTCCTATTAGCCGCACCAGGCGCACGTTAGCCCATGCCCGTCCTCCTTTCCGTAGAAAGAGAGGAAAAGAAAAACCACTGTTTGGTTCAGAGGAAAACTACCCAGAAAAGGGCAAAAAAAACCCAGAAAACTCGAAGGAGGGATAAGAAAACCGCTTTTGGGGAGATGGGTAGGAGAGAGAAAGGTGGTTTTGGAATTTGAAAAGGGTGGTTTTCCGGGGTGGGGAATTTGTTTTTCTTCTATTTTGGGAGGGAATTTTTTTTCACTTATGCGTGAGAAAAGGGGTTGAAAGGAATTCTAATGATATTCAATGTTGGAAAAGAAAATCCGTAGGAAAGAGAAAAGGAAGGATGGAGTGAAACATATTTTTGTAATTTCCTGAAAATTCTCTTTAGTTTTCCTCTCTTTCCTATCTTTGTCATTCTCTTTGTAGGCAGCAGTATTGCCCTTCTTTTTCACTCTTCCAAATTTATCCCCATGTTTTTAATAAATGACATGCATGTTTCTTTGTTTTTACTTGATACCCTTTCTTTTCTGGTCATTTCACGGAATTATCCAGTACTAAACTTTTTCTTTCCCCTCATCCTTTTTAGATGCCTTTTGTAATTAGTGCACATTATCTGTTTATAATCTCTTGTTTACAATGTTTGATGCAGTATGGTATAGCAAATAAAATTATGGAAATAAAAGTATTTGTTATATTTTTATAAGGTATTTCTATTTGAATAGTAAATGAATATCATGCTGGTACAATATTTCCCCAACTTTGTGGACAACACAAAACATCAAGGTAGACACAACCATCGCCTGGATTTCTCATGATCATTCTAAATGAAATATACGAATTCGGTTAACATAAATTTAATTTTATGATAAGTTGATCAATACAATACTGATACACACCTCTCAATTTATGTATCGACATTGTATTAATCAATTAATCAAAATTAATTTCACGCTAACTGCTTCCGAAATGTACAGTTTGATTAACAAGGAGATACTCCCGGTCTCGAATCAAATATTCACTTTATTAAATTTCCATTTTCCAAGTTCGCATATGAAATAATATTATCATATTTAGAAAGGGAAAAAAGTAGGGCCATATCATAATCTACAAGCTGAAAAGAGGAATGAAAGAGCTTACAAGTAGACCTACGTACCTACCTACCACAAAATAAATTATAACCCAAGTATGGGCCATACACATAATATTCTAGTACACCGGAAAATAACTTGTCAAATTGGAATTTGCTCGTGTCAAACTATAAATCCAGAAAAACCAGTATCACTTTAGAAATATACAACTCTCTTTCGAGAATGTATTACGTTGCGAGACTCGTACAGTTCAGAATTAAGATGAGAAATTGACAACATTACATATGAATTTACTTATAGATACCGATTCATCCAAATTATCATTCTTTGTGGGGGAAGGCTACCTCCTTTGCCGGATGGGAGCTGTATGAGTGGTGATGTCCATGCACAGCTTCCTGAGAAAGACTGCGAAAAGAGGTGGTTTTGTTGTACCTGGCTTATGTGGACCCACACCAAAAAAATTGAATATCCTAAAATCATGAAACTAGGTCTCAATGCTTGCTCAAACACATGCTATCTGTCTTTGCTTAATCATCTTCTCCAAGTTCTCAGAAACCAATGCAGTCAGGCTGGGATCCTCAAATCCCAGCTCTGCCCCAAGCCTGCGGCACAAAGTTAAACAAAAAACAAAAACACGCCAACATGAGGCTACAACCAAACAACTATCTTTAGTGTATACATGTAAAATCAAACAGTAATGAAACAGAATTCGAAATCATAGCATATGAATTTCTTTACTAATTCAAAAGTCTAGCTAGCAAGCTAGGGTTTGCATTCCAGCAGTTATTTAAGATTCTATCAGACTTCTACCTATTCGTAACACCTGATTGTGAGGCAACTGACCCATTAGTCACAATACCACATGTCAAACTACAGAGAGAACTCTAATTTACTTACTTCGGATCAAGCACCAATTTTCGTACTTCTTTGATTGCTGAACTAGCTGCATACAGTGAGATCTTTCCCACCTGCATCAACAGCCAGGATGAACTAAGAACATAATTGACATAGGGGGGGGAAGAGATGATAGAAAGAGAAACAATAAGAGGCCACTAGACAAACTTTAAAATACCATTTGGCATTTGCCTTACCTCCAATATCTGCAGCTTAGCATCATGGTCATTTGGAAGATAGCGGATTTCTTCAGCCAATCTTACCGCCTGCTCGAGACTTTCAGGAGAAAGGAAATCAAGGCCTAATTGAACTGTAGACTGCAAAATGACAAAAAATTAATATATATATATATATATATATATATATATATATATATATATATATATATCAATAAAAATGCAATACAATATATTTCTTACAAATGTTTAGTTTTTAACACTTCAGGCTTTTACTCTTTTTTTTTGGTTATTAGCAAGTGATAACTTTTCTCATTACTTAGACTAAAATATTTAATTATTGCAGAGAAGCTTTGAAGTTCCAAAAATCCTAACCCTAAGGCACCTATCTTGTGCAAATTGAAGGAGCAAGTACTTGGACAAGTATTTTAGGGCATGTATATCAGTTCTAGAATGTCTAAAAGGGTCTCAAGCATCCTAGCCATCCATGGCTTTAGGTTCACATTGTATAATGGAGATTTACTTCAATGAAGTGTCGAGGCCCAATGTTGACAAATTCTTAAAGAACATGTTTTTAGATATGGAAGCCAACATAAAGAATCACCCAAATAAAAAAAAAATTTGCTTGTATAAAAGAAGCCTATAAACGCAATTGACAAAGCTACTACCATTTAAAGCAAAACTAGCATAAAGTATTGTATCCTTTGACTGATACCAGGGAGGGAAAAGATAAAACACAAATAATATTAATTAGTGACCCCCAAGGGAATGCTCTAGGGGGAATAAAATCATAGTTGACATAATATTTGTTCGTAAGTCCGAGAATGGATAACATAAAAAAAAAAATTCCATCACAAAAATTTATCCAGCATCCTGACAACTTGAGCAAGGATATGGAACGATAAATTTCTGTTTTTTCAAGTTTCTTTATACGTTAAAAAATCTTTTTGCAAGAATCAAGATGTATCCTGAAGGTTACTAATCACACTGGACTAACCTGAAGATTTCTCACTTGAAAAGGACATCCAGCAGGGAGGAATACAGCTTGCCCTAAATGCTGCTCAAATGACCATGGCTCTACTCCTGAAAAAGAAGGTAGTGATTGTACTCGAGTATTAGCAAATATCCAGTATATCTAATTTATCAGTATGGGCACAAGACCAAAGATCACTACATAACCTTATTAATAAAGTAGGCAAAAAAAAAAACTTTAAACAGAAATGTACTTTCCAAATGAATAATATTCTTCCTGTTATTTTAGACGAGTAATTTTCCAAATGAATAGTATTTTAGTCATGAATGTAGCAAAGCATTTGTACTTGGGGCCAATAGCTAGGTGCATCACACCTACCAGTTTAATATGGGATTCTTAGAATTGTTTTAAATTGAAACAGTTATCCAACATCAGCAAGTCAATTTCTGCTTTTTAAGATGAAAAGAATACTTTTGCTTATTCTCGGTTTATAAAACATTATTTACAAAAGTATTAATTAACAAATGTTTTTAGGACCCAATACTACTTTCCTCTTTATATACCATAATTTGCAAAATTTGGATAAAAGCCATATCCTCCTGCAAATAGATTCCACTTGCTTTTACCACTAATTGTAAGGAAATAAGGATTCCCTATTTCCCAAATGGAAGAAAGAAATGGCACAACAAGGTGAATGGATCAGATCACACATGAAACTTTAATACTTCTAATCATTCACATGAATATAAGAGAGGAAGGGGGGGGGGTGCAGTAGAATAAGACAAACAAATGGTAAGATCATGTGAATAGTCAGCATAACATGTTCCAAACAATCTAAAACTGCTAGCACAAAAAATTGAGAAAAACTAGCAGGGTAGAACAGGATGTGTATTTCTCCGCGATGGTGGGGGTATTTGTGGAGGTGCTGATGGGTTATTCCCGTCGACATTTAATGGGCTGCTGCTAGAAGATCAACAGGGGGGTTTCCTTGGAAACTGTTTGGAGGAAGCTCCTTTCAAGGTCGCGGAGAATAGCTTCTTAGGGAATGAGTCTTAGAGCATTCATAACAGTTTCTTTATCTTTATCCCTACTCTGCAGTTTATTGGGTCATTATGCAAAATAGGGATTCAATTTTTTCACTATGTACCCAACAGGTTCCTTATATTGATTCCTTAAATAATGAAATTTAAAATTCAAAAATTTCAACAGTCAAAACATCAAATTAATAATAATCTTATAATTTATAAAAAAGAGTTTTTATCAATTATATTCCACTGTAAAATAATTTTTATTTTATTTTAAATTTTAAGTAATTTATGGAGTGAGTATTGAATGGATTGTAGTTACAAATGTACATAAGATCAATATTAAATTTAAAAAAGTTAATTTGTAATATTTTTAAATTTAAATTTAATATGATTCATTTAATTTTTGAAAATAATAAATTTTATAATTAATAATACTTTTATAATATTTATAATTATATTAACATAAATTAAATAAATTTATATCAATTTTAAATTTGAATACGTTTGAAATTTTTTTTTTTTTAAAAGTCGATATTAAGTTTATAATTTGAAAATGAAATAGTAAAAAATGTCAAGACGTGTATTATTGATGAGTTGTCCACTTAAATAAGAGTGTGAATATGGGCGGAACTAGGGGGGCAATGGGGGTCATATGACCCCCCAACCCTGGAATTTAAAGCATGTTAATATTAGTTAAATTTGATCTTTGTTATGAGATGCTATTAATTTATTTATTTTTTATGTCTTTTCACCTATAATAAATTAACAATATTACTATAAGATAAAATAATGTTAAATAAGTTTGATAATTAATTAATTAATATTAGACTCATTTGTCTTACTGACTTAAACATACATCGGTATCAATTTTTTTGTAAATGAGAATAACTTAATTCATTTTCTTGCTTTGAGTGGCTACTCTTAGTTGTCTCCAAAGAAAATGACCAGAACCACAATATAAGGTTTTGAATATATAATATTATAATTTGTAATTTATCAATAAAAGTAGATAATCAGTTGACTAAAAAATTTAAAGTCTGATTAATAGTCTCATAGTTCGGGGGAAATTAATATATGTATATATATATATATATATATATATATACATTTAAAGTTATTAGACTCACAACTTATAGGTTTACAATGGTTGGAATATGATGTTGTAAAATACTGTAATTGGACAAAATAAATTTAAAAGAAGCGCTACAAGCGTCAAGAAATAAATTTTTTTTATTGATGTATTTTGACCCCCCTTTAAAAATGTTTTGGTTTCGCCACTGGGTGTGAAATATCATTTTGTATATATAGATAATGGTCTTTTGATTCCCTCACACTAGAGAGTAAAATCCTATATAGAAATTAAAATATAGAGTCAAATAAGAATAATGAAACTGTTGGATAATGATTTGTTGATTTATTCTTCAAAATTGGGGATAGAGAGTTGATTAGGAAAACTGTTGTTAATGCTCTTATAGTTAATATCCACAGAAGAGACAAGTTATTGTATCAATGATGTTGAGATGATGATTTGAAGAGTTAAGGAAGAGTTCTCTGGGCCTTTTGCATTTTCGGATATTTTTGATGACTTCATGTCGAGGTATTTTTTGTAGCCCTTGGCAGGAAGTGTATAGATTTTCTGATAACTATGTTGCTTCCAGGAGTATATAGAGCTACTGCATCCTCCAAAACTCAATAAATAATTTACGTACCTAATTCTTCCTTCAATTTTCTTTTATGATAACTGCTCAGGAATATCAAACCATCATATAGAGGATGTGGCACCTGAGATCCAAAGAGTGGAGTCAGCAACGTGCAACAAAAACGATGTCATAGAATCAACTTAATAATTCTAAAATTAAAGGAGCGATCAACCTACAGAATCATCTATCAAATCATCAGGTTTCCCAAATTCCTTCCAGTGAATTTTCAAATACTCAATCAGCTTAGGAACATCCTGTCGACGGAAGACATCCCAAAAAGCTCCTGGACAACTCTTTTCATATGTATCCCCACTAGCTCCATTCAAGTCTTCACATGTAACTGTTTTCTCTTCAGCCATAGAAGTAGCAATATCATCCATTCTCTCGTCCTTAGTTGAATCTAAATTGCCTTCATGCTCATCTTGTTTTTCATGTTCCCCAACTATTAATTTGGGTGATGTATCATCGTTTAAACTGACTTGTTTATCTTTTGGCAATTTATGTGCCTCAGATTCCTCGAAGACATTTTGTATCTTCTCAATCTTTGATTTTTGCCACCCTTTTATCTTCACTTCACATGTATGTACCAGTAGGTATACCTGACAATTATTCAGGAAGTGCTAACTGAAATCATTATCATATAGAAAAAGCCAGCTTTGAATCAATAAAACAGAAAATAAACAGATGAACATTCCTAAGAGCACTTTGGTGCAATGAAAACATTCAAGGGTTGAATTCCAACAAGTTGACAAATTAAACCAGGTTAACACTTGTAAGAAGTAAACAAAAACTTAACAATCCCAATGACCCAATAAGCAAAACTTTTTGACCAATTCAAGAACATAAAAAGTAGATATCCTATAATGTACTACAAAAACTCAGTTCCTTAAATTGTATACTTTGTTAGTCACTGTGTGTTGAAATCATAAATGAAAGTATAACTATTACCTTTATAATTTATATAGTTAAATATTCAATATCATAAGGTGGTTTATGGGAAAATAAATACGTGCTAGATACTTCATATAGAATTTACATATATTTTCCAGAAAAGAAAGATATGAGACACCATTCCTCCTTTAATCGCCTTTTCCAATTTCCAAGAGATTGAAGAGAGACAATAGACAAACATAATAGAACCAAACTTGCAATAAAAAAAACAGTTGTTACACAATAGCGCATAATAGTTACAGGAGGACAACACTTAAAATATATGGGAGCACGCTGAGAGAGGAGTACAAGGAGCTCACCATATCACGCATATTGAAACGGAGATTGTTCACTGAATCACCTCGACCAAGTTCCTCATGTGTCCCATACGATATGAAAACTTTAGGCCCTACATCATTCTGCAATGAATAATGAGGCAGTTTTGCAGCGACATTTAGGAGACCCCACTTGGAATGGATATACTCGAGCAAAGGCAGTTTGCTGATAATTTCAGGTCTTTGGTTCAGTAAGAACTCTTCAAAAGCACTGGGAGAAGGCCAATTCTTTAACTTTAACATCTCCGGCCAACCATTTTCATGGTTTCGACCCTCATAGTATCCTTTGATGAACTGACCAAGTTCAATATCAATCTGGAATCACATCATGAAATAAAACATAATCAGAGAAATAAGATTATAATAAACTGGAAAACATATTCTTGAAAAAGGAAACTTGAGAGGTAGTAGATGAACCTTGTACAGAATATAAACACACCCAAAACAGTATTATCTACCATATGTACTGGTAGCTCAGATTTGTTGAAACCTACCTCAGACCACTCTAAGCAATCTAGAGCCTTGACATTTCTGTTATCATCTTTCATCTTCTCTTCTACAGTCTCTCGAATTCCTCTCCATATAACCATTGGATCCCAGTTCGACATTGATGAGATATCCATAACCTCCTTTACAATAACAGGCTCACCCTTGATCCAGTGCTTTCTGAAGTCCCCAATCCCTTCTGCTCTAATATCTTCAGAAGTTGGACAGTACAAATAGTTATTGTCGTCATCTTCTCGATGTGCAAATTGGCAAAGTTTGAAGTTAAACCCAGTCTTTTGTGGACTAACAGCATCATATACCTTACATCCATTAACCATTTCCTCAACATTTTTTACTAATTTTGCAACCCAATTCATCTTAAAGATGCGTTTTAGGGTCAGAGACGAGCAGCCACAGCCTCCATAGTCCTTTGGGGGGCATGGAATACCGCCATCTCTATTGGCTCTCCAACCGGAAAACTTATCCAACAGTTTAAGTTTGGAAGGTTTCACTTGCTCTGATATGGTTTCTTTCTCATCATTTCTCCCAGTAATATCACATTCCACCTTTACTTTGGCATCAGGTGTGGATACAACTCTTAGATCTTGGCAGCAGTTAAGGCATATATCATATGAGCAATTCATGCAGTGCCGATGATAATCAATAATAGGTATCCTACAGAGATCGCTGCAACAGAAACATCAAGATAAACTAAATGTCATTTGAGCACAAGACACTCCAGAATTGTCTAATTCATTAAATTTGACTAGAAGTAGACCATGGATGTACTTTAATAAAATACCAATTACTTTAATAAAATGATTGTGAAAAACATTATCTTATAAGTAAATTCCATGTGCTGGTAGCTCGTAAAGAATAAATCACTTTAATATACAAATCTAGAAACTTAATAATTGTTGACAGTACCAGCACATCTGCTCATCTGCATTCAATTTCATCCTGGCGAGATCTATTTCGTTTCCTGGAGACAAGTGATAAGATAGTCAAGTCATGGTAGGTAACATATAAAACTAACACTCCAATGCACAATTAGAACATCAGAAGCATTTCACCTCGAAGCCTTCTTTCAAGTTCCACCTCAGAACACTGCTCACGGTGTATCCGCTTAACAACAGGAAGCACTGAAGATAAGAGACAATATAGATACTCCAACTTCTCTTTGACAGGTATCTCACGTATCTTCACCTGTAACTTAGAACAGTTATGATCATCTTACAGATTGTGACAAAAACTTATAAAACGAATTAAGGTTGTACATTCAAAGTTTAATATATCTAACACAACCATTAGTAACCACATATATACCTTGATTAAATTATCGCTCTTTAAGCAAGCCTTGCAATTACAAGTACCACGACATGCAGGACAAACACTCTGGATCTCTTCCAAAGGGATGTCAGAATACCTAATAGATTGAGAAGACAATGTCACCAAAATGTAGCATGGAAGTATGTTCTATTCCATATAATAGTATATCTCACCAAGTAGAGATGCAACTGTCACAGTATCCTCTCCTATCACATTTGAGGCACCAGACAACTTCTCTGACATTTTGCCGGCACTGATGGCAAGTTTGCCCACCAGTATCATCAGAAGAATCTGCGGTTCCATCAGAAGACTCCTGAAAAGAGAAGTGCTCATTTAGGCAAGGAGAAATACTGATTATTTAGAGGAAAATATCAAAGAATGTTGGCATGCCAATTTTTAGGAACACCAATAGATTTAAAGTATACATGAAAATGCAATCTGATAACTAATTGTCATCCTTCCATAGGAAATTCCAAGTCCAACCAATGTATGGGGTGCTTGGAGTATACTACCGCTGGCAGTCAAGCTGGGCAGTCAAGTCAGGCGGTAAGCTTGGCTAGACTATCAAACCATAATTCTAACCTAATTTTGCAGAAACTGACTGCTCATCCGTAGAATCAACCCATATTTTTTTCTATCTTAATCTTGAATTATAAAGTTAACACGAGTTCCATGATTTTTATATAATTATATATGTTTACTTGACCACAAATTTTTAAAACCTACATATGGTTCCCATTTAGAGCATTGTCAATGAACAGTCTCCCAATGTCCCCATATTTCCTTTAGATTCTTAATGTCAAATTGGTAAGTGAGCATTTCATACTTGGGTTGGGATTGGGGGAATGAACAGAGATCAGGTTAGGAAAGTTTCACTGAATTCTAAGCGCATCAAGCTAGTAAATCTGCAAATAGAAATGACTACACAATATTTAATCTCATTTTCACATAGGAACATGGAGATAAGCTAATGTAAAGTTGTCTCTAAGGGGATCCAGCAATTTGATTATGTGGTAGAAAGTACATGGAAAGTTTCCAGTGAAGATTCCCCCATAAAATGAAAAGAGACATGCATCCTACCCCTAACAAGCACAAGGTTAGAAACAAGAACAATTACATAAAGAATGGAATGAGATCATTTTTCTGTAAGTAGGCATATAGTCCTATGCTTAGAAACACACAACTATCACTTCTTTTCTTCCCCCCTCCCCATCCACTATCACTACTGATATAAATTTTCGTGAAAAAATATTTACCGTAGGCACTCCTTAATTAAAATAGTTGCAGACTCCATTCCACCCTTATAGCGCTCTTATCATCCATATGATAGCAGTAATGATAATAACAAGGATAAAACAAACACAAGTTTATGCTAGAGTCACAATTCTACTTACCACCATAGGACTACCATCAAAGTTCTTTTGTGATCTACTTTTAGATGACTCCACAACTGAAAGGGGTGGTGTGTTGTATGACCTAAAATTCTCTTCATACTGTTCAACATCTATTTCAAGATCATCATTTGACTTTAAAGAATTGTGAGCAGACAAATTCCTCATAGAAGGTGTTTCAGGCGAATGACTAACCCGACTCTTTAATATCTTTTCCTTATACTTCTTCCCAGAGACTGAGACAGGGTAATCACCAACTTTTGAACTAACAAGTGGTGAATCCATATCATCACTCTTACTTTCCAAATAGATATCGCTTTCACCTAAAGATTTTCTTTTGGCTTTCTTCATACTCGCCCTCAGTGCAGAATTTGCTGCCCTCTTCTTAGCCTGAATGTAGTGCTTTTCACATACTGTTTTGTCTGGCATGGACAGGGCAGTGCATCTCCATTGTTTCCCATCTGACCTTTTACACCGCAAATCATCAGGAATCCCAGAATTATCATCGCCATTGCCGGAAGTTGATCGAGGATTCTCCATAATGGCTATGTAATAGTGAGAATTAATACATAAAAAATCATATGCCGGTATCAACCTGCATGAAAATAATCCAACATATCAGAAGCCATAACAATAAACAGAAAGACAAAGGTCAACCTATCTGTATTATTGGGGTATATATCAATTACCATTGCTCATAAAACAAAAACATAAATGAAAAACATTATGATGTTTTATATATATAGCTGAGTTCTTATTTTTTAAAGCTTTTTCTTCCCACTTGAGAATCAAAAACCTTGGTTATCAAGAATCAAGTCCCAAGACTCCCAAAAACTGTAAATAAATAAACCTCGTGAAAAATAAGTACTCAAATTTGCATTTTAGGACTAATTTAATAACATATTAGGCACAAAGTACATCAAATAAATAACACAGTGAGAAAACCATATTAACTACACATCGTTTAAAAACCAACACAATTATCTATAATCAACCAAAGAAAATGAACTATTCAAATTAAAAACGTACCTTTAAAGCCCTACGTTTTTTCTTCTTCTTAGTCGAAGACTCAAAATCTAATCTCCATCAAAAATTATATCCACCGTAATTGAGAAAATCAATCAACAAATATAATTAATAACCACCGAAGAAAACTGAATTTACAGTATGTAATGTTTTGGGCAGCTACGAATTAAGAAAACAGCAAAAGATATCCCAGATCAATGGAAAAATTGGGGGAAGAAGATAATAATGGAGGGTTAGGGTTTATGGAGGGGAAAATGATAATTATGATGATGGAAGGAGAGAACCAGAAATTAGCCACGGAAGGACAGAGAAAGAGGCCCAAAAGCAAAAGTGGGCTGTGAATTGAAGAAGAAGGGTTGCAAATATTGGAGCTGTAAACCCCCAGTCTAATTACAGAGATGAAAGAAGACGATGGATCAATTTACTTAATTGCCCCCAAGTGCCTGTGTTGTAACTGTTGTTAATTTGTGAACGCAAGGAGAGAGAAAATTACGAGGGAAATGAAGTTCTTTGATGTTCCAATTTGCAGTGCTGTGATTCTAATTTTAAAAATAATAATAATTAATAGTAATGAATTTTATGATGCAACAGAATTTTTCATTGAAGAAATAATGCTTCTTCTTTTTTTTGAGTTTCTTAATTTTTTTTATTTTTTTTAATATTAAGCTTAGGGTGGATGTCACACTTCCATATATATTTTTTTCATATTCAATAATTATTTTTGATATTAAAAATAAATAAATATTTACTTCGCCGTAAGTACTAAAAAATCTAGACATAGTTGACTTAATATATATAAATATAAATTAATAATTAAGGATAATATTAGGAGGTTCAAAATGAAAAATAATTTATAACTTGGTCAATTAGATATATTCAATCATTATAAAAAGTTAACGGAATTGAAGTCAACAAAAATGTTGACCGACAGAAGTTCAAAAGTAGAAGAATTGTAAACAATTAATCAGAAATATACATACCACAACATCAAAAAAAAAAAAAACTTAATTTGATGCGTAACAGAACAGTGACATTTCATAGTCCAATAACAAACATTACTACATTACAGTACCAAAAAATAATCAAAGAATTGAACATATACCATGAAACCTTCCTTCCTTCCTCCAAAAGAAAAAAAAAATAGTAATACATAAAATCATGCGTCTGCTTCCTAATTTAATTCATTCCCAAATCTCTCAAGTCTTGTTTATGCTCCTTCCAACCATATGTACAAGGCCCTCAACAATTTCAGACATTGGCGGCCTGAATTCCGGCTCACTCTACAAAACATTACATGAATCACAGTCGGGACCAGAAAATATGCTTGCATGTGATTTTGAAAATGCATTGTTAAGCATAACAGAGACTAGACTAATCCCACAAGCTATTTCAAAACAAATTTTACAAGTCAACAATTCATTCTTACTTGTCGTCTTCCTTTTATAGAAAAAATAACATGCTGGATAGCATGATTAATATCTAATTAAAACTATTTTGAGTACTCATTTCATTTGCCTGCGAAAATCCCACTTTACCAAGTATTTCCTAATTCACATTTTATCCATAGTTTATATTATTATTAAGTTTACCAAAAGAAAACAGTGATAAAGAAAGAAGAAAATTCACCTGGACACACACGGAAATTATATCAGCTAAACGAGATAAAGACTTTGACGGATATGCTCCCTTTAGAGAAGGATCAACCATTCTTGATAATGCATCTATATCGTGAAGCTGAGGAGTTGCCCATCTAACAAGGAATTGCTCCCCTCTAGGCCGCGACCTAATCATTATGAATAATTGAATATGAGTGATTATTGGTTTCCTCTCACAGCCGCAGAGTTGATATTTTGAATTATTGCTTCTTATATACCATTGATCAAAGTCATACTCTGTTGAATAAGATCACTAACCTGTCATAAGATTTCCTCCCCGTAAAAAGTTCCAACATAACAACTCCAAAGCTGTATACATCACTCTGGCAAGTATAACTTCCCATCTCAAGTTCTGGGGCACCATAACCGGAACCTTGGAACTGATATATGGACAGAATTCAACCAAGTTAGTATACTACTAAACTAATTTCAACCACATTTGAATAAGCTTGTGCACACCCACAAGCAGAACATGTTTCCATTTGAATGACATCACATTTTCCTCAGCTAAGTGGCAAACAATAAGAATTCAGCTTCAAGCTAATTATGGGATAGCATCGGTCCTTATTCCAAGGATTAATCTACAAACTTTAAACTTCAATGTCTTTTAACTGATATCAGATTCAAGCAGGAAGCCAAGTCAATATCCAAAATGGTAAGCCTTAGATTAAATATCTTAGCCAGTACAAGATTCGTACACCCACAGGTCCAATAGAACAACTCTTATAAAAGAGTAGATTAATTGTACTATTCCAGTTACCAACTCACCAGTTTATGTCAGTTCATAGAAGCATAAAGAAAGATATATAGGCATATTAAATACCAGGAATCACCTGAGTTATGTAATTAGATGATATCAATGGTAGCAAGCCACAATCCGAGACACGTACTGCAAATCCGTCATCAAGAAGAACATTGGCAGATTTGAAGTTCCGGTGCACAATGGGTGGTTGCCAAACCTCGTGCAGATACCTTTGCCAGAAAACAATGGGAAACACTAAGTCTCCAAATAACTTAATACAAAGGGTGTCAGATGTAAGAACTGTATGTACAACGACACAAGCATGAAAGCAACAGAAATACAACTAAACTGATTGAACGATCGATTCAAACAGCTCAACAAAGGGAGCTATCACCAGGGACAGAGCCAGATAATCTTGTGAGAGGACCGAAGTAATGTATTCAATTTAGACATCAATATTCAAGAGCTAGCACTGTTGAATTTAATGGTAAAATTAGTATAGTGTATATATTGTTCACTTACTCTTTTAATTATTCAATTTGAGTGTACTTGTAAACCACAAACTGTAAAATAATCTAATCATTTTTACCATTAAAGAATGATCATAACAGAAATAAGAGTATTGGAGCAGTAAAGCATAATATGAAAAGAGCATCATCAAATCAATATTGATGGAGTATCAGTTAAATTTTGAAGAAATAAACAAAGGATCAAAAGGTTTGCAGGGGATAATGCCCCTGCCATCCTCTCTCTCCTTCTGTCCCTGGCTGTCACCTTAGCGACATATTAGATATGAAACACACAATCAAAATTCTCAGTATCCGATATATTGGATAGTGACGGTATCCAGCTACTTACTCTAGGGCTCTTGCAGCTTGAAGTGCTAATCGTATCCTAGCATTCCATGAAAGATTCTTGTGAATTTCATCATCTATGTGCAGTGCTTCATAAACCGTTCCATTACCACAATACTCGTATACAAGTAACCGTTGTCCATGCTCAGCACAGAAACCCACAAGTTGAACTATGTTAACATGCTGAAGTTTTGAGATTCTAGAGACGAACTCAAGAAAATCTCCATCACTCAAATGCCTGGAAGCTGCAACGTCCAGTTTCTTAACAGCAAGCAGCTGAAGTTAACACCATAAATGGATGAGAGTCAGCAAGTATTCAACACACTTACAGGCAATAAATATGAGGGAGGGAGAGAGAAAAGGGGGGTTCTTGATAAAACTTCAATAATACAACAACATCCACACCTAGCTAGCAAATGGCAGTCAGATAGTCCACCAGTTCATAATCAAAAGTCAGCTGTTTGTGAAGCTTCAATACCACTCATCATATTAATAGTTTAATAGTCATAAATTGATATATATCAAGATATAAAGTAAACCAACTTACATTTTTGAAATTGAAAAACCTACATTCAGAGAGAGCAAAACTTTGCAATGCAATATAAATAGAGAACCAAGTAAAAAATATGCAATTAATACAACTGGACACAGATTTTTCTAAAAAGTAGAAAGAGATGTATAAATAGTGTAACAGACCCCATTAGGCACGAGAATTCCACCGTTAAAGTTGCCTTAGCAATCCAATTCCAATTTAAACCAGAACAATCTTACCTTTCCATCAGGAAGCTCAGCTCTATAAACGGTACCAAGCATTCCTCCTCCGAGAAGATTTTCTTGAGAAAAACTTTGTGTATACTGCTGAAGCGATGCAATGGAGAAGGTCCTCGCAGAGCTCAATTTCTCTGAAATATGTTTTTTGAATGTCACTGGGGCCACATTTGGTCTGGCAGTCACCCTTTCAAAAGGATTAAGTAGGGCAGGGAGGGGTGGTGGCGGCAGGATATTTTCATCCATTTCTGGCATGTCTATATTATGATCCTCTTTATGCTTAGGTACTGCAGTCACCTCCCTTTCTTGTTCAACCTCTTTCTGAGCTGCACACAAGTAATAAGAGACTAAGTACCAAGTGTTACTGAAAAAAGAAATAACAGAGTAAGAGAAAAAGAAACCAAATGATTGAATGGACGTCTGGACTACCGTTCTCAGTACGACTATATGGTTTCAGCAACGACATGTGCTTAGGGTTATCTCTGGGGTAATCATCTTCATCCATTCCATGCCTCTCAGGAACTTTGTTGGTCAATGGCCTTCCTTTGCAGTACCTTGACATAAAAAGGCAAAGTCCCAAAGCAAGCACTATGACTATGACCAACGCTACAATAGCAATCAACACAACTCGCTTGCTCAGAAGGTTTTGCCCTTTTGAAGAATGCGAGTTTTCTGGAGCAGAAGGTTCATCTGGTCGTATTCTAGGAACTTGTTTAGGAACTTGTTTAGGAGGTAGAGCCCCAAATGGGGTAGGGGAAGGGGAGGGTGAAGGAGGCGAGGCTGGTGGTGATGGGAGAACTGTAGTATTAAACGGATTTCCAGTTCTTCTGCATAATGAATGTAAATGTTACCATATGAAGCAATATGCAATAACGTGAAAATAATACTCCCTTTGTTCTGAATTATAAGATCACTATAAAAGTCAATTTGAAACATTTTCAAACTCAAAATTGACATGATAACTAGTAGTAATTTTTAGTTAGTTTATGATTCATAATTGTATCGACATAAACTAAATGAAATTCAACATTGATCTTATAATTAGAACGGAAGGAGTACATTGTAAACCTAGATGCCAAAAAACCATATAATCTGTAAGTAAACACAAAGGTCTACTCAGTACCAATACATCCAAAAAAAATTGGTGGTTTTGAAACCACTATTCTTTATATCTTTGTTTTTCATGCATCTCATAAAGAATTTATGTTCACATCCTATCGAAAAGTTATACTCAATTATATTGGGATAATATGCGTCGTTGAGGTGGCTTGAGTTGAGATATTACCAAACATTATATTCAAGTTGAAATAATCTTTCTGATAAATCCTAAAGGTTATATACGTGCATAAGAAACAAGGTTCTGTGCATACTTAACAAGGCACCACCAACGCTCAATTTTGTTTTGGTTATCTCATACTAGAATCATGGTTCTGGTTTTTTTCTTCCATAACATTGTGAATTATTTTTCACAAAATCGAAATGTCCTTTTACATAATTGATAAATAATGTCTTATCATAAAGGGCATTCAGGAAGTAACAATGTGAATTTTCCAACTTTGAAGCTCTTCTATCTAATCAAGCATAGTGTCTGCGTTCTATATTTCCAAGGGAAGAGTCCTCAGGATTGAAGAGATGCCAAGTATTGTGCCTTAAACGTAGTATTCATACTAATTATAATTAAAGAGAAGTTTAATACACAAGTTTAATGGTCACACCACTACGTATAGATGAAACACTAAACTTTCTTTTTTTATGGCGTCTCATAAAATATCTTAGTAAGCGAGTTTGCTGCTACCAATGATTCTCACATTTCCCTGAGTAATATAATCAAACTTTGAAGTCTCTTTGAGATGCAAGCACATTAGATCAAAATATTATTAATTAGTAATTTCATGCTCATAAGATGGATTAAAATGACATTTTTAGCAAGCAATCACCATTCACCATTATATTCGTTAAACTTTCCTGCAAGACGACTTTTTCAGTTCTATGCTAAGGCAGATAAAGATATAAGAGCTTTCCAACCCCACAAATAAAAAATTAAGTACTAAGAAAAACACAAAATTCAAGTAAGGAAAAATCGATCGACTAATCAATACCTCCTACACCCCAGAAGTGTTAAAAGCAAATTTGTCATTAGCAAAATTCATATATTTGAATATTCCAAAGATATTTAATTCCTCTCAACTCTATCTGTAGAAGAAAATTAAGCCAATATACTAATAAGAACAAATATTACATTTTCTCCACTATTTTTTTTGACAAAACTTTAACAATATAAAATAATAATAAAAAAAAAAAGATTTCCATTTTCACTGAAGCAATCCTTCGAGGCTCTGCAGATAAATAGAAAATTCTTTTTTTACGAATACTGTTAAAAAAATTCTATTTGTGTTTGTGAAAACGTCCCCCTTTTTTAAATTATTTTATACTAGTACCGGATTCAATCACTAAATTATAATGAATTTCATTTGTAAACATAGTTTCTAAAACATCAAATAAAACAAGAACCTTGGAAGTAGTAACATATAAAGTTTCTATTAGAGTATATATCTTGTATTTAATCACTTGGGTCAACTCTTCTCATTACTAATTGGTTTTGAGTTAAAGAGCTTGATTTCTTTATATACTAGACTTTGCCCATTTTATAATATAAATCTAACATGATATCAAAGTGGGCTATCCTTGAGCCTAATTCAACACTCTTCTTAGTCTTCATTCTTACCCACTTGCAATCCATTTCTTAAGAGTCAAAGTTATCCATTTCTTAACTAGTATCACTTGTCTATTGGGTCAATAGTTTCCCATAATTTACTAGATTTCTTCTGGACGTGTCTTGTGACTAGCTTCTTTTAGGCTTGCTTATCTTGTGTGGGTTATCATATTCATCAAGTCCACGTGCAACCCTCTATACACCAGGTTACACATGAGGGGGAATGTTAGAGTATATATCTTGTCCCACATTGAATACCTTGAGAAAATATGTGGTATATAATGACTTCGGTCAACTATTCTCATTCTCAATTGGTTTTGAGTTAGAGAGCTTGATATCTTTATATACTAAACTTTGGATATTTTATAAATCTAATAGTTTCGGATGTTAGAAAATAAAGATATAATAAGTTCATACAAGAAGAGACCATGGATGAAAATACTTTTTTAGCTTGCCATCACCTGAAAGTGGGAATAACCAGCAACTTCGGGGGTACAGGTCCTGAGAACAGATTGTTTTCAATGTTCCTGAGGAACAAGAAAAGTAATTACTCAAAATTTCTAAAACGTGTTTTAGAAAGACAAAGTTCACTGATTTGATATCAATATCAGAGGAGAATAGTACAAATCTATTAAGGGAAGATCTTGCAAAATGTCAAGGGTCCCAACAAGACGATTGTCCTGCAAGTGTCTGCAATACAATAGATAATAATTTATGAAGATAGGAATGTGCAATGTAACAAAAAACAAAAGGTATCAGTTAAGATGATTACGCACAATGTGGTAAGAGATGATAAGCTTCCGATTGAAGGAGGCAGCTGACCATCCAAATTGTTACCAGACAAATCCCTGTAGCAGTATAAATAAGTGCATACTCACAACTACACCTTATAATAAAAGGAAAAGAATAAAAGGGAATGCCTACAAATTAATTAACCCTGTAAGCTGTTGAAACGTATCTGGTATTACTCCCGTCAAATGGTTGTTGCTCAATGACCTGATAGGAACAACAGTTAAGATATAAATGAGAAATCAAAGTAAAAGGAAAACTATAAAGCTTTTTGAGCACAAATTGAATATAACTTACATGTCTGTCAGTTGACCTAAAGAGGAAAAAGTCTCGGGGATGCTTCCAGTGAATTGGTTATCCGAAAGAAAACTATAATATGCATAAGGAAATAAATGGCTAGAGTTAAATACAAGAATATGAAAAACATGACAAGATGCCAAAAAGAGTTCAGAAGCACCCCTAGTTTACTCAGAACCATCTCGATGAATTACAAAAAAGAGAGCAACCGAGGTTCACACTTACAAGCTCCGAGTGGTAATGGGCAAATTGGATGGAATATTACCCCCAATGTGGTTATTGCTCATGTCTCTGCTTAAAAAAAAAGGTAAATAATCATATGCCTCTTCAAAATAACCTTTCAATAAAACATAAATAATTGTAATGCTGGGCAAGTGGAAGTCTTAGTACTTTCTCAGACAAATCTATTACACAAAAACATGATGGCTCAAAAGAGGAACTTACATTTGTATGATAGAAGCAAAGACCCCCAAGCTCTCGCCCAATACACCCCCCAAATTTGCACCATTTAAAACTCTGTCAATCTAAAAAGCTTAAGTATATAGCCAACACATATTAAATAGGTATTAAATATAGAAATAAAAGCCATACAATCCGGTTATGTTGGCATTGACACACAGTACACCTTGCCAACCTTCTGCACAAGGGTCTCCACCAGTTGGCACCCACCCAGGAAGGGGTGGTGAGCCCAGAGCGGCATATAAATTATTTATAGCCACGACTGAAACATAAGAACAAATATACAATTAAGAAAAAAACCCACATTCTCAATATACTACTTGGCCACTAACACTTGGAATGCAAGATAAATTACAAATCTTCTAAATAAGGCTTCCCAAATGCTAGTCAACAATTTAAGTATAAACACATGTATATACACAAGATAACGGCATATATAACATATCCGGAGCTAAATTTGAAAAACAAAGAAATACGAAATGATTGAGCCATGCTTTACCATCTCGAGGATCTGTAAGTCCCCAGCAAGTTCCAAATGCTGCAATCAACCCCACAAGAACCCCCATATATACCTCCCAATAAAAATGTCCCATCGCCAATTTTGAGCACCCAAAAACTTAAAGTTCTAATCCTTTCAGCAAATTTCGTTCTTCCACTCTAATCTGCATAAAATTTTCCAATAGTAACTACAAGAAGATCGTCACAGCTGAATTACAAAGTACATTAGTGAAATTTTGAAAGACTAAAGAAACCCAAAACTTCAAAAAACAAAACTTTCCAAGATTCATAAAGTAAAGTTGCTGAAAACAAAACAAAATCATCTGAACTACAAAGTTTATAGAAATTCACAAGAAAATAAGCAGAATTAGATAGAAGAGAGAGAAATGAGGAGTTAGAGGAACCCTAACCTGTGATTTTTTTTTGCAGACGACAAAGATTCGGAACAGTAACAGAGAGAATGATCGGACATTAAAGTTGGTATACGCTCTGTGAGTGGCTAAAGCCGACAGTGTATTGGTTTGTACACATCTTTTTGAGGGGGGAATATATTAAATTCTTTTATTTTGATTTTCAAATTAATTTATTACAATAATTGTAGACTGTAGACCGTTGTATTTGAGTGGATCAAAGCTTTTTGAATAATTATACACGGAAAGGTAAGATCAAAATAAATCTACTTTAAAATTAATTTGTTCGCATAATCAAATAGATTTTGTTTGGCTTAAATATGAATTAGTACCTTAAACTATAGGCTATATTCTACTTCAGTGATCCACCTTTCAATTTTGTCAATTAGGTGATTAAACTATCAATTTTTTCCAATTACGCCAAATTGAACACGCCACGTCAGAAATTGCTGACGTGACTAATTTTGTAGAGTCTTAACAAGCTTATGTGGCAAAAATAATAAATTATTATTCATTAAATAAATAAATCTGATTAAATATAGGACACAATGGTCAAAACCCCAACCACCAACCCAGTTTTGATAATCAGTATTTGAAACACCTCAAAAATTATCTCACAAAATCTCGAAACTCATTATCAAAAAGCAACCCAGTTTTGATAATCAGCAGCAAAACAACCCGATTCAGTTTTGATAATCAAAAAGCAACCCGATTTAACCCCCAAAACTCACGAGCTCCCGCCTTCAGAAGATCCGGCTTCCGTCGCTGCCGCAGCTTATTGCCCACCCTCCTCCGTTGCTGAATTGCGGCCCCACCGCTGAGCCGCCGTTAAACCCTTGTAACCCCATCTCCACCTCTTTGTCCACCGCTTCCGACAGCTTTGTGAGGCAAGTTGAGCCGCTCTCGCCCCTTCCGCCATTCCCGGCGGTGCACACGGCGGCTGAATCACCGATTTTCGCTTACATGCGCTACCTTCAGAGCTCGAACTCCAACACAGACTCCGATTCGAAGAGGTTCGCTGGATTCTTGCCTTTAGCGTCTCTTGTTTCGACGCGGTGGATATAACTTTGCTCAGCCATCGTCCTCATAGCCGCAAAACATTCTCCAGTCACCGATAGCATCATCATCGGCACCTCTCCATTTCCCGATGCCGTCGTCTCCACTGTCGTTTGAATGATTGCCGTCCCCAAGGTCGCTATACCCTTCGCTTCGGTTGAGCTAGGGTTTGTCGAGCGATTTGGGGCTTTTGTCTTGATCGATCGATTGTAATGGAAGGGACGAAGGGTACTGATATATAAGTTGGTTTTATTTTAATTTCAAAATGTTAATTTTATTTTGACGATTTTGCCCCACCCATAATCAGATTTGTTTATTTAATAATTAAAAAATTATTTTTTTAGCCACATAAGCTTGTTAAGGCCCCACAAAATTAGCCACGTCAGCAATTTATGACGTGGCGTGTTCAATTTGGTGTAATTGGAAACAATTGTTAGTTTAATCACCTAATTGACAAAATTGAAAGGTGAATCACCGAAGTGAAATATGACCTATAATTTAGGGTACTAATTTATATTTAAGCCATTTTGTTTTATTTATCGAATTTTTCTGTTCAAATTTCATGTCTGTAGAAGGACTCAAGTTTTTTTAGTTGGACTTTTTGACCTTTTTAAGGTATTTTCATATGAAGGCCGTTCTCATGTAAGACCCAAAATTTGTAAGCCCTTACTGCAAGCGGCCTAGAGAACATTCCAAAGGTCTCATAGCTTCTAAGTATTTACATTCTTTTTACTTTTTTTAACTCTCTCCGTACACAAAAAGATTTTTGTCTCATTTGTTAATTTATAAATTTTTTTATATTGCACGTTGCTAAAATCTAAATATTACCTTATTATTTTTGAAAGTATATATGAAACAAAAATAAATTCACAAATTTTAAAAATAAAACTTTTCCGTAAAATATTTGAATGGAGTAAAAATTTACCTAAATATGAATATCAATTAAAATATAAAATTAATAAAAGAGTCCCAACATATCTTACAATATAAAACGTTTTTGTGAACTAATGGAGCAAGAATTATATTTTAATTGTGAGTAAACACGATGGTACTATATTTAAACACGTATATATATATATATATATATATATATATATATATATATATATATATATATATATATATATATATATAGTATTAATTGTTGTACACTTGTACAAAAGATTTGTAACATTTTTATTGTAGTCTTTCCGTCTCATAATATATGATATTTTAAAATTATGTACAATAATTAAAAAAATGATTGTATAATATTAAATATAGTATTAATTTTTTATAATACTATTTACGATACTTATCTAATTCTCAAACTTATTTGTAATATTTTTCAATGAGAAATAATTTTGAAAAATTATGATTAATTCTCCTAAATTATATAAAAAAAATTTTAAAAAATAAAATAATCAAAAACATATATGAGACGTAGAGAATAACATTTTAATCCCATACTTTATGTCAACGTATTTCTCAGACACCCGTTGGGGTCCGGGAAGGCACGAACATGAAGATAAGCACACTAAACCCAAAAAAAATGTGGCATCCAATGTACTCCCTCCGTTCTTTAATATAGGTCGTTTTAGAAAAAAAAAATTGTTCCTAAATATAAGTCGTTTGAGAATTTCAAGTAAGTATTAATTGCTTAATTTTCAATATTAGCCCAAGTAATAAATATAACTTTAGTTCTCTCACTATTTTTTGTCTAATAAATAACATCCTCTTTTTTTAATACAAGAGCAATATAGACAATTGATAGTATATTAAATATTTTACAATCATTTCTTTAATACTTGTGCACAATTTTAAAACGACTTATATTAAGGAACTGAGGGCGTACGTAAAATGGATGCAAGTACATATATTAACACATCTTGACAGCTTGTAATCATTCAAACCCAAACCAGTCTTTTGGCTTTTCTTCCTTCCCGGCCAGTTGTATATGGAGATATCAGCTAAGAAAATACTACTATTAGGTTACTGAATTAAGATCTTATTGTGATGAATTTAATTTAAATTTGAGATTTGATTTAAAATTTATTTTGAATTTGGTGTTTGACTCGAGTTGTTACATATGGTATTAGAGTCGATTCTCGAAATTAGAGTATGGTCATCCAATCCAATTGGCGAAGGTGGGGACACGAACACTGGTGGTTTATCCCATAATAGAAAGAAGTACGGAGTTGGGGATACGAAATTAGTCGATATTATCCCACAATGACTATAGAGACAAAAATATGTTAATCGTGTGTGTGATCAGTTATGACGGGAGCGTCAAAAATTTAAGCGAGTGAGTTTATAACACTCCAGTTCCACATTTAAAGATATGAAAAAAATTGTGATATGTGGTTGCCTAAGATGACCCAAAAATATAATATTGGGTTAGTGATTAAAACATTGTTTGGATGAATTTGATACGATTCGGACTCAGGATTTAATCTAAAATTTATTTCGAACTCGGGGTTTGACCTGGGTTGTTACATTATCTATCAACGTTTGGAGCGTTTAAAGTTTCTAAAAAATACGCCAAACATAGTTGAGAATTTTGTTCATTTACAAACAATTTATTTTAAATTCAACTTATTTAACTTACAAACGATGCGTTTGGGGTCCAAATGCAATGCTCTAAAAATGTGATGTGGTGCGTTTGGAAAAGAATTTAATTTTGAAGATTGTAAACAACTTTATAATAAGTGATAATTACTCTAACTCAATCCGTGTTTGCAACATTACTCCTTATCGACAATTCACTTATAGGATACAACAGTATACTCTCTCTGTCTCTTAATATATGTCGTTTTAGATGATTTCATTTTTTTATAATAATTTGACATTTTATAGAATATAGGAGAATTAACTATAATATTTTCAAAATTATCTTTTATGAAAAAATTTTACAGATGAAAGGGAGAATATGAGATAAGTATATTAATTATGAGAATTTAATGGTATTATAAATAATTGATATTATATTTAATGTTATACAATTATTTTATTAATTATTATCCACAACTCTAAAACGACATATATTAAGAGCAAGAGGGAGTAATAAAATTTAAAAGCAACATTTATGAGATGTTTCTTTGTCATTTGATATACACAAAAAAATGGAGGCAAAATTATATTTTAAAATAATGCGTGTATATAGATTTTGTAAAATCTAGAGCAGATCTTGCATACAACAACTAGTTCTGCTCGACTGGCTTAACTTGGATTCAACTTGAGTTTGCTTATAAAGTTGAACTCACCATTTAACCAATTAAAAGTATTAAATATAGGACTGAGCAAATAATTAAATTGAAATCGAAATCGCACCAAAAATTACACGAACTGCACCAACAGTTCCGGCGTATATGGCGGTTTTAGATGGGTTGAATAACCAAATCTACGGTTCCGATTTAGTTACTAGCCAAAACCGCACGCATAAAACCGAAATCGTACCATCTGTGTGTATGTAAGTATTATCTCTAGTAAATTCTAAAGTTAATTTTCACTTGAATACGCTCAGAGAAAACCCCAATTTTGTATTGTCATTTTTTCACCAATTGAATGAAGATTGACAGAGGTTATACAGTCAAAAATTAAGCAATTGAATTTTTGGATTTTAGAATTTCTAATTTGTTTGATGGTCCTCCCTGCAATATATAAGATAAAATTTCTTTCTATCTCCAGTATATACTTTTAATTTTTGGGGAACTAAATAAACATTTTTGTTTGTTATCAAATATATGGTCTCCGTTGTTTTATGTAACGTATATTTTAATTTTAAAGCATCATTCCTTTATTATAAACTAAAATTATTTTACGTGTCTCATTGTTCTATTCCCATTACCAACTATGTCACTAAGTTAATTGCTCGATGTAAGTTCTATGTTAAATTTTATTGAAGGCTTAGACTTTTTTGTTTGTTTCAATTGGTTTTGGAACCGAAATCGCACACTTTAAAACTGTACCGCACACTTTAAAACCGCACCACACCAATCACAAGCGATTTCGTGTGCAGTTTTGAATTTTTCAAACCGCACCTAAGCGGTTTCGGGTACGATTTAGACTTCAAACCGTATCATACTCATTCTAATTAAATGTACACAATATATATACATATAATACTATTAGTTATTTTTGGTTTAACTCGATTAAAACTCGGTTCAATTTTAGTTAGGCTCGAATCGTTTATTAAATGAGTCAAGTTCGTACAACAAAATTAATATTTATTTAAAACTCGATTTTGACACGACTCATGTAATTTTAAATAAAATTTTGATAAATTAAAACATTGATAACTCAACACGTTTATTAAATATTTTCTATTCATCTTGTCTAGATCATATGTTAATAACTTTTAGTTAGTTCAAGCCCGTTGAGTTCAAAACCAAACTAGCTCGACTTATTTAAATTTATAACCCCAATCATACATTAGGTAATTATAATTTATGAGAGGGAAATGATATATATCAGATAACTATGTGACGAATTTATATTGTAACCATCATGAAAGTCTATACGATAAAATATACTTAAATTATAGTGAGAACATTTTAAATTCATACTTATTTTGATAAATTAAAACACATATATTATAGTTATAATTCAATTGAAAACTTTTATAGTAATTCATAGTAGTATTCTGTTAGAAAAACTTCGAATTAATTTGTATTGTATTCCTTACAATCTTTTGTGTGAAACAAGCCAAAAGACTCTAGTTAGGGAGTCTTTTTATTGACTTAGGAGGTGTTTGATAAAAACAGAATGAATCTGAATCTGAATAAAAAACTGTTTGATAATTGACATGTCTGAAACATCTGAATGATAAAATTTTATTATTTTACCACTCTAAAAAAATTCAAAAGTATTGTAAATTTATTTAATATTACTTAATATAATAGTTAATATTTAATTTTTTTAATTTTTAATTTTTTTAATTTAGAGCTGAATGGAGCTGAATCTGAATAGTTGAATCGGTCAGTGCGTTTGTTTTGGTCTGAATGGTTGAATCGGTAAGATGGACGAGCTGAATGGCTAAATCAGATTTTTTTAGCTGAATGACTGAATGAAGTAAAAAAAAATTAAATTTTTTTTTTTTAAAATATTAACTATTATATTAAGTAATATTAAATAAATTTAAATAATTTTAAATTTTTTTAGAGGAGTAAAATAATAAAGTTTTGTCATTTAAATGTTGTCAATTATTAAACAATTTTTTTTATTCAAATTCAATTCATTCAGATTCAGATTCAAATTCAAATTCATATTCATTTAATTTTTATCAAACACTCCCTTAGGGTACTAAATAAGTTTTCTAATTTGATTAGACAAACCAAGATTGATTAATTGGTTTTTTAGACTGTATAAAATTAAGACGTGGCAACAAATTAAAAAAGTGGAAGTGGTCATCAATGTCTGTGGTGATATACTCTCCCCTTTACCAAAAGGATAATTAAAAGTATAAATTATTTTGTTTTAAAAAAAAAGAGATAAAATATATACAGTGATACATAAATATATCATTTAGTAGAGTCCATTAACATAAAAAAATATTTATTATTTTATATAATTTTATTTTTATTTTTGTTAGAATTAAATCACACGCACACTACAGTAAAGAGTTAACACATAAATTTACGTGTTTTTCTAATTTGGATAGTTCACGGGAACAATATTTCTTTTATTATTCACTAAGTTACATATGGTTTTACAATAGAGAGTATATATAGTTGCTATTTTAATTCACATTATAGCCTAAATACTTATAATGTCCTTATAACACCGAACCATTAAAACTCGTGTTCGCGTCCTATCGGCACGCCCCGCGCCAGTGTTGTAAAACTTTCACCGATCATAACGCGCCCCCTGCTACTCATAACCTTGTACTGGCGCTACCCGCGCTACCTCTACAGAACTCCATACCGTACCGTGGGGACTACGCCCTCGCACTCTCCAAACCTTTGGTTCAACATCAGATGAGTCAGTGCTCCGCCTTCACTCTGCAATTGGTCTTTTTAAAGAATTTTTCAATTATAAATCATAAGTTCCAATAATTTTATTTTTTCTCAATTTATTTTTCTTAATATAAGTGTAAATTATACTTTATTTATTCTTGTCTTGTGGACTAAAGGAGTATACTAATATCATTCTCATTGATACAACAACCGTACCTACTATTGCCATACTCATTGATTATTGCAGCAATGTGAAGTCTAAATCTAAAAGGACCTGACCAATAATACTACTTGTACATTATTACATACTGCTCTGACTCTGAATATAATTCAATATATATATAGATATCTATTCATGCAGACATGGGACAAGAAAAAGACTATTAACTTTTATTATATGATATTTTATTTTTCCTTTAATGAGATTAATGATTCTCATAATATTGCCACTGCTAATGTGAGAAGTTTTCTTAACGTTAAGTTTTATTATTTATGAGAAAAAAATTGTTATTTTCAAAATATATTATTCACCTGAATGTGAACTCTAGTTACTATTTATATAAAAGAGCTTATAAAAGTATCAATCTTTTTTTTTTTTAATTTTATTATATTATTGTAATTGTGAATTATATCCTTGATAATATTAGAAAATTAATTGATGTTGTTTTTGGAGTTGAGCGGGTGGTGATTGGTGGACGAGTTTTACGTTCTAAAAAAAATAATAGTAATATTATTATTTTCATTTCAAGGTTAGAAGTATAATTTAATTTTTAAGATCAAACGACGATATTATTAAACTTTAAATTAATATAAGTTTATTTAATTTTAAATAATTACAATTATATAATATAAAAAAAAATTATTAATTACAAAATTTATAAAATTCATACCAATTTTAAAATTTTATATCACGTTGCTTGCATCATCATATTAACTTTAATTAATCAATTAACTTTCCCCGCCAATCATCTGTACGCAGTAATATTAATATTACTACTCAAAATCCCCACAATAATAACTTCTCCAGCTCTCCCCACAATAAATACTTTCTTCACCCTTAAAATCCCATTCACAATTTCTACGATACTCCAAAAAAAAAACTCCAGACCTCTGTTTTATCCCCTCCCATTCCCAAGCTCTGCCGTCAACAACCACCGTCAATGAAACTCCAAAACCCATAATTACCAGCTCATTATGTCATTGTAAGCTTGTAGCTCAAATGGGTTGTTGTGTCAGCTCAAACAAATCCACCCCTCCACCTCTTTCTACCAAATCAAGCCGAGCACCGCCACCTCCGTCACCGCCGCCCCACCCATTAGAAGAGACGGTGAAAGAAGTGCTCTCCGAGACTCCAAAATCAAAACCCACCATTCCAGATAACTTAGAAGAACCAAATAAGACCACACCACTGCTAGCCAATATTCAAGAAGAAGAGGAAGAAAACCATGAATCCCATTTCAAAAAGAAACCCAAAATGGTCAATTTTGAAGAGATCTCTGAAATTTCAGAGATCTATAGTACTATGAGCGAGAGTATCTCCGCTACTACTGAGAGGAGAGGCAATGAAGAAGAAGGCGAAGTTCGTCAAAGGGTTGTCAGATCGCCGGAGAAGTATAAGCACCGGTCATTGTCCGGTGATTTTTCCTCGAGGAAAGAGAGAGGAGTGGCAAAGTCTCCGGCGAGGAGGCCCGAGCAGTCTCCCAATCGGGGGAGAATCGTACCCGGAAGAGAGAGACTAGGAATTGTCCCCGATGGGAGGGATAGGGGCACTGGAGAGACCTCCCGGCGGAGGTCGAGGTCTCCGGCGATTCGCAACGACGGAGGAGGAACCAGACAGAATTTGGGTCGGAGCCCGTCTGTTAGAAAAACAGGTAAGTCCCCTGGGCGGGTGAGATCCGACTTGTCTGAGAAGACCCGGAAAGTGGAGGGAGGTAATAGAGAAGGCAAATGGCCACCGACTAGTAATGAGTTACTGGAAAATCCACTTGTGTCCTTGGAATGTTTCATCTTTCTTTAGTAAACACATGGTTAGAATGGTAAGTTTATCCATATATCGATCTTTGAGTCTATTTGTGATGTTGTAAGTAAAAAGTGAATGGTAACTTCAGAAGAGAGAGATTTATCCTTTTTATGTCAAAATTACCCCTACGAATATATATGGATACAACAGCAATGCCATTTCTTCAAGTGAAGGGACAAATCTGTCTGTCTTTTGCTTTGGTTTCGTATATATAGAGTTAAAGTAAAATTGGTAAATTCAACAAATTAGCTGATTTAAGTAATGTGAAAAAAAGAAAAGAAAAAGTGAAATTGAGATATGGGTATGGGTGGGTGGATCATCATCAATATGCAGAACAACAATATCTAGTGGACCCTACTTAAAATTCTAAGTTGGACTAAACAGTAGTGTAGTAGTAGTATTTATTTGGGTCGGTTTTACGTTCAAACGAACAAACGAGAATGAATTTGCTTCTCATTGGTTGTACTCCATCTTTCTGTCTAGGGTTGCTTTCTAGTATTAAATATTTATTTGCCAAAATATCAAAAAAAAATTGGTATGTACAGTAAAATCTCTATTTAAGAATACATTTGGTACTAAATTGTTTATATTTTAATTGAGATGTTATTATTAAATAGAGGTATTTGTATAAAATATTTTTTGAACACTTAAAAATATTCACTTTAATAAAAATATCAATAAGAACTCCCTAATAATTATTATACAAAAAATATTTATGCAAAGTAGTCTTTTATAGGAAAATGTGGTCTTTTATAGGAAATGTAGTCTTTTATAGAAAAATGTAATCCTTTATAGAAAATGTAGTCTTTTATAAGAAAATATAATTCTTTATAGGAAATTTAGTCTTTTATAGAAAATATAGTCTTTTAAAATTAATATTATCTCTATATATATATATATATATATATATATATATATATATACACATATACAGACACACATATTAAATTATTACTATATAGAGATATAGTTTCTTAATACGAGACTTAAAAAATATATAATATATTACAATTTAGAGGTTGTTTCTATTTATAACTGGCCCAAATCGGGACCAATTTTTTTTTATAATATTATAGAGGTTATTCTTATATAGAGTATTTTTAAATAGGAGTTTTACTATAATAGGATTTCTGAAATCTAGTTGTGAAGTTCTATATTAGTACTACTAATTGAAATGATCACTAAATTAATTCAAAATACAATATAATATAATATACTACTATGATCGAAGAAGCTCAAACTCATGTCTAAGAGATAATAATAATAATAATAATAATAATAATAATAATAACAGTTTTGTTTTTGAATATTACTACTATTATATTTCTGTGCATCAACGTTGACATACAGTTGTACTTGTACATGTATTTCGGCATAAAATAAGAGCAGAGCAGCTGCTTAAAATTATTTTACGCCCTCAATTTTAAAATTAAATATATAATTTGATTTTTTTAGTTCAAACGACAACGCGTGTGTGTGTGTATATATATATATGTTTGTAAATCCTGGTCTTTTATAGTCAAAAGAGAAGATTGATGTTGGTTGAATGAATCATGTGGAAAAACATTTATGAAAGGCCAGCAGGTTTAATTAATTTGATATGGGAATAGAATTCCGAACCTTGACCGGGGGAGGGAGGGAGGATTCACGTTTGGAGTGAGTGACGCCAGCTAAAAAGGTGAACATAAAATAGTGGGTTAAGTTCATATTACCGTCTGGAATTTGGACGATTTCCCATTTAATCACTTATAATTAATAAAGTTACATTTAAACTCTCGACCATTTGAGGTGAAGTGAATAAATATTTTCCGTCTTAACTTCGTTACTTGAGTTGGCTAAAGACTTAATTATCCTCCAATTTCTTTTTTTTATATGGTTTAACTGAAATGAAAGATTTCACAAACAGAGCTGCTAGCTTCTCACTATGCCAAGCCACTGCTTGCTCTTTCTTGAGATTATTGGGTTTTGTGAGATATCCAGACAATTTTCTTGACGAACTGAAACCAATGGCACGCAATAGTTATTTAAGGAAAAAATAAAGTGAAACTATTTCCTTTAGAAATTCTATCATTACCTGCTTCAAGAATACAGTTTGGATAACATAATTACTAACAAAGAATTGAAAATTACTAAAGCACCTTTCGCCCCTTTAAAAGGACTAGTACTGGGTTTTGCAAAGAGGAAGCAGGTAGATGAAATACTCGCATCAACTCATTTGAACAAAATAGAATTGAAGTAAAATGCTGATCAGCTCAATTGAAGTAAAAATTAAACCTCATACACAACAAACATCAAGATATAAATACACATCGGCATCCAGAATTCCATCAAACAGTCGAGCCACAAATAAATTAAAACCTATCAACTTCAATTCGATGGAGTATAAATGTGACGTCCCCAAAATAGGTATACAACACATATTCTGAGTCGCCAAATATATGGTACAAAAAGTAAACAACAACTTCAAAAATACAATTGTCGTGCAAAATACGACAACACATAATGTGAGTTTAAGTACAAATATTCTCTTCTAGACAATATCCACACTCAAATAAGTCCTCATTACAATTATTCAAACACTATTTTACAAAACTAGTGAGGACTGCTAAAACATCTTTCTAGAACCATCACTCCATACCCCGACTAGTTCCTGCTATGTTCTCACCTCCTGAGAAGAAAAATAGAACAAAAAGAAAAAGGGTGAGCTCAACTAGCCCAGTAAAGAATATTATGACTAAGATAATATACAACAAATTATCATTAGTATTCAACAAGGAAAAATCTGATAGAATATAATCGACAACAAGTTTTAGATCAACAATTACAGTGGAAACAACAAACCATTAGAAGAGTCAAGTAGAGAAAGAATTCTACTATCTTTTAAGATTTAAAAGTCCATCATCAATATTTTATCCCTGTAACATCAATCAATATACATCTTGAATCAAATATTCATCTTTGCACTACAGGCCAAAGATATTCATTTGTAACACCAGTCGGTCATGTTCATCTCAACACCTGTTCATCTTTGCACTATAGGCCAAATATATTCATCAGGTAATCATTCATCTTTGCACTACAGGCCAAAGATATTCAGTAATATCATCATTTAGGACTGAGGATGATAAAAAATATCTTAAAGAAAATGAATCCAGTGAGACAGAAGGACTGTAACGCCCCCAAAATAGGTCCAATCCATCCAACCCATTCTGAGTCGCCAAATACATGGTACAGAAAATAACTACAACTTTATTATTACAATTATCGTGCAAAATACGACAACACATACTGTGAGTTTAAATACAAATATTGTCTTCTAGACAATATCCACACTCAAATAAGTCCTCATTACAATTATTCAAACACTATTTTACAAAAATAGTGAGGACTGCTAAAACATCTTTCTAGAACCATCACTCCATACCCCGACTAGATCTTGCTATGTTCTCACCTCCTGAGAAGAAAAATGGAACAAAAAGGAAAAGGGTGAGCTCAACTAGCCCAGTAAAGAATATTATGACTAAGATAATATACAAACAAATTATCGTTAGTCTTCAACAGGGAAAAATCTGATAGAATATAATCGACAACAAGTTTTAGATCAACAACTGCAGCGGAAACAGCAAAGCATTAGAAGAGTCAAATAGAGAAAGAATTCTACTATCTTCTAAGATTTAAAAGTCCATCATCAATATTTTATCCCTGTAACATCAATTAATAATCATCTTTATCCAAATATTCATCTTTGCACTACAGGCCAAAGATATTCATTTGTATCACCTGTCAGTCATGTTCATCTCAACACCTGTTCATCTTTGCACTACAGGCCAAAGATATTCATCAAGTAATCATACATCTTTGCACTACAGGCCAAAGATATTCAGTAATATCATCATTTAGGACTGAGGATGTTGAAAAATATCTTAAAGAAAACGAATCCAATGAGACAGAAGGACAAATAGTAGGGATTCGTATAACAGTTTATCCAAGATCAATAATACTTCATAATAATCAATTGTGAAGCAGAATTCAAAAATAAAGATCAAAACATGGATACAATCAAAGATAGTAACCATAATAGACATCTTGGATAAAAAGGAAAATTTTAATTTTTCGGTGAATAGTGTCGTATTCGTGAATAGTACCGTATACGTGAATAGTGCCGTATACGTGAATAGTAATCCCGATACAAAAAGTTCCAAATTTGATAAAAACTCATATCAATATTTCAGCATAATGATATTGAAGAAAATAATATCATTTAAGAAGAAAATAATATCCCTTACCTCAAGATATCAGTACTTCTGGTCGGAATACCGGTATAAGGCTGAAAAAAACTTGCTCTGATGAATAGAAACTCTCAAAGTATCTAAATACTCACAAAATACACTCAATAATCTAGAGAGAGAAAGAGAGAAAACTTGTTTCTGGTGTGATTTTCAATTCTAACTTAGCCCTCTATTTATAGGAAAATTTTAGTAGGTTTGACCTGCAACCTGATGGCTTTACCTGCTACTATTCCCACCCACCACATTTGAAATATAATTCAGCACATTTCTTCACCAACCACAAGTGGGGCCCACCAATTCTAGAATTTTCCATCAAAATGATAAACTCCGAAAATTCAACAATTTCTGAACCAGTCATCTCGTAAAATTCATAATAAATCATACGTTCATTTTTAACGGTTCAAAATTTGTGGACATATACTCAACTTATATATGTATAACATATCCAAAAATTACCACGATCCAACGGTCGGATTAAAAATTATAACACCCGCAATATTTCTCAAAAACCCTGATTTGATTTTTAATACCTCCATTCTGATAAAAATACTGATAAAACACCTCAACATTAACTCCTTCATTTTTAACCACAAAAATATATCCCTCATTTATATCCACATAAAATAAATATTTCCTTATCATATGAATCAATAATTAATTATTCACAAATAATATTACAGAATCACATTTATGACAACCAGGCCGTTCCCAGGAAAGAGGGGGCTTTCCAATAAGAATTTCTCCTTACTGGCGCGCAATTAGATGACCAAACCTCTCCTTAGACAGAACTTTCTAGACATTGTCAATAATATTATCTAATAATATTATTCAAATAATATGAATTATTGATCTGATAATGGGAAATACTGTGCAGTAACAATTATTGAAACAACAATAATATGAAATATCAATGCAGCAATTATTGAACCAATAAAATAAAATATTGAACAGTAATCACTGTAACAATTATTGAGTAGTGCCTTCTTACGTACGAATCAATAATTCAACTATACTGTGCAATCCGTGTGCTACTGTGCAACCACGCGTTATTACTGTATTTTTAACCACCGGGTATTTAAACAGTGTTAACGGTAACAACTACGCCGTTATTAATAAACAACTTATACTTGTCGTTTTCTTCATCCAATCGCTTTCCATTATGGGGCCCACACAAGGCTGCGCCGTCGTACGAATATTCCCCGACAGCAAGAATATTCCACGACCAAACGAATATTCCCCGACAAAATAAATATTTTATAACCACTTGCTTATTTTACAAAATTTGCACATTTCACCCATAACCAAAGTATTATATCAAATTAGCCCCTTATTATTCACAATAATATTTAGAGAAAAATTGATTTTATTCATTAATAAGTTGGGGTCTTACAAGGACAAATAGTAGGGATTCGTATAGCAGTTTATCCAAGATCAATAATACTTCATAATAATCAATTGTGAAGCAGAATTCAAAAATAAAGATCAAAACATTGATACAATCAAAGATAGTAACCATAATAGACATCTTGGATAAAAAGAGAAAATTTTATTTTTCGATGAATAGTGTCGTATTCGTGAATAGTGCCGTATACGTGAATAATAACCCCGACACAAAAAATTCTAATTTTGATAAAAAACTCATATCAATATTTTAGCATAATGATATTGAAAAAAATAATATCATTTAAGAAGAAAATAATATCCCTTACCTCAAAATATCAGTACTTCTGGTCGGAATACCGGTATAAGGCTGAAAGAAACTTGCTCTGATGAATAGAAACTCTCAAAGTATCTAAATACTCACAAAATACACTCAATAATCTAGAGAGAGAAAGAGAGAAAACTTGTTTCTGGTGTGATTTTTAATTCTAACTTAGCCCTCTATTTATAGGAAAATGTTAGCACGCAGAAGCAGACTTAACCTGCAACCTGATGGCTTTACCTGTTACTATTCAAGCCTACCACATTTGAATAAAAATCTCAGCACATTTCTTCACCAACCAAGAGTGGGGCCCACCAATTCTAGAATTTTCTACCAAAATGATAAACTCCGAAAATTCAACAATTTCTGAACCAGTCATCTCGTAATATTCATAATAAATCATACGTTCATTTTTAACGGTTTAAAATTTGTGGACATATACTTAACTTATATATGTATAACATATCCAAAAATTATCACGATCCAACGGTCGGATTAAAAATTATAACCCTGCAAAATATCTCAAAAATACTGATTTTTAATACCTCCATTCCGACAAAAATACTGATAAAAACCTCAACATTAACTCCTTCATTTTTAACCATAAAAATATATCCCTCATTTATATCCACATAAAATAAATATTTCCTTATCATATGAATTAATAATTAATTATTCACAAATAATATTACAGAATCACATTTATGACAACCAGGCCGTTCCCAGGAAAGAGGGGGCTTTCCAATAAGGATTTCTCCTTACTGGCGAGCAATTAGATGACCAAACCTCTCCTTAGACAGAACTTTCTAGACATTCCCAATAATGTTATCTAATAATATTATTCAAATAATATGAATTATTGATCTGATAATGAGAAATACTGTGCAGTGACAATTATTGAAATAACAATAATATAAAATATTAATGCAGCAATTATTGAATCCATAAAATAAAATATTGAACAGTAACTACTGTAACAATTATTTAGTAGTGTCTTCCTTCGTAAGAATCAATAATTGGTGCAATATCGTGTGCTACTGTATTTTAACCACCAGGTATTCCAACAGTATTAACGGTAACAACTACGCCGTTAATTATAAACAACTTATACTTGTCATTTTCTTCATCCAATCGCTTTCCGTTATGGGGCCCACACAAGGCTGCGCCGTCGTACGAATATTCCCTGACAGCAAGAATATTCCACGACTAAACGAATATTCACCGACCAAAAATGAATATTTTATAACCATTTGCTTATTTGAAATATTTGCGCATTTTACCCATAACTAACCATATTAATCAAATCAACCCTTTCTATTTCAAAATAATAAATAGAGAAAATTTAATTTCATTTATTAATAAGTTGGGGTCTTACAACCTCCCCTCCTTATGAAATTTCGTCCTCGAAATTGACGTACGTACCTGGTGTTTCGAAAAGGTGAGGATACCTCGCTTTCATTTCTGATTCCAACCCCCAGGTCATTTCTTCAATAGCTTGGTTTCTCCACAAAACCTTAACTTGTGGTATAACTTTCGTGCGTAAGACATGCTCTTTCCTATCCAAGATCTTAACAGGTACCTCCTCGTACGTTAAATCTTCGACTATCTCGTCTGGTTCTAACTCAATTATGTGGTTCGGGTCTTTCACATATTTACGAAGCATAGATATGTGAAAAACATTATGAACACGAGACATACTTGGAGGTAATGCGAGTCTATAGGCCATATTTCCTATTCGATCAAGAATCTCAAATGGACCAACAAATCTTGGATTGAGCTTTCCTCTCTTTCAAAATCTTGTAACTCCCTTCCATGGTGCAACACGTAACAATACATGATCCCCAATATTAAATTTCACATCCTTCCGATAAAGATCTGCATAACTCTTTTGTCGATCCTGTGCCGTTTGTATACGTTGTCGAATCGTTTGGATCTTCTCTGTAGTCATGCGTACCAACTCTGGCCCCAACAATGTTACTTCACCCACCTCGTTCCAGCATACTGGAGAACGATATTTTCTTCCATACAACGCCTCGAATGGAGCCACACCTATGCTCGCCTGATAACTGTTGTTGTAGGAGAATTCCACCAATGGTAGGTACTTATCCCAACTCCATTTGAGATCTAGGACATAGAGTCTTAATAGATCTTCAAGAGTTTGAATAGTCCTCTCTGATTGTCCGTCCGTTTGAGGATGGTATGCCGAACTGAATCGTAAATCCGTGCCCATAGCTTTCTGCAAGCTAACCCAAAATCGTGAAGTGAATCTTGGGTCACGATCCGAAACTATGGATACTGGCATGCCATGCAATCTCAAAATCTCGTTCACGTACATACTAGCAAGACATTCAAGGGAATAAGTCTCACGTATCGGTAAGAAATGAGCAGACTTTGTTAATCTATCAACAATAACCCAAATCGCGTCTATGCCTTGAGAAACCTTGGGAAGACCCGTAACAAAATCCATAGTAATGTGTTCCCACTTCCATTCCGAAATCTCAAGTGGTTGCAATGGACCTTTTGGTACTTGATGCTCCGCTTTTACACGTTGACAAGTTAAACACCTCGAGATAAACTCCGCGATCTCTCTTTTCATATTGCTCCACCAAAATGTATGTCGAAGATCGTGATACATTTTGGTACTCCCAGGATGGATTGCAAACGGTGTGTTGTGTGCCTCCATCATGATTCTATGCTTCAAGTCAAAATCGTTAGGAACACAAAGTCTGGAGTTGACTCGAAGTATTCCTTCTTCATCGATTCTTGCTTCTGGAATAGCACCTTCTTGCACTTTCTTCTTCATACGCATCAGCTCTATGTCCGTAGCTTGAGCAGCTTTAACTTTATCGATTAAAGTCGGTTTTACTCGTATATTTGATATCATCATGTGGGTACTTGGAGCCTTCATCTCTATCTCCATCCTTTGCAAGTCATACACAATGGGCCTTTGTGTTAATAACATTGCACTCGTACCCGCATATGATCTTCTACTCAATGCGTCAGCTACTACTTTTGCTTTTCCAGGATGATATTGGATGGCATGATCGTAATCTTTCAACAGCTCGAGCCAACGTCGTTGTCGCATGTTGAGTTCCTTTTGGGTGAAGAAATATTTGAGGCTTTTATGATCTGTATAGATCTCCACTTTCTCCCCATACAGGTAGTGTCTCCAGATTTTCAACGCGAAAACGACTGATGTCAACTCCAAATAATGAATAGGATAATTCCTCTCATATTATTTGAGTTGTCGCGAGGCATAGGCTATGACTTTTCCATGTTGCATGAGAACACATCCTAACCCTTTGCCTGAAGCATCGCTGTAGATAACAAATTCATCCGAACCAGATGGCATTATCAGAACAGGTGCCGAAATAAGTCTCCTCTTGAGTTCTTGAAAACTCTTCTCATAATCCTCGCTCCAACCGAATTTTTTATCCTTCCGAGTCAGCTGAGTTAACGTAGTAGCGATTCTAGAAAATCCTTCCACGAATCTCCGGTAATACCTAGCTAAGCCCAGAAAGCTACGTACTTCGGTCACCGACTTCGGTTGCTCCCAACTTTGTATGGCTTCAATCTTCGTCGGGTCGACAGATACTCCATGTTTTGACACCACGTGCCCAAGGAATGCTACTTCCTCAAGCCAGAACTCGCATTTCTTCAGTTTGGCATATAGCTTGTTTTCACGAAGCCTTTGCAATACCAGCTTCAAATGGCGCTCATGATCTTCACGGCTTTTGGAATAGATGAGGATGTCATCAATAAAGACGACAACGAACTGATCTAAATATTCTTTGAATACACGGTTCATCATATACATGAAGGCAGCAGGAGCATTAGTCAATCCAAAAGACATGACTAAGATTTCATAATGCCCGTACCGAGTTCTGAAGGCAGTCTTTGGAATATCCTCAGTTTTAATCTTCAGCTGATGATATCCAGAACGAAGATCGATCTTTGAAAAAAATTGTGCTCCTTGTAACTGGTCAAACAGGTCATCAATGTGAGGTAGCGGATACCTATTATTGATGGTGACATGGTTCAATTCCCTATAGTCGATACAAAGTCGCATACTCCCGTCTTTCTTCTTTACGAATAAAACAGGAGCACCCCAAGGAGATGTACTAGGACGAATAAAACCGATGTCCAACAACTCCTGTAGTTGGACTTTTAACTCCTGAAGTTCAATAGGAGTCATTCGATATGGGGTTTTAGAAATGAGTTTTGTACCGGGTTCAAGGTCAATAAAGAATTCAACTTCACGTTCTGGGGGTAGACCAGGAAATTCTTCAGGAAATACGTCAGAAAATTCACTAACAACAGAAATATTATTCAAATATGTCGTGTTTTTGTTCAAGTCCATAACATGGGCTAAGAAAGCTTGACATCCGTTTTTCAATAAACGAATGGCTTTATGGCTTGATATAACAGCAATTGATTTTAATGGTTTGGTTGCTTAAATTTGCATAATAGGTTGGTTAGGAATATGAAAACTAACAACCTTACGAAAACAATCAATTTTGGCATGATGAGTAGTTAACCAATCAATTCCTAAAATCACATCAAAAGCAAGTATCTTTAAAGAGATAAGATCAACAGGTAATGTGATTGTGCCAACTTGGATTAAGCAAGATTTATAAACTGTAGATGTAATGAAAGTTTCTCCTAACGGAGTCTCCACAGATAGGTCAAAGTCTAATTTCTCCGGAGTCAAGTTTAAACGTTGAGCACAAGCATGAGAGATAAAAGAATGGGTAGAACCGGTATCTAGTAAAGTATAAATTTCGCAAGAATTCAAGATTAGCTTACCCGTGATCACCTCGTTCGGGTTTCTCACGTTTTGGCCAGTCACGACAAACGCTCTTCCAGGAACCGCTGATTTCGCCTTATCCGGGACAGCCCTTGGAATCACCACTCCCGCTGAACTTGGTTTCGCAATAGTACAATCTCGAGCGATGTGGCCTTCCTTCCCACATTTGTAACATACGACCGGTGGTCGTTCTCCTCCCCTAGAAACAGTTGATGTTTGTGCTAACGTCTTCACGTTATCATTGTTGTACCTTCTCTTCTTGAAATCTCCTCCCGACTCGCTCCTTCTATTATCACGACCACGATTACCACCAGAGTGGTTACCGCTTTTGTCCGAATGTTTTTCTCCCTGCTGGTTTTCATTGCTTCGATGACTGCCGCCACCGGTATGACCCTGGTTGTGGTCCCTCGGTTGCACATACTCATTATCTCGCTCTAATAATTGAGCCATGTTTACAAAATATGAAAATAAAGAAAATTTATGAGAGATAAGATATTGTCGAATCTCGGGTTTTAGACCTCTCAGAAACATCCTTGTCATTCGTTCCTCATTTTCGACCAAATGAGGTGCAAACCTGGATAACTCTGTAAACTTCGCCTTGTACTGGGACACCGTCATGTTATTTTGTTCCAGTCTGATAAACTCCACCTCCTTTATATGACGAATACTTTCAGGAAAGTACTTGTCATTGAACAATTTTTAAAATGTTTCCCAGGACATGTTGAGTGCGTCAGGCTGGGTACGCTTCACAGACTCCCACCAGTAGTCTGCCTCACCGCAGAACATAAAGGTGGCGAATGGAACCTTCTGTTCCTCCGTGCATCCCAAGACATCGAATATCTTGATAATTTGCTTGACCCACATTTCCGCCATGATCGGATCCGGCTTTCCCTTAAATTTTGGTGGTCCCAATTCTTTGAACTGCTTGGCTGTGACAAACCGCGCGTTGTTATCATTTCTACCCGTATTCTGCACACGAGTCTCCCTCGTCTGATTTTGCATGAACTACAAAAAGCTTCAAAACATTCCATCATTCATCGTTTGCTCGGTAGCGTTGTTTACTGGAGGAATATTGCCGTTCTGTTGTTTACAGGAGGAATATTGCCCATCATCAACATTTTATCCCTGTAACAATAATCAATAAATATCTTGAATCAAATAGTCATCTTTGCACTACAGGCCAAGGATATCCATCAGTTGGTCATGTTCACCTCAACACCTGTTCATCTTTGCACTACGGGCCAAAGATATTCATCAGAAATTATTCATCTTTGCACTACAGGTCAAAGATATTCAGTTATATCATCATTTAAGACTGAGGATGATGAAAAATATTTTAAAGAAAACGAATCCAGTGAAGCAAAATAACAAATATTAAGGATTCGTATTTCGATTTATCCATGTCAAAAAATACCTTATCATAGTGAAGTAAAATTCAAGAATGATCAAAACATGGATACAATCAAAGCTAGTATCCAGAATAGATATTTGGACGAAAAGAAGGAAATTTTATTTTTCGGTGAATAGTAACTCGTGAATAGTAACTCGTGAATAGTAACTCATGAATAGTAACCCCGACATGAAAAGTTCCAAATTTGATAAAAATTCAGATCAATACTTCGGCATAATGATATTGAAGAAAATAATATCATTTAAGAAAAAATAACATCCCTTACCTCGGAAAGACGGTACTTCTGACTGGAATACTAGATATAGTGCTGAAGGAAACTTGCACCGTAAAGCAACACTCAAAGTATCAAATACTCACAAGAATACGCTCGTTATAGAGAGAGAAATAGAGAGAAACTTGTGTTTCTGGTGTGATTTCAATTCTAACCTAAGCACCCTATTTATAGGAAAATGCTTAGAACACCAAAGCAGAAAATTTAATATAATAATAATATATTTATCAAATTTTCCTTAGCCCACCTCTAGACATCTGATCTCAGCCCATTTATATCACATGTTAGCCCACTTAAATGCCAAAAAACGTTTTTCTTCAAAATAATAAATAAAACTTCCAAAAATCAATTATATCGGAACTTCAGAACTTCAATAATTCATAATAAATAGCCCTTTTATCAGAAAATTCGAATCTCGCGTGTTTTTATAGGAAATTCAATTCTCTACAACTTTACAGAAGAAAGTTTTTCCAAATTCCAAACAGAAATTGACCGAAATTCACAAACGGGCGATTTTATAGTCAATAATAAATTTTCGGTCAAGAATTATGTCCACCAACACACAAAACATGTGTTAATCATTTAATGCCACAAAAATACTCTTCCTCCTCATGTACTCATATATCCCACATTCATTGTAAAAATACCACCATCAATATATTATTAAAATAATATATTTAAATGAATTATTTTATCAGAAAAAGATAAAATATTAATTTTCAACAATTGTCACATTAAAATTTTTCTCTATCTATATCCACATAAAATCACTATTTTTCTCGTCATATAAATCAATAATTAATTATACACAAATAATATTACAGAATCACAGTACTAGCAACCAGGCCGTTCCCAGGAAAGAGGGGGCTTTCCAATAAGGATCTCTCCTTACTGGCGCGCAATTAGATGACCAAACCTCTCCTTAGACAGAACTTTCTAGACATTGCCAATAATGTTATCTAATAATATTATTCAGATAATATGAATTATTGCTCCGATAATGAAAAATACTGCGTAGTGACAATTATTGAAACAACAGTAATATAAAATATCAACGCAGCAATTATTGAATCAATAGAATATAATATTGAACAGTAATTACTGTAACAATTATTGAGTAGTGCCTTCTTACGTAAGAATCAATAATTGGTGCAATACCGTGTGCTACGCGTATTACCGTGTTTTAACCACCGGGTATTCCAACAGTATTAATGGTAACAACTACGCCGTTATTTATAAACAACTTATTTTTGTCGTTTTCTTCATCCAATCGTTTTCTGTTATGGGGCCCACACAAGGCTGCGCCGTCGTACGAATATTCCCCGACAACAAGAATATTCCACGACCAAACAAATATTCCCCGACAACAATGAATATTTTATAACCACTTGCTTATTTAAAATATTTGCGCATTTTACCCATAACTAACCACATTAATCAAATCAACTCTTACTATTTCAGAATAATAAATAGAGGAAATTAAATTTCATTTATTAATAATTTGGGGTCTTACATATAACCTTGGAGCGTAGAATATGTTTCTTCTTATCCAAGATTTGAACAATAACTTCTTCATACGTCAAATCCTCCGCTATTTCGTTCGGTTCTAACTCAATAATGTGGTTCAGGTCTTCCACATATTTACGTAACATGGATATGTGAAAAACGTTATGAACACGAGACATACTTGGCGGTAAAGCGAATCTATAAGCCACAGTTCCTACTCGATCGAGAATTAAAAATGGACCGATGAATCGAGGATTGAGCTTTCCTTTCTTTCCAAATCTCGTAACTCCTTTCCATGGAGCAACACGTAAGAAGACATGATCTCCTATATCAAATTCCACGTCCTTTCGATGAAGATCAGCATAACTCTTTTGTCGATCTTGTGAGGTTTTTATACGTTGTCGGATCGTTTGAATCTTTTCTGTGGTCATACGTACCAACTCCGGTCCCAACAACGTTGCTTCACCCACCTCATCCCAACATACTGGAGAACGACACTTTCTCCCATACAACGCTTCGAATGGCCCAATACTTGCTTGATAACTGTTGTTGTAGGAAAACTCCACCAATGATAAGAACTTGTCCCAACTTCCCTTGAAGTCAAGGACACAAAGTCTTAATAAATCTTCCAGAGTTTGAATAGTCCTCTCTGATTGTCCGTCCGTCTGAGGATGATATGCCGAACTAAATCGTAAATCCGTGCCCATAGCTTTTTATAAGCTAACCCAAAATAGTGAAGTGAATCTTGGGTCTCGGTCAGAAACTATAGATACTGGCATACCATGCAGTCTTACAATCTCGTTTATGTACATACGAGCAAGACGTTCAAGTGTATAAGTTTCTCGTATCGGTAAGAAATGAGCAGACTTGGTCAATCTATCAACAATGACCCAAATCGCATTTATACCTTGAGAAACCTTAGGAAGACCGGTAACGAAATCCATGGTAATGTGCTCCCACTTCCATTCTGGAATTTCAAGTGGTTGCAATGGACCTTTTAGTACTTGATGCTCCGCCTTGACTCGTTGACAAGTTAGACACCTTGAGATAAACAGCGCTATCTCTCTCTTCATATTGCTCCACCAAAATGTATGACGAAGATCATGATACATTTTGGTACTTCCAGGATGGATTGCAAACGGTGTGTTGTGCGCCTCCATCATGATTTCATACTTTAAATCAGGGTTGTTAGGACACAAAGTCTGGAGTTGACTCGAAGTATTCCTTCTTTATCAATTCTTACTATCGCTATAGCACCTTCTTGCACTTTCTTCCTCATACGCATCAGCTCCAGGTCTGTAGCTTGAGCAGCTTTAACTTTATTGATTAAAGTCGGTTCTACTCATATATTCGCCATCATCACATGGGTCCCTGGAGTCTTTAACTCTATCTCCATCCTTTGCAAGTCACACAAAATGGGCCTTTGTGTTGACAATATCACACTCGTACTTGCATATGATCTTCTACTCAATGCGTCAGCTACCACGTTCGCTTTTTCAGGATGGTATTGAATGGTATGATCAGAATCTTTCAACAGTTCAAGCCAACGTCGTTGTCGCATGTTGAGTTCCTTTTGAGTGAAGAAATATTTGAGGCTTTTATGATCCGTAAAGATCTCCACCTTCTCCCCATACAAGTAATGCCTCCAAATTTTAAGTGCAAAGACAACAGCTGCCAACTCTAGATCATGAGTAGGATAATTCCTTTCATATTCCTTGAGTTGTCTTGATCAATAGGCTATGACTTTTTCATGTTGCATGAGAACGCATCCCAACCCTTTGCTCGAAGCATCACTGTAGATGACAAATCCCTCCAAGCCAGATGGTATTGTTAAAACAGGTGCTGAAATGAGTCTCCTCTTCAGTTCTTGAAAACTCTTCTCACATTCTTCGCTCCAACCGAACTTTGCATCTTTCCGAGTCAGCTGAGTTAATAGAGTAGCGATTCGAGAAAATTTTTCCACGAATCTCCGATAATAACCAACTAAACCAAGAAAGCTACGTACTTCGGTCACTGATTCAGGTTGCTCCCAACTTTGAATAGCTTCAATCTTTGCCGGGTCAACCGATATTCCACGATTTGATACTACGTGCCTAAGGAATGCTACCTCCTCCAGCCAGAACTCGTATTTCTTCAACTTGGCATAAAGCTTGTATTCACGAAGCTTTTGGAGTACCAACCTCAAGTGTTGCTCATGATCTTCACGGCTTTTGAAATAAATAAGGATGTCATCAATAAAGACGACCACAAAGTGATCCAAATATTCCTTGAATACTCGGTTCATCATATCCATGAAGGCAGCAGGAGCATTAGTCAATCCAAAGGACATTACTAGGAATTCATAATGCCCGTACCGAGTTCTGAAAGCCGTCTTTGGAATATCCTCAGTTCTAACCTTCGGCTGATGATATCCAGAACGAAGATCGATCTTTAAAAAGAATTATGCTCCTTGCAACTGGTCAAACAGGTCATCAATACGTGACAATGGATACCTATTTTTGATGGTGACATGATTCAACTCCCGATAATCAATACAAAGTCGCATACTTCCATCTTTCTTCTTCACGAATAGAACAGGAGCACCCCAAGGAGAAGTACTAGAACGAATAAAGCCAATATCTAGCAATTCCTACAGTTGGATCTTTAACTCCTGAAGTTCAATAGGAGCCATTCGATATGGGACTTTGGAAATGGGTTTTGTACCGGGTTCAAGATCGATACAAAATTCAATTTCACGCTCCAGGGGTAGGCCAGGAAGTTCTTCAGGGAATACGTCAGGGAATTTATTAACAATAGAAATATCATTCAAAACTGACGTATTTTTGTTTAGATCCGTGACATGAGCTAAGAAAGCTTGACATCCGTTTTTTAATAAACGAATAGCTTTATGGCTTGAGATGACAACGATTGATTTTAATGGTTTGGTTGCTTGAATTCGCATAATAGATCGATTAGGAATATGAAAGCTAACAACCTTACGAAAATAATCAATTTTTGCATGATGAGTAGTTAACCAATCAATCCCTAGAATCACGTCAAATGCAAGTATTTTTAATGAAATAAGATCGACAAGTAATGTGTGGGTACCAACTTGAACCAAACAAGACTTATAAACCGTAAATGTAATGAAGGTTTCTCTCAATGGAGTTTCAACAGATAAGTCAAAGTCTAATTTCTCCGGAGTCAAATTTAATCGATGAGCGCAAGTAGGAGAAATAAAAGAATGGGTAGAACCGGTATCAAATAAAGTATAGACTTCGTTAGAGTTTATGATAAGCTTACCCGTGATGACCTCATTCGGGTTCCTTGCTTGCTGGGAGGTCATAATAAACGCTCTCCCTTGCACTACCGATTTTGGCTTTTCTGGGACGACCTTTAGTGTCTCTATCTTGGCTGAACTTGTTTTTAGTAAACAACAAAATTAAGCTAAATGACCTTCTCTTCCACAATTATAACATGCTTTAGACGGCATCGCGCAGTTTGGACTGATGTGCCCCTCCCCTCCGCATTTGAAACATATGATAGGTGGTCGTTCTCCTTCCTTAACAACGGGTGCTGGTGCTGACGTCTTTCCATCATTGTTGAATCTCCTCTTCTTGAAATGACCATTCTAATTGTTTTGGCCCTGATTACCACCGAAGTGGTTACCATTTCTGGCCTGTTGATTCCCTCCACGCTTGTTGTCACCGCTTCGATGACTGCTTTTATTGGTATTATCATTTTACCGACTGCTCTCTTTTGGTTGCGTTGACTCGTTATCGCGCTCCACTAACTGAGCCTTATTCACAATATCTGAATACAAACACAATTTATGAGAAATAAGATGTTGACGTATCTCAGGTTTCAAACCTCGTAAAAATATTCGCGTCATTCGCTCTTCATTATCCACCAAGTGGGATGCAAATCGGGACAACTCAGCAAATTTAGCCTCATACTGTGACACGGTTATATTATTCTGCTCCAATTTGATGAACTCCACCTCCTTCATGTGACGAACACTTTCGGGAAAGTATTTATCATTGAACAGCTCTTGAAACTTCTCCCAAGACATCTTCAGTGCTGCAGGTTGAGTACGCTTAATCGATTTCCACCAGTAATCGGCCTCTCCTCGCAACATAAAGGCGGCAAAGGGAAACTTTTGCTCCTCGGAGCATCCCAAGACATCAAATATCTTGGTGATCTGCTTTATCCATGTTTCCGCTATAAGTGGTTTTGGCTCTCCCTTGAACTCCGGTGGTCCCAGCTCCTTGAACTGTTTAGCGGTGACCGTCCGAGAGTTTTCAGTGTTTCCAACTATATTTTGGACAGGAGCCGCTCTCGCCCGCTGTTGCATGAACTGCATAAAACTTCTGAACATTCCATCATTCATCATCTGGTCAGTGTTGTTGTTTGCATGAGGATTGTCACCTTCCTGATACACATTATCCTGATTATTTTTATGTGGTGAATCAACAGTCGCCTGTGCTCCATTGCTATTCTCAACATTCTCAGATGCCATTTTCAGATACTGCCACAAAATAAAAGTTAATTGATATGTCATATATTATCCTTATATTCTGATCGACCAATTAAATACCATGCAAATAAACTTAGGTAGGTCATACTAGCGAGGGAATTTCCCATCTCTCCCCTCCTAGTTCTATTCTCACATCTTAGCCAGGGATCATATCCCTAAGCTCTGATACCAACTGTGACGCCCCCAAAATTAGGTATACATCACCCATCTTGGGTCGTCAGATACATGGTTCAGAATACAAGTACAACTTACTAATACAACTGTCGTGTATAATACGACAAAACATAAACTGTGAGTTTGAATACAAATATTGTCTTCTAGAGAGTATTCATACTCAAAAAAAGTCCTCATTACAATTATTATCACACTATTACATAGAATAGTGAGGACTACTAATACTATCATCTGGTCCATCACTCCGTTCCCCGACTCGTCCCAGCTATATTCTCATTTTCTGAAGAGAACAGTGAAAGAAAGGGTGAGCTCAACTAGCCCAGTAAGAAATATTATGACTAAGATAATGCAGAATAAATTATCATTAGCCTTAAACAGTGTTAAACTGATAAAATATAACGAACATCAAGTTTAACTGCAGCGGAACAAGCAATTCATTAAAAGAGTCAAGTAGAAAATAAAATCTATTATCTTCTATGATTTAAAAGGTTTTTCAACACTGTTATCGCTGGGACTCAGCTTAATAAAATAATTCACATCATCGAATCACCCCTGCACTACGGCCAATGATATTCATGTATTCATTAATGATCATGATCATGCCAACAATTGTCCATCAATGCACTACGGGCCAATGAGGACTTTTACCACATCATTTGTAACATTACGGTCATGATTATACCGAATAATCCCTGGTCATAATCATACCAAGTCCATCTATGCACTACAGGTCACAGATGACTTTCAACACTTTATAAACATGAGGATGATGACAATGATATAAGAATTCAGTAAAACAAGTTCAAGAATTAATTTATCCAAGAATTAACAACGTCCAAATTGTCAACATGATACTGCTTTGTGGAGTAAAATTCAAGAATGCTTAGAAGAATATTTTCATGAAAAGATACTGGATGAAACGCATTTATCAAGGATATTCCACAAATTTCATGGAGTATAGAAGTCAAAACTTAACCAACTGAATATAATAAAGAATGAAATAACAAAAGAAATCACCCGGCATGCGATAGACCGCACAGACAGGTTATTTTAACAGAATAATAAATAATGGAACCAGGTCCGGCGTAAACGCACAGACAGGATATTCCAACAGAATAATAAATAATAGAACCAGGTTCGGTGTAAAACACACAGACAGGAATCAGGATGTTCCAACAGAATAATAACAAGACGGAACCAGGTTCGGTGTAAAACACACAGACAGGATGTTCCAGCAGAATAATAATAAAAATGGAACCAGGTCCGGGGTAAAACACACAGACAGAATGTTCCAACAGAATAATAATAAAAACAGAACCAGGTCCGGTGTAAAATACACAGACAGGATGTTCCAACAGAATAATAACAAGACGGAACCAGATCCGGTGTAAAACACACAGACAGGATGTTCCAACAGAATAATAGAAGAATGTCACCAAGTATAGGGTAGACCGCGTATACAGGTTATTCCAACAGAATAATAAGAAATGGAATAACAACAGTTCTCTTTATGAATAAGAAAGAATAATACCCCTTACCGTTTTAAAGAAGAACTGAAATAAGGAAGTAGTTAAGTAGCAGAATACTTTTCTTCTCCCTCTCTATAGTTTCTCTCTATAGTTTCTCTATCTAGAGTTTAGTGAATTCGTAAGAAATAATGAAGGAATGAGCTGCTATTTATAGAAAAATAGAATGCATAGTAACTAATCCATGAACGGTCCAGATTGATTACTTTAATCTGACGGTCCATATTTAAAGAAAAATCTTTTAAATAAAATATAATATATTCTATTTATAGAATAACTTTAATAAAGTATTATGTTTTATATAAAAAATATGTTTCTGTTTTATTACGTTAATAATACGAATAAAACAAAACTTCATTATCGCTAAATAATTCATATTATTAACTGACAATAATTGAATCAGACTGAGTGACTTCTCACATAAGCATTAATAATCAATACCGTGTGCTACTATGCAACCACACGTATTACTGTACTTTTACTACCGAGTAGTTCAACAGTATCAATGGTAAAACTTCCGCCGTTACTTTTAATAAAATATTTTTGTAGTTTTCTCAATCCGACAATAATTCCGTTATGGGGTCCACCAATGATTGTGCCGTTGTACGAATATTCACTGTTAAAACGAATATTCTCTGACCAATCGAATATCATATAACAATTTGCGTACTTTATAAAATTTATAAATATTACCCACAACTATAACATTATATCAAATTGACTCCATAATATTCAAAAATGATATTTATAAAAAATTCATTTTTATTTATAAAAGTTGGGGTCTTACATTAAATATAATTTTACTGACTACAGGTGGTTAAGTGAGAAACCACCCAAACCCTATGTGGTCATCTGAACTTAACCCTAAAATAATTGATTGATGTATTCTTCTTTCTTTTTTTATCGTCTGAAATTTACGTATACTAATAATTTATGAGAACATAGAGTATATGTCTCACATATACTCACGTGGGTAAGAATTGAACCTGTAATTTAAAGGTATTTTTTTTAAAGTTTTATGTCCAGAGAAAGAGTAATGTTACGCGGACAGGCGAATGACAGGAAAATTGGACAGATTTTTTAATTTTTTTTAATTTTTTTTTTAATTTGTGACTCTCAAAAAATGTATAGTATTTATTTCAACATGAATTTTTATAAAATATAGTGTTTTAGGTGTTATTTGGATACATATACAAATACATGGTTATACAGTCACAAAATGTACAAAATTCCTGTTGGAATAAATACTATACACTTTTTGAGAGTCACAAAAAAAAAAAAAAAAAAAATTAGACCGGTCCAATTTTCCGGTCCCAATTTTCTGTCCGGCTAGACTTATTCCCAGAGAAAGGGAACGTAAAGCTATGACTTTTTTTTATTTAAAAAAATTGGTTTCCCAAAATAAAATTCACAAAAATATTATAAAAAATTCATAATCTAAATCTTAATAAATTATTGTCTTATCTTTGGTTGAACGCTAGGGAGTGACGATGAAAGCATGTAAAAAATTATACTACTAGAATACGAATAAAAAAAAAGTTATTTGTCATGAAAATTTAGTTTATACATTTGATTCATGGCAAAGACTAATCAATAGTGGTCCCCGTCCCGTATAAATTGAATATTTGGACAACAATGGAGGGAATTCTTTATGCACAAATCCACAAGCACAATAATGAGCATTTCTAGCCACTTGATTCAATGCAACGGGGTCAATTTTTTTATTACAGTAAAAATAATTTCACAAAAAATTAAAATAAATTATGAAAATAGGTAATGTTGAAACATTGATTATAACAATATTTTTTGAAGATTTATTATAGTATCATTTTCAATAATTACCAAAATATTATGACCAATATAAGTTATACTGTACTTACTAAACAATGTAAAAGAGTGAAGTGCATTGTGGATAAAAGTTTAAGATATTTAAACTAAAATTTTATATTTTAACTAAACATCCTAAAAAAATAAAAAATTAACCCTTAAAAATTGAGTGGAGTCAATTGAGCTCTGCTCCTATGGTCCGGTAGTGAAGTAGTGAAATTCTATGGTAGCTTCTGTTAAACTTGCATAAAAAAAATCTATAAATCCATATTATACATTTGTGTAATGCTAAATTAGAGGTAAACTGTAAACAAATCCAATATTTTTTTTCTCTCGTCCTAATCAATTTTTCACGCATATTCAAAAGAGAATGAAATAACAAATTATCCATAATTAAATTTAAAATTTTAATAATTATATAACATTAATCATTATATATATATATATATATATATATATATATATATATATATATAATGCTCCTTGAAATTCAGCCCAAGTGCTCAATAAATATTGTTGTTGTTCCATAAAAAAGTTGGCAGAATCAGTTGTCCATAAAGAAACTCCACACTCAATGTAATCATTCATCATCTTCTTTTTATTCTTTCCCACACAACCACGTATTGGCGCCAATAATCCATGTGCACGAATACAAATAATGAAAGTTTGCATGGATGGTATGTTCTACAAAATTTTTAAATGAAAAACTAAATTGAAGCAAATCAAATGTTCAAAATTCAAAATTTTTTTTTTTTTGCGAAATGAAATTATCAAATAAGAATATTTTTACATAAAAACCGTCACTATAAATCCTCTTATGTATAACATGCTCATGTGCTTTTGACAAAGTGTTACCTTCATCATCATCAACAATTCAACATGCACATGTGGTTTGACCAAGTGTTAGCTTCAATTAGAGAAAAATGGCCTTATTCAAGTGTTGCAAATAAACTTGTATTTTTATACAACAAGATAATGTCAAACCACATGTACATGTTGATGATGTTGCATTTATGGAACGTGCGAGATGGATTTGATATTCGTTTATAATGTAAATCCCGCCCACCCGGATATGAATGTTCTTCACCTTGGTTTTTTAGAGCTATTCAAACTCTTCAACATCAAGAATCTCCTACATCTATTGACGAATTGGTAGTTGCGCGTTGTAGAGAAGTCATTTGATCAAAGTGTCTCAATTATGTGTTGTTAACTTTGCAAACGTGTATGGTTGATGTGTTTGGCGGGTTTGATTACAAAGCGCATGGCGCAAATGAACAAGGGCGGATTAGAAAATGATGGCAATCTCCTAACTAGCATCCTATTTGAACGGAGTGTGATGGATGAAGTTATTTTGCATCTCCAAGAACCATGATTGGAATCTTATTCTAAAATTATTATTATTTTTTCCTTTCTTTTTCTGATGATATTTAGTTTGTCTTTTGCAGCTTTGGTTCGTTATTTAAACCTATTTACCTATGGTTGTAGTTTTATTGTCATGAATGTTTTTTGTTTTGTTTTGTTAGTCACATTGAATTTAAGTTACTCCTATTGAAATTAAGTTTTTTCTTTTGTCGTTCAATCATTGAATTTTGCTATAGTACTTAATTTTTGTAGACATAAAATCATAGATTCAACAAAAAAAAAAACCTCATGCAATTACTCTAAAAATACAAAACACCTGTCCAAAAATATAATAAAAGAAAATTTCATTAAACGTATGCTTTCTTTTGTAGGCAATAGATATTTTCACATGAAAAGTGTCGCTATAGATATATAACAACAATTATAGGATCTATAACGACGATTTTCTTGTAGAAATGTCATTTTATGTTGTGGATTTTTTATATATATGCAAAAGCTATAGTTTTTGTAAATTGATAAATCCACTATAAAAAATGATATTTTCACATGAAAATCGTCGCTATAGATCCTATAGTAGCGACACTTTTTATGTGGGTGAGAGAATGACTTTTTAACTTTTCAATTCAAAATATTTTGAGCACATAACTAATTATACATATTGAATATGGAGATAGAATTAGAATAAGAAAAATATGAGTTATTTAACGCAAGAGTATACTAGGAAAAATTGTGTAAAAGTTTGGTTATTAAAGAAAAGATGACATTTAATATGAGACTACTCAAAATAGTAATAAGAATTTTTATCCTTGGAGGGAGGGAGTATTTTATAGTATAGATATATTAGTAATATAAATATTTTTACTATAAAATATGGATAAGAAAATCTATAAATCCATATTATCTATATTAAAATGTAATGAAATAATAACTATACTATAAAATAGAAAATTAATTAAAATATAATAAAAATGAGACTAAAAACCGTGAGAGAAGAAACTTATGATGTTGTGAGAAAGAAAATAAAAATAAATTTTTTATATAATTTATGTAGATAGTATTATTCAAATTATAAATGGTATAGAGAGATACACGGAAAAGTCATATATTTTTGGACGACTCCTTTGCCTTTTTAAAGCAGACATGAACAACTTCTTTTTCCAAACAACTCCTATTATATTCAACGGATATAAAAGAATGTTCGAATTTCAAAAATTCAAGTTTACACCCATCCTACTCAAACTTGGTTTCGCCGACCGACTGCCAGAACCCCCAACCTGAGCTCATTTGTCAACTGAGTCAAACTGCATTGAAAAATTTACAATTATAAAATTTATTCAAAGATTAATAAAAATTATAAAAGTGTTATACTTATTATATATTTATTTAAAAAAATTATCATTAATATTTATTTACATAACTGTAATAATATATATCATTTTCTTTAGAAAAAATAGGTGGTCAAATGAGACTTTTGACTCGATGAAACTAATTTATAATAATTTTATTTGATCTCATATAATTTAATTTACACATGCAACGCGTGTACTAATACCACCAAGTACAAGTATAATTCAATCTGGTATCATTATCTTTAAAGATTTTGGGATGATAAATTATGAAATTTATAAACTATCCAATAAATAAATTAATTACATTATGTTTGAGTTATAAAATATTAAATAAATTTAAACTTATTTATATTTCGGGCCGGAGGAAGTAGGAAAAAACAATTTTGCAGTGACCAAGTTCAAATCACCTCCCAAAACTAGTTACAACAAGTGACAATCACGGGCCTTTATACCAATACTCATAAAGCAGAGCAAAGCACTGCGGACTAGTAATAGAGGCTATGGCCTTAATATGCATGAATGCATGCAAGCAAATTATTGAGGAGAAATCTCTTTTGAAATAAAAAGAAGTGGTGACAAACAGTTAAATTTTCTCTTACATATTTTCCTCCACCTTGTTTAAATTTATTAGCTAATAATACAATCCCCACACTTTCTTGGCATTCAAAGTTCCTTTTACAAACAAAGGGACACTAGTGAAACAGGAAGAACAATTTGGAATCTAAATCATTTTCCTTTAGGTACAACCACCAACATCAAAATAATATTCCCCAATTTTGCATCTTAGAAATAGGGGAGAATCGTCCTTTGGAACCCATCTTGTACCTCAATCATCAATGATTCAAATTCTATATATACAAAAGAATTCAAGAACTGCAGATGGAGATTTGAGGTACCTTTGCCGCTAAAAATATTTTTTGTGCATCTGAAATAATCTGGAAACGGCTTTTGTTCATATAGCAAGCACTTCGGATTTTGTTTCTTTCATGTTAACCTTGAGTTTGTGTTTGAAGTCGAGTGGCGGGTGCAATTGTTCAATGAAACATGCTGATGAGGGGGCCATGGTATGCGTTCTGGATGAAAAGTCACGGGAGCAGGCTGAGCAATGAAGGTAGGAATATCTTCTCCCGGCATCAAAACTGAAACTTCTGTTGCCCTCGCAGGAATCTGAGGATGAAATTTGAAAGTTTTACAATTTCCCAGAAAGAGAATAAATCATTACGTACAAGTTTATACTAGAACGAAGAAACATATCAGAAAGGGTCAATTTTTGCTTTTCCTAAAGAAGAACACCAGTATGCAAACATCTCTGAAACTTAATTATCAGAATTGCGGCTTAGGTGGGATGAGATGATTTGCTAGTAAAAAAAACAAAGATAACACTATGATGCACCAGCTGCGATCCCAGATGCTATAGTCCAATCAAGAATCCTTTGCAGCTGTCACTTATTTCAAATCTCGACACCTTATCCAAGGCTATAGAGTGAGATAATGTATAATTTTGTGTGAAGTACACATTATGAAAAATCTGCTTGAATTCACAAACCAACCTATTGGCTAAACCAAAGCCTCTGATATTGACAATGTCCAATAAAGAATGGATAATTTAGATATGAGCTCATAGAAAAATTAATGTTCGACCAAAATAATAGAACATAAACATATGATACAAATGCAAAAGTAGAATAGATTTTGTATTGTTAGAGAAAAACATAGACTATTATTGTAGCGTATTTAGCCACATTGGTTATCGATGAATAAGTAGGAAATTTTGACACCAAATTATGTTGACAACTCCCTAAGACTCTATGTCTCTATAGAACAAAAGAAACAAGCACAACACAACAGATGAGCTTTCAGGAAATTATTCAGTGTGAGACAAATAATATTAGAGAAGTACATTTGTTAACTAGATAAACTAAACTTTTCACATATAATACTGCTTTATCTGCCATTTTGTTGTCTTAGTTCTCATTATTACTTGCCAAAAGATTAAAAGATCAAAGATTCAAGACTGACTGCAGAAATAGAAAATATATTTAAATTTTTACACAATCACATGGTACTCTTTCTTTCTTTCTTTTTGGAAGTCCGCTTGGTACTATTGGACTTGAGTTTGAGTACATGAAAAAAACAATTTGATCACTCCCTATATTTGACTTTGTTCGTATATTGGATAAAATATGAATGGTAGAGGATGACAAAAAATATTATAACTTTTTTTTTGGCTAATTAATATTATATCTTTTTGGATAAGTTAGCCAACATAAATGAAGATATTACTGGCTCATCCCATCAAATCAGGAGATTTGTTTATTCGTTGATTGACGTCCACATATTATTGATAATACCTGTATAGTATTTCATTGATAAGAAATTGCATAGCATTCATCATTATCGAATGCTTAACGAATTTTATACACAGCACACACTGACATTTTCATAAAAAATCAGATATAATATTGCCTTCACCATTAGGAAACTTAGGTACAAAAGAACAATGTATAATTGCATTATCTATTGTCTTTATAAACATTTTACCGAAGTAACGGTAAAAATTGTTTAAACACCAAATCCAATCCTGTATAGACAACCCTGTATTATATTAATAATTTTTTTACACATAATGATATGAAATAGTGCCTAAAGATTTTTTTTAGATGCAATGTAATCACTCATTAAACAAGTCACAACTTATGTTTGTTTTTGTTTTTTTGTTCTTTTATTATTTTTTATATGAGAAGCAATTTGGATATAGAGTACAATTAATGCTTAAATGAAGCCAATAAACAAAGACTTGACAGCAAAGGAAAGATGACGACTTGTCTCCAATCCTAGTGGTGGCCATGAGGGTGATGTGAGGCATCATAAATATTGGTAGTGAGGGGTCAAATTGGGTACCATGGGTAGAGTTGGGACTAATAAACCAGCTTGCAACATCTTGAATGGGCCAATTTTCAAGTATCATAATCAACAGATAATTTTCTTTTCTTACGTAACAAAGTTTGAGGGACATTGCACATGCTTATATTATATTATAAAGAAACTCTAATGTTCATTAATGCAATGTTTAATTATACAAGACCCATTCTTATATTACCATATCCATTTGTTTTTATTTGGCCACTGAAGTAGCTGGGACCCATTCATGGAATTTTGATTATGGATAGGATCACAATGAAATATACTTCTGTAATTTTTCTACCAGCAAGTAACTGGGGATTATACAAAGTAGTAAAATAATATAATCACTTGGATTCATAATTATCTACTTCTGTACTAAGCACAGAGATTTAATACTCTTAACATTAGCATACATGGTAGGTACGGAAATAACATAGAGAACTGTCATTGAACAAAGGAAGACACAAAAAATAGAGATAAGAGACAGAAATAAGGCTAGCAGGGGCCTTGTATTTCCCCTTTTTGCAATAGACTTTGTTTGTCAAATGAACAAACATAATAAGTGGAAAAGAGACAGAAATAAACAGTTTCCATTAGAACAAACTAGAAAACAAAGGGTAAAATATTAAAAGGAAGAATCTACTTTCACAATTTTCGCTCATTAGATCTCTAAAATCCTCTGTTAGAATTGAATTAAACGGAAAAAGAAATTTACATTCTTTGTGGCAGATAAGATGTAAAGTACCTATGGTGAAAAACTATCATAAACAAATCAACTGCATGAAAATGAGCCACATATAACAAAGCTACAATAAATATAGAAAGGCAAAACTCTACACACACAGACAAAGAAAACACTTGTTTGTAATACTTACTTTGGGTGATGGATGACTGAGCTTTCGATTGAACCCCATTTGAGAGTCCATATCTGGGTGACTCCGGCCACCGGGCGGTGATAAATCTGGCGAAGTGGGTCTGAGAAACCTCTCGAAAATGGCCATGACAAGGAACATTGCGATGAGAATGGCAGTAGCAACAAACCCACAAGAAACTGCATTAACTGAGTTACCAAAATGCCTCCAATGGTCATCCCTCTGTAAATATGGAGCTCCAGTCGGCGACCAACCCCCATGATCTTCTTCCCCCATTATTATAATTATCAGCTCTATCACTTTTTTGGGTAATCAAGTCTTTCAATTCCAAATTCAGCTACCAGAACTTCAGTAGCATCAAGACTTAAAATTAAAGAACACCCAAAAAAGCACAGAACAAGAATGACAGTTATGAAAGTTTGATTTTTTTTTATAGATTAGAGAGAAAATAGAGAGATTTTGAAGATGGTTTTTTACTATTTTAGGCCATTATCAAAGCATCTCAGTGTTTATACAAACACCTGGTGTGCAGGCCTCCAAAATAGAAGAAGTTTGTGTTTATGTGTGTAAGAGATAAAAGGCGAGGGAGAGAGCATGTGGAATTCACTTTACATACAGGTGACTGGAGGGTTTGAAAATGAGAGCTTTCGGATTTGGATAGCTATGGAGGATGGAGGGAGCGAGAGAAGCGAGGGTGGGGAGGTCTTCTGTTGAGTCTGGATGTACTCTCTCATGTATTAATGTACAATTTGGAAATGTCACTTTTGTAGTATTTTGTTTGTTATAATAGTAATAATAATAATAATAATTGAAATGGACTTCTCAGTTCATGTATATGGGCCTGCATGTCTTTGGGCTTAATTGCGACAAAGCATTTAATACTACAATTTAATCTACTAATTTGTTTCTGAAATTGAATATTAGTAATAATCATATTAATCACATTGTCCTACTTGAGATATGAGAAAACATAGATTATTGAAGTAAAAAACTCCTTGCTTGTTAAATACTAACTATAGATGTCAAAACATTTGCAGTGTAAACGAACTGAGTCGAGCTGAGTATTAAGTTTCTCATATTTGATTTATAAAATTTATTGAGTATAAAATAAGGTTTGTTAAGGCTCATTTAACAATCGAGTCGAGCACGATTCCGAATCGAGCCCGAACATTTTGAACTTTTTGAACGAATATAATCCGAGTATTAATAGAAAATCATAATTTGAGAAGGTTCGAGTAATTTATCGAACTTTTAAAATTTGCTCATATTTGACTCATTTATATTTCGAGTCGAGCAAGTACAAATTGAGCCCGAATTGTTTGCTCATATTACGGTCTTAATTATTAGTCTATGAGTACTTGTTACTCCATGGGCCCTTCAAACTCCATAGCCATGAATTTGAAATTTAACAGTCAGTCCGGACCCAGCCCAATAACTTCTGGATCATGGGAGATGTCACACTAGTGTTAGTGTTCTAGCAAACCTTTAAGATATTTCATAATTGCCATTTAGGTATCTTTCCTTGTGAGGTGCATAGGATGGCAGTTGTGAAATTAAGCTTCAAAAGTTGGGCATCTGTAAGTAGTTTGCTAGTGTCCAAGTCCAAAATTCAGGTGGAAGAGGCAACAGATTTGACGAACGTATGAAACTGATGAAAACAAAAGTACAACAACCATTTCATAATTTTCATCTATAGACATTCAACATAATTATTGTGGTCCCCACTTCTTAGATCTACAATAATTTGTAAACCTCACTTGCATCTTTACCTTCGACAATATGACTCAGAGTCTGACCTGGCACCCAAGTTGTCTACGTGGCAATTTGTTTATTTTATTTTTTTCATATTTTTTTTATTCTGTTTCAATTTATTTAAAAAAGAAATGAAAATATTAACAAATAATAATTTAGTCTGGAACCACATCTATTTATCTATTATCTATAGTATACATAAAAGGTGCACGCTATTTTTCTTGTTCCTAAATTTTTATATGTTCATTCTAAGTTAAATACTTTTTAAAAAAAACTAATTGAATGATAATTATAGAGAATTGATATTTTTACAACTTAAATTTATAATTTCATAAGTTCCTTCTCACATAAATAATAAATAAGTTTTACACTCATTTGAGAGAAAATTTGTAAAAATGACAAATTTTACTTATAAAAATAACAATTAACTTATTATATAAACAATATGACCAAGATTTTGTGATACTGGGTAATCAAATACTTGCATAATAAAAATATTATGATTGATCAAGTGCTAAATATTATAATTAAAAGTAATATACTAATGATAAAAAAAATTACCAAAAAATTGTATTAGGATTTAGTTCGTCTCCTTTCCATTTTATGAGTGAGGGGTATTAGGGTCACATTCTATTTATTTTACTTACAGCTATTTTATGCTGATATAATAATTAAATATAAAAATAGAACATAATTATTTTACAATTTTATTTATTTATTTATAAATAAAATTATAAATATTTAAATATAATTTTTATATTTAATTATCGTGCCCGCATACATACAAACTTTTTCTTTTGCTTAATATCGGTATATGTCAACTCATGATCCCCGCAACTCTTTTGATCACATGAGTCGATAAAGAGTCTCCATCTCATTATCGCCACGTGGAATAAGTTGGACCCACCGGAGGTCGGACATTAATTGTATAGTAGTCCAAAAAAATGAGTGCACGTTTTCTCTCTCTCTCTCGTCCCAAATAAGACCAGCCCGACATATCAGCCCAGCCCTTAAATTGTCGGGCTTTTCAGGTTGTCAGCCAGCATTTGTGGGCCTTTGTACCTGTTTTTCAACGGTGCAGATAGTATATTAGATGGAATCTTTTTTCAATCGCAGCCGTCATTTCAATAGTCAAATTGACCCACGAGGCGTGGTATATTCGCGCGTGCACTGTCGCACGTGCGATTGCTTGTTGGAGTGTAGAAGAATTGAAGCTAGATAACGATAGATATTGGATTGGATTGGTGGGGTCAGTGAGTGTCAGGTTGTGGCGGACTAGTGGTTTGTGGTGACTGAGCCCATGGGTCAGGCCCGTCAGGGTTATGGTAGGAGTGAGACTCACGTGAAGGAAGGGATCTCTGTATACATGTAGGTAGCCATGTAGCCAGGGTCCTTTCTCTTCTTTTAATGGCTTCTTTTGATTCCACCAGCTTACGAGGTATATAGATATGGATCGGGTATGTATCCGGCAGAGTGGATGGATCTCATTAGTTTAACGGGTGGTCAAATTATTATAGACTCGGTAACGTTGTTAATATATAAAAATATATATTATTAATAATTAATAAAAATTTTAAATATCTTATCTTTTATAAATTAAAACATAATAAAATTGACATACAATATTATTAAAAATAGTTAATTTTAATATTAAAAAAATTTTGGTATAAAAAATAATTAAAAATTGATTTACTGAGTTAACTTGACAAGTTTTACCGGTTGAATAACTGAATCTACTAATTTTTCACCAAATCAAGTGAACCGGACCAAACCGGACAGGACATTTAACCAATTGATCTAGTCCAAATTTCAAAATAGTGGATTAAGGTGAGGTTAAATGCACAAATTCAATAGGTAGACTTAAATATGTATTATATAGAGCACATTGTTCGGGTGTTTGAACTTTTACCCCAAAATTGAACCAACTGCACCGTGTTTGATTGATTCACAATCACAAACAAGGAGGATTATAAATACTATGGTTTAGGGTGAGAGAATAATTAAGTAGATAAATAGATAGATGTGTATGAAAACCAATTGCCTAACATCAACCAAACATACATACATATATGGCATAATTAATCATTGCTAAAACTAAACTTTCTCCTCCATCCTTTAGCTCCAACATTTACGTACATCATCATCTTTTTTTAGTAATTATGATATGAGACTTGCATGTGAGAAAAGACATTGCCTCAACCCGTCCGGCTGGCTGGCTGGCTGGCTGGCTAACTTTTGTATTAATTTACTAAGGAAACTGATAAATGCATGCATGCATGCATGCGCTTCACCTTTCAACCAATCACAATACTCCAACTCAGCAATCATTTATTTATAACCTTCTTCCTACTTACTACTACTACAAAAGTTGTACTTAAGTACCATCGATCTCTCTTTTTATTACTACTACTAATTAATTAAGAAATTACTAGTTGGATAACACAAGCATGGCTACAAAGCTCTCTCTCACCATCCTCTATTATTGGTTCAAAGCTCCTCCATGCATCGTCCGTGGTTGCTGATGATGTATCAAATCTATGGACTACTGATATTGTGCTTGATGAATCTCTGGCCGTACGATACCCTGTTAAGAAGTACAAGTAGCTTCCAATTGGCACCATTGTTAAATATAGCCTTTGAATTTCGGACAAATTACCATCTTCATCATCATCATCATCATCCTCATAAACAAGACTTTTTCTTTGAGACCCTTCAACCACGTACCAAATATTAAGATTTCCATCGTATGCCTCAATGTGACCCTTCCATCCCTTAAAACAATCCCCTGAGCTAAATAATTTCCCATCAACGGCCGCGATTTGATTAGGTGGCACGTCTAGTTGCCACATCCCCGCCTTCAGCTCCCACCTTCCCGTCTCTGCGTCGTACACCTCAGCAGAGCTACGGTCAATGTACGGCACGATTCGATCCGAAATCCCTCTCTCTGCGAATCCACCTACCACGTGGATTTTCCCCTGCCACGTCACACCCACACATTTGTACCTCAAAGTACTCATATCTGGCAATGACGTCCATTCATCACGTGACGGGTCATACACCTCAGCTGACGAGATGCCCTTCTCACGTGCCAAAATCGAGTGTCCCCCGGCTACGTAGATTTTATTGTCACATACGTCGCACGCAAAATCGTACCGTGGCATATTTAATGGTGCACATTCGGACCATTGGTCGGAGATGATATCATAACGTAACACCGACGGACGTACTTCAACGTTCATCTCTATAAAGTCATCGGATTCGTCCAGAGCTTGCGCTTTCCGGCAAACACGCCCTCCGACAATGTAAATAAAATTACCACGGGAAATCATAGCGAAATCTTTTAACACGTGGTTATCGTATAATCCCGGAATATAGCTAACATGACTCCATGTATTATTACTAGGATTGTAACACCCTATCCAATTCGACACGTTAACATTCGGACCCGACTCTTTATAGCGCCAAGAGGCGTATACACGATAGCCGGACAAAGAATTTTCCGGCGACTGCTGGGGGACTGAACCCATTGAAGTACTGGCTCGGGTGATGATAGGGGTAGAACAAATTATGGTACTCATAATTGTCAAATTAATTAGAAATATTGTAAACGTAGATAATAAGGGAAGATATAGAAATGACTAGGCGGAAAGTACTAGGACTTGTTGTTTGTGTGCATCGACTAGGAAATTTGATAGAAACTATGCTTCTTGATGTCTTTATCTAAGAATTTCTTGTTATGATTGACTGAATTATTAGTGTCCCTTGTAGTGTCCTTCAGGCTCTTTGGTTGCTTCAGTAATTTTAAATTTTAATTTAGGATGATTAGAATAATTGAAGAAGGGGACTTCAATTTAATCTTAATAATTGATATGCGACATTTTGTTTTTTTCACTAATTTTGGTTGCTCAATCCCAATCAACTGATTGTAGATACAATGTATGTGGGCTTTTGATACGCTGGAGGATAAAAAAAAAAAAAGATTCATGAACCATTGGTGAATTTTTAAAAAAATCACCCTAATTAAATTACTCATCTTTTTTTTTTTGGATTGAACGGTAAGGGTGTTTTCGGACCAATTTACACGTCAACCGATTCTAAATTTCTTTTTGAACGATTTTAAGGGCGCACCTCTTGACCTCTAAATCAACCCCTTTAGGGTGGGGTTAATTAAATTAATGATTATTACAATATGCTACCTACTTCTATACTCCAACCAAACACAAACATATCTATTAAGATAGAATATATTGAGATTAATGTCTATATTCTGTCTCAACTGTTGTCTCATCTACTGTCTCACTCTATATATTTTTACCTAAATATCTTTTATTCTTTTATTTTAATGTTAATTTCACAAGTGAATGAAGACGGATGATGACCTAAAATATAAATTCCCGTTAAAAATCAAAATAATAATTGCACTCTTAAGTTGTAATGATTCACATCTGTATGTATATATAGAAAGATCCCTCTTTTACTTTTTGCATGCACAAGACCATACATACCACTCTGCAAAAGCAAGACCATAAAAAGAAGGGGGAGCAAATCCAAATGAGATACTATAAGATAGTCCATGTAAATTTGGAATCTAAACAATAAGGCTTCCTATCGAGTTGAACCAACATAAGTTCGGCGCTAGACATTAGGCATTAGGTTTGTTTATCAAGAAAACACACACACACACACACACACACAGTATTGTGTAATGTATGTGGCATGAAAAAGCAGAACGAACATGCAACAAAAAGAAGCCAATAAACAAGTCTGGAGTGTGGTTTTGTCAAAGGTAAACTGCTCAGTGCTGCCCATTCCTCTATTATCAATCACATGATTCCTAAACTATACTAGTAGTACAATATTTATAGGCCTATAGGTTGTATTATATATTATAAATTTATAATAATGAGTTGGGCTTTAACATAGTCCATGCCTTTACTATATACTTGTTTAACAATGAATCTCTTAGCAAAGCCCAATACTTTTTTTGCCATTTGAAACTGCAAGCTTTTATTTTTTCTTGTAACTTTTTGTTATACACAAGCACAGTGCCCATGCAAGGAATGAACAATTCATAATATAATTTAACTATCAATTTCATTCATCGTGTTTCAAAAAGTCGATAATTATCAATTATTTTAAAATAAAGATAATATTATTTATTTACTTACTAGCGTGCATATTGCACCACTACCATTCTTGAAGAAGATCTTTGACGCGAAATGAGAAGACAAAGTGCACTAAGTAGTATTACAACAATTCTTCCAATCACACCAACTAATACTCTAATTACTTTTCTATTAGATTGTTTCTTCCATATATAAACTTTATAGTATAACTGATTTTGCATATCAATAGACAGACAATTCCCACCAAATATATCAACTCTCTTGTACATATAAATATTAGAGGTTGAGGAGAGACATAGAGGAGGAGAAAAGATTGTTCAGAATTTTGGAAGAAATATATTGTTTTTATGTTAGCATGAAAAAATAACATATATTCACATTCATGCACCTAAAATTCCAATCATAAATAGATACATAGATTCAATTAGACAATAAATGAGAAGGATGACAACCTTAAGAACGAAATTAATTCAGGTAATTTTTACGTAATTGAAATTATGACCAAAACCAAATTAATTTATTTTTTATTTTAGTCAGCTTTTGGGAGAATATTAGGGCAATAATTGGGCTGACAAGTAAATATATTGGGCCTGTATTCTTTTTCCAAGAAACCCATAAAAAGAAAGAGTTGCAAACAAGTGATAACCCACACATTTTTAATCAATTTTTGATACATCTTCTACATTAGAAACCTTTTTTTGGATAAAGTTATAAAATATAGAAAACAAGTACATGAAAGCATAAGATCAAGAAAATAATAAGATATCATGAAAGACATTTGAAAGAAAAATACACTCCATTTCCAACCTTAATTATAATTTGATGAATATAATTTGCCAACCTTAATTCCCTATGAACGTAATTTTAGCAGTAATTAAGGTACATAATTTTTATCAATATTTGATCGACAATTGATATTATATTTAATTTATACAATTATTTTTTTAATTCATGTACACAATTATAAAAGAACATGTATTAAAGGAGTGATGGAGTACAACTGTATGAATGAGATAGTTTACGACATAACATCAATGTTTAACCACACCTCAAAACTTTTGATTTGATTAAATAAGTATTTAGTTTTTTCATTACTTAGATGATCTTCATTTAATTACAAATGTTTTTCTTCTTAATCGTATAATTTACTCAAAGCTTAATTCAAATTATGTTATATATATTTATAATACATAATTTGAATTTTTTTGAGGAGCCAGGTTTGTATATAACAATTATATATCTGGATGCATGCATGCAGGATGAGTTAAAAAGAGGAGATGTTCCCAAATCAATCCACTGCTACATGTCCGATACCGGTGCTAGCAAAGGATTAAGTTGCCCGTGAACACATGCATGAGGGATTTCAGATTTGATGATGAGGAAAAAATGGAAAGATCAGGTGAACAAATTATCAAGTCGATTAATTTCCGGATACTAGCTAGCTCCTTCGTCCAAATCTTATATATATCGAGATATATATATATATAAAGTTAAATCTGACTCTAAAACATCTCAGTGCTTTTATAACTATGGAGATGGGCATGATGTTGAAGATGGTGTCACAAATTAAGGATAGAGTTTATTCATTGCTTGTTCCCTGTATAATTAATTATTAATGAAGCTAGTTAGCTGATATATGCATGCATGCATGTGTTACCTATACTTATACTTATATATATATATATATATATATATATATATATATATATATATATATATATATATGCCTTCTGCTACTGAAGCCAATTACCGGAGGAATGGAAGAAGAGAGAAATAGGAAGGTAGTTGATTCATTTCATTATGCCTTTTTGCTATTCATAATACGTAACCAAGCACATCTGCACATGGATGAGCACATGCATGTTTGCTTACAAAAAACAATCTTATCTCTACACCTAGCCTAATAATTAACAAATGTGGATCATTGGATCAATTGCTATAGCTGTTTCCAGAAAGGATATATATATATAGCTCACTACTTGTTTTTGTCTTTTCCTTTCTTGCCCCTAACATAGTTACTCATCCATACTGGTTTTCTAGTTGGCCTTCTAGATTTCCTCAGACCATCCAAAGTTCTCAATTCCTACAACTCATCTTACATGTATTTAATTCCCATATTCATTAATAGCGTACGTGTTCTGAATTCTGCTCCACTCTTGCCTTTTTTGAAATTGATTGTTTATTCCTCAATAAGTCTGAATTTGAATGAATAGGTTATATATTCACACTGTAGTTTGTTTAATAATTTTTTAAATCTAAATGTGTCTAAACAATTTATTCAAAAATTTATAGCTGAATGAGTAAGAAACAGTATCGAATGATATTTTTACTTACATTCTAAATTGAAGTAAACAAATTTTGTTATAATTTGATTTTTGTTTAACAAATTGGATAATATTATTTATTTATTTATAATTATATAATAAATTTGTTCAGCCACACATGTAAATTTGGAATAAAAACAATCAAGGCTTTCTAATGAGGCTACATAAGTTCGGCGGTAGACTTTCTAAATTATAGTAAATTAAGTTTTAATTGTAGTTAAGAAATTTGTTTGTTTACAAGCATGTTACTTTACAATCAACTTACTTTAACAAATATAGGGAGAGAATCAAGAGTAGAACTCTTAAGTAATAGAACTCTCTTAAATAATAGAATTGTATCAAAACGACGTAGTTTTGATAAGACGCGGTGACATTTTTGTAAATACGCGGTGGCATGATATTTACAAAAATGCCACCGCGTCTTATCAAAACTACGTCGTTTTGATACAATTCTTTTATTTAAAGGAGTTCTACTACTTAAGAGTTCTACTCTTGATCCTTTCTGAACAAATAAATTCTGCTTTTGAGGTACCAAAAATCATTGGGACATTCAAAACTCCAAATATTCTGACCCATTACCGAACGTACAAAGCTGTTAGGAATATTCCTCTCGCATTTCTTATAAGTACAGTATATATGAATAAGAAAACCAGCCTATTTCTTTGAACATGAAAATTTGAATGGGCATTTCCATTTTTAGTAAGCCCCGACTGACCTATAAAATGGTCCAAAGACATTAATCTTTTTTGTTTTTCATATAAATTTTGATTTACACTTGATAACACTCCTATTGTCTTATTGTCTAATACTACTATATGTGGCTTGAAAAAGCAGAACATGCAACAAAAAGAAACAAGGCTGGAGTGGGGTTTTGTCAAGGGTAAACTGCTCAGTGCTGCCCATTCCTCTATTAGTGTCAATCACATGATTCATAAACTATAGTACTAGTACTAGTATATAGATAGGCCTACAGGGTAAATTATTATAACAGAGTATTAATTATACTGGATCCTACAATTCCAGGATTCCCGTTGGCATGGAGACCTTTTGGGTAATGCACCATAATGACAGCTGACTTTGCTATTCAATAGACCCATGTGGAACTTTACTATCCACAAATTTTTCTGTCGGCTGTTTAAGTAGGGTCAGATGGACCAAATAGAAAAAGGGTAGTGTAAAACAGGACAAAAGGGGAATTAATGAGAATATGTTAAAGGCCAAGATTGCTTTACGAATTAAGATAAAAAAGTAGTGTATAGAAAATACCAAGTTTCCCATATATTTTTTCTGTATGTCAAACATGGAGGAAACAAAACTGAGTATGGGACCCTGCTCCCCTCCAGACTCCTCTGGACTCGATATTTTCCACACTCCTCTGGACTGAACTGATGAAGTCCGAAGCGGAGCAGAGTCCGGCGGTCAGATGGGCCAAATTGAAAAAGGGTGGTGTAGAATGACATTTCAAAAGTACAGGGAGAAGCCGAGAAGTTGAGATTTGAGCTTCAAATCATTATTAAGAATGACTATTTCTTTTGAATCAGTATCTTCTCCATTTTAAATGAAATAAATTTTTTTTATTTTATGGTCTGAATTTAAAATGTGTTAAAACGTGACATCATAATGACAGAAAAAAAAATGATGATAAAAAATATATAAAAAATAGAGACTCTCCATTTTATTTAAAATACCAAGCAAAAATGATCCATATTCCACATATGAAAAAGTTTGATGATTGACTGTTATATTAATCTAGTCAAATTTATTAGGGAGATAGATTGCGAGCACATTTTAAAAATTTAAGAAAAATGATATATATTGTGAATATTTATATTTATTATTTAATTATCAATTATGTAGATAAATATTAGTGATAAATTTTTGAAAAAAATATATAATAAATAGGGTCTTTTAATAATTGTTACAAATCTTATGTATCGATAAATTTAACAATTATTATTCCCTCCGTTCTTAAAAGATTGTCGTTTTAGAAAGTAATTAATTACTCCCTCCGTTCTTAAAAGATTGTCGTTTTAGAAAGTAATTTTTGTTCCAAAAAGATTGTTGTTTTGAGTTTATCAATACACATTAGCTATTTTTTCCCTATTTTACCATTATTTAAAAATTTCTCCTATTTAAAGTTTTCTTCTATTCCCATTGATTTTTATTCAATTCAATGCTATAATCCAAGTAGTAATTGGTTGAATTGAATAAAAAATATTAGGAAGAGAATAATTGTTTGAGACAATTAATAAGGGTATTATAATATTTGCGCTAGGTATTAATTATATTCCTTAATCTGTGTGCATTAACCTTAAACGATAATCGTTTAGGAACAGATGAAACAGTTTATATACAATAAAGCTGTTCATGAGTTTGGGCCTCAAGAGATGCATCACTTCTGTGGAGCGAAGGAGTTAACCAAGACTTGGTTTGAATCCGCGTACCGTCGACCAACACGGCCCAGACTCGTGAGTCCTTGTACATAGTTTTTTAAACAAAATTTATTTAAAATTTATTTTATTTACATTTTAATAAAAAGTATTTAATAACTATTACTACGTCGTTTTGGAAAACTTAGGTCGTTTCTGTAATTTTGAGATAAGTTAATACTCCCTCCGTCCCAAATTATCTGCTGTTCTAGAGTTCTACACAGATACCAATATATGTGATAAAAATACTAAAATACCCTTATTAGTGGAAATATAAAAAAGATGTTTAAAAAATAGTGCATGAAATAGTATGTAGAGAGAGGAAGAGAGGAAGAGAGAAAAAGTATGAGTGCATTAAATAGACAAATAGTCTAAAGAGAGAGAAAGTATGAGTGCATATATATGTGTGAAGAGAGGAAAAGAGAGAAAGTATGAGTGCATTAAATAGACAAATAGTATGTAGAGAGAGAAAGTATGAGTGCATATATATGTGTGGAGAGAGGATGAGAGTAATGATGTGACGCCCCCAAAATAGGTATACAACACCCATTCTGAGTCGTCAAATACATGGTACAGAAAGCAAACTACAACTTCAATAATACAATTGTCGTGCAAAATACGACAACACATACTGTGAGTTTAAATACAAATATTATCTTCTAGACAATATCCACACTCAAATAAGTCCTCAATACAATTATTCAAACACTATTTTACAGAAATAGTGAGGACTGCTAAAACATCTTTCTAGAACCATCACTCCATACCCCGACTAGATCCTGCTATGTTCTCACCTCCTGAGAAGAAAAATAGAATAAAAAGAAAAAGAGTGAGCTCAACTAGCCCAGTAAAGAATATTATGACTAAGATAATATACAACAAATTATCATTAGTATTCAACAGGAGAAAATCTGATAGAATATATTCGACAACAAGTTTTAGACCAACAACTGCAGTGGAAATAACAAACCATTAGAAGAGTCAAGTAGAGAATGAATTCTACTATCTTCTAAGATTTAAAAGTCCATCATCAATATTTTATCCCTGTAACATCAATTAATAATCATCTTTATCCAAATATTCATCTTTGCACTACAGGCCAAAGATATTCATTTGTATCACCTGTCAGTCATGTTCATCGCAACACCTGTTCATCTTTGCACTACAGGCTAAAGATATTCATCAAGTAATCATACATCTTTGCACTACAGGCCAAAGATATTCAGTAATATCATCATTTAGGACTGAGGATGATGAAAAATATCTTAAAGAAAACGAATCCAATGAGACAGAAGGACAAATAGTAGGGATTCGTGTAACGACCCCAAAATAGGTTCATTCCATCCAACCTACTCTGAGTCGCCAAATACATGGTACAGAAAACAACTACAACTTCATTACAACAATTGTCGTGCAAAATACAACAACACATATGCTGTGAGTTTGGATACAAATATATACCAAATGTGACTCATGTTCCAACCGTGGACATCACCTCACAATAACACCTTACATAAAGGTATAGTCAAAAACTGTTTTAGAAATTAGAATCTTTGGGAAGTGCTCAAGGAAACCTTCGTACATGGGAGACCACGCGTCTAGGTTATGATAGATATCATATGGCCACAGAATTATCCTTGGTTGACCCAATAGACCCCAAAGAAAAACGAGAAGATTACTATCATATTCTTCCCAATGGTGAGTCTTCTCTTGACTTATCATTATCTCTACTGCCTCTAATTGAGAATTATACTTCAAACAAATACCAAGATTATATAGGTAGTGCTCGTATATATACTCAGCAAGTGGATGAGCACATCCCTGTCTTATGATGACACGAGGTTGTATGTCGTTAGACATCTTGTATGATAGTGGCAAACCACCCTTCCAACGTTGGGTTCGCCTCACCCTATTTTCTTCACCAAATATAACTAATAAATGATGACCACCGTTCTATTCCCTTGTTACCCTCGCTCGACCCAGCTACACTCTTATTACCTGAAAGGAATTGTGAAGCAAAAGGGTGAGCACAACTAGCTCAGTAAAGAATATCATGACTAAAGATAAATAAATTATCAATAGTCTTCATCAATAATAAATCAGAGATTTAGAACATATGGTAGATGATAAAAAATTTCAACCATAGTTGCAGCGGAACATGCAATCCATTAGAAGAGTCAAATAGACTATAAAGTCTATTATCTTCTCCATGTTAAAAATCCATCAACAATGTTTTATCCATGTAACCTCACTCAACAGTTCCTTTCCACAATCATATGAATAACTCATAATCATAATTGTGACTATAAATTTTTCTTCGCACCCAGGACGAAGAATATTTTCATCACCTGTCTTTACCTGAAACATCAAAGATCATGGTTATACCAAATCACAGTTCCTGTTTATAATCATACTAACAAATCCATCTTTGCACTACGGGCCAAAGATATTCATCAACAAACCATCTTTGCACTACGGGCCAAAGATATTCAACAACAGTTCATCTTTGCACTACAGGCCAAAGATATTCATCAACAAACCATCTTTGCACTACGGGCCAAAGATATTCAACAACAGTTCATCTTTGCACTACAGACCAAAGATATTCATCAACAGGCCATCTTTGCACTACATGCCAAAGATATTCATCAACAATTCATATTTGCACTACAGGCCAAATATATTCATATCTCAAAGAAATATATATTCATTTCAGAATTTATATAAACAATAATTATAACCATGTTGATCAATTCACCTTTGCACTTAAGCTTAAGATATTCAATTATAAATTCAATGGTCATGATCATACCAGTCACAATTCAACTTTGCACTACAGGCCAAAGAGAACCCTAGTCATGATCATACCAATAATCTACCCATCTTTACACTCCAGTGAAAGAGAATTTCAACATCAGGGTTATAAAAATGTTATATATGATGATAAAAATAATATGATCAACATATAGTTTTAATCTCAAGAGTAATATTCGTAACTCATGAATAGTAATCCCGACACAAAAGATAGAAATTTCACAATAAAATACATACCAATATTTTGGTATAATGATATTGAAAGAATAACATTTCATAAATTTATAAACAATTTATTTTAATTGTTTACACTTTACTAATTAATGCATTTAATCATCATAAAATGCCAACTCTTATAATTTCATCATCAATAATCAAAACCCTCATAAAAAATCTGCATATACCTCATATAGGATTCTCAAGTCATAAAATCCTATTTTTCAATTTTCTTACTTCACAAAACATATTTAATTCATTTACTCATAACTGGACCATTTTCATGAAAAATACCAAATCAGTCCCAAAAATATTTTTTTTCTGAGATTTAGCATAATATAGTCCCATAGTGAACATATATTTTTCTCAGAAATTTTAAAAGTCATTTACTATTTTTCATATAGCCAAAACAACCGAATATTTAGACATTTATCAAAAATTGTACTTTTGTCTAAAAATTCTGAAATTTACAGAGTACACTTCTATCATATACATGTACTCCCAATAAAAATTTCATCAATTTTGGAGTTAACCACAAGGAATTATAAGCGGTTACTTTTAAAATAGTCTTTTCTCATAAAATTCATAACTCTCAATCTATACATCCAAAAATCACCATTTTTGGACACAATCAAGAAAACTCATCAAAATATCATTTCAAATTTTTCTAGAATTTTTGAAGATCAGAAAAATTACGAAACTGAAAATCATAACAACCCTTAAAATCCCTTACTATCCCTTACAATCCCTTACCTCAAAAGAGCAGTACTTCTGACTGGATATCGGATATGATGCTGAAGGAAACTTGCACTGATGAATAGTAACTCACCAAGTATCTAAAAACTCACAAAATATGCTTCATAATATAGAGAGAGAAAGAGAGAAAGCTTATGTTTCTGGTGTGATTTTCAATTCTAACTTAGCCCTCTATTTATAGGAAAATTTTGGTAGGTTTGACCTGCAACCTGATGGCTTTACCTGCTACTATTCCCACCCACCACATTTAAAATATAATTCAGCACATTTCTTTACCAACCACAAGTGGGGCCCACCAATTCTAGAATTTTCTACCAAAAATAATTTATAACCTGATTTCCGAATCAGCCACCTCTTAAAATTCATAACAAATCATACGTTCATTTTTAACGGTTCAAAATTTATGGACATATACTCAACTTATATATGTATAACATATCCAAAAATTACCACGATCCAACGGTCGGATTAAAAATTATAACCCCCGCAAAATATCTCAAAAACCCTGATTTTTAATACCTCCATTCCGACAAAAATACTGATAAAAACCTCAACATTAACTCCTTCATTTTTTTAACCACAAAAATATATCCCTCATTTATATCCACATAAAATAAATATTTTCTTATCATATGAATCAATAATTAATTATTCACAAATAATATTACCGAATCACATTTATGACAACCAGGCCGTTCCCAGGAAAGAGGGGGCTTTCCAATAAGAATTTCTCCTTACTGGCGCGCAATTAGATGACCAAACCTCTCCTTAGACAGAACTTTCTAGTCATTGCCAATAATGTTATCTAATAATATTATTCAAATAATATGAATTATTGATCTGATAATGGGAAATACTGTGCATCAACAATTATTGAACAACAATAATATAAAATTTCAACGTAGCAATTATTGAATCAATAAAATAAAATATTGAACAGTAATTACTGTAACAATTATTGAGTAGTGCCTTCTTACGTAAGAATCAATAATTTTAAAAATACTATGCAATACCGTGTGCTACTGTGCAATAACGCGTATTACTGTATTTTAACCACCGGGTATTCCAACAGTGTTAACGGTAACAACTACGTCGTTATTTGTAAAAAACTCAAATTTGTCGTTTTCTTCATCCGACAGTTATTTGTTATGGGGCCCACAAATGGCTGCGCCGTCGTACGAATATTCCCCGACAGAAAGAATATTCCACGACCAAACGAATATTCCCCGACAACAATGACTATTTTATAACCACTTGCTTATTTTGAAAAAAATTCATATTTCACCCAATACTTTAAACTTTTATCAATTTAACCATTTACTGAATAGTAATTATAAGAAAAATTGAATACTTTTATTTCATAAAATTCGGGGTCTTACAATTCGTATAACAGTTTATCCAAGATCAATAATACTTCATAATAATCAATTGTGAAGTAGAATTCAAAAATAAAGATCAAAACATGGATACAATTAAAGATAGTAACCATAATTGAGATCTTGGACAAAAATGAAAAATTTTATTTTTCGGTGAATAGTGCCGTATTCGTGAATAGTGTCGTATACGTGAATAGTACGTATACGTGAATAGTAACCCCGGCACAAAAAGTTTTAAATTTGATAAAAACTCATGTTGATATTTCAGCATAATGATATTGAAGAAAATAATATCATTAAGAAGAAAATAATATCCCCTACCTCAAGATATCAGTACTTCTGGTCGGAATACCGGTATAAGGCTGAAAGAAATTTGCTCTGATGAATAGAAACTCTCAAAGTATCTAAATACTCACAAAATACACTCAATAATCTAGAGAGAGAAAGAGAGAAAACTTGTTTCTGGTGTGATTTTCAATTCTAACTTAGCCCTCTATTTATAGGAAAATGTTAGCACGCCGAAACAGACTTAACCTGCTACTATTCTCACCCACCACATTTGAATAAAAATCTCAGCATATTTCTTCACCAACCAAGAATGGGGCCCACCAATTCTATATTTTTCTATCAAAATGATAAACTCCGAAAATTCAACAATTTCTTAACCAGTCATCTTGTAAAATTCATAATAAATCATACGTTCATTTTTAACGGTTCAAAATTTGTGGACATATACTCAACTTATATATGTATAACATATCCAAAAATTACCACGATCCAACGGTCGGATTAAAAATTATAACCCCCGCAAAATATCTCAAAAATCCTAATTTTTAATACCTCCATTCCGACAAAAATACTCATAAAAATCTCAACATTAACTCCTTCATTTTTAACCACAAAAATATATCCCTCATTTATATCCACATAAAATAAATAGTTCCTTATCATATGAATCAATAATTAATTATTCACAAATAATATTACAGAATTATATTTATGACAACCAGGCCGTTCCTAAGAAAGAGAGGGCTTTCCAATAAGAATTTTTCCTTACTGGCACGCAATTAGATGACCAAACCTCTCCTTAGACAGAACTTTCTAGACATTGTCAATAATGTTATCTAATAATATTATTCAAATAATATGAATTATTGATCTGATAATGGAAAATACTGTGCAGCAACAATTATTAAAACAACAATAATATAAAATATCAACGCAGCAATTATTGAAACAATAAAATAAAATATTGAACAATAACTACTATAACAATTATTGAGTAGTGCCTTCTTACGTAAGAATCAATAATTGGTGCAATACCGTGTGCTACTGTATTTTAACCACCGGGTATTCCAACAATATTAACGGTAACAACTACGCCGTTATTTATAAATAACTTATACTTGTCGTTTTCTTCATCCAATCGATTTCTGTTATGGGGCCCACACAAGGCTGCGCCGTCGTACAAATATTTCCCGACAGCAAGAATATTCCACGACCAAACGAATATTCTCCGACAAAATAAATATTTTATAACCACTTGCTTATTTTGCAAAATTTACACATTTCACCCGTAACCAAAGTATTATATCAAATTAACCCCTTATTATTCACAATAATATTTAGAGAAAATTTGATTTTATTCATTAATAAGTTGGGGTCTTACAACCTCCCCTCCTTATGAAATTTCGTCCTCGAAATTGACGTACGTACCTGATATTTTAAAAAGGTGAGGATACCTCGCTTTCATTTCTGATTCTAACTCCCAGGTCATTTCTTCAATAGCATGGTTTCTCCACAAAACCTTAACTTGTGGTATAACCTTCGTGCGTAGGATATGCTCTTTCCTATCTAAGATCTTAACAGGTACCTCCTCGTACGTTAAATCTTCAGCTATCTCGTCTGGTTCTAACTCAATAATGTGGTTCAGGTCTTTAACATATTTACGAAGCATAGATATGTGAAAAACATTATGAACACGAGACATGCTTGGAGGTAATGCGAGTCTATATGCCACATTTCCTATTCGCTCAAGAATCTCAAATGGACCAACAAATCTTGGATTGAGCTTTCCTCTCTTCCCAAATCTTGTAACTCCCTTCCATGGTGCAACACGTAACAATACATGATCCCCAATATTAAATTCCACGTCCTTCCGATGAAGATCCGCATAACTCTTTTGTCGATCCTGTGCCGTTTGTATACGTTGTCGAATCATTTGGATCTTCTCTGTAGTGATGCGTACCAACTCTGGTCCCAACAATGTTGCTTCACCCACCTCGTCCCAGCATACTGGAGAACGACATTTTCTTCCATGCAACGCCTCGAATGGAGCCACACCTATGCTCGCCTGATAACTGTTATTGTGACGCCCCCAAAATTAGGTATACATCACCCATCTTGGGTCGTCAGATACGTAGTACAGAATACAAATACAACTGATTAATACATCTGTCGTGTACAATACGACAAAACATAAACTGTGAGTTTGAATACAAATATTATCTTCTAGAGAGTATTCATACTCAAAAGGAGTCCTCATTACATTTATTAACACACCATTACATAGAATAGTGAGGACTACTAACTAATACTATCATTCGGACCATCACTCCGTACCCCGACTTGTCCCAGCTACGTTCTCATTTCCTGAAGAGAACAGTGAAAGAAAGGGTGAGCTCAACTAGCCCAGTAAGAAATATTATGACTAAGATAATGCAGAATAAATTATCATTAGCCTTCAACAATGTTAAACTGATAAAATATAATAGACATCAAGTTTAACTGTAGCGGAACAAGCAATCCATTAAAAGAGTCAAGTAGAAAATAAACTCTACTATCTTTTATGATTTAAAAGGTTTTTCAACACTGCGATCGCTGAGACTCAGCTTAATAAAATAATCCACATCATCGAATCACCCCTGCACTACGGCCAAGGATATTCGTATATTCATTAATGGTCATGATCATGCCAACAACTGTCCATCAATGCACTACGGGCCAATGAGGACTTTTACCACATCATTTGTAACATTACGGTCATGATTATACCGAATAATCCCTGGTCATAATCATACCAAGTCCATCTATGCACTACATGCCACAGATGACTTTCAACATTTTATAAACATGAGGATGATGACAATGATATAAGAATTCAATAAAACAAGTTCAAGAATTAATTTATCCAGGAATTAACAACGTCCAAATTGTCAACATGATACTGCATTGTGGAGTAAAATTCAAGAACGCTTAGAAGAATATTTTCTTGAAAAGATACTGGATGAAACGCAACTATCAAGGATATTCCACAAATTTCATGGAGTATAGAAGTCAAAACTTAACCAACTGAGTATAATAAAGAATGGAATAACAAAAGAAATCACCATGCATGCGATAGACCGCACAGACAGGTTATTCCAACAGAATAATAAATAATGGAACCAGGTCCGGCGTAAACGCACAGACAGGATATTCCGACAGAATAATAAATAATGGAACCAGGTCCGGTGTAAAACACACAGACAGGATGTTCCAACAGAATAATAATAAAAACGGAACCAGGTCCGGTGTAAAACACACAGACAGGATGTTCCAACAGAATAATAAACGGAACCAGGTCCGGTGTAAAACACACAGACAGGATGTTCCAACAGAATAATAGAAGAATGTCACCAAGTATAGGGTAGACCGCGTATACTGGTTATTCCAACAGAATAATAACGAATGGAATAACAGAAGTTCTCTTCATGAATATAAAAGAAATAATATTCCCTACCGTTTTAAAGAAGAGCTGAAGTAAGGAAGTAGTTAAGTAGCAGAATACTCTTCTTCTCTCTCTCTATAGTTTCTCTCTATAGTTTCTCTCTCTAGAGTTCAGTGAATTCGTAAGAAAATAATGAAGGAATGAGCTTCTATTTATAGGAAAATGGAATGCATAGTAACTAATCCATGAACGGTCCAGATTGATTACTTTAATCTGACGGTCCATATTTAAAGAAAAATCTTTTAAATAAAATATAATATATTCTATTTATAGAATAACTTTAATAAAGTATTCTGTTTTATATAAAAAGATGTTTCTGTTTTATTACGTTAATAATACGAATAAAACAAAACGTCATTATCGCTAAATAATTCATATTATTAACTGACAATAATGGAATCAAACTGAGTGACTTCTCACATAAGCATTAATAATTAATACCGTGTGCTACTATGCAACCACACGTATTACTGTACTTTTACTACCGAGTAGTTCAACAGTATCAACGGTAAAACTTCCGCCGTTATTTTCATAAAGTATTTTTGTCGTTTTCTCAATCCGACAATAATTCCGTTGTGGGGTCCACCAATAATTGTACCGTCGTACGGATATTCCCCGACAAAAAGAATATTCTCCGACCAATCGAATATAATATGACAACTTGCATACTTTGCAAAATTTATAAATACTACCCATAACTATTATATCAAATCCACACAATAATATAAAAAAAATTATTTCGAGAAAAATTAAATATTTATTCATAAAATCTGGGGTTTCACAATCTCCCCGCCTTATGGAATTTCGCCCTCGAAATTTACGTACGTACTTGGTATGCCGAACATCGAAATTTACGTACATACTTGGTATGCCGAACATGTGAGGATACCTTGACTTCACTTCAAATTCTAACTTTTGAGGTATAACCTTTAAGCATCGAATATGATCCTTCTTATCCAAGATGTTAACACGTATCTCCTCATACGTTAAATCTTTCGCTATTTCGTCCGGTTCTAAATTAATAATGCGGTTCGGGTCGTCCACATATTTACGTAACATCGATACGAAAAAAATGTTTTGAACACGCAACATACTTGGCGGTAAAACGAGTCTATAGGCCACAGTTCCTACTTCATCGAGGATTTCAAATGGGCCAATTAAATCGAGAGTTGAGATTTCCTCTCTTCGTCGATTCTTGCTTCTAGAATAACGCCCTCTTGAACCTTCTTCTTCACATTTATCAGCTCTTAGTATGTAGCTTGAGCGGCTTTAACTTTATCGATTAAAGTCGATTTTAATCGTATATTCGTTATCTTCACGTGGGTTCGAATATTCGTACTTGTAACCGTATACGATCTTCTACACAACACGTCAGCTACCACGTTCACTTTTTCACGATGTTATTGAATGGTACGATCGTAATCTTCAACAGCTCGAGCCAACGTCTTTGGCGCATAATACGTTCGTTTTAGTTGAAGAAATATTTGAGGGTTTAAGAAATAGGTTTTGTACTGGGGTCAATACAAAATTCAATTTTACGCTCTGGGGTAGGCTAAGAAGTCTTCAAGAATACGTCAAGAAATTTATTAACAATAGAAATATCGTTCAAAACTGTGACTCTCATCCCAGACTTGGATAACACGTCACATTGATACCTATCAGCTTGCCATCGTCATTTACAACGTCTCCTACGGAAAGTCTGGTTTCGGTGCATTCCCACCAGGAAGTCAACAATGAAAGGAATGAGGATCCTTACTTATGGCTTGATATGATAATGATTGACTTTAGTGGTTTGGTTGCTTGAATTCGCATAACAGGTTGGTTAGGAATATGAAAATTAACAACCTTACGAAAAGCATAATGGGTAGTTAACCAATCGTTTCCAAAAATCACATATCGACAGGTAACGTGAAAGTGTCGATTTGAATCAAACAAGATTTATAATTAGTAGAGTTAACGAAGGTTTCTCCTAACAGAGTTTCAACAAATAAGTCAAGCCTAATATTTTTTTTTTAAAGGGCCAAGTTTAAACGTTGAACACAACTAGGTGAAATACAAGAGTGGGTAGAACCAGTATTGAATAAGGTACAAACTTCGCAAGGGTTTATGATTAGCTTACCCGCGATAACTTTATTTGGGTTCCTCACTTGTTGGGAAGTCATGACAACCGCTCTCCCTTGAACTACCCGGCTTTGACTTGTCTGGGGTAGCATTTGATGTCATCTCTATCGTTGGAATTGACTTTAATATCGGACATATTCCACCCTCAACTGCTTCATCGTACTCCTGCTTCATAATCTGAATCATCAATCTTCGATCCATGTCGAGTTCAGATTGACCGCTCTGTACAGGGTAATTCAAAACTCGATGTTGGGTTCTCCCAATTGCTGTCCAAAAAGAGAAATGTATATCATCTATTTTAGCCTTTTTGGATCGGACATCTCTTTCTACAATATCAGCACGTCGTGCGGCTTTTACCCATGCATCCTTCATTCTCACTCGTTCAGTTGTTTCTTCTTTCAGCTGATCCTTGATATTTGAATTCTCAGATTCCAACTTTAATATCTTACACTCTGCCAAAGCGTGATTTTGTTCGAGCAACACATATCGGGTAACACAATTTTGAATCGTTACATCTCTTTGCTCCACGACCGCCTGTTGTTCTTCAGCATGCTCTTCTAACTCATGAACACGATTTTGTAATTCTAAGTTTTGATCATAAATTTCTTCTAACCAATTCTCCTCAGGTTCCTCTTCGTCCTCTTCTTCCTCTTCTTCCTCGCTCTCAGCTGCTACCTCTGCCACTAGCTCGGGTGCAACTATTAGTTCTTCACTTACCACATAGATATCTCTAATTTCTTCTTCGCCTGATATTACATTATCCTGGTTGGTGATTAGAGATGCCACGGTCTCATTCACTCCAATGTTGACATTTTCAGCTGCCATTTTCAAATACTGCCACAAAACAAGGGTTAATTAACATGTCACATATTCTCAATATACTTTGACCGACCAATTAAATACAAAATAAACTTAGGTAGGTCATACTAGCGAAGGAATTCCCCGTCTCTCCCCTCCTAGTTCTATTCTCACATCTTAGCCAGGGATCATATCCCTAAGCTCTGATACCAACTGTGACGCCCCCAAAATTAGGTATACATCACCCATCTTGGGTCGTCAGATACGTAGTACAGAATACAAATACAACTGATTAATACATCTGTCGTGTACAATACGACAAAACATAAACTGTGAGTTTGAATACAAATATTATCTTCTAGAGAGTATTCATACTCAAAAGGAGTCCTCATTACATTTATTAACACACCATTACATAGAATAGTGAGGACTACTAACTAATACTATCATTCGGACCATCACTCCGTACCCCGACTTGTCCCAGCTACGTTCTCATTTCCTGAAGAGAACAGTGAAAGAAAGGGTGAGCTCAACTAGCCCAGTAAGAAATATTATGACTAAGATAATGCAGAATAAATTATCATTAGCCTTCAACAATGTTAAACTGATAAAATATAATAGACATCAAGTTTAACTGTAGCGGAACAAGCAATCCATTAAAAGAGTCAAGTAGAAAATAAACTCTACTATCTTTTATGATTTAAAAGGTTTTTCAACACTGCGATCGCTGAGACTCAGCTTAATAAAATAATCCACATCATCGAATCACCCCTGCACTACGGCCAAGGATATTCGTATATTCATTAATGGTCATGATCATGCCAACAACTGTCCATCAATGCACTACGGGCCAATGAGGACTTTTACCACATCATTTGTAACATTACGGTCATGATTATACCGAATAATCCCTGGTCATAATCATACCAAGTCCATCTATGCACTACATGCCACAGATGACTTTCAACATTTTATAAACATGAGGATGATGACAATGATATAAGAATTCAATAAAACAAGTTCAAGAATTAATTTATCCAGGAATTAACAACGTCCAAATTGTCAACATGATACTGCATTGTGGAGTAAAATTCAAGAACGCTTAGAAGAATATTTTCTTGAAAAGATACTGGATGAAACGCAACTATCAAGGATATTCCACAAATTTCATGGAGTATAGAAGTCAAAACTTAACCAACTGAGTATAATAAAGAATGGAATAACAAAAGAAATCACCATGCATGCGATAGACCGCACAGACAGGTTATTCCAACAGAATAATAAATAATGGAACCAGGTCCGGCGTAAACGCACAGACAGGATATTCCGACAGAATAATAAATAATGGAACCAGGTCCGGTGTAAAACACACAGACAGGATGTTCCAACAGAATAATAATAAAAACGGAACCAGGTCCGGTGTAAAACACACAGACAGGATGTTCCAACAGAATAATAAACGGAACCAGGTCCGGTGTAAAACACACAGACAGGATGTTCCAACAGAATAATAGAAGAATGTCACCAAGTATAGGGTAGACCGCGTATACTGGTTATTCCAACAGAATAATAACGAATGGAATAACAGAAGTTCTCTTCATGAATATAAAAGAAATAATATTCCCTACCGTTTTAAAGAAGAGCTGAAGTAAGGAAGTAGTTAAGTAGCAGAATACTCTTCTTCTCTCTCTCTATAGTTTCTCTCTATAGTTTCTCTCTCTAGAGTTCAGTGAATTCGTAAGAAAATAATGAAGGAATGAGCTTCTATTTATAGGAAAATGGAATGCATAGTAACTAATCCATGAACGGTCCAGATTGATTACTTTAATCTGACGGTCCATATTTAAAGAAAAATCTTTTAAATAAAATATAATATATTCTATTTATAGAATAACTTTAATAAAGTATTCTGTTTTATATAAAAAGATGTTTCTGTTTTATTACGTTAATAATACGAATAAAACAAAACGTCATTATCGCTAAATAATTCATATTATTAACTGACAATAATGGAATCAAACTGAGTGACTTCTCACATAAGCATTAATAATTAATACCGTGTGCTACTATGCAACCACACGTATTACTGTACTTTTACTACCGAGTAGTTCAACAGTATCAACGGTAAAACTTCCGCCGTTATTTTCATAAAGTATTTTTGTCGTTTTCTCAATCCGACAATAATTCCGTTGTGGGGTCCACCAATAATTGTACCGTCGTACGGATATTCCCCGACAAAAAGAATATTCTCCGACCAATCGAATATAATATGACAACTTGCATACTTTGCAAAATTTATAAATACTACCCATAACTATTATATCAAATCCACACAATAATATAAAAAAAATTATTTCGAGAAAAATTAAATATTTATTCATAAAATCTGGGGTTTCACAGTTATTGTAGGAGAATTCCACCAATGGTAGGTACTTATCCCAACTCCCTTTGAGATCTAGGACACAAAGTCTTAATAGATCTTCAAGAGTTTGAATAGTCCTCTCTGATTGTCCGTCCGTTTGAGGATGGTATGCCGAACTGAATCGTAAATCCGTGCCCATAGCTTTCTGCAAGCTAACCCAAAATAGTGAAGTGAATCTTGGATCACGATCCGAAACTATGGATACTGGCATGCCATGCAATCTCACAATCTCGTTCACGTACATACTAGCAAGACGTTCAAGGGAATAAGTCTCACGTATCGGCAAGAAATGAGCGAACTTGGTTAATCTATCAACAATAACCCAAATCGCATCTATGCCTTGAGAAACCTTGGGAAGACCCGTAACGAAATCCATAGTAATGTGTTCCCACTTCCATTTCAGAATCTCAAGTGGTTGCAATTGACCCTTTGGTACTTGATGCTCCGCTTTTACACGTTGACAAGTTAAACATCTCGAGATAAACTCCGCGATCTCTCTTTTCATATTGCTCCACCAAAATGTATGTCGAAGATCGTGATACATTTTGGTACTCCCATGATGGATTGCAAACGGTGTGTTGTGTGTCTCCATCATTATTCTATGCTTCAAGTCAAAATCGTTAGGAACACAAAGTCTGGAGTTGACTCGAAGTATTCCTTCTTCATCGATTCTTGCTTCTGGAATAGCACATTCTTGCACTTTCTTTGTAAGACCCCGAATTTTATGAAATAAAAGTATTCAATTTTTCTTATAATTACAATTCAGTAAATGGTTAAATTGATAAAAAGTTAAAGTTATGGGTGAAATGTGAAATTTTTTTAAAATAAACAAGTGGTTATAAAATATTCATTGTTGTCGGAGAATATTCGTTTGGTCATGGAATATTCTTTCTGTCGGGGAATATTCGTACTACGGCGCAGCCATTTGTGGGCCCCATAACATAATAACTGTCGGATGAAGAAAACGACAAATTTGAGTTTTTATAAATAACGGCGTAGTTGTTACCGTTAACACTGTTGGAATACCCAGTGGTTAAAATACAGTAATACACGTTATTGCACAGTAGCACACGGTATTGGACAGTATTTTTTTCAATTATTGATTCTTACGTGAGAAGGCACTACTCAATAATTGTTACAGTAATTACTGTTCAATATTTTATTTTATTGATTCAATAATTGATGCGTTGATAGGTTATATTATTGTTGATTCAATAATTGTCACTGCACAGTATTTCCTATTATCAGATCAATAATTCATATTATTTGAATAATATTATTAGATAACATTATTGGCAATATCTAGAAAGTTCTGTCTAAGGAGAGGTTTGGTCACCTAATTGCGCGCCAGTAAGGAGAAATTCTTATTGGAAAGCCCCCTCTTTCCTGGGAACGGCCTGGTTGTCATAAATATGATTCTGTAATATTATTTGTGAATAATTAATTATTGATTCATATGGTAAGGAAATATTTATTTTATGTGGATATAAATGAGGGATATATTTTTGTGGTTAAAAATAAAGGAGTTAATGTTGAGGTTTTTATCAGTATTTTTGTCGGAATAGAGGTATTAAAAATTAGGGTTTTTGAGATATTTTGCGGGGGTTATAATTTTTAATCCGACCGTTGGATCGTGGTAATTTTTGGATATGTTATACATATATAAGTTGAGTATATGTCCACAAATTTAGAACCGTTTAAAAATGAACGTATGATTTATTATGAATTTTACGAGATGAATGGTTCAGAAATTGTTGAATTTTCGGAGTTTATCATTTTGGTGAAAAATTCTAGAATTGGTGGGCTCCACTCTTGGTTGGTGAAGAAATGTGTTGAGATTTTTATTCAAATGTGGTGGTGAGAATAGTAGCAGGTAAAGCCATCAGGTTGCAGGTTAAGTTTGCTTCGGCGTGCTAACATTTTCCTATAAATAGAGGCTAAGTTAGAATTGAAAATCACACCAAAAATAAGTTTTCTCTCTTTCTCTCTCTATATTATGAAGCATATTTTGTGAGTATTTAGATACTTTGAGAGTTGCTATTCAATGCAAGTTTCCTTCGCTTTGCATTCCAGTCAGAAATACTGCACTTTTGAGGTAAGGGATAGTAGGGATATTAAGGGATGTTATATCCTTCATAATGATGTTATTCTTTCAATATCATTATACTGAAATATTGATATAGATTTTATTGTGGAATATCTACCTTTTTGAGTCGGGGTTACTATTCACGTATACGGCACTATTCACGTATACAACACTATTCATGTATATGGCACTATTTACGTAAATGACATTATTTACGTATACGGTACTATGTACGAATACGGAGTACTATTTATGAGTTACTATTTATGAGTTACTATTCACGAGTTACTATTCATGAGTTACTATTCACGAGTTACTATTCACGAGTTACTATTCACGATAAAATTTAGTTTCTTTTTCTGACCAAATTATCGTTGATTTATGATTGTTGCTCTTGAAAATAAATGCAGATGTTGATCATATTATTTTTATTATCATATATAACATTTTTATAACCCTGATGTTGAATTTCTTTTTCACTTGAGTATAAAGATGGGTAAATTATTGGTATGATCGTGACTGAGGAATGTCTTTGGCCTGTAGTGCAAAGATGAATTGTTAACTGGTATGATTATGACCATTGAATTTATAATTGAATATCTTTAGCTTAAGTGTAAAGATGAATTGATTAATATGGTTATAATTATGGTGTATATAAATTCTGAAATGATTATATATTTCTTTGAGATATTAATATATTTGGCCTGTAGTGCAAATATGAACTGTTGAGGAATATCTTTGGCCTGTAGTGCAAAGATGACTTGTTGTTGAATATCTTTGGCCAGTAGTGTGACGCCCCCAAAATAGGTTCATTCCACCCAACCCATTCTGAGTCGCCAAATACATGGTACAGAAACAACTACAACTTTATTAATACAATTGTCGTGCAAAATACGACAACACTTAACTGTGAGTTTAAATACAGATATTATCATCTAGACAGTATTCATACTCAATTAAGTCCTCATTATACTTATTGATACACTATTTTATAAAATAGTGAGGACTACTAAAATAACTGTCTTCAACCATCACTCCACACCCCGACTAGTTCCCGCTATATTCTCGTCTCCTGAGAAGAAAAATGGAACAAAAAGGAAAAGGGTGAGCTCAACTAGCCCAGTAAAGAATATTATGACTACGATAATGTACAACAAATTATCCTTAGTCTTCAACAGGGAAAAATCTAATAGAATACAATAATAGACAACAAGTTTTAAATCAACAACTGCAGCGGAAACATCAATTCATTAGAAGAGTTAAGTAGAGAATGCAAACTACTATCTTCTATATATGAATTTAAAAGTTCATCGTTGATATTTTTTCCCTGTAACATCAATCAATATATATCTGAAATCAAATATTCATCTTTGCACTACAGGCCAAAGATATTCATCAGTTGATCATGTTCACCTCAACACCTGTTCATCTTTGCACTACGGGCCAAAGATATTCATCATAAAATCATCAATCTTTGCACTACAGGCCAAAGATATTCAGTAACATCATCATTTAGGACTGAAGATGATGAAAAATATTTTAGAAGAAACGAATCCAGTGAAACAAAAGAGTAAATATTAAGGATTCGTATTTCAGCTATTCCACGTCCAAAAATACCTCATAAACAATCATAGTGAAGTAAAATTCAAGAATAATCAAAACATGGATACAATCAAAGCTAGTATCCAGAATAGATATTTGGACGAAAAGAAGAAATTTTCATTTTTCGGTGAATAGTAATTCGTGAATAGTAACTCGTGAATAGTAACTCGTGAATAGTAACTCATGAATAGTAACCCCGACATGAAAAGTTTCAAATTTGATAAAAATTTTCAACCAATATTTCGGCATAATGATATTGAAGAAATAATATCATTTTCGAATAAAATAACATCCCTTACGACAATATCCCTTACTATCCCTTACCTCAAAAGAGCAGTACTCCTGACTGGAATAACGTTGAACTTGCACCGTATAGCAACACTCAAGATATCAAAATACACACAAGAATACACTCGATAATATAGAGAGAGAAAGAGAGAGAAACTTGTGTTTCTGGTGTGATTTTCAATTCTAACCTAAGCACCCTATTTATAGGAAATTGCTTAGAACACCAAAGCAGAAAATTTAATAAAATAATAATATAATTATAAATTTTCCTTAGCCCACCTTTGAAAATCTGGATTCAGCCATCAACATGTGCAAGTGGGGCCCACCAAAGTGTAAAAAACGTTTTTGTTAATAAAAATAATAAAACTTCTAAAAATCAATTATTTCAGAACTTCAATAATTCATAATAAATATCCCTTTTATCAGAAAATTCGAATCTCGAAATTTTTTTATAGAAAATTCAATTCTCTACAACTTTGCAGAAGAAAGTTTTTCCAAATTCCAAACAGAATTGACCAAAATTCATAAACGGACGATTTTACAGTCAATAATAAATTTTTGGTCAAGAATTGTGTCCACCAACACACAAAACATGTGTTAATCATTTAATGCCACAAAAATACTCTTCCTCCTCATATACTCATATATTCCACATTCATTGTAAAAATATTACCATCAATATATTATTAAAATAATAAATTTAAATGAATTATTTTATCAGAAAAAGATAAAATATTAATTTTCAACAATTGTCGCATTAAAAATTTTCTCCATCTATATTCATATAAAATCACTATTTTCCTCATCATATAAATTAATAATTAATTATACACAAATAATATTACAGAACCACAGTACTGGCAACCAGGCCGTTCCCAGGAAAGAGGGGGCTTTCCAATAAGGATCTCTTTCTTACTGGCGCGCAATTAGATGACCAAACCTCTCCTTAGACAGAACTTTCTAGACATTGTCAATAATGTTATCTAATAATGTTATTCAGATAATATGAATTATTTCTCCGATAATAGAAAATACTGTGTAGTGATAATTATTAAAACAACAGTAATATAAAATATCCACGTAGCAATTATGGAATCAATAAAATACTGAACAGTAATTACTGTAACCATTATTGAGTAATGCCTTCTTACGTAAAAATCAATAATTGGTGCAATACCGTGTGCTACTGTGCAACAACGCGTATTACTGTGTTTTAACCACCGGGTATTCCAACAGTGTTAACGGTAACAACTACGTCGTTATTTATAAACAACTTACTCTTGTCATTTTCTTCATCCAATCGCTTTCCGTTATGGGGCCCATAAATAGCTGCGCCGTCGTACGAATATTTCCCGACAGAAAGAATATTTCACGACCAAACGAATATTCCCCGACAACAATTAATATTTTATAACCACTTGCTTATTTGAAATATTTGCGTATTTTACCCATAACTAACCACATTAATCAATTCAACCCTTACTATTTCAAGATAATAATTAGAGAAAATTCTATTTTATTAAAAAAAAATTCGGGGTCTTACAACCTCCCCTCCTTATGAAATTTCGTCCTCGAAATTGACGTACGTACCTGGTGTTTCGAAAAGATGAGGATACCTCGCTTTCATTTTCGTTTCCAACACCCAGGTCATTTCTTCAATAGCATGGTTCCTCCACAAAACTTTGACTTGTGGTATGACCTTTGTGCGTAGGACATGCTCCTTTCTATCCAAGATCTTGACAGGTACCTCCTCGTACGTTAAGTCTTCGGCTATCTCGTTCGGTTCTAACTCAATAACGTGGTTCGGGTCATCCACATATTTACGTAACATTGATACGTGAATAACGTTATGAACACGCGACATACTAGCGTTAATGCGAGTCTATAGGCCACAGTTCCTACTCGATCGAGGATTTCAAATAAATCAAATGCTTGAGCTTTCTTCTCTTCATCGACTCTTACTTCTAGAATAACACATTCTTGCACCTTCTTCTTTATATTCATCAGCTCCAGGTCTGTAGCTTGAGCGGCTTTAACGTTATCGATTAAAGTCGGTTCTACGCGTATACTTGACATCATCGCACTCGTTCCTGCATATGATCTTCTACTCAACGCGTCAGCTACCACGTTTGTTTTTCCAGGATGGTATTGAATAGTGTAGTCGTAATCTTTCAACAGCTCGAGCCAACGTCGTTGCCGCATGTTGAGTTCTTTTTGAGTGAAAAAATATTTGAGGCTTTTATGGTCTGAATATATCTCCACTTTCTCCCCATATAGATAGTGCCTTCAGATCTTTAGCGCGAAAACGACTGCTGCCAACTCTAGATCATGAGTAGGATAATTCCTCTCATATTCTTTAAGTTGTCGTGAGGTATAGGCTATGACTTTCCCACGTTGCATGAGAACACATCCTAACCATTTGCCTGAAGCATCGCTGTAGATAGCAAATCCATCCGAACCAGATGGTATTGTCAGAACAGGTGCCGAAATGAGTCTCCTCTTAAGCTCTTGGAAACTCTTCTCGCATTCTTCGCTCCATACGATTTTGATATCCTTCCGAGTCAGCTGAGTTAACGGGGTAGCGATTCGAGAAAACCCTTTACGAATCTCCGATAATAACTAGAAAGCTACGTATTTCGATTACTGACTTAGGTTGCTCTCAACTGTGACTCATATCCCAATCTTGGATAGCACGTCACAATGACACCTATCAGTTTACTACCACACGAATATGGTATCCCCTACGGAGAGTCTGGCTTTAGTGCATTCCACAAAGGAAGTCACCAGATAGAGACTCGGGTACAAACTTCTACAGTTAGGTTTTTTAACTCTTGAAGTTCAATAGGAGCCATTCGATATGAGATTTTAGAAGTGAGTTTTTATACCGGATTCAAAGATGATACAAAATTCAATATCACGCGTAGGCCAAGAAATTCTTCAGGAAATACGTCAGGGATTTACTAACAATAGAAATATCATTCAAATCTGACGTATTTTTGTTCAAGTCCATAACATAGCTAAGAAAGCTTGACATCCGTTTTTTAATAAACGAATGACTTTACGGCTTGATATGAAAGAGTTTGACTTCAATGGTTTGGTTGCTTGAATTTGAATAACAGGTTGCTTAGGAATATAAAAACTAACAACCTTATAAAAGCAATCAATTTTGGCATGATGAGTATTTAACCTTAAAATCACATCAAAAGCAAGTATCTTTAAAGAGATAAGGTCAACAGGTAATGTGATGGTGCCAACAAGATTTATAAACAGTGGATGTAACGAAAGTTTCTCCTAACGAAGTTTCAACAGATAAGTCAAAGTCTAATTTTCTCCGGAGTCAATTTTAAACGTTGAGTATAAGCAGGAGAGATAAATGAATGGGTAGAACTGGTATCTAATAAGGTATAGACTTCGCAAAATTTATAATTAACTAACCCGTGCTAACTTCGTTCGGGTTCCTCGCATTCTGACCCGTCACGAAAAACGCTCTTCCAGGAACCGTTGACTTTGACTTTTTTGGAACAACTTTTTGAGTCACCACCCCCGTTGGACTTGATTTCGCTATAGTGCAATCTCGAGCGATATGTCCTTCCTTTCCGCACTTATAGCATATAACCGGTGGTCGTTCTCCTCCCTTGGAACCTGTTGCTGCTGGTGCTGACGTCTTCGCATTGTCATCGTTGAATCTCCTCTTTTTAAAATCTCCTCCTGACTCGCTTCTTCTATTCTCATGGCCACGATTACCACCAGAGTGGTTGCCGCTCTTGTCCGTATTCTTCTTTCTCCGCTGGTTATCATTGTTCTGATGACTGCTGTCACCGGTATGATCCTGGCTGTGGTCCCTCGATTGACCGTACTCGTTATCTCGCTCTAATAATTGAGCCCTGTTGACAACATCTGAATAGAGAGAAAATTTATGAGAAATGAGATATTGACGTATGTCGGGTTTCAAACCTCTCAGAAACATCCGCGTCATACGTTCCTCATTCTCCACCAAATGAGGTGTAAACCTGGACAACTCTACAAACTTCGCCTCGTACTGAGACACCGTCATGTTATTCTGCTCTAGTCTAATAAACTCTACCTCCTTCATATGGCGAATACTTTCAGGAAAGTATTTTTTCGTTGAAGAGTTTCTGAAATGTCTCTCAAGACATGCTGAGTGCAGCTGGATGGGTACGTTTCACAGACTCCCACCAGTAGTCTGCCTCGCCACGGAACATAAAGGTGGCGAATGGAACCTTCTGTTCCTCCGTGCATCCCAAGACATCGAATATCTTGGTAATTTGCTTGACCCACGTCTCCGCCTTAATCGGATCCAGCTTTCCCCAGAATTCTGGTGGTCCCAACTCTTTGAACCGCTTGGCTGTAACCAGCTGTACGTTGCCATTGTTTCTTCCTATATTTTGAACAGGAATTTCCTTCGTCTAGTTTTGCATGAACCGCAAAAAGCTTCTAAACATCTCATCGTTCATCGTCTGCTCAGTGGTGTTGTTCACAGGAGGAACATTTCCAGCCTGTTGCACGTTCTCCTCGTTGGTGATTAGAGGTGTTTCCACGATCTCATTTACTCCACTGTTAACATTCTCAGTCGACATTCTCAAATACTGCCATAAAACAAGGGTTAATTTAACAAATTAACAAATCACATAATACCCCTATATTATGACCGACCAATAAATAAGCTTAGGTAGGACACACTAGCGAAGAATTTACTCGTCTCTCCCCTCCTAGTTCTATTCCCCGATCTCCGCCAGAGATCATATCCCTAAGCCCTGATACCAGCTGTGACGCCCCCAAAATAGGTCCATTCCATTCAACCTATTCTGAGTAGCCAAATACATGGTACAGAAACAACTACAACTTTATTAATACAATTGTCGTGCAAAATACGACAACACTTAACTGTGAGTTTAAATACAGATATTGTCATCTAGACAGTATTCATACTCAATTAAGTCCTCATTATACTTATTGATACACTATTTTACAAAATAGTGAGGACTACTAAAATAACTGTCTTCAACCATCACTCCACACCCCGACTAGTTCCCGCTATATTCTCGTCTTCTGAGAAGAAAAATGGAACAAAAAGAAAAAAGGTGAGCTCAACTAGCCCAGTAAAGAATATTATGACTAAGATAATGTACAACAAATTATCCTTAGTCTTCAACAGGGAAAAATCTAATAGAATACAATAGACAACAAGTTTTAAATCAACAACTGCAGCGAAAACATCAATTCATTAGAAGAGTTAAGTAGAGAATGCAAACTACTATCTTCTATATATGAATTTAAAAGTTCATCGTCGATATTTTTTTCCTGTAACATCAATCAATATATATATGGAATCAAATATTCATCTTTGCACTACAGACCAAAGATATTCATCAGTTGGTCATGTTCACCTCAACACCTGTTCATCTTTGCACTACGGGCCAAAGATATTCATCATAAAATCATCAATCTTTGCACTACAGGCCAAAGATATTCAGTAACATCATCATTTAGGACTGAGGATGGTGAAAAATATTTTAGAGAAAACGAATCCAGTGAAACAAAAGAGTAAATATTAAGGATTCGTATTTCAGCTATTCTATGTCCAAAAATACCTCATAAACAATCATAGTGAAGTAAAATTCAAGAATGATCAAAACATGGATACAATCAAAGCTAGTATCCAGAATAGATTATTTGGACGAAGAAGAAATTTTTTTTTTTCGGTGAATAGTAACTCGTGAAAGTAACCCCGACATGAAAAGTTTCAAATTTGATAAAATTTTCCACCAATATTTTGGTATAATGATATTGAAGAAATAATATCATTTCGAATAAAATAACATCCCTTACGACAATATCCCTTACTATCCCTACCTCAAAAGAGCAGTACTCCTGACTGGAATAACGTTTGAACGAACTTGCACCGTATAGCACACTCAAGATATCAAAATACACACAAGAATACACTCGATAATATAGAGAGAGAAAGAGAGAGAAACTTTTGTTTCTGGTGTGATTTTCAATTCTAACCTAAGCACCCTATTTATAGAAAATTGCTTAGAACACCAAAGCAGAAAATTTAATAAAATAATAATTAATTATAAATTTTCCTTAGCCCACCTTTGAAAATCTGGATTCAGCCATCAAAATGTGCAAGTGGGGCCCACCAAAGTGTAAAAAACATTTTTGTTAATAAAAATAAATAAAACTTCCAAAAATCAATTATTTCGGAACTTCGGAACTTCAATAATTCATAATAAATATCCCTTTTATCAGAAAATTTGAATCTCGCGACTTTTTATAGAAAATTCAATTCTCTACAACTTTGCAGAAGAAAGTTTTTCTAAATTCCAAATAGAAATTGACCGAAAGATGGCCTGTTGATGAATATCTTTGGCCTGTAGTGCAAAGATGAACTGTTGTTGAATATCTTTGGCCCGTAGTGCAAAGATGGTTTGTTGATGAATATCTTTGGCCTGTAGTGCAAAGATGAACTGTTGTTGAATATTTTTGGCCCGTAGTGCAAAGATGGTTTGTTGATGAATATCTTTGGCCCGTAGTGTAAAGATGGATTTGTTAGTATGATTATAAACAGGAACTGTGATTTGGTATAACCATGATCTTTGATGTTTCAGGTAAAGACAGGTGATGAAAATATTCTTCGTCCTGGGTGCGAAGAAAAATTTATAGTCACAATTATGATTATGAGTTATTCATATGATTGTGGAAAGGAGTTGTTGAGTGAGGTTACATGGATAAAACATTGTTGATGGATTTTTAACATGGAGAAGATAATAGACTTTATAGTCTATTTGACTCTTCTAATGGATTGCTCGTTCCGCTGCAACTATGGTTGAAATTTTTATCATTTACCATATGTTCTAAATCTCTGATTTATTATTGATGAAGGCTATTGATAATTTAATTATCTTTAGTCATGATATTCTTTACTGAGCTAGTTGTGCTCACCCTTTTGCTTCACAATTCCTTTCAGGTAATAAGAGTGTAGCTGGGTCGAGCGGGGGTAACAAGGGAATAGAACGGTGGTCATCATTTAGTAGTTATATTTGGTGAAGAAAATAGGGTGAGGCGAACCCAACGTTGGAAGGGTGTTTTGTCACTATCATACAAGATGTCTAATGACATACAACCTCGTGTCATCATAAGACAGGGATGTGCTCATCCACTTGCTGAGTATATATACGAGCACTACCTATATAATCTTGGTGTTTGTTTAAAGTATAATTCTCAGTTAGATACAGTGGAGATAATGATAAGTCAAGAGAAGACTCACCATTGGGAAGAATATGATAGTAATCTTCTCGTTTTTCTTTGGGGTCTATTGGGTCAACCAAGGATAATTCTGTGGCCATATGATATCTATCATAACCTAGACGCGTGGCCTCCCATGTACGAAGGTTTCCTTGAGCACTTCCCAAAGATTCTAATTTCTAAAACAGTTTTTGACTATACCTTTATGTAAGGTGTTATTGTGAGGTGATGTCCACGGTTGGAACATGAGTCATATTTGGTATATATTTGTATCCAAACTCACAGCATATGTGTTGTTGTATTTTGCACGACAATTGTTGTAATAAAGTTGTAGTTATTTTCTGTACCATGTATTTGACGACTCAGAATGGGTTGGGTGGAATGAACCTATTTTAGGGTTGTCACAGTTGGTATCAGAGCTATAAGTAAAGAGCCCCGAGCCTCTCGCTGGTGACATCCTGTTGATGGGGAATGCACCGAAGCCAGACTCTCCGTAGGGGACGCCGTTCTGCGGTGGCAAGCTGATAGGTACCCTTGTGAGGTGCTGACACATGATGGTGTCCAATGTCACAGGTGGTATCAGAGCTTAGGGATATGATCTCTGGTGGAGATCGGGGAATATAACTAGGAGGGGAGAGATGCGTAAATCCTTCGCTAGTGTGTCCTACCTAAGCTTATTTGTTGGTCAGTCATAATATCGGGATATTATGTGATATGTTAATTTGTTAAATTAACACTTGTTTTGAAGCTGTATTCTAGAATGTTATTTGAAATACAGGAGATGAGTAATGGAGAAATTATGATGACAGAGAAGATGGAATTTGAAATGAAAGGAAGGTATTCTCAACTCTTTGAAATACCAGGTACGTAAATTTCGGGGACGAAATTTCATAAGGAGGGGAGATTGTAAGACCCCGAATTTTATGAAATAAAAGTATTCAATTTTTCTTATAATTACTATTCAGTAAATGGTTAAATTGATAAAAGTTTAAAGTTATGGGTGAAATGTGAATATTTTTTTCAAAATAAGCAAGTGGTTATAAAATAATCATTGTTGTCGGGGAATATTCGTTTGGTCGTGGAATATTCTTTCTGTCGGGGAATATTCGTACGACGGCGCAGCTATTTGTGGGCCCCATAACGAATAACTGTCGGATGAAGAAAACGACAAATTTGAGTTTTTACAAATAACGGCGTAGTTGTTACCGTTAACACTGTTGGAATACCCGGTGGTTAAAATACAGTAATACGCGTTATTGCACAGTAGCACACGGTATTGCATAGTATTTTTGAAATTATTGATTCTTACGTAAGAAGGCACTACTCAATAATTGTTACAGTAATTACTGTTCAATATTTTATTTTATTGATTCAATAATTGCTACGTTGAAATTTTATATTATTGTTGTTCAATAATTGTTGCTGCACAGTATTTTCTATTATCAGATCAATAATTCATATTATTTGAATAGTATTATTAGATAGCATTATTGGCAATGTCTAGAAAGTTCTGTCTAAGGAGAGGTTTGGTCATCTAATTGCGCGCCAGTAAGGAGAAATCCTTATTGGAAAGCCCCCTCTTTCCTGGGAACGGCCTGGTTGTCATAAATGTGATTCTGTAATATTATTTGTGAATAATTAATTATTGATTCATATGATAAGAAAATATTTATTTTATGTGGATATAAATGAGGGATATATTTTTGTGGTTAAAAAATGAAGGAGTTAATGTTGAGATTTTTATCCGTATTTTTGTCGGAATGGAGGTATTAAAAATCAGGGTTTTTGAGATATTTTGCGGGGGTTATAATTTTTAATCCGACCGTTGGATCGTGGTAATTTTTGGATATGTTATACATATATAAGTTGAGTATATGTCCACAAATTTTGAACCGTTAAAAATGAACGTATGATTTATTATGAATTTTACGAGATGACTGGTTCAGAAATTGTTGAATTTTCGGAGTTTATCATTTTGGTGGAAAATTCTAGAATTGGTGGGCCCCACTTGTGGTTGGTGAAGAAATGTGCTGAATTATATTTCAAATGTGGTGGGTGGGAATAGTAGCAGGTAAAGCCATCAGGTTGCAGGTCAAACCTACCAAAATTTTCCTATAAATAGAGGGCTAAGTTAGAATTGAAAATCACACCAGAAACATAAGCTTTCTCTCTTTCTCTCTCTAGATTATGAGTGTATTTTGTGAGTATTTAGATACTTGGTGAGTTGCTATTCATCAGTGCAAGTTTCCTTCAGCCTTATACCGATCAGAAGTACTGCTCTTTTGAGGTAAGGGATAGTAAGGGATAGTAAGGGATTTTAAGGGTTGTTATGATTTTCAGTTTCGTAATTTTTCTGATCTTCAAAAATTCTGGAAAAATTTGAAATGATATTTTGATGAGTTTTCTTGATTGTGTCCAAAAATGGTGATTTTTGGATGTATAGATTGAGAGTTATGAATTTTATGAGAAAAGACTATTTTAAAAGTAACCGCTTATAATTCCTTGTGGTTAACTCCAAAATTGATGAAATTTTTATTGGGAGTACATGTATATGATAGAAGTATACTCTGTAAATTTCAGAATTTTTAGACAAAAGTACAATTTTTGATAAATGTCTAAATATTCGGCTATTTTGGCCATATGAAAAATAGTAAATGACTTTTAAAAATTCTGAGAAAAATATATGTTCACTATGGGACTATATTATGCTAAATCCCAGAAAAGAAATATTTTTGGAACTGATTTGGTATTTTTCATGAAAATGGTCTAGTTATGAGTAAATGAATTAAATATGTTTTGTGAAGAAAGAAAATTGGAAAATAGGATTTTATGGCTTGAGAATCCTATATGAGGTATATGCAGATTTTTGATGAGGGTTTTGGTTATTGATGATGAAATTGTAAGAGTTGGCATTTTATGATGATTAAATGCATTAATTAGTAAAGTGTAAACAATTAAAATAAATTGTTTATAAATTTAAGTAATGTTATTCTTTCAATATCATTATACCGAAATATTGGTATGTATTTTATTGTGGAATTTCTATCTTTTGTGTCGGGGTTACTATTCATGAGTTACTATTCACGATTTACTATTCATGAGTTACGAATATTACTCTTGAGATTAAAACTATATGTTGATCATATTATTTTTATCATCATATATAACATTTTTATAACCCTGATGTTGAAATTCTCTTTCACTGGAGTGTAAAGATGGGTAGATTATTGGTATGATCATGACTAGGGTTCTCTTTGGCCTGTAGTGCAAAGTTGAATTGTGACTGGTATGATCATGACCATTGAATTTATAATTGAATATCTTAAGCTTAAGTGCAAAGGTGAATTGATCAACATGGTTATAATTATTGTTTATATAAATTCTGAAATGATTATATATTTCTTTGAGATATGAATATATTTGGCCTGTAGTGCAAATATGAATTGTTGATGAATATCTTTGGCCTGTAGTGCAAAGATGGCCTGTTGATGAATATCTTTGGCCTGTAGTGCAAAGATGAACTGTTGTTGAATATCTTTGGCCCGTAGTGCAAAGATGGTTTGTTGATGAATATCTTTGGCCTGTAGTGCAAAGATGAACTGTTGTTGAATATCTTTGGCCCGTAGTGCAAAGATGGTTTGTTGATGAATATCTTTGGCCCGTAGTGCAAAGATGGATTTGTTAGTATGATTATAAACAGGAACTGTGATTTGGTATAACCATGATCTTTGATGTTTCAGGTAAAGACAGGTGATGAAAATATTCTTCGTCCTGGGTGCGAAGAAAAATTTATAGTCACAATTATGATTATGAGTTATTCATATGATTGTGGAAAGGAACTGTTGAGTGATGTTACATGGATAAAACATTGTTGATGGATTTTTAACATGGAGAAGATAATAGACTTTATAGTCTATTTGACTCTTCTAATGGATTGCTCGTTCCGCTGCAACTATGGTTGAAATTTTTATCATTTACCATATGTTCTAAATCTCTGATTTATTATTGATGAAGGCTATTGATAATTTAATTATCTTTAGTCATGATATTCTTTACTGAGCTAGTTGTGCTCACCCTTTTGCTTCACAATTCCTTTCAGGTAATAAGAGTGTAGCTGGGTCGAGCGGGGGTAACAAGGGAATAGAACGGTGGTCATCATTTAGTAGTTATATTTGGTGAAGAAAATAGGGTGAGGCGAACCCAACGTTGGAAGGGTGTTTTGTCACTATCATACAAGATGTCTAATGACATACAACCTCGTGTCATCATAAGACAGGGATGTGCTCATCCACTTGCTGAGTATATATACGAGCACTACCTATATAATCTTGGTGTTTGTTTGAAGTATAATTCTCAATTAGAGACAGTGGAGATAATGATAAGTCAAGAGAAGACTCACCATTGGGAAGAATATGCTAGTAATCTTCTCGTTTTTCTTTGGGGTCTATTGGGTCAACCAAGGATAATTCTGTGGCCATATGATATCTATCATAACCTAGACGCGTGGCCTCCCATGTACGAAGGTTTCCTTGAGCACTTCCCAAAGATTCTAATTTCTAAAACAGTTTTTGACTATACCTTTATGTAAGGTGTTATTGTGAGGTGATGTCCACGGTTGGAACATGAGTCACATTTGGTATATATTTGTATCCAAACTCACAGCATATGTGTTGTTGTATTTTGCACGACAATTGTTGTAATAAAGTTGTAGTTGTTTTCTGTACCATGTATTTGACGACTCAGAATGGGTTGGGTGGAATGAACCTATTTTGGGGTTGTCACAGTTGGTATCAGAGCTATAAGTAAAGAGCCCCGAGCCTCTCGCTGGTGACATCCTGTTGATGGGGAATGCACCGAAGCCAGACTCTCCGTAGGGGACGCCGTTCTGCGGTGGCAAGCTGATAGGTACCCTTGTGAGGTGCTGACACATGATGGTGTCCAATGTCACAGGTGGTATCAGAGCTTAAGGATATGATCTCTGGTGGAGATCGGGGAATATAACTAGGAGGGGAGAGATGCGTAAATCCTTCGCTAGTGTGTCCTACCTAAGCTTATTTGTTGGTCAGTCATAATATCGGGATATTATGTGATATGTTAATTTGTTAAATTAACACTTGTTTTGAAGCTGTATTCTAGAATGTTATTTGAAATACAGGAGATGAGTAATGGAGAAATTATGATGACAGAGAAGATGGAATTTGAAATGAAAGGAAGGTATTCTCAACTCTTTGAAATACCAGGTACGTAAATTTCGGGGACGAAATTTCATAAGGAGGGGAGATTGTAAGACCCCGAATTTTATGAAATAAAAGTATTCAATTTTTCTTATAATTACTATTCAGTAAATGGTTAAATTGATAAAAGTTTAAAGTTATGGGTGAAATATGAATTTTTTTTCAAAATAAGCAAGTGGTTATAAAATAATCATTGTTGTCGGGGAATATTCGTTTGGTCGTGGAATATTCTTTCTGTCGGGGAATATTCGTACGACGGCGCAGCTATTTGTGGGCCCCATAACGAATAACTGTCGGATGAAGAAAACGACAAATTTGAGTTTTTACAAATAACGGCGTAGTTGTTACCGTTAACACTGTTGGAATACCCGGTGGTTAAAATACAGTAATACGCGTTATTGCACAGTAGCACACGGTATTGCATAGTATTTTTGAAATTATTGATTCTTACGTAAGAAGGCACTACTCAATAATTGTTACAGTAATTACTGTTCAATATTTTATTTTATTGATTCAATAATTGCTACGTTGAAATTTTATATTATTGTTGTTCAATAATTGTTGCTGCACAGTATTTTCTATTATCAGATCAATAATTCATATTATTTGAATAATATTATTAGATAGCATTATTGGCAATGTCTAGAAAGTTCTGTCTAAGGAGAGGTTTGGTCATCTAATTGCGCGCCAGTAAGGAGAAATCCTTATTGGAAAGCCCCCTCTTTCCTGGGAACGGCCTGGTTGTCATAAATGTGATTCTGTAATATTATTTGTGAATAATTAATTATTGATTCATATGATAAGAAAATATTTATTTTATGTGGATATAAATGAGGGATATATTTTTGTGGTTAAAAAATGAAGGAGTTAATGTTGAGATTTTTATCCGTATTTTTGTCGGAATGGAGGTATTAAAAATCAGGGTTTTTGAGATATTTTGCGGGGGTTATAATTTTTAATCCGACCGTTGGATCGTGGTAATTTTTGGATATGTTATACATATATAAGTTGAGTATATGTCCACAAATTTTGAACCGTTAAAAATGAACGTATGATTTATTATGAATTTTACGAGATGACTGGTTCAGAAATTGTTGAATTTTCGGAGTTTATCATTTTGGTGGAAAATTCTAGAATTGGTGGGCCCCACTTGTGGTTGGTGAAGAAATGTGCTGAATTATATTTCAAATGTGGTGGGTGGGAATAGTAGCAGGTAAAGCCATCAGGTTGCAGGTCAAACCTACCAAAATTTTCCTATAAATAGAGGGCTAAGTTAGAATTGAAAATCACACCAGAAACATAAGCTTTCTCTCTTTCTCTCTCTAGATTATTGAGTGTATTTTGTGAGTATTTAGATACTTGGTGAGTTGCTATTCATCAGTGCAAGTTTCCTTCAGCCTTATACCGATCAGAAGTACTGCTCTTTTGAGGTAAGGGATAGTAAGGGATTTTAAGGGTTGTTATGATTTTCAGTTTCGTAATTTTTCTGATCTTCAAAAATTCTGGAAAAATTTGAAATGATATTTTGATGAGTTTTCTTGATTGTGTCCAAAAATGGTGATTTTTGGATGTATAGATTGAGAGTTATGAATTTTATGAGAAAAGACTATTTTAAAAGTAACCGCTTATAATTCCTTGTGGTTAACTCCAAAATTGATGAAATTTTTATTGGGAGTACATGTATATGATAGAAGTATACTCTGTAAATTTCAGAATTTTTAGACAAAAGTACAATTTTTGATAAATGTCTAAATATTCGGCTATTTTGGCCATATGAAAAATAGTAAATGACTTTTAAAAATTCTGAGAAAAATATATGTTCACTATGGGACTATATTATGCTAAATCCCAGAAAAGAAATATTTTTGGAACTGATTTGGTATTTTTCATGAAAATGGTCTAGTTATGAGTAAATGAATTAAATATGTTTTGTGAAGAAAGAAAATTGGAAAATAGGATTTTATGGCTTGAGAATCCTATATGAGGTATATGCAGATTTTTGATGAGGGTTTTGGTTATTGATGATGAAATTGTAAGAGTTGGCATTTTATGATGATTAAATGCATTAATTAGTAAAGTGTAAACAATTAAAATAAATTGTTTATAAATTTAAGAAATGTTATTCTTTCAATATCATTATACCGAAATATTGGTATGTATTTTATTGTGGAATTTCTATCTTTTGTGTCGGGATTACTATTCATGAGTTACTATTCACGATTTACTATTCATGAGTTACGAATATTACTCTTGAGATTAAAACTATATGTTGATCATATTATTTTTATCATCATATATAACATTTTTATAACCCTGATGTTGAAATTCTCTTTCACTGGAGTGTAAAGATGGGTAGATTATTGGTATGATCATGACTAGGGTTCTCTTTGGCCTGTAGTGCAAAGTTGAATTGTGACTGGTATGATCATGACCATTGAATTTATAATTGAATATCTTAAGCTTAAGTGCAAAGGTGAATTGATCAACATGGTTATAATTATTGTTTATATAAATTCTGAAATGATTATATATTTCTTTGAGATATGAATATATTTGGCCTGTAGTGCAAATATGAATTGTTGTTGAATATCTTTGGCCGTAGTGCAAAGATGGCCTGTTGATGAATATCTTTGGCCTGTAGTGCAAAGATGAACTGTTGTTGAATATCTTTGGCCCGTAGTGCAAAGATGGTTTGTTGATGAATATCTTTGGCCTGTAGTGCAAAGATGAACTGTTGTTGAATATCTTTGGCCCGTAGTGCAAAGATGGTTTGTTGATGAATATCTTTGGCCCGTAGTGCAAAGATGGATTTGTTAGTATGATTATAAACAGGAACTGTGATTTGGTATAACCATGATCTTTGATGTTTCAGGTAAAGACAGGTGATGAAAATATTCTTCGTCCTGGGTGCGAAGAAAAATTTATAGTCACAATTATGATTATGAGTTATTCATATGATTGTGGAAAGGAACTGTTGAGTGATGTTACATGGATAAAACATTGTTGGTGGATTTTTAACATGGAGAAGATAATAGACTTTATAGTCTATTTGACTCTTCTAATGGATTGCTCGTTCCGCTGCAACTATGGTTGAAATTTTTATCATTTACCATATGTTCTAAATCTCTGATTTATTATTGATGAAGGCTATTGATAATTTAATTATCTTTAGTCATGATATTCTTTACTGAGCTAGTTGTGCTCACCCTTTTGCTTCACAATTCCTTTCAGGTAATAAGAGTGTAGCTGGGTCGAGCGGGGGTAACAAGGGAATAGAACGGTGGTCATCATTTAGTAGTTATATTTGGTGAAGAAAATAGGGTGAGGCGAACCCAACGTTGGAAGGGTGTTTTGTCACTATCATACAAGATGTCTAATGACATACAACCTCGTGTCATCATAAGACAGGGATGTGCTCATCCACTTGCTGAGTATATATACGAGCACTACCTATATAATCTTGGTGTTTGTTTGAAGTATAATTCTCAATTAGAGACAGTGGAGATAATGATAAGTCAAGAGAAGACTCACCATTGGGAAGAATATGATAGTAATCTTCTCGTTTTTCTTTGGGGTCTATTGGGTCAACCAAGGATAATTCTGTGGCCATATGATATCTATCATAACCTAGACGCGTGGCCTCCCATGTACGAAGGTTTCCTTGAGCACTTCCCAAAGATTCTAATTTCTAAAACAGTTTTTGACTATCCCTTTATGTAAGGTGTTATTGTGAGGTGATGTCCACGGTTGGAACATGAGTCACATTTGGTATATATTTGTATCCAAACTCACAGCATATGTGTTGTTGTATTTTGCACGACAATTGTTGTAATAAAGTTGTAGTTGTTTTCTGTACCATGTATTTGACGACTCAGAATGGGTTGGGTGGAATGAACCTATTTTGGGGTTGTCACAAGGGAATAGAACGGTGGTCTCTATCTGTGGAGTTCTCCCTAAACAGTATAGAAAAGTTTATTTAGTAGTTATATTTGGTGAATCCAATAGGGTAAGGCATACCCAACGTTGGAAGGGTGTTTTTGCCACTATCATACAAGATGTCTAATGACATACAACCTCGTATCATCATAAGACTGTGATGTGCTCATCCACTTGCTGAGTATATTTACGAGCACTACCTATATAATCTTGGTGTTTGTTTGAAGTATAATTCTCAATTAGAGACAGTGGAGATAATGATAAGTCAAGAGAAGACTCACCATTGGGAAGAATATGATAGTAATCTTCTCATTTTTTTTGGGATATATTGGGTCAACCAAGGATAATTCTGTGGCCATATGATATCTATCACAACCTAGAAGCATGGCCTCCCATGTACGAAGGTTTCCTTGAGCACTTCCCAAATATTCTAATTTTTAAAACAGTTTTTGACTATACCTTTATGTAAGGTGTCATTGTGAGGTGTTGTCTACGGTTGGGGACATGAGTCACATTTGGTATATATTTGTATCCAAACTCACAACATATATGTTATTGTATTTTGCACGACAATTGTTGTAATAAAGTTGTAGTTATTTTCTGTACCATGTATTTGGCGACTCAGAATAGGTTGGGTCGTGTGGACCTGTTTTGGGGTTGTCACATTTGGTATCAGAGCTATAAGTAAAGAGCCCGAGCCTCTCGCTGGTGACTTCCTGTTGATGGGGGATGCACCGAAGCCAGACTCTCTGTAGGGGACGCCGTTTTGCGGTGGCAAACTGATAGGTATCAATGTAAGGTGCTGATATAGGTTGGTGTCCAGAGTTACAGTTGGTATCAGAGCTTAGGGATATGATCTCTGACGAAGATCGGGGAATAGAACTAGGAGGGGAGAGATGAGTAAATCCTTCGCTAGTGTGTCCTACCTAAGCTTATTTGTTGGTCAGTCATAATATCGGGATATTATGTGATATGTTAATTTGTTCAATTAACCATTTTTTTGAAGCTGTATTCTAGAATGATATTTGAAATACAGGAGATGAGCAATGAAGAAATTATGATGACAGGAAAGATGGAATTTGAAATGAAAGGAACGTATTCTCAACTCTTTGAAATACCAGGTACGTAAATTTCGGTGACGAAATTTCATAAGGAGGGGAGATTGTAAGACCCCAAATTTTATGAAATAAAAGTATTCAATTTTTCTTATAATTACAATTCAGTAAATGGTTAAATTGATAAAAAGTTAAAGTTATGGGTGAAATGTGAAAATTTTTCAAAATAAACAAGTGGTTATAAAATATTCATTGTTGTCGGGGAATATTCGTTTGGTCGTGGAATATTCTTTCTGTCGGGGAATATTCGTACGACGGCGCAGCCATTTGTGGGCCCAATAACAGAATAACTGTCGGATGAAGAAAACGACAAATTTAAGTTTTTACAAATAACGGCGTAGTTGTTACCGTTAACACTGTTGGAATACCCAGTGGTTAAAATACAGTAATACACGTTATTGCACAGTAGCACACGGTATTGCACAGTATTTTTTTCAATTATTGATTCTTACGTGAGAAGGCACTACTCAATAATTGTTACAGTAATTACTGTTCAATATTTTATTTTATTGATTCAATAATTGCTGCGTTGATAGGTTATATTATTGTTGATTCAATAATTGTCACTGCACAGTATTTCCCATTATCAGATCAATAATTCATATTATTTGAATAATATTATTAGATAACATTATTGGCAATGTCTAGAAAGTTCTGTCTAAGGAGAGGTTTGGTCACCTAATTGCGCGCCAGTAAGGAGAAATTCTTATTGGAAAGCCCCCTCTTTCCTAGGATCGGTCTGGTTGTCATAAATATGATTCTGTAATATTATTTGTGAATAATTAATTATTGATTCATATGGTAAGGAAATATTTATTTTATGTGGATATAAATGAGGGATATATTTTTGTGGTTAAAAATGAAGGAGTTAATGTTGAGGGTTTTATCAGTATTTTTGTCGGAATAGAGGTATTAAAAATTAGGATTTTTGAGATATTTTGCAGGGGTTATAATTTTTAATCCGACCGTTGGATCGTGGTAAGTTTTGGATATGTTATACATATATAAGTTGAGTATATGTCCATAAATTTTGAACCGTTAAAAATGAACGTATGATTTATTATGAATTTTACGAGATGACTATTTCAGAAATTGTTGAATTTTCGGAGTTTATCATTTTGGTGGAAAATTCTAGAATTGGTGGGCTCCACTCTTGGTTGGTGAAGAAATGTGCTGAGATTTTTATTCAAATGTGGTGGGTAAGAATAGTAGCAGGTAAAGCCATCAGGTTGCAGGTTAAGTCTGCTTCGGCGTGCTAACATTTTCCTATAAATAGAGGGCTAAGTTAGAATTGAAAATCACACCAGAAACAAGTTTTCTCTCTTTCTCTCTCTATATTATGAAGCATATTTTGTGAGTATTTAGATACTTTGAGAGTTGCTATTCAATGCAAGTTTCCTTCGGTTTTGCATTACAGTCAGAAATACTGCACTTTTGAGGTAAGGGATAGTAAGGGATATTAAGGGATGTTATATCCTTCATAATGATGTTATTCTTTCAATATCATTATACTGAAATATTGGTATGAATTTTATTGTGGAATTTCTACCTTTTTGAGTCGGGGTTACTATTCACGTATACGGCACTATTCATGTATATGGCACTATTTACGTAAATGACATTATTTACGTATACGGTACTATGTACGAATACGGAGTACTATTTATGAGTTACTATTTATGAGTTACTATTCACGAGTTACTATTCATGAGTTACTATTCACGAGTTACTATTCACGAGTTACTATTCACGATAAAAATTAGTTTCTTTTTCTGACCAAATTATCGTTGATTTATGATTGTTGCTCTTAAAAATAAATGCAGATGTTGATCATATTGTTTTTATTATCATATATAACATTTTTATAACCCTGATGTTGAATTTCTCTTTCACTTGAGTATAAAGATGGGTAAATTATTGGTATGATCGTGACTGAGGAATGTCTTTGGCCTGTAGTGCAAAGATGAATTGTTAACTGGTATGATCATGACCATTGAATTTATAATTGAATATCTTTAGCTTAAGTGTAAAGATGAATTGATTAACATGGTTATAATTATGGTATATATAAATTCTGAAATGATTATATATTTCTTTGAGATATGAATATATTTGGCCTGTAGTGCAAATATGAACTGTTGAGGAATATCTTTGGCCTGTAGTGCAAAGATGACTTATTGTTGAATATCTTAGGCCAGTAGTGCAAAGATGAACTATTGACGAATATCGTTGGCCTGTAGTGCAAAGATGAATTTATTAATATGATTATGAACAGGAACTGTGATTTGGTATAACCATGATATTTGATGTTTCAGGTAAAGATATGTGAGGAAAATTATCTTCGTCCTAGATGCGAAGAGGAATTTAGAATTACAATTACGATTATGAGTTATTCATATAATTGTGAAAAGGAACTGTTGATTAATGTTACAGGGATAAAACATTATTGGTGGACTTTTAATGTGGAGAAGATAATAGATTTTATGGTCTATTTGACTCTTCCAATGGTTTGCTCGTTCCGCTGCAACTGTGGTTGAAATTTTTTATTATCTACCATATGTTCTAAATCTCTAATTTATTATTGATGAAGGCTATTGATAATTTAATTATCTTTAGTCATGATATTCTTTACTGAGCTAGTTGTGCTCACCCTTTTGCTTCACAATTCCTTTCAGGTAATAAGAGTGTAGCTGGGTCGAGCGAGGGTAACAAGGGAATAGAATGGTGGTCTCTATCTGTGGAGTTCTCCCTAAGCAGTATAGAAAAGTTTATTTAGTAGTTATATTTGGTGAATCCAATAGGGTAAGGCGTACCCAACGTTGGAAGGGTGTTTTTGCCACTATCATACAAGATGTCTAATGACATACAACCTCGTATCATCATAAGACTGTGATGTGCTCATCCACTTGCTGAGTATATTTACGAGCACTACCTATATAATCTTGGTATTTGTTTGAAGTATAATTCTCAATTAGAGACAGTGGAGATAATGATAAGTCAAGAGAAGACTCACCATTGGGAAGAATATGATAGTAATCTTCTCGTTTTTCTTTGGGATATATTGGGTCAACCAAGGATAATTCTGTGGCCATATGATATCTATCATAATCTAGAAGCATGGCCTCCCATGTACGAAGGTTTCCTTGAGCACTTCCCAAAGATTCTAATTTTTAAAACAGTTTTTGACTATACCTTTATGTAAGGTGTCATTGTGAGGTGCTATCCACGGTTGGGGACGTGAGTCACATTTGGTATATATTTGTATCTAAACTCACAGCATATATGTTATTGTATTTTGCACGACAATTGTTGTAATAAAGTTGTAGTTGTTTTCTGTACCATGTATTTGGCGACTCAGAATAGGTTGGGTCGTGTGGACCTGTTTTGGGGTTGTCACATTCTTCTTCATATGCATCAGCTCCATATCCGTAGCTTAAGCAGCTTTAACTTTATCGATTAAAGTCGGTTCTACTCGTATATTTGATATTATCATGTTGGTACTTGGAGCCTTCATCTCTATCTCCATCCTTTGCAAGTCATACAAAATGGGCCTTTATGTTAACAACATTACACTCGTACCCGCGTATGATCTTCTACTTAATGCGTCAGCTACTACGTTCACTTTTCCAGGATGATATTGGATGGTATGATCGTAATCTTTCAACAGCTCCAGCCAGCGTCGTTGCCGCATGTTGAGTTCCTTTTGGGTGAAGAAATATTTGAGGCTTTTATGATCCGTATAGATCTCCACTTTCTCCCCATACAGGTAGTGTCTCCAAATCTTCAACGCGAAAACGACTGCTGCCAACTCCAAATCATGAGTAGGATAATTCCTCTCATATTCTTTGAGTTGTCGCGAGGCATAGGCTATGACTTTTCCATATTGCATGAGAACACATCCTAACCCTTTGCCTGAAGCATCGCTGTAGATAACAAATCCATCCGAACCAGATGGTATTGTCAGACCAGGTGCCGAAATGAGTCTCCTCTTGAGTTCTTGAAAACTCTTCTCGCATTCCTCACTCCATACGAATTTTGTATCTTTCCGAGTCAGCTGAGTTAACGGAGTAGCGATTCGAGAAAATCCTTCCACAAATCTCCGATAATAACCAAAAATCTACGTATTTCGATTACTGACTTAGGTTGCACTCAACTGTTACTCATATCCCAATCTTTGATATCACGTCACAATGACACCTATCAGTTTACTAGCGCACGAATATGGCGTCCCCTACGGAGAGTCTGGCTTTAGTGCATTCCACAAAGGAAGTCACCAGATAAAGGCTCGAGTACAAACTTATACAGTTAGGTTTTTAACTCCTGAAGTTCAATAGGAGCCATTCGATTTTTAGAAGTGAGTTTTGTACCAGATTCAAAAATGATACAAAATTCAATATCACGCGTAGGCCAAGAAATTCTTCAGAAAATACGTCAGGGATTTACTAACAATAGAAATATCATTCAAATCTGACGTATTTTTATTCAAGTCCATAACATAGGCTAAGAAAACTTGACATTCATTTTTCAATAAACAATTGGCTTTATGACTTGATATGAAAGAGTTTGAATTCAAATGGTTTGGTTGCTTGAATTCGAATAACAGGTTGCTTAGAAATATGAAAACTAACAACCTTACGAAAGCAATCAATTTGGCATGATGAGTAGTTAACCAATCGATCCCTAAAATCACATCAAAAGCAAGTATCTTTAAAGAGATAAGGTCAGCAGGTAATGTGATGGTGTCAACTTGGATCAAACAAGATTTATAAACAGTGGATGTAACGAAAGTTTCTCCTAACGGAGTCTCCACAGATAGGTCAAAGTCTAATTTCTCCGGAGTCAAGTTTAAACGTTGAGCACAAGCAGGAGAGATAAAATAATGGGTAGAACCGATATCTAGTAAGATATAAACTTCGCAAGAATTTATAATTAACTAACCCGTTATACCTTCGTTCGGGTTCCTCGCGTTTTGGGCAGTCACAACAAGCGCTCTTCCAGAAATTACCGACTTTATTTTATCCGTATCTGCCTTTGGTGTCACCGTCCCAGCTGGACTTGGTTTCGCTATAGTACAATCTCGAGCGATATGTCCTTCCTTTTCACAATTATAACATACCTTGAACTGTTGTGGGCAATTTGGACTTATATGTCCCTCCTCTCCGCATCTGTAACATCTAACTGGCGGTCGTTCTCCTCCCCTAGAATTTGTTCCTGGTGCTGGTGCTGGTGCTGCTGTCGACGTCTTCTTGTCATCGTTAAATCTTCTCTTGTTGAAATTTTCACTTGACTCACATCTCCTATTATCATGGCCACGATGACCATCCGAGTGGTTACCACTTTTGTCTATATTTTTTCCTCCTCGCTGGTTCTCATCGCTTCGATGACTGCTGTCACCAGTATGACCCTGGTTGTGGTCCCTCGGTTGAACATACTCATTATCTCGCTCTAATAATTGAGCCCTGTTTACAACATCTGAATATAAAGAAAATTTATGAGAGATAAGATATTATCGAATCTCGAGTTTTAAACCTCTCAGAAACATTCTTGTCATTCGTTTCTCATTCTCGACCAAATGAGGTGCAAACCTGGATAACTCTGCAAACTTCGCCACGTACTGGGACACCGTCATGTTACGTCATGTTATTTTGTTCCAGTCTAATAAACTCTACCTCCTTCATATGACGAATACTTTCAGGAAAGTACTTGTCATTAAACAGTTTCTGATACGTTTCCCAGGACATGTTGAGTGCGTCAGGCTGGGTACGCTTCACAGACTCCCACCAGTAGTCTGCCTCACCGCGGAACATAAAAGTGGCGAATGGAACCTTCTGTTCCTCCGTGCATCCCAAGACATCGAATATCTTGGTAATTTGCTTGACCCACGTTTCCGCCATGATCGGATCCGGCTTTCCCTTAAATTCTGGTGGTCCCAATTCTTTGAACTGCTTAGCTGTGACAAACCGCGCGTTGTTATCATTTCCACCCGTATTCTGCACACGAGTCTCCCTCGTCTGATTTTGCATGAACTGCAAAAAGCTCCTAAACATTCCATCATTCATCGTTTGCTCAGTAACGTTGTTTACAGGAGGAATATTACCTTCCTGTTGCACGTTCCCCTGGATGGTGATCAAAGGTGTCTCCACGGTCTGATTTACTCCATTATTAACGTTCTCAGCTGCCATTCTTAAATACTGTCATAAAACAAGGGTTAATAATCATGTCATATATTATCCCTATACTCTGACCGACCAAATAAACACCAAATAAACTTAGTCAGGTCATACTAGCGAAGGAATTCCCCGTCTCTCCCCTCCTAGTTCTTGTCTCGCATCTCAGCCAGGGATCATATCCCTAAGCTCTGATACCAACTATGACGCCCCCAAAATAGGTATACAACACCCATTCTGAGTCGCCAAATACATGGTACAGAAAGTAAACTACAACTTCAATAAAACAATTGTCGTGCAAAATACGACAACACATACTGTGAGTTTAAATACAAATATTATCTTCTAGACAATATCCACACTCAAATAAGTCCTCAATACAATTATTCAAATACTATTTTACAGAAATAGTGAGGACTACTAAAACATCTTTCTAGAACCATCACTCCATACCCCGACTAGATCCTGCTATGTTCTCACCTACTGAGAAGAAAAATGGAACAAAAAGGAAAAGGGTGAGCTCAACTAGCCCAGTAAAGAATATTATGACTAAGATAATATACAACAAATTATCATTAGTATTCAACAGGGGAAAATCTGATAGAATATAATCGACAACAAGTTTTAGACCAACAACTGCAGCGAAAATAACAAACCATTAGAAGAGTCAAGTAGAGAATGAATTCTACTATCTTCTAAGATTTAAAAGTCCATCATCAATATTTTATCCCTATAACATCAATTAATAATCATCTTTATCCAAATATTCATCTTTGCACTACAGGCCAAAGATATTCATTTGTATCACCTGTTCATCTTTGAACTACAGGCCAAAGATATTCATCAAGTAATCATACATCTTTGCACTACAGGCCAAAGATATTCAGTAATATCATCATTTAGGACTGAGGATGATGAAAAATATCTTAAAGAAAACGAATCCAATGAGACAGAAGGACAAATAGTAGGGATTCGTATAACAGTTTATCTAAGATCAATAATACTTCATAATAATCAATTGTGAAGTATAATTCAAAAATAAAAATCAAAACATGGATACAATTAAAGATAGTAACCATAATTGACATCTTGGACAAAAAGAAAAAATTTTATTTTTCGGTGAATAGTGCCGTATTCGTGAATAGTGCCGTATACGTGAATAGTAACGTATACGTGAATAGTAACCTCGAGACAAAAAGTTCCAAATTTGATAAAAACTCATGTTGCTATTTCAACATAATGATATTGAAGAAAATAATATCATTAAGAAGAAAATAATATCCCTTACCTCAAGATATCAGTACTTCTGGTCGGAATACCGGTATAAAGCTGAAAGAAACTTGCTCTGATGAATAGAAACTCTCAAAGTATCTAAATACTCACAAAATACACTCAATAATCTAGAGAGAGAAATAGAGAAAACTTATTTCTGGTGTGATTTTCAATTCTAACTTAGCCCTCTATTTATAGGAAAATGTTAGCACGCCGAAGCAGACTTAACCTGCAACCTGATGGCTTTACCTGCTACTATTCCCACCCACCACATTTGAATAAAAATCTCAGCATATTTCTTCACCAACCAAGAGTGGGGCCCACCAATTCTAGATTTTTTCATCAAAATGATAAACTCCGAAAATTCAACAATTTCTGAACCAGTCATCTCATAAATTCATAATAAATCATACGTTCATTTTTAACGGTTCAAAATTTATGGACATATACTCAACTTATATATGTATAACATATCCAAAAATTACCACGATCCAACGGTCGGATTAAAAATTATAACCCCCGCAAAATATCTCAAAAACCATGATTTTTAATACCTCCATTCCGATAAAAATACTGATAAAAATCTCAACATTAACTTCTTCATTTTTAACCACAAAAATATATCCATCATTTATATCCACATAAAATAAATATTTCATTATCATATGAATCAATAATTAATTATTCACAAATAATATTATAGAATCACATTTATGACAACTAGGCCGTTCCTAGAAAAGAGAGGGCTTTCCAATAAGGATTTCTCCTTACTGGCGCGCAATTAGATGACCAAACCTCTCCTTAGACAGAACTTTCTAGACATTACCAATAATGTTATCTAATAATATTATTCAAATAATATGAATTATTTATCTGATAATGGAAAATACTGTGCAGCAATAATTATTGAAACAACAATAATATAAAATATCAATGCAGCAATTATTGAATCAATAAAATAAAATATTGAACAATAACTACTATAACAATTATTGAGTAGTGCCTTCTTACGTAAGAATCAATAATTGGTGCAATACCGTGTGCTACTGTATTTTAACCACCGGGTATTCCAACAGTATTAACGGTAACAACTACGCCGTTATTTATAAATAACTTATACTTGTCGTTATCGTCATCCGACAGTTATTCGTTATGGGGCCCACAAATAGCTGCGTCGTCGTACGAATATTCCCCGACAGAAAGAATATTCTACGACCAAACGAATATTCCCCGACAACAATGATTATTTTATAACCACTTGCTTATTTTGCAAAATTTGCACATTTCACCCATAACCAAAGTATTATATCAAATTAACCCCTTATTATATTCACAATAATATTTAGAGAAAATTTGATTTTATTCATTAATAAGTTGGGGTTTTACAAATGACTATCAATAATTAAGTAAAGGGGCAAACTTGGAAAATAAAAGAAAAAAATGCATTGAAATCTTGAAAAAGCAGATATTGTGGGACAAATTTTTTTTGCTAAAACAACAGATAATTTGGGACAGAAAGAGTATATACTACCTCCGTTCTTAAAAGATTGTCGTTTAAAATTTTTGCACATGGATTAAGAAAGTACTCCCTCCGTCCCAAATTTTTTGCTTTTCTAGAGTTTCACACACATACCAATATGTGTGATAAAAATACTGAAATACCCTTATGTGCTGACTTTTTTGTTTTCTGCGCATGAATTCTTATTGGTGGAAATATGAAAAGATGCTTAAAAAAGAGGAGGCATGAATGAGAGTAATGACTATCATTAATTAGGGTAAAGGGGCAAACTTAAAAAATAAAGGGAAAAAATACATTGAAATCTTAAAAAAACAGATATTGTGGGACAAATTTTTTTTGCTAAAACAACAGATAATTTCGGACGGAGGGAGTATCATTTATCAAGTAAAATTTGTTTGAAATTTCATCACTACCCTTTATGGAAAGTTGAAAACTATTAATACAAGGGAGAGAATTTTATAAACGATAAATATTTTGGAACAACTTTTTTTTTAAAACAATAATCTTTTAAGAACGGAGGGAGTATATATATATATCCGGATCAGGTGCGGACTCCCGCACCGGACCAAAATTCAGATTTTATTATTATTTTTTTTAAAACAACTAAAAATAAATAAATAAAAAATTATGGAATTAAAATTTTTTCATAATACAGTGTTTTGGGTATGATTTGGGTACGTATAACAAAACATAGTGGTACAGTCTGTGCAGACTGTACCACTATTTTTTGGTATAGGTATCCAAATCACGTCCAAAACATTGTATTATGAAAAAATTTCAATTCTATAAAATATTAAAAAAAATTTAATTGTTTTAAAATAAAAAAAAAAGGTCCGGATTTTCTCCCGTCCAGGAGGTCCGGACCTGATCCAACTTGTATATATATATATATATATATATATATATATATATATATATATATTATATATATATATATATATATATCAGATTTTGATAGTGACCATGGCTCGCTTCCCATAGAAATGTCTGTTTTTTCTCTCTCCTATGATTTTTTTTTTGGCTCCAGGCCAAATCCAATGCCAAATAAAATAAAAACCACAAACAATCTGCTGCTCACTGCAACTCAAAGAGGATGGAGCTTCTCTTCTTTAAAATACCCACAAAAACTTTTTTCAAATTATTAAGCTTCCAAGGGTAGTGTAAGTGCTCTGCCCATGCCCCTCTTGCCTTTAGCCATTCAGACTCTGTTTTTATATTGTTTAGCTTTCTTCTGATTAATTAGGATAATTTCAGCCTAAATTATGTACTCCCTTCTTCTTTTTATAATCCCGTGCATATAATTGCCCTATTAATTCTATCTATTTGTCGGAAATTGTGGAAACTTGCGGTATATCCATGAAACTCCTTCATTATATACTAGCACTTACCAGTAAAATGAAAATTTTATAAAATTTAGAGAACTAAATAAAAAGATAAAAAAATTAAAATAATAATATAATTAAAGTCTTAGGAGTTAAAAGAGGAAAGAAAAGACACAAATTCACCTTGAGGCTATAGGCAACTGCTTTATATATATATATATATATATATATATATATATATATATATATATATATATATATATATATATATATATAGATTCATTAGCAATCAACCGCATTCTCACTACAAGTTTTTTAGTGTATGCGTGTTATAATATACTAATATATGACGGCTGCTAGTATGCATATTTCAACCCTTAATTGCAATTTTGGGAAAAATTTTCCAGCTCTCAAAGCTAAACATGTTACTACTGCCTTTAAGCCTGTCCATTTCGTTGGTTGTACCACTATAATTTCTGATCCAGTACTGCCTATAGTTAGGCGATCAGGAAATTATCAACCTTGCATATGGGACAACAATTTTCTGCAGTCTTTAAGAAGCGATTATACGGTAATTACTTCATTAATTATTAATTTTGTTGGTGTCATCATTTATAAATTGAGTTATTGGTTTATTAATGCATTTCATCAGTACTAATGAAAACATATATTGTTCTATATATATTTACGTACAGCCTGAAAGTTTGACTGGACGAGCTGATAAGTTGAAGGGAGAGGTGGTGAAGACGTTTAATAATGTAGTTAAGCCATTAGATCAACTTGAGCTGATCAATCACTTGCAAAGACTTGGATTGGCTTACCTATTCGATGAAGAAATAGAGCGTACATTGCAGAAAATATACAATGATCATAGTAATATTAAGTGGGAATTAAAGGAGGACTTGCATGCTACTGCACTTGAATTTAGACTCCTTAGACAACATGGATATCATATCCCCGAAGGTAATCTCTCTTTTGGTTTTTGGTTCTTTTTGGGTTCTTAATTATCTTGTATTTTTGCTTTGCCCCTTAATTATTCATCACTGTCTGCCCTAGGAAAAGCATTTAATTTCAATCCTGTACATAACCAGACCAAAAACTACCTTGTTTAATTACTTAGACAAAACATTGATGTGTTTTAGATATAGTTTAAAATTCCATTGATATTTTGTCTAGGTAAATTAGACGATTTATAAATCAGCCTACGTACTATTATTCAATTTAACGGCCTTGTGCTGTTTTCCTTGTAGGCGATTTAACTAAGCATGCATGCAACTATGCAATACAATAAATAATTAAGGTTGATAATATATTGTGGTACGGTTAATTCTTAATTATGCAGATGTTTTCAAGAGTTTTACTGATAATGGGAGTTTCAAAGAATGTATTTGTAAAGATGTCAAGGGAATGGTGAGTTTGTATGAAGCTTCCTACTACTCTTTTGAAGGAGAGTGTCTAATGGAGGAGGGGTGGAGCTTCACAAATAAAAACCTTAAAGAGCTGCATACAAATATTGTTGATCTGAATCTTGCCATGCATGATGTGAAACATGTCTTGGAGCTTCCATTGCATTGGAGGATGCCATGGTTAGAAGCAAGGTCGTATATCGATATGTATGAAAGAAGTAATGACATGATCCCTGTATTACTACAACTTGCTAAGTTGAACTTCAACTTTGTGCAAGGATTCAATCAACAAGAACTCAAAAAATTGTCAGGGTAAGTATATATATATATATATATATATATATATATACACGTATTAGATACTCCCCTATTCAAATTAGAAATTCATTAATTTGTCAGTTTCAAAATTAAAGATATATATTTCTTTTATCCAATATACATATCCTGAGGGACACCCACCTTTAATTGGTCTCTATTTTCTTTCTTTCATTTATTTTTTCCCTATCATCTGTAATTTCTTTATCACTGGCTTTCGAGTAATTGGTTTGTAGGTGGTGGAACAAAATAGAGTTGGGGGAGAAATTGAGCTTTGCTAGGGATAGGTTGGTGTCATCATTCTTATGGACTATAGCAATTACTTTCGAGCCGCGATATGAATACTGCAGAGTAATGTTAGCTAAAGCAATACAATTGATTACCGTAATAGATGATGTTTATGATGTGTATGGTACATTGGATGAAGTTGAGCTCTTCACTAATGCCGTTGAGAGGTTTTCTCTTAATTATACTGCTAGATTGATGAATATAATTTGCCAACCTTAATTCCTTATGAACTTAATTTTAGCATTAATTAATTAGGTACATAATTTTTGTCAATATTTGATCAGGTGGGATATTAATGAAATAAATCATCTTCCGGACTACATGAAGATATGCTTCCTTGCGCTTTACAACTATGTGAATGAGATAGTTTACGACATACTTAAGGAACAGAACATCAATGTTTTACCACACCTCAAAAAAGCAGTACTATATATATCTTCTTCCACCCTCTAATATTTCTTAGATTTTGATTAAATAAATATTTAATTTTGGATTACTTATTATATGATCTTCATTTACTTAATTATATATGTTGTAGTGGCTTAATTTACTCAAAGCTTACTTAGTAGAGGCGCGATGGTATGCCGGAGGACACAAACCAACATTGGAGGAGTACTTGAGCAATGCGTGGGTGTCGATAACAGGCCCTCTTATAACGCTTCAATCTTATATCTTCATTACAAATCCAATCAAAATGGAAGCAATAGAGTTTTTAGAGAGCAACCCAGATATATTACGCTTGTCATCAGTAATTTTTCGACTAGCTGATGATTATGGAACTTCCTCGGTATGACTTTATATATATTACATAATTTGAATTTTTTTGACGAGCTATATATATAGGTTTGTACGTAACAATTATATATCTGGATGCATGCATGCAGGATGAGTTAAAGAGAGGAGATGTTCCAAAATCAATCCAGTGCTACATGTCTGATACCGGTGCTAGCGAAGAAGTTGCCCGTGAACACATGAGGGATTTGATGAGGAAAAAATGGAAAGAGGTGAATAAATTAAGTCAATTTTCGGATACTCCTTTGTCCAAATCTTGTATTGAGATGATGTTAAATCTGACTAAAACATCTCAATGCTTTTATAACTATGGAGATGGGCATGGTGTTGAAGATGGTGTCACAAAGGATAGATTTTATTCCTTACTTGTTCAGCCTATCCCTCTATAAGGAAGGAAGCTAATATATGTATAAGTACAAATCATCAATAAGTGTCTTCGCAATATATATATTACTTGTTCAGCTTATCCCTCTATAAGGAAGTTAATATATGTACTATTTTAAATCATCAATAAGTATCTTTGTAATATACATTGCTTATCTTAACGTGAATACAAGGCATGTTAGGAATTGGGATAGGTCTGCCACCATCCGCCTTTGTGATTTTGATTTGTTTCGATTATATATGCTACTAAATCCCCTTTCCGAGTTGAATGTAATGATGTTCAATATTATGTATGGTATTTGTGCTCATCTATTTATTTAAGTATTTATTAGGATATCACAATTCACAAGCAGTGGTTTAGAGTGTCTCAAATAAGAAAAATAATAAAAGAGTGAAGAATTAATTATATATATGAATAAACCTAAGACCTAAGGTACGGTAGAACATAATTTTTTAAGTCTAGTTAATTAAGTTCCAAACATGTGTGTTAAGATTGTGTGACTTTTATATCTAATAATAATAATAATAATAATAATAATAATAATGAATTGGACTTTATTATTAGCCCGTGCCATGAAGATATACGTATGCATTCTGTACAATATTAGGATAAATGGATAATGAATCTTTCGGCAGAGCCCAATAATTAATAATCTTTTCCCTTTTATAAATGCAAGCCAGAAAAGATTTTTATTAGGGTTCCAGTCTTGCAGAGAGAGGGGTGACATCTACTACAAAGCCACATGAGCTGGGACACAATCAAGATTCAAGAAAAGCAATCGGCTTTTGAGAAAATATTAGTGGAATAATTGGGCTGACAATTAGTGAATATCATTATTCTGTTTTCAGGAAACCCATAAAAAGAAAGAACTCAAAACAGATGATTTACCACAGATTTAATCAGTAATTCATTAAGTTAGAGAATACAGAAAACGAAAGCATGAACAAAGAAAATAATCAGAGAACAAGCAAGAAATTTGGGGTAAAAAAAAAAAAAACCCTAGTTCATTTACCAGAGAGAGAGACCGGCAAAACTGAGCTAACAAATTTGATGTATTGGGCAGTCACGTTTTCCCCAATAGTGAGCTCCAGGCCTCCAGTACTGCAATCAAGCCAGACTGTCAATCCACCTGGCTCCTGCCAAGAAAAGGAGTAAAGGACCAACCAACCCAAAGTGCGACCACTTCAAGAAAATGCCAAGTAAGCATAAGCTCACTATTGTCAAAATTAATAAAATTCTCACTGTAATTGACACGTTTTAATAATTACATCATTAATTTTTTAATTTTTTAAATTATTTTATTAAACTAATTATTACTCCATCCGTCCCAAATTATCTGTTGTTCTAGAGTTCCACACAGATACCAATATATGTGATAAAAATACTAAAATACCCTTATTAGTGAAAATATGAAAAAGGTGTTTAAAAAAGAGTGCATGAAATAGTATGTAGAGAGAGAAAGTATGAGTGCATTAAATATACAAATAGCCTAAAGAGAGAGAAAGTATGAGTGCATATATATGTGTGGAGAGAGGAAGAGAGAGAAAGTATGAGTGTATAAAATAGACAAATAGTATGTAGAGAGAGAAAGTATGAGTGCATATATATGTGTGAAGAGAGGATGAGAGTAATGACTATCAATTACATTAGGTAAAGGGGCAAACTTGAAAAATAAAGAAAAAAAATGCATTGAAATCTTGAAAAAGCAGATATTGTGGGACAAATTTTTTTTGCTAAAACAACAAATAATTTGGGACAGAGGGAGTATTTTGATATTGGGTCATTCCGTTAAAATAAATAAACGAACGTTAATTTCTTATCGACAAAACTAATGAATTATTCAATGTAGTTGGCACGTTTTACTGATTATATTATTAAACTTTTAATTTTTCAAATTATTCCATTAAACTAATTAATATGTTGAAATTTGGTCATTTTCAAAAATAAAAGAGAGTTAAGAACAAAAAAGTCTTCACAAGATGGGTTTGAAGTAAAATAATTGAAAATCTACTATGAAAATTAAAACAGAGTTGAGAAGATATCACCAAGATTGAATTGAGGCGTGTCCTTATGTATAATTTTGCTCCTCCAATATTGTATATCACCGGTACAAAAGGTCACAGCAGATACCCTCTAAGATTCAACGATTATATACGTCTTCTCTAATGGGCACTCAAATAGAGAAGGTGACATGAACAACCCATTACTTTTTCTTGAGTTTTAGAAAAGATGATTCAAGTGAAAATATTGTAATGCAATATTTTATATGAAGTAGAAAACATGCATGCTAATTAACTCCCTTCCTAAGAGTAGAAGCCTAAATATAAACATATCATGCATGATTAAGTTATGAATCAAAAAGATTTTGTAACTGCTATAAAATTAAAGGTTACAACAGCTAATTTTACGACGATTAATTTTAATAAATAAATTTTGTAACGGAAAGATGTTACTCCCTCCATCCCATAATAACTGTCGCTTTAACTTGATGCACATAGATTAAAAAAGTCATTTAGTGCTATCATTTATTATTTAAAATTGGTGTGAAATTTCATCACTACCCCTTTATGGGAAGTTGAAAACTATTAATATAAGAAAAATATTTCTTGGGACAATGAGAGAAGGTAGGGGTGATATAGGAAAGTAAATAATTTATTCTCCTAGAAAGTTATAAACGACAAATAAATTAGAAAAAAAAATTCCTTCTAAAACGACAGTTATTATGGGATGGAGGTATAGTAATAAATATTAAATTTAATCTAACATACTGTCTTGATTTTAAAATCCCATTCAATTTTTATAAACCAAAAAATCTAACAGGGTTCCCACTGGCATGAAGACTTTTGGGGACTCCCTTACCGAATTTACAAAAGCATTTCCCAAAATAACTTACCTTCTTCGATCATTTCTAACCTAACCTCATTTACTGTTTATATTCCAAATTTTCACTTATTAAATATTTTTACATAATTTTCATATGTACATATATTATTACTAAAATATATATTTATATATACGTATATATATTAATTATTTAAAACTAAAATATATTTAATCAATTAAATTAATATAAAAAATTTAAATTATCTATTTGATCATTTACGAAATAAAATAATACTAAACATTTAATTAAATATTTTTTAAATTAGACAACAAATAAAAATTGAAAATAAAAAAATCTTAGTTCAAAAATAGACTATTCGTAATCTGAAAAAATGATATTTTTACAGATTATACTATTCACTGTGTATTAGATTTGACAATTCATGAATAAATTATTTTTCTAATTTAATTTAAAATTTTCATATATATAAATATAAGTGTACAAGATAATATTTTATAATATCTAAAATTAATTTTTAGAAATTTAAATTATTTAATATAATATAATATTTAAATAAATATATTATATTATATATATACTGTGACGCCCCCAGAATAGGTATACAACACCCATTCTGAGTCGCCAAATACATGGTACAGAAAGCAAACTACAACTTCAATAATACAATTGTCGTGCAAAATACGACAACACATACTGTGAGTTTAAATACAAATATTGTCTTCTAGACAATATCCACACTCAAATAAATCCTCATTACAATTATTCAAACACTATTTTACAGAAATAGTGAGGACTGCTAATACATCTTTCTAGAACCATCACTCCATACCCCGACTAGATCCTGCTATGTTCTCACCTCCTGAGAAGAAAAATGGAACAAAAAGAAAAAGGGTGAGCTCAACTAGCCCAGTAAAGAATATTATGACTAAGATAATATACAACAAATTATCGTTAGTCTTCAACAGGGAAAAATCTGATAAAATATAATCGACAACAAGTTTTAGATCAACAACTGCAGCGGAAACAGCAAACCATTAGAAGAGTCAAGTAGAGAAAGAATTCTACTATCTTCTAAGATTTAAAAGTCCATCATCAATATTTTATCCCTGTAACATCAATTAATAATCATCTTTAACCAAATATTCATCTTTGCACTACAGGCCAAAGATATTCATTTGTATCATCAGTCGGTCATGTTCATCTCAACACCTGTTCATCTTTGCACTACAGGCCAAAGATATTCATCAAGTAATCATACATCTTTGCACTACAGGCCAAAGATATTCAGTAATATCATCATTTAGGACTGAGGATGATGAAAAATATCTTAAAGAGAACGAATCCAATGAGACAGAAGGACAAATAGTAGGGATTCGTATAACAGTTTATCCAAGATCAATAATACTTCATAATAATCAATTGTGAAGCAGAATTCAAAAATAAAGATCAAAACATGGATACAATCAAAGATAGTAACCATAATAGACATCTTGGACAAAAAGAAAAAATTTTATTTTTCGGTGAATAGTGCCGTATTCGTGAATAGTGCCGTATACGTGAATAGTGCCGTATACGTGAATAGTAACCCCGACACAAAAAGTTCCAAATTTGATAAAAACTCATATCAATATTTCAGCATAATGATATTGAAGAAAATAATATCATTTAAGAAGAAAATAATATCCCTTACCTCAAAATATCAGTACTTCTGGTCGGAATACCGGTATAAGGCTGAAAGAAACTTGCTCTGATGAATAGAAACTCTCAAAGTATCTAAATACTCACAAAATACACTCAATAATCTAGAGAGAGAAAGAGAGAAAACTTGTTTCTGGTGTGATTTTCAATTCTAACTTAGCCCTCTATTTATAGGAAAATTTTGGTAGGTTTGACCTGCAACCTGATGGCTTTACCTGCTACTATTCCCACCCACCACATTTGAAATATAATTCAGCACATTTCTTCACCAACCACAAGTGGGGCCCACCAATTCTAGAATTTTCCATCAAAATGATAAACTCCGAAAATTCAACAATTTCTGAACCAGTCATCTCGTAAAATTCATAATAAATCATACGTTCATTTTTAACGGTTCAAAATTTGTGGACATATACTCAACTTATATATGTATAACATATCCAAAAATTACCACGATCCAACGGTCGGATTAAAAATTATAACCCCCGCAATATTTCTCAAAAACCCTGATTTTTTTAATACCTCCATTCCGACAAAAATACTGATAAAAACCTCAACATTAACTCCTTCATTTTTAACCACAAAAATATATCCCTCATTTATATCCACATAAAATAAATATTTCCTTATCATATGAATCAATAATTAATTATTCACAAATAATATTACAGAATCACATTTATGACAACCAGGCCGTTCCCAGGAAAGAGGGGGCTTTCCAATAAGGATTTCTCCTTACTGGCGCGCAATTAGATGACCAAACCTCTCCTTAGACAGAACTTTCTAGACATTGCCAATAATGTTATCTAATAATATTATTCAAATAATATGAATTATTGATCTGATAAATGAAAATACTGTGCAGCAACAATTATTGAAACAACAATAATATAAAATATCAACGCAGCAATTATTGAATCAATAAAATAAAATATTGAATAATAACTACTGTAACAATTATTGAGTAGTGCCTTCTTACGTAAGAATCAATAATTGGTGCAATACCGTGTGCTACTGTATTTTAACCACCGGGTATTCCAACAGTATTAACGGTAACAACAACTTATACTTGTCGTTTTCTTCATCCAATCGCTTTCCGTTATGGGGCCCACACAAGGCTGCGTCGTCGTACGAATATTCCCCGACAGCAAGAATATTCCACGACCAACCGAATATTCACCGACCAAAAATAAATATTTTATAACCACTTGCTTATTTTGCAAAATTTGCACATTTCACCCATAACCAAAGTATTATATCAAATTAACCCCTTATTATTCACAATAATATTTAGAGAAAATTTGATTTTATTCATTAATAAGTTGGGGTCTTACAACCTCCCCTCCTTATGAAATTTCGTCCTCGAAATTGACGTACGTACCTGATGTTTCAAAAAGGTGAGGATACCTCGCTTTCATTTCTGATTCCAACTCCCAGGTCATTTCTTCAATAGCATGGTTTCTCCACAAAACCTTAACTTGTGGTATAACCTTCGTGCGTAGGACATGCTCTTTCCTATCCAAGATCTTAACAGGTACCTCCTCGTACGTTAAATCTTCAGCTATCTCGTCTGGTTCTAACTCAATAATGTGGTTCGGGTCTTTAACATATTTACGAAGCATAGATATGTGAAAAACATTATGAACACGAGACATGCTTGGAGGTAATGCGAGTCTATATGCCACATTTCCTATTCGCTCAAGAATCTCAAATGGACCAACAAATCTTGGATTGAGCTTTCCTCTCTTCCCAAATCTTGTAACTCCCTTCCATGGTGCAACACGTAACAATACATGATCCCCAATATTAAATTCCACGTCCTTCCGATGAAGATCCGCATAACTCTTTTGTCGATCCTGTGCCGTTTGTATACGTTGTCGAATCGTTTGGATCTTCTCTGTAGTAATGCGTACCAATTCTGGTCCCAACAATGTTGCTTCACCCACCTCGTCCCAGCATACTGGAGAACGACATTTTCTTCCATACAACGCCTCAAATGGAGCCATACCTATGCTCGCCTGATAACTGTTGTTGTAGGAGAATTCCACCAATGGTAGGTACTTATCCCAACTCCCTTTGAGATCTAAGACACAAAGTCTTAATAGATCTTCAAGAGTTTGAATAGTCCTCTCTGATTGTCCGTCCGTTTGAGGATGGTATGCTGAACTGAATCGTAAATCCGTGCCCATAGCTTTCTGCAAGCTAACCCAAAATCGTGAAGTGAATCTTGGGTCACGATCCGAAACTATGGATACTGGCATGCCATGCAATCTCACAATCTCGTTCACGTACATACTAGCAAGACGTTCAAGGGAATAAGTCTCACGTATCGGCAAGAAATGAGCGGACTTGGTTAATCTATCAACAATAACCCAAATCGCATCTATGCCTTGAGAAACCTTGGGAAGACCTGTAACAAAATCCATAGTAATGTGTTCCCACTTCCATTTCGGAATCTCAAGTGGTTGCAATGGACCCTTTGGTACTTGATGCTCCGCTTTTACACGTTGACAAGTTAAACATCTCGAGATAAACTCCGCGATCTCTCTTTTCATATTGCTCCACCAAAATGTATGTCGAAGATCGTGATACATTTTGGTACTCCCAGGATGGATTGCAAACGGTGTGTTGTGTGCCTCCATCATTATTCTATGCTTCAAGTCAAAATCGTTAGGAACACAAAGTCTGGAGTTGACTCGAAGTATTCCTTCTTCATCGATTCTTGCTTCTGGAATAGCACCTTCTTGCACTTTCTTCTTCATACGCATCAGCTCTATATCCGTAGCTTGAGCAGCTTTAACTTTATCGATTAAAGTCGGTTCTACTCGTATATTTGATATCATCATGTGGGTACTTGGAGCCTTCATCTCTATCTCCATCCTTTGCAAGTCATACAAAATGGGCCTTTGTGTTAAAAACATTGCACTCGTACCCGCATATGATCTTCTACTCAATGCGTCAGCTACTACGTTTGCTTTTCCAGGATGGTATTGGATGGTATGATCGTAATCTTTCAACAGCTCAAGCCAACGTCGTTGCCGCATGTTGAGTTCCTTTTGGGTGAAGAAATATTTGAGGCTTTTATGATCTGTATAGATCTCCACTTTCTCCCCATACAGGTAGTGTCTCCAGATCTTCAACGCAAAAACGACTGCTGCCAACTCCAAATCATGAGTAGGATAATTCCTCTCATATTCTTTGAGTTGTCGTGAGGCATAGGCTATGACTTTCCCATGTTGCATGAGAACACATCCTAACCCTTTGCCTGAAGCATCGCTGTAGATAACAAATCCATCCGAACCAGATGGTATTGTCAAAACAGGTGCCGAAATGAGTCTCCTCTTGAGTTCTTGGAAACTCTTCTCGCATTCCTCACTCCATACGAATTTTGTATCTTTCCGAGTCAGCTGAGTTAACGGAGTAGCGATTCGAGAAAATCCTTCCACAAATCTCCGATAATAACCAGCTAAGCCCAGAAAGCTACGTACTTCGGTTACCGACTTCGGTTGCTCCCAACTTTGTATGGCTTCAATCTTCGCCGGGTCGACAGATACTCCATGTTTTGACACCACGTGCCCAAGGAATGCTACTTCCTCAAGCCAGAACTCGCATTTCTTCAGTTTGGCATATAGCTTGTTTTCACGAAGCCTTTGCAGTACCAGCTTCAAATGGCGCTCATGATCTTCACGGCTTTTGGAATAGATGAGGATGTCATCAATAAAGACAACAACGAACTGATCCAAATATTCTTTGAATACACGGTTCATCATATCCATGAAGGCAGCAGGAGCATTAGTCAATCCAAAAGACATTACTAAGAATTCATAATGCCCGTACCGAGTTCTGAAGGCAGTCTTTGGAATATCCTCAGTTTTAATCTTCAGCTGATGATATCCAGAACGAAGATCGATCTTTGAAAAGAATTGTGCTCCTTGCAACTGGTCAAACAGGTCATCAATGCGAGGTAGCGGATACCTATTCTTGATGGTGACATGGTTCAATTCTCGATAGTCAATACAAAGTCGCATACTCCCGTCTTTCTTCTTTACGAATAAAACAGGAGCACCCCAAGGAGACGTACTAGGACGAATAAAACCGATGTCCAACAACTCCTGTAGTTGGACTTTTAACTCCTGAAGTTCAATAGGAGCCATTCGATATGGGGTTTTAGAAATGGGCTTTGTACCGGGTTCAAGGTCAATAAAGAATTCAATTTCTCGTTCCGGGGGTAGACCGGGAAGTTCTTCAGGAAATACATCGGAAAATTCTCTAACAATAGAAATATTATTCAAATCTGACTTGTCTTTGTTCAAATCCATAACATGGGCTAAGAAAGCTTGACATCCGTTTTTCAATAAACGAATAGCTTTGTGGCTTGATATGACAGTGACTGATTTTAGTGGTTTAGTAGTTTGAATTCGTATGACAGGTTGGTTAGGAATATGAAAACTAACAACCTTACGAAAACAATCAATTTTAGCATGATGAGTGGTTAACCAATCAATTCCTAAAATCACATCAAAAGCAAGTATCTTTAAAGAGATAAGATCAACAGGTAATGTGATAGTGCCAACTTGGATCATGCAAGATTTATAAACTGTAGATGTAACGAAGGTTTCACCCAACGGAGTTTCAACAGATAAGTTAAAGTCCAATTTCTCCGGAGTCAAGTTTAAACGTTGAGCACAAGCAGGAGAGATAAAAGAATGGGTAGAACCGGTATCTAGTAAAGTATAAACTTCGCAAGAATTCAAGATTAGCTTACCCGTGATCACCTCGTTCGGGTTTCTCGCGTTTTGGCCAGTAACGACAAACGCCCTTCCAGGAACCGCTGATTTCGACTTATCCGGGATAACTTTTGGAGTCACCATCCCCGCTGAACTTGGTTTTGCTACAGAACACTCTCGAGCTATATGACCTTCCTTTCCACAGTTATAACATACCTTGGATTGTTGTGGGCAGTTTGGGCTGATATGTCCCTCTTTCCCACATTTGTAACATACGACCGGTGGTCGTTCTCCTCCCCTAGAAACAGTTGATGTTTGTGCTGACGTCTTCACGTTATCATTGTTGTACCTTCTCTTCTTGAAATCTCCTCCCGACTCGCTCCTTCTATTATCACGACCACGATTACCACCAGAGTGGTTACCGCTTTTGTCCGAATGTTTTCCTCCCTGCTGGTTTTCATTGCTTCGATGACTGCCGCCACCGGTATGACCCTGGTTGTGGTCCCTCGGTTGCACATACTCATTATCTCGCTCTAATAATTGAGCCCTGTTTACAACATCTGAATATAAAGAAAATTTATGAGAGATAAGATATTGCCGAATCTCGGGTTTTAGACCTCTCAGAAACATCCTTGTCATTCGTTCCTCATTTTCGACCAAATGAGGTGCAAACCTGGATAACTCTGCAAACTTCGCCTCGTACTGGGACACCGTCATGTTGTTTTGTTCCAGTCTAATAAACTCAACCTCCTTCATATGACGAATACTTTCAGGAAAGTACTTGTCATTGAACAGTTTTTGAAATGTTTCCCAGGACATGTTGAGTGCGTCAGGCTGGGTACGCTTCACAGACTCCCACCAGTAGTCTGCCTCACCGCGGAACATAAATGTGGCGAATGGAACCTTCTGTTCCTCCGTGCATCCCAAGACATCAAATATCTTGGTAATTTGCTTGACCCACGTTTCCGCCATGATCGGATCCGGCTTTCCCTTAAATTCTGGTGGTCCCAATTCTTTGAACTGCTTAGCTGTGACAAACCGCGCGTTGTTATCATTTCCACCCGTATTCTGCACACGAGTCTCCCTCGTCTGATTTTGCATGAACTGCAAAAAGCTCCTAAACATTCCATCATTCATCGTTTGCTCGGTAACGTTGTTTACAGGAGGAATATTGCCTTCCTGTTGCACGTTCCCCTGGGTAGTGATCAAAGGTGTCTCCACGGTCTGATTTACTCCATTATTAACGTTCTCAGCTGCCATTCTTAAATACTGCCATAAAACAAGGGTTAATAGTCATGTCATATATTATCCCTATACTCTGACCGACCAAATAAACACCAAATAAACTTAGTCAGGTCATACTAGCGAAGGAATTCCCCGTCTCTCCCCTCCTAGTTCTTGTCTCACATCTCAGCCAGGGATCATATCCCTAAGCTCTGATACCAACTGTGACGCCCCCAGAATAGGTATACAACACCCATTCTGAGTCGCCAAATACATGGTACAGAAAGCAAACTACAACTTCAATAATACAATTGTCGTGCAAAATACGACAACACATACTGTGAGTTTAAATACAAATATTGTCTTCTAGACAATATCCACACTCAAATAAATCCTCATTACAATTATTCAAACACTATTTTACAGAAATAGTGAGGACTGCTAATACATCTTTCTAGAACCATCACTCCATACCCCGACTAGATCCTGCTATGTTCTCACCTCCTGAGAAGAAAAATGGAACAAAAAGGAAAAGGGTGAGCTCAACTAGCCCAGTAAAGAATATTATGACTAAGATAATATACAACAAATTATCGTTAGTCTTCAACAGGGAAAAATCTGATAAAATATAATCGACAACAAGTTTTAGATCAACAACTGCAGCGGAAACAGCAAACCATTAGAAGAGTCAAGTAGAGAAAGAATTCTACTATCTTCTAAGATTTAAAAGTCCATCATCAATATTTTATCCCTGTAACATCAATTAATAATCATCTTTAACCAAATATTCATCTTTGCACTACAGGCCAAAGATATTCATTTGTATCATCAGTCGGTCATGTTCATCTCAACACCTGTTCATCTTTGCACTACAGGCCAAAGATATTCATCAAGTAATCATACATCTTTGCACTACAGGCCAAAGATATTCAGTAATATCATCATTTAGGACTGAGGATGATGAAAAATATCTTAAAGAGAACGAATCCAATGAGACAGAAGGACAAATAGTAGGGATTCGTATAACAGTTTATCCAAGATCAATAATACTTCATAATAATCAATTGTGAAGCAGAATTCAAAAATAAAGATCAAAACATGGATACAATCAAAGATAGTAACCATAATAGACATCTTGGACAAAAAGAAAAAATTTTATTTTTCGGTGAATAGTGCCGTATTCGTGAATAGTGCCGTATACGTGAATAGTGCCGTATACGTGAATAGTAACCCCGACACAAAAAGTTCCAAATTTGATAAAAACTCATATCAATATTTCAGCATAATGATATTGAAGAAAATAATATCATTTAAGAAGAAAATAATATCCCTTACCTCAAAATATCAGTACTTCTGGTCGGAATACCGGTATAAGGCTGAAAGAAACTTGCTCTGATGAATAGAAACTCTCAAAGTATCTAAATACTCACAAAATACACTCAATAATCTAGAGAGAGAAAGAGAGAAAACTTGTTTCTGGTGTGATTTTCAATTCTAACTTAGCCCTCTATTTATAGGAAAATTTTGGTAGGTTTGACCTGCAACCTGATGGCTTTACCTGCTACTATTCCCACCCACCACATTTGAAATATAATTCAGCACATTTCTTCACCAACCACAAGTGGGGCCCACCAATTCTAGAATTTTCCATCAAAATGATAAACTCCGAAAATTCAACAATTTCTGAACCAGTCATCTTGTAAAATTCATAATAAATCATACGTTCATTTTTAACGGTTCAAAATTTGTGGACATATACTCAACTTATATATGTATAACATATCCAAAAATTACCACGATCCAACGGTCGGATTAAAAATTATAACACCCGCAATATTTCTCAAAAACCCTGATTTGATTTTTAATACCTCCATTCCGACAAAAATACTGATAAAAACCTCAACATTAACTCCTTCATTTTTAACCACAAAAATATATCCCTCATTTATATCCACATAAAATAAATATTTCCTTATCATATGAATCAATAATTAATTATTCACAAATAATATTACAGAATCACATTTATGACAACCAGGCCGTTCCCAGGAAAGAGGGGGCTTTCCAATAAGGATTTCTCCTTACTGGCGCGCAATTAGATGACCAAACCTCTCCTTAGACAGAACTTTCTAGACATTGCCAATAATGTTATCTAATAATATTATTCAAATAATATGAATTATTGATCTGATAAATGAAAATACTGTGCAGCAACAATTATTGAAACAACAATAATATAAAATATCAACGCAGCAATTATTGAATCAATAAAATAAAATATTGAATAATAACTACTGTAACAATTATTGAGTAGTGCCTTCTTACGTAAGAATCAATAATTGGTGCAATACCGTGTGCTACTGTATTTTAACCACCGGGTATTCCAACAGTATTAACGGTAACAACAACTTATACTTGTCGTTTTCTTCATCCAATCGCTTTCCGTTATGGGGCCCACACAAGGCTGCGTCGTCGTACGAATATTCCCCGACAGCAAGAATATTCCACGACCAACCGAATATTCACCGACCAAAAATAAATATTTTATAACCACTTGCTTATTTTGCAAAATTTGCACATTTCACCCATAACCAAAGTATTATATCAAATTAGCCCCTTATTATTCACAATAATATTTAGAGAAAATTTGATTTTATTCATTAATAAGTTGGGGTCTTACATATACAATTTTATATTTATATGTAAATATATATAAATATATACAAAAAATTTATGCTGAAAATAGGAATATGAACAATAAATAAGGTTAGATTGGAAATAATTGAAAAAAGTAAATTACTTTAAAAAATACATTTGTAAACTGGGTCAGATACGGAAGCGAGTCGACTTTTGGGTAATACACCATATTTGGGCAGAATGACAACTCAGTTTGCGATGATGTAGACCCATGTAACTACAAATGGAACATGCAACAAGAAGAAGCCAATAAACAAGGTTGGAGTGTGGTTTAGTCAAAGGTCAACTGCTCAGTGCTGCACATTCCTCTATTAATTATTATCAATCACAATCACATGATTTCTAAACTAATAATGGCCTATAGGGTAAATTATTATAACAGGATATTATTATTATTATTATTATAATGAATTGGGCTTTAGTAATAGCCCATTCCATGAAGATATACATATCCTTTTAATAATATATTAGACAATGAATCTTTGAACCGGGCCCAATAATAATTTTCCTTTCAAGATTTTTATTTAATCTTTTAACTTTTGTAAATATAAGATTGAACCGAACAGAATTTTATAGTATTTGGGTTGCAGAGAGACGTGTGGTTTGATCTCGCTCTACTGCAAAGACACATGAGCTGGCGCACAATCAAGATTCAAGAAAACCAATCAACCTTTCTTTGAGAGAATATTATATTAGGCTTTAAATATATTGGGCCTTGGGCTAACAAATTTGATGCATTGGACCCACCCTCAACATACATTTTACCCCAATTGTGGGCTCCACTGCAGTCAAGCCAGAGTGTCAACCCACCAGCCAAGAAAAAACCCACTAAAGCTAGCAGAAGCTGACCCAACCCATCTCTATATTACCGGCCACCATTTATGACTAACTAATAAAAAACCACCATAGCCATTTATGGCTCCATACTTTTGATTCGTGGGAATACATCATATTTTTATACTTATAATTGAAATCAACTCCGGTCAATTAATTTATTATATAGAATAACATAATTGTTTTAAAAATAAAAGTAATCCGATACTTTTCTATTGAACATGTGAATTTTTCATCAAAATTTTTATAGTTGAAAATTATTTTAAACTTTTAACAGTGAAAATATTTGTTATGATTCTAATTTTTTATAAGATTGATATTAATATTATTAACTATCTATTAGTAATATATTTTGAACATTATTAATAAAATTATTAAAATCAAATTATGAATTGGTGTATTGGATAAAATTAAATAATAAAATATATAACGGAGGAAAGTCGTATCCTGAATTGTGGTTGTGGCTATATTATTATATATATTGAGCATAATGCTCTCCGCTAATGCGCCGCATAACATTTGCCCAGAATGGCGAGTCAATGTGCTAATGGTTTAATTAGGGTTTGATGGGCCAAATGCTGGTGTAGAATAGGACAAAAAAGGGAATTAATGCGAAGATGTAAAAGGCTAAGATTGCTTTGTGAATGAAAACAAAAGTACTTGGATTTTGATCGGTCATGCTGGGCCGATTATGCCCCCATTTAGGGATCCGGTAAACATTAAATTATTTTTTTAATAAATTGATCAATTTATAAATAGAATACTGACACATATACAATCTCGTCTGCGTGTCAATATTCTATTGATCAATTGATCAAATTATTCCAAAATAAATTTCATACTAACCACTTTCTCCATTTAGAGTTTGTGCAGTGGTACTGCTCTACCTCTACCTCTACCTCTACCTATACCTTTTTTATTTATTTATAAGAAATTGATAAATTTACAGCATAAAAATCTAAAACCGGAATTCATCCGAGGAATTTGGATTTAATGAGATCCATATATAAAAAAGTTACTGTTACCAACAGATTCGGATAGTGATAAGACCATGGCCATAGCCCTGGCTCTCTGGACTGTTTTTCCTCTCTCCTCTGATGGAATTTTATGTTCCCAATACCAAATAAAATACAAAAAATCACAACACTCTGCAGCTTCTCTCTTCTTTAAAATACCCACAAAAAGATTTTGCAAATTTTTCTCATGTTTCTTTTCATCCGTACAATTCCCATAAAAAGTTGAACCTTTTTCAAGTTTAATATTAAGCTTTCAAGTTTAGTATAAATGCTATCTGCCTTTATCCATTCAGATTATTCTGTTTTGATAGTAGTATTGTTTAGCATATTTTTTTCTTTCTCTTCTGTTGAATACATTTTCAAATATAGAATCATTATTAATTCACCATTGGATGAGATTTTTGATATCTAATTTGGAAATGGGTTTGATTGGAAGATTGGTGTGGGTGAACAGTTACAGCAAGAAGCAATGCAGAAGCCTTTTCTGGAGAATGAGAGCAGCCATGAAGAAGAAGAAAGCAGCAGCATCAAAAAAGCTCAAGTTTCAGTATGATCCCTCAAGCTATGCCCTCAATTTTGATGATGGGTTTGGAGAGAGAAATAGACCCAGGTTTTTGGAGGAGGAGGAGGAGTACTGTTCAAACACAACTACTACTTGGGTTTATGTCGTATGGGTTGGGTTGGTTGAATCTTAGAATTAAATATAACGATGTTGAAATTTTTATTCTATTGGGATTTGTTCACCGTGAATCTGTGCACTGTTTCATATGCATTCAGGGGAGAGAATTGCTACTAATATATTATGGGGATTTTATTTAATTTTGTGGGATAATCTTTTAGTTAAGCTTTCATGATTCTCTTGTCATATCTAAATTGTTTTAAGTATGTTTGTTTGAATTAATGTATAATAATCAGATGAAATTAATATTGTACAGGAAACTTATGGGATAGTTTGTTCCAAATTTATTATAATCATATCTATGTACATCCTAATTCAAATGCTTTCGCTAAACTCGCTAATACGGTATAAAACTTCCTTAGTTGGACTCATTTTCAAATCCCTTGTAGTATACCTTTCGTTTATTTCTCTCCTCAAAAGGGAAAGGGGAGATAATAAAGTTCACTCAACAAATCTTCTCAAACATCATATGATCATATTCATAAACCTTTTATTTGAGTAAACAGGCAATTAATGTAATTATACTTGTTGGGCTACTTTCTTTTTATAGATTTGTTCTCTTTTAACTTTTTACTTTGGTTTTCTCCAGAACTACCAGTCGGTCATGGTGAAATTGATCAATGGTCTAAAATGACATACCAGAGGAGCAGTTGCAGACTTGCATCAATCAACTTTAGCATACTACTATTTTACATTCTTAACATTAACATTGAATTGAATAAGAAGATCTTGTCCCCAAAAAACTGAGAATCAAATAAGTAAAGTATTATCATTTGTACAACCCACTGAAAATATTTCAAAGATCATGATGTAACATCCTAAGGCAGCTCAAATTTTGATATTGTAACAACATTCAATAAGATCTAAAATGACCTAGTATAGCATAATAGAAGTACATGATTTCATTAAGCAGGGAAACCTGGATCCTAATGCGGTTCAAACAGCAGGGTCTTCAAGAGTCGCGGTAGATAAATTGTTAATGCGAGGATACACAGCTTTCTCATCAAGCTGGTTTTGGGCCCACAGGAGCATCTTTAATAAGCTTGGAAGCTTTGGATCTGCAGTATATTTTATTATGCAGTTATCAGACCTTTAGTGCAACAAAAAATGCAAGGCTTGAATGGGCAACAGAATTTACATCAAGGCAAATGCATAGATCGTCTTGTTAAGGGCCGTTTGGAAGAAAAATTATATTCTCCCATATATTTGCTTATAAAGAGTTATTCTATCATGAATGTGTACATAATGAATTTAAAGAGACAGATGAGATGATTAAAGTAATCTACATATAGATGATCCAAAGAAGTTTTTGAAGATGAGACTATGACTTTATTGTTTCCATCCTAAAATGTTAACACCTCATCCAACTTAAATGTAGAATCAAGTAAATCTTGCTTTTTTAAGAAATAACAAAATTAAACCAAATTCATTTATTAGCAAAAAAAAACATTGAACACTCATGAACAGATTTCTCTATCAATTCGGAAGGTGGTTTTAATGTGTATTACTGGATAGTCTAATAATCCAAGATAGTTGGCTTAAGGGAGGCTTTCCAATCAAATTGATGAAAAAGCAATCATTTTGAGCAGCTTCTCAAACTAGAACCTTCTTTTGCAGTCATCATCGCTACTTAGTACTTACCATGCATGCAAACATTGCTAGAACTCCAATAATAATCATATTTTACATTAACTAGAACGAGTAGACCATTGGCATACACTTCCTAAAATATTAACCATTGAGAAGATAGATAAAAACTATCAAATTACCAGGTCAGACCAACTCGTGAAATTTGCCATTATTAGTTTTTTTTTAAATTTAAAATGAAGTATGCATTATCAAGTAACAAACAAGAAAATAAAATATTGTTTAAGAAACGTATACTAACCTTTTTCATGACTCTGACTTGTAAGGATGGCTGCATTCACCTCACTTGCTGTCTTTAGGCGCTGCGATATGTCCAGAAGTTCTCCAACAGGGCAGTTGGTGACATCTTCAAAAGCCAACAGTGCAACAGTTCTTTCCAACTCTTCTAAAAAGCTTTGCTGCAAAAATTAAGATCTTCTTAAGGGTCAATCGGGACTGGGGGAAATTATATATTCATACTAAAACTGAAATGCTAACTGGATTAACAACTCTTTTTGAGACAGTTATCTTCATTAAACTTAATTTAAAATATATCCCTTTTATCTAAAAAAACATATTACAAATATTTGAATCAACTCCAGAATAAATAGTTAGGTAACTGATGTTCACTAGTTTATACGAGTAATTAATCTTGAACTGATTTCAATTACAAATAAGCCAGAGTAAATATAACAATTTTAGGATACTACAGACTGAGGCTTACATTTTCCTCTCCCCGAGGAGCTAGCTCCTCCTGAGCAAATTCGAGAGCCTCTTCCACCTTTCCATTCCGAATTAGTTCTATCAACCTTTGCTGCTGGAGATGGAAAAAGAGTTGGGGGTTCGTATCCAGTATCTGCATACCAAATAACATATATGTGATTTTTTTATAGCAAATATCAAGAATTTATCTCCGCCAAAGTAGAAGCTCCCTTTTTATGATTAATACAAAGTAAATTTACAAAGTGCAGGCAGTATAAAAGACCATACCAAACAAGATTCTTATAAGCTTTGCATTTTGAACTGCTTATAGAAATTAAAAAGAAAAATTATTGCTAAAGAAAGGAGTCTTATGAAAGAGACAGAGGTCAAAAGAAAATGAAATAAAAAAATACAGAGACTCGGTAAAACGTTATAATACAATAAAACAAAAGAACTGAAATCACAAAATGAAAAAGTGAAAATTTAACAGTTTCTACAAGTGCATGCATATTGTGATTTATGGTAGCACACTCAATCTTGAATACATCTCATCAAAAGCAACAATTGAAACAATTAATGAGCCAAAGTCTTTCCCTGCACTACACCAAAATCGTAAAGAGTATTTTTTCTTCTTCTTCTTTTAGAATTGTATGTCTTTTACGTAAAAGAGGCGGGGCCTATAACAGCGGTTATATTTTACTAGTAATTATAAATGTTTAATTCTTCTCATCATTATAACTGTCGAGCAAAAGATATAATATCCTACCTCAGGGTTCAAATCATTTACTTTTTCAATTGCATCTTCCACGTTCCCTGATTGTACTGCTTTCTTTACTGCCATTCGGTCCGTTATTGTTGCGAGATCAATGTCTGCTATATGTCAATAAGGAAAAGCATATATTTTTGAAAATGAACATGCCACCATTTCATAAACATCAGACACAAACAACAATGAGATATCTTTAAAACAAAAAAGGATACGTTCTGTTCCAGATTCCATTCTGAATTTTTCCGCAGCATCAACATAACCCTCGGTGACAAGAAAGTTCATTACCAACTTATTCATATCTTCTTTTCTGATCTTTACATCATTGAGCTTTTTTTCCCACTCCTCCCTTGTGATCAACTTCTTCGAAGTAGCCTGAAAAAAAATGCAATTTATCACAGTGTAAGAACACATGTACCCTCAACGTCAGTGTCATGTTTGCACGTTGAATATTTGAATATTGAGTGGAAGTGCCAGATTCAGCTATTAAACACAACTCTCCATTATTATTTATTTTATTTTTTTTAGATACATCGCACAATTCTCTATAAAATATATGTTTCAGAAAAGCAGGATGCCAGATTAAAATCCAATTGTTAGCATAAAACTGAAACAGAAGATAAAATTAAAGATATTCTAAGACTAACACTTTTACCCTCATTTTCATTATGAAGAAATCTTCCCAACTGTGACTTGTTCCCAAAAAGATGTTACCAAAAACACAATGAAGTCATATAATTCTCTATGATTGCTCCATATACTCTGATTCATCAACTAGCATAACCTTATGTACAAATCAATTTAGACATTACAAATTTCTACAAATTCTACTCCCTCCATCCCATATTAAGAATCATTTCCTTTCAGAAATGATTAAAACAAAATCCTCTTTGAAAAAATTAAGATGTTGAATCTTATCTATTCCCTCCCATTAGAATTCAAAGGGAGGTTTTATTTCTTCCTTTGGACAAGGACAGTTTAACATCGAGAATGATGATTAGAAACACTAGAAAAAGCTAGCATATATGAACTTGACTAAAAATAATATACAAAACATCATAAAATTAATTAACCTCCACACTGATGAAAGTGTTTCTTCTATTTAACAATAACACGTATAAGTCTCTCCAACCTACAGAGAGATGTTATGAATTTAGTAATTTACCATCTATAACATACTCTTATCATTTTTTGGACTTTTTTGAGTGAATTTGCTCTAGGAAATAAATTTTTTTTTGTCTATGTTTAATTTGTCAGGGAATAGGTATGATTCTTATACTCTTTATATTCTGTATGTACTCTGCTTGACTCCTTTTTGGGGCTTCTAATGAATTTATGACTCATTAAAACTAAAATTTAAGTTATGAATCAAAAGAATAAAAACTAAACATGACCAAATACCTAATATAACTTCAAACTCAACACCGACATTAAATCCCTAAAAGTTCCAAATTCCATCCCTTCAAATCGTAATTCAGTATACTTCACAATGCACTAAATTAAATATTTCAATGTTTCTTGGGATATATAAAAATTATAAATAAAAAACTATCAAAACCGCAACAAAGATGCGAAGGGTACATGAATGCTAATACCATAGCTTCAATCTCTGCGAGCTGACGAATGACAATCCAGAACAATGACATCAGTGCGATGCCTTCAATCCCATCTAATTCCAACTCCTTTAGATTCCTTCTTCAATTTCTTACTCTCTCTCTGATGGGTAGATCTAATTTCAACAATCAAAACCAGCGAATTTACTGATTCGAAAATGGATTTATAAATTTCAGAGATTTATACGTATACGTATCATCTGTGTGTCCGGTAGATGTCTTGTATATATTATATCACTCGTTCTAAAAAGTAAAAACCCTGGTTCAGCACCGTCTTCCCAATAATGCCCTTCACCAAAAAAAAAATTTCTTTTTGTTTTCTCCAAAATTTCTTTCTTTTCTTTTTACTACATGTACATTTCTCTTGAACACAAAACCTTTTGCTTTACAAAAGGTGTGGAGTAATAACGGGGTCAAGATCATTTAGTAATACATTCCACTTTTATGTGTACTAATAAATATGAAGTAATTGAATGAGTGTGTTTTTTTTTTGAAGAAGAAGAGAAGTGAATTTATTAATTCTTTAAATTATTGAGTACAAGAGGATAATTGTAAGATTCTAATTTTTATAAATAAAGATGAATTTTTTTATAAATATTATTTTTGAATATTATGGAGTAAATTTGATATAATGTTATAGTTGTAGGTAATATTTATAAATTTTATAAAGTATGTAAGACCCCGAATTTTATGAAACTAAAGTATTCAATTTTTATTTATTTAGTAAATGGTTAAATTGATAAATGGTCAAATGAACATTAATCGGATAAATGAGTGAATAAAGAGGAGAATTAAATCTTCTAGAAGAGGGGAGGCGGCTAAGAAATTGATTAGAGAAATTGGGAGATCACGAGGTGGGGGAAATGCTGATATTAATTTTCTGTATGCTTCCCAATTCTTCATAAACATTGCACCAAATATTTTTCTATTGGTCCATTTATTTTGTGGGGCAAAGATGTGGCCATCCATTTTGGCTGAAAAGTCACATGTTCAGCACTTTGCTTCTCATTTTTTTTCCAAGGAATGTTGGCCATTCTTTTTGGCTAAGTCAAATATGCAGCCTTTTTCTTCTCATTCTCTCATGCTCCCTCCCGTAGCCATGTTCAGAAGAAGAAAGAGAGAAGAGAGAGAGGAAAGAGAAAGAAAGGAAGAAAGAGAAAGAAAGAAGAAGATGAAACCATGGAAGCATGATGGTAGAATAAGAACTAAAAAGGTAAAACCAAAACTTCCCATCTCTTTAATTTTTCCTAAGAGTTTGAATTGTTGAAAGTTGGATTATAAGGGATCATGATGGATCCAAAGTTGTAAGGGAGTATATGATAAAGATTTTATGTTTAATCCATGTCATAATAGAATTTAAGAACAAAAAGTTTGGCATATGTTTGAGGATGAACAAAAGTTATGTTGAGGACTTAAATCAAACTTGTAAAAGTGTTGATGGTTGATTTATGTGTAAATATGAGGAGGAAGATCTATAGATTAAGAAGTTATGGAAATATTCTAATTTGAAAGAACTAAAAATGATTTAAATTGAAGTTGTGATGAAAGTTTTCATAAAACATGTTAATCGATGAAAAACTTAGTCTTGGGGGACTTTGGAGCCAAATTTTGGAATAATTAATGAATCTGAAAAATTCTGAAATCATGGGGGTTTTGTAGAGCATGTTACGAGCTTTCCATAGCCTCGAAAACGGACTAATTCCGATAACGGATGAAGAAGTTATGAAGATTTAAAATATGTGTGTCAAAAGTTGCAAAATTTGGAAAATTGGAGTTAAGTGCCAAAGTTTGAGCGCCTAGGCGCTAGGCTCGGCGCTTAAAATCTGCTCTTGGGCGCCTAGGCGCTTGCCCAAGGCCAAATTTGGGCGCCTAGGCGCTGGTCAAGTGTTAAGTCAAAATCTGTCCGGACGTCCTTTAGTAAATTGGGCATAACTTTTTCATACGAACTCCGATTGAGGAAATTCAAGATGATCCGGAACGAGGACGAATAGACCTACAACTTTTGTTCTTTAGGTGTTTCAATTTGAGGTCGTTAGAATGGGTCAAAATGGTTATCTTTGGGACTGTTGTATTTTTGGAGGCAATCGGAGGACGTCGGGCATTCACGTATGCAACGTGTAATGTTTTCGACGATAAAGGATGTTGTTCTAAGTTGTAAAACATGAAAATTATTAAATATAATGATATTATGCAAAGACAACTTAAATGAATAATGAATTATTAGTTGATGTATATATTATTCGAGATAATTATGATTTGATGTTGATCCTTACTTTTAATAGAATTTAAATTATTTATAAGTAAGGTATTGATTTGATTCCTACGTAAGAAGTCACTTGATATTTATTTCAATAATTACCACAGTAGTTGTTACACAGTGACTCATATTATTTGATTTGATATAGTTGGCAGTATTGAGAGTCTGTGTTAGTAATTGTGAATAATGGTTCAAAGATTGAAAGGTTGTTGATTAAAAGATAAGAATGATATACAGATGTTTGCTCAATTATTTTCTTTTTACAAAAGTAAGTTTGGCAGGACTTGCCGACACTCTACTTTTTCTAAAGTAGTATGGACCACAACTCTATTATTGAACAAATTTTGTTAAAACGTGTACAAGTTGATTTAATTTTCTCTGCGAGACCATAAATTCCACTGCCATTATTATATACCTCATTTGGTTATTTTGTCAAAGCAGGTGTGCTAGTTGTTTACTAAATTTTTAGTATAAATAGGTTGCTCGGCTGAGTAACTAAAGACACACCATCACTACACAAAAAATATAGAATTCTTTTACTTCAATATTGTGAGTATTTCTATTGAGTGTAATATTACTCCAAGTGTAGATAAGGAATGCAAGCATTGTTTAAGATGATCAATTTCACAGAAAGCATAATCAAGTCACATGCTAAGGTAAGGGATATCATTATTGTGGTAAGATGTATCATTTTTATGGTAAAGTGATATCATTTTCTTTCATACTCCATATTATGGTAAGATGGTATTATTCATTTTTTTTCAGCTTATCATTAAATGATGAAAGGTTCTGAAAGGATTAGAATATCCTTAATAGTTTGTGTTTCATCTATTATTATGTTATGAATATGAACTGTTGATGAATATATTTGGCCTGTAGTGCAAATATGAACTGTTGAGGAATATCTTTGGCCTGTAGTGCAAAGATGAATGGTTGATGAATATCTTTAGCCCGTAGTGCAAAGATGACCTGTTGTTGAATATCTTTGGCCTGTAGTGCAAAGATGACCTGTTGTTGTATATCTTTGGCCTGTAGTGCAAAGATGAATGGTTGATGAATATCTTTAGCCCGTAGTGCAAAGATGACCTGTTGTTGAATATCTTTAGCCTGTAGTGCAAAGATGACCTGTTGTTGTATATCTTTGGCCTGTAGTGCAAAGATGAATTGTTGATGAATATCTTTGGCCCGTAGTGCAAAGATGACCTGTTGTTGAATATCTTTGGCATGTAGTGCAAAGATGGATGGTTGATTATTGGTTTTACAGTTGTATATCTTTTGCCTGTAGTGCAAAGATGGACTGTTGGTAATTGGTTTTACAGTTGTATACCTTTTGTCTGTAGTGCAAAGGTGGACTGTTGGTTATTAGTTTTACAGTTGTATATCTTTGGCATGTAGTGCAAAGTTGAACTATTGATGTACTTTATTATAAATATGAATTGTGATTTAATTATAATCTGTGGTAGTTCAGGTGAAGATAGGTGATAATAGTTCTCTTTGTCTTGGGTATAACCAAGAACTGTTGATGATTATTACAGGAATGAAATATTAACGATGGATTTTTAATCTAGAAGAGATAGTAGACATTATGTTCTACTTAACTCTTCTAATGGATTGCTCGTTCCGCTGCAACTATGGTTGAAAATTTTTATCTTCTACCATATATTCTAAATATCTGATTTAGTATTGATGAAGGCTATTGATAATGTAATTATCTTAAGTCATGATATTCTTTACTGGGCTGTTTGTGCTCACCCTTTTACTTCACCACCCCTTTCAGGTAATAAAAGTGTAGCTGGGACTAGCAGAGAGAACTTGGTTATAAAGTGGTGATACGAATTAGTCACAAGCCTATTCAAAATATGAAACGGTGTGGCATAATAATTTTATTGAGAATAATAAAATGTGTGTAACATATTTTATACCTCATTTACTAATTGGTTTGGTGAACAATTATAGGGTGATGAGGACCCGACCTTGAAAGCGTCAAAAATACACCGCATTAGAATGATGAGAACAAAAATCTTCTTGTGTTTCTTCGGGACTTGAATTATTTGTTGCTGTACTTTATATGGCATTGTGATAATTTAAGTATGAATATTGTCGTATTATATACGTTACAATATTTGTATTGAAACTCACATTATATGTGTCGTCGTATTTTGCACGACAGTTGTATAAATGAAGTTGTATGTACTATGTTTTTGGCGACTCAGAATGGGTGATGTATACCTATTTTGGGGTTGTCACAAAGTACGCAAGTTGTTATATAATATTCGATTGGTCGGGGAATATTCGTTTTAACAGGGAATATTCGTACAACGGCACAATCATTGGTGGACCCCACAACGGAATTATTGTCGGATTGAGAAAACGACAAAAATATTTTATTAAAAATAACGGCAGAAGTTTTACCATTGATACTGTTAAACTACTCTGTAGTAAAAGTACAGTAATACGTGTGGTTGCATAGTAACACACGGTATTGATTATTAATGCTTATGTGAGAAGTCACTCAGTTTGATTCAATTATTGTCAGTTAATAATATGAATTATTTAGCGATAATGAAGTTTTGTTTTATTCGTATTATTAACGTAATAAAACAGAAACATCTTTTTATATAAAACAGAATACTTTATTAAAGTTATTCTATAAATAGAATATATTATATTTTATGTAAAAAAAAAATTTAAATATGGACCGTCAGATTAAAGTAATCAATCTGGACCGTTCATGGATTAGTTACTATGCATTCTATTTTTCTATAAATAGCAGCTCATTCCTTCATTATTTCTTACGAATTCACTGAACTCTAGAGAGAGAAACTATAGAGAGAGAGAAACTATAGAGAGAGAAGAAAAAGTATTCTGTAAGACCCCAACTTTTATAAATAAAGATGAATTTTTTATAAATATCATTTTTGAATATTATGGAGTTAATTTGATATAATGTTATAGTTGTGGGTAATATTTATAAATTTTACAAAGTACGCAAGTTGTTATATAATATTCGATTGGTCGGGGAATATTCGTTTTAACAGGGAATATTCGTATAACGACACAATCATTGGTGGACCCCACAATGGAATTATTGTCGGATTGAGAAAACGACAGAAATATTTTATTAAAAATAAACGGCGGAAGTTTTACCATTGATACTGTTGAACTACTCGGTAGTAAATGTAAGACCCTAACTTTTATAAATAAAGATGAATTTTCTATAAATATCATTTTTGAATATTATGAAGTTAATTTGATATAATGTTATAGTTGTGGGTAATATTTATAAATTTTGTAAAGTAAGCAAGTTGTTATAAAATATTCGTTTGGTCGGGGAATATTCTTTTTGTCGGGGAATATTCGTACGACGGCACAATCATTGGTGGACCCCACAACGAAATTATTGTCGGATTGAGAAAACGACAGAATTATCTTTCTATAAAAATAACAGCCGAGGTGTTACCGTTAAAATCGTTAAAACTGTTGAACTACTTGGTAGTAAAAGTACAGTAATACGCGTGGTTGCATAGTAGCACACGGTATTGATTATTGATGCTTACGTGAGAAGTCACTCAGCTATACTCAATTATTGCTACAGTAATTGCTGCATCATATCTCTTAAATTATTGTCATAGTATCATCTGTATAATATGTTATATTATTGAGACGTTGTGGTAAGTTTGGTTATTTTATGGGGGGCCATATGTCATCATCTAAGAGTCTCTTCGTCAATAGTAATTACCGTCGTCAATAGTATTTACCTTGATCAATAGTAATTACCTTCGTCAATAGTATTTACCTTGGTCAATAGTAATTACCTTCGTCAATAGTATTTACCTTGGTCAATAGTATTTACCTTGGTCAATAGTAATTACCTTCGTCAATAGTATTTACCTTGGTCAATAGTATTTACCTTGGTCAATAGTAGTTGTCCCTTCAAAATTACCAAGAGTCATTTGACCCTTCGTTAAGACCAAGAGTCATTTGACCCTTCGTTAAGACCAAGAGTCATTTGACCCTTCGTTAAGACCAAGAGCCACCCTCAGTTTTTCTATAAATAGAGGCCTAGGGCTTCATTATTTTTCACGAATTCATTCAAGCTATAGAGAGAGAAAGTATAGAGAGAATAAGAGAGAGAGAGAATAAAAGTATTCTGCTACATCACTTTTCCAATATCCAGTTCTTTTAAGGTAGGGAATATTATTTCTTTTATATTCATGAAGAGAACTTCTGTTATTCCATTCGTTATTATTCTGTTGGAATAACCAGTATACGCGGTCTACCCTATACTTGGTGACATTCTTCTATTATTCTGTTGGAACATCCTGTCTGTGTGTTTTACACCGGACCTGGTTCCGTTTTTATTATTATTCTGTTGGAACATCCTGTCTGTGTGTTTTACACCGGACCTGGTTCCGTCTTGTTATTATTCTGTTGGAACATCCTGTCTGTGTGTTTTACACCGGACCTGGTTCCGTCTTGTTATTATTCTGTTGGAATATCCTGTCTGTGTGTTTTACACCGGACCTGGTTCCATTATTTATTATTCTGTCGGAATATCCTGTCTGTGCGTTTACGCCGGACCTGGTTCCATTATTTATTATTCTGTTGGAATAACCTGTCTGTGCGGTCTATCGCATGCATGGTGATTTCTTTTGTTATTCCATTCTTTATTATACTCAGTTGGTTAAGTTTTGACTTCTATACTCCATGAAATTTGTGGAATATCCTTGATAATTGCGTTTCATCCAGTATCTTTTCAAGAAAATATTCTTCTAAGCATTCTTGAATTTTACTCCACAATGCAGTATCATGTTGACAATTTGGACGTTGTTAATTCCTGGATAAATTAATTCTTGAACTTGTTTTATTGAATTCTTATATCATTGTCATCATCCTCATGTTTATAAAATGTTGAAAGTCATCTGTGGCCTGTAGTGCATAGATGGACTTGGTATGATTATGACCAGGGATTATTCGGTATAATCATGACCGTAATGTTACAAATGATGTGGTAAAAGTCCTCATTGGCCCGTAGTGCATTGATGGACAGTTGTTGGCATGATCATGACCATTAATGAATACACGAATATCCTTGGCCGTAGTGCAGGGGTGATTCGATGATGTGGATTATTTTATTAAGCTGAGTCTCAGCGATCACAGTGTTGAAAAACCTTTTAAATCATAAAAGATAGTAGAGTTTATTTTCTACTTGACTCTTTTAATGGATTGCTTGTTCCGCTGCAGTTAAACTTGATGTCTATTATATTTTATCAGTTTAACATTGTTGAAGGCTAATGATAATTTATTCTGCATTATCTTAGTCATAATATTTCTTACTGGGCTAGTTGAGCTCACCCTTTCTTTCACTGTTCTCTTCAGGAAATGAGAACGTAGCTGGGGCAAGTCGGGGAACGGAGTGATGGTCCGAATGATAGTATTAGTTAGTAGTCCTCACTATTCTATGTAATGGTGTGTTAATAAATGTAATGAGGACTCCTTTTGAGTATGAATACTCTCTAGAAGATAATATTTGTATTCAAACTCACAGTTTATGTTTTGTCGTATTGTACACGACAGTTGTATTAATCAGTTGTATTTGTATTCTGTACTATGTATCTGACGACCCAAGATGGGTGATGTATACCTAATTTTGGGGGCGTCACAGTTGGTATCAGAGCTTAGGGATATGATCCCTGGCTAAGATGTGAGAATAGAACTAGGAGGGGAGAGACGGGGAATTCCTTCGCTAGTATGACATACCTAAGTTTATTTGCATGGTATTTAATTGGTCGGTCATAATATAAGGATAATATATGACATATCAATTAATTTTTATTTTGTGGCAGTATCTGAAAATGGCATCTGAGAATGTTGAGAATAGCAATGGAGCACAGACGACTGTTGATTCACCACATATCAATAATCAGGATAATGTGCATCAGGAAGGTGTCAATCCTCATGCAAACAACAACACTGACCAAATGATGAATGATCAAATGTTCAGAGGCTTTATGCAATTCATGCAACAACAGGTGAAAGCGGCTCCTGTCCACAACGTAGGTGGAAATACTGGAAACTCTCAGGCGGTCACCGCTAAACAGTTTAAGGAGCTGGGACCACCGGAGTTTAAGGGAGAACCCAAACCACTTGTAGCTGAAACATGGATAAAGCAGATCACCAAGATATTTGATGTCTTGGGTTGCTCCGAGGAGCAAAAGGTTCCCTTTGCCGCCTTTATGTTGCGAGGAGAGGCAGATTACTGGTGGGAATCGATAAAGCGTACTCAACCTGCCGCACTGAAGATGTCTTGGGAGAAGTTCCAAGAGCTGTTTAACGACAAATACTTTCCCGAGAGTATTCGTCACATGAAGGAGGTGGAGTTCATCAAATTGGAGCAGAATAATATGACCGTGTCGCAGTACGAGGCAAAATTTGCGGAGTTATCCCGGTTTGCGTCCCACCTGGTGGATAATGAAGAAAGAATGACGCGGATGTTTTTAAGAGGTTTGAAGCCGGAGATACGTCAACATCTTGTTTCTCATAAACTGTGTTTGTATTCAGATGTTGTAAATAGGGCTCAGTTGGTGGAGCGCGATAACGAGACAACGCAACCAAAAGAGAGCAGCCGGCAAAATGATAATACCAGTGAGAGCAGTCATCGAAGCGGTGACAACAAGCGTGGAGGGAATCAACAGGCCAGAAATGGTAACCACTTCGGTGGTAATCAGGGCCAAAACAATAAGAATGGACATTTCAAGAAGAGGAGATTCAACAATGATGGAAAGACGTCAGCACCAGCACCTGTCGTTAAGGAAGGAGAACGACCACCTATCATATGTTTCAAATGCGGAGGGGAGGGGCACATCAGTCCAAACTGCGCGATGCCGTCCAAAGCATGTTATAATTGTGGAAGAGAAGGTCATTTAGCCCGATTTTGTCGTTTACCGAAGACAAATTCAGCTAGGATGGAGGCACCAAAAGCCGTCCCAGAAAAGTCAAAACCGGTTGTGCAAGGGAGAGCGTTTGTTGTGAACTCCCAGAGAGCAAGGAACCCGAATGAGGTCATCACGGGTAAGCTTATCATAAACTCTAAAGAAGTTTATACTTTATTTGATACCGGTTCAACCCATTCTTTTATTTCTCCTACTTGCGCTCATCGATTAAATTTGATTCCGGAGAAATTAGACTTTGACTTATCTGTGGAAACTCCGTTGGGAGAAACCTTCATTACCTCCACTGTTTATAAGTCTTGTTTGGTTCAAGTTGGTACCCACACATTACCTATCGATCTGATTTCATTAAAAATACTTGCATTTGACGTGATTCTAGGGATTGATTGGTTAACTACTCATTATGCAAAAATTGATTGTTTTCGTAAGGTTGTTAGCTTTCATATTCCTAATCGACCTATTATGCGAATTCAAGCAACCAAACCATTAAAATCAATCGCTGTCATCTCAAGCCATAAAGCTATTCGTTTATTGAAAAACGGATGTCAAGCTTTCTTAGCTCATGTCACAGATCTAAACAAAAATACGTCAGTTTTGAATGATATTTCTATTGTTAATAAATTCCCTGACGTATTCCCTGAAGAACTTCCTGGCCTACCCCCAGAGCGTGAAATTGAATTTTGTATCGACCTTGAACCCGGTACAAAACCCATTTCCAAAGCCCCATATCGAATGGCTCCTATTGAACTTCAGGAGTTAAAGATCCAACTGCAGGAATTGTTAGACATTGGTTTTATTCGTCCTAGTACTTCTCCTTGGGGTGCTCCTGTTCTGTTCGTGAAGAAGAAAGATGGGAGTATGCGACTTTGTATTGATTATCGGGAGTTGAATCATGTCACCATCAAAAACAGGTACCCATTGCCACGTATTGATGACCTGTTTGACCAGTTGCAAGGAGCACAATTCTTTTCAAAGATCGATCTTCGTTCTGGATATCATCAGCTGAAGGTTAGAACTGAGGATATTCCAAAGACGGCTTTTAGAACTCGGTATGGGCATTATGAATTCTTAGTTATGTCCTTTGGATTGACTAATGCTCCTGCTGCCTTCATGGATATGATGAACCGGGTATTCAAGGAATATTTGGATCACTTTGTGGTCGTCTTTATTGATGACATCCTTATTTATTCCAAAAGCCGTGAAGATCATGAGCAACACTTGAGGCTGGTACTCCAAAAGCTTCGTGAATACAAGCTTTATGCCAAGTTGAAGAAATGCGAGTTCTGGCTGGAGGAGGTAGCATTCCTTGGGCACGTAGTATCAAGTCGTGGAATATCGGTTGACCCGGCAAAGATTGAAGCTATTCAAAGCTGGGAGCAACCTAAATCAGTGACCGAAGTACGTAGCTTTCTTGGTTTAGCTGGTTATTATCGGAGATTCGTGGAAGGATTTTCTCGAATCGCTACTCCATTAACTCAGCTGACTCGGAAAGATACAAAGTTCGGTTGGAGCGAAGAATGTGAGCAGAGTTTTCAAGAACTCAAGAGGAGACTCATTTCAGCACCTGTTCTAACAATACCATCTGGCTCGGAGGGATTTGTCATCTACAGTGATGCTTCGAGCAAAGGGTTGGGATGTGTTCTCATGCAACATGGAAAAGTCATAGCCTATGCATCAAGACAACTCAAGGAATATGAGAGGAATTATCCTACTCATGATCTAGAGTTGGCAGCTGTTGTCTTTGCACTTAAAATTTGGAGGCATTACTTGTATGGGGAGAAGGTGGAGATCTTTACGGATCATAAAAGCCTCAAATATTTCTTCACTCAAAAGGAACTCAACATGCGACAACGACGTTGGCTTGAACTGTTGAAAGATTATGATCATACCATTCAATACCATCCTGGAAAAGCGAACGTGGTAGCTGACGCATTGAGTAGAAGATCATATGCAAGTACGAGTGCGATATTGTCAACACAAAGGCCCATTTTGTGTGATTTGCAAAGGATGGAGATAGAGTTAAAGACTCCAGGGACCCATGTGATGATGGCGAATATACGAGTAGAACCGACTTTAATCGATAAAGTTAAAGCTGCTCAAGCTACAGACCTGGAGCTGATGCGTATGAAGAAGAAAGTGCAAGAAGGTGCTATGCCGGAAGCAAGAATCGATGAAGAAGGAATACTTCGAGTCAACTCCAGACTTTGTGTTCCTAACAACCCTGATTTAAAGTATGAAATCATGATGGAGGCGCACAACACACCGTTTGCAATCCATCCTGGAAGTACCAAAATGTATCATGATCTTCGTCATACATTTTGGTGGAGCAATATGAAGAGAGAGATAGCGTTGTTTATCTCAAGGTGTCTAACTTGTCAACGAGTCAAAGCGGAGCATCAAGTACCAAAAGGTCCATTGCAACCACTTGAAATTCCAGAATGGAAGTGGGAGCACATTACCATGGATTTCGTTACCGGTCTTCCTAGGGTTTCTCAAGGTATTGATGCGATTTGGGTCATTGTTGATAGATTGACCAAGTCTGCTCATTTCTTACCGATACGAGAAACTTATACACTTGAACGTCTTGCTCGTATGTACATAAACGAGATTGTAAGACTGCATGGTATGCCAGTATCCATAGTTTCTGATCGAGACCCAAGATTCACTTCACGATTTTGGGTTAGTTTACAAAAAGCTATGGGCACGGAGTTACGATTTAGTTCAGCATATCATCCTCAGACGGACGGACAATCAGAGAGGACTATTCAAACTCTTGAAGATCTATTAAGACTCTGTGTCTTTGACTTCAAAGGAAGTTGGGACAAGTTCTTACCATTGGTGGAGTTTTCCTACAACAACAGTTATCAAGCAAGTATTGGCATGGCTCCATTCGAAGCATTGTATGGAAGAAAATGTCGTTCTCCAGTATGCTGGGATGAGGTGGGCGAAGCAACGTTGTTGGGACCGGAGTTGGTACGTATGACTACAGAAAAGATTCAAACGATCCGACAACGTATAAAAACCTCACAAGATCGACAAAAGAGTTATGCTGATCTTCATCGAAAGGACGTGGAATTTGATGTAGGAGATCATGTGTTCTTACGTGTTGCTCCATGGAAAGGAGTTACGAGATTTGGAAAGAGAGGAAAGCTAAATCCTCGATTCATCGGTCCATTTTTAATCCTCGATCGAGTAGGAACTGTGGCTTATAGACTCGCTTTACCGCCAAGTATGTCTCGTGTTCATAACGTTTTCCACATATCCATGTTACGCAAATATGTGGAAGACCCGAACCACATTATTGAGTTAGAACCGGACGAAATAGCGGAGGATTTGACGTATGAAGAAGTTCCTGTTCAAATCTTGGATAAGAAGGAACATATTCTACGCTCCAAGGTTATACCTCAAGTTAAAGTTTTGTGGAGAAACCACGATGTTGAGGAAATGACTTGGGAGTTAGAATCAGAAATGAAATCAAGGTATCCTTACCTCTTCGACATACCAGGTACGTACCCTAATTTCGAGGGCGAAATTTCATAAGAAGGGGAGGTTGTAAGACCCCAACTTTTATAAATAAAGATGAATTTTCTATAAATATCATTTTTGAATATTATGGAGTTAATTTGATATAATGTTATAGTTGTGGGTAATATTTATAAATTTTGCAAAGTAAGCAAGTTGTTATAAAATATTCGTTTGGTCGGGGAATATTCTTTTTGTCGGGGAATATTCGTACGACGGCACAATCATTGGTGGACCCCACAACGAAATTATTGTCGGATTGAGAAAACGACAGAATTATCTTTCTATAAAAATAACGGCTGAGGTGTTACCGTTAAAATCGTTAAAACTGTTGAACTACTCGGTAGTAAAAGTACAGTAATACGCGTGGTTGCATAGTAGCACACGGTATTGATTATTGATGCTTACGTGAGAAGTCACTCAGCTATACTCAATTATTGCTACAGTAATTGCTGCATCATATCTCTTAAATTATTGTCATAGTATCATCTGTATAATATGTTATATTATTGAGACGTTGTGGTAAGTTTGGTTATTTTATGGGGGGCCATATGTCATCATCTAAGAGTCTCTTCGTCAATAGTAATTACCGTCGTCAATAGTATTTACCTTGATCAATAGTAATTACCTTCGTCAATAGTATTTACCTTGGTCAATAGTAATTACCTTCGTCAATAGTATTTACCTTGGTCAATAGTAATTACCTTCGTCAATAGTATTTACCTTGGTCAATAGTATTTACCTTGGTCAATAGTAGTTGTCCCTTCAAAATTACCAAGAGTCATTTGACCCTTCGTTAAGACCAAGAGTCATTTGACCCTTCGTTAAGACCAAGAGTCATTTGACCCTTCGTTAAGACCAAGAGCCACCCTCAGTTTTTCTATAAATAGAGGCCTAGGGCTTCATTATTTTTCACGAATTCATTCAAGCTATAGAGAGAGAAAGTATAGAGAGAATAAGAGAGAGAGAATAAAAGTATTCTGCTACATCACTTTTCCAATATCCAGTTCTTTTAAGGTAGGGAATATTATTTCTTTTATATTCATGAAGAGAACTTCTGTTATTCCATTCGTTATTATTCTGTTGGAATAACCAGTATACGCGGTCTACCCTATACTTGGTGACATTCTTCTATTATTCTGTTGGAACATCCTGTCTGTGTGTTTTACACCGGACCTGGTTCCGTTTTTATTATTCTGTTGGAACATCCTGTCTGTGTGTTTTACACCGGACCTGGTTCCGTCTTGTTATTATTCTGTTGGAACATCCTGTCTGTGTGTTTTACACCGGACCTGGTTCCGTCTTGTTATTATTCTGTTGGAACATCCTGTCTGTGTGTTTTACACCGGACCTGGTTCCATTATTTATTATTCTGTCGGAATATCCTGTCTGTGCGTTTACGCCGGACCTGGTTCCATTATTTATTATTCTGTTGGAATAACCTGTCTGTGCGGTCTATCGCATGCATGGTGATTTCTTTTGTTATTCCATTCTTTATTATACTCAGTTGGTTAAGTTTTGACTTCTATACTCCATGAAATTTGTGGAATATCCTTGATAATTGCGTTTCATCCAGTATCTTTTCAAGAAAATATTCTTCTAAGCATTCTTGAATTTTACTCCACAATGCAGTATCATGTTGACAATTTGGACGTTGTTAATTCCTGGATAAATTAATTCTTGAACTTGTTTTATTGAATTCTTATATCATTGTCATCATCCTCATGTTTATAAAATGTTGAAAGTCATCTGTGGCCTGTAGTGCATAGATGGACTTGGTATGATTATGACCAGGGATTATTCGGTATAATCATGACCGTAATGTTACAAATGATGTGGTAAAAGTCCTCATTGGCCCGTAGTGCATTGATGGACAGTTGTTGGCATGATCATGACCATTAATGAATACACGAATATCCTTGGCCGTAGTGCAGGGGTGATTCGATGATGTGGATTATTTTATTAAGCTGAGTCTCAGCGATCACAGTGTTGAAAAACCTTTTAAATCATAAAAGATAGTAGAGTTTATTTTCTACTTGACTCTTTTAATGGATTGCTTGTTCCGCTGCAGTTAAACTTGATGTCTATTATATTTTATCAGTTTAACATTGTTGAAGGCTAATGATAATTTATTCTGCATTATCTTAGTCATAATATTTCTTACTGGGCTAGTTGAGCTCACCCTTTCTTTCACTGTTCTCTTCAGGAAATGAGAACGTAGCTGGGGCAAGTCGGGGAACGGAGTGTGTAAGACCCCGAATTTTATGAAATAAAAGTATTCAATTTTTCTTATAATTACTATTCAGTAAATGGTTAAATTGATAAAAATTTAAAGTTATGAGTGAAATATGATTTTTTTTCAAAATAAGCAAGTGGTTATAAAATAATCATTGTTGTCGGGGAATATTCGTTTGGTCGTGGAATATTCTTTCTGTCGGGGAATATTCGTACGACGGCGCAGCCATTTGTGGGCCCCATAACAGAATAACTGCCGGGTGAAGAAAATGATAAATTTGAGTTTTTACAAATAACGGCGTAGTTGTTACCGTTAACACTGTTGGAATACCCGGTGGTTAAAATACAGTAATACGCGTTATTGCACAGTAGCACACGGTATTGCATAGTATTTTTGAAATTATTGATTCTTACGTAAGAAGGCACTACTCAATAATTGTTACAGTAATTACTGTTCAATATTTTATTTTATTGATTCAATAATTGCTACGTTGAAATTTTGTATTATTGTTGTTCAATAATTGTTGCTGCACAGTATTTCCCATTATCAGATCAATAATTCATATTATTTGAATAGTATTATTAGATAGCATTATTGGCAATGTCTAGAAAGTTCTGTCTAAGGAGAGGTTTGGTCATCTAATTGCGCGCCAGTAAGGAGAAATCCTTATTGGAAAGCCCCCTCTTTCCTGGGAACGGCCTGGTTGTCATAAATGTGATTCTGTAATATTATTTGTGAATAATTAATTATTGATTCATATGATAAGAAAATATTTATTTTATGTGGATATAAATGAGGGATATATTTTTGTGGTTAAAAAATGAAGGAGTTAATGTTGAGATTTTTATCCGTATTTTTGTCGGAATGGAGGTATTAAAAATCAGGGTTTTTGAGATATTTTGCGGGGGTTATAATTTTTAATCCGACCGTTGGATCGTGGTAATTTTTGGATATGTTATACATATATAAGTTGAGTATATGCCCACAAATTTTGAACCGTTAAAAATGAACGTATGATTTATTATGAATTTTACGAGATGACTGGTTCAGAAATTGTTGAATTTTCGGAGTTTATCATTTTGGTGGAAAATTCTAGAATTGGTGGGCCCCACTTGTGGTTGGTGAAGAAATGTGCTGAATTATATTTCAAATGTGGTGGGTGGGAATAGTAGCAGGTAAAGCCATCAGGTTGCAGGTCAAACCTACCAAAATTTTCCTATAAATAGAGGGCTAAGTTAGAATTGAAAATCACACCAGAAACATAAGCTTTCTCTCTTTCTCTCTCTATATTATGAAGCATATTTTGTGAGTTTTTAGATACTTGGTGAGTTGTTATTCATCAGTGCAAGTTTTCTTCAGCATCATATCCGATATCCAGTCAGAAGTACTGCTCTTTTGAGGTAAGGGATAGTAAGGGATTGTAAGGGATAGTAAGGGATATTAAGAGATTTTAAGGGTTGTTATGATTTTCAGTTTCGTAATTTTTCTGATCTTCAAAAATTCTGGAAAAATTTGAAATGATATTTTGATGAGTTTTCTTGATTGTGTCCAAAAATGGTGATTTTTGGATGTATAGATTGAGAGTTATGAATTTTATGAGAAAAGACTATTTTAGAAGTAACAGCTTATAATTCCTTGTGGTTAACTCCAAAATTGATGAAATTTTTATTGGGAGTACATGAATATGATAGGAGTATACTCTGTAAATTTCAGAATTTTTAGATAAAAGTATAACTTTTGATAAATGTCTAAATATTCGGCTATTTTGGCCATATGAAAAATAGTAAATGACTTTTAAAAATTCTGAGAAAAATATATGTTCACTATGGGACTATATTATGCTAAATCCCAGAAAAGAAATATTTTTGGAACTGATTTGGTATTTTTCATGAAAATGGTCTAGTTATGAGTAAATGAATTAAATATGTTTTGTGAAGAAAGAAAATTGGAAAATAGGATTTTATGGCTTGAGAATCCTATATGAGGTATATGCAGATTTTTGATGAGGGTTTTGGTTATTGATGATGAAATTGTAAGAGTTGGCATTTTATGATGATTAAATGCATTAATTAGTAAAGTGTAAACAATTAAAATAAATTGTTTATAAATTTAAGTAATGTTATTCTTTCAATATCATTATACCGAAATATTGGTATGGATTTTATTGTGGAATTTCTATCTTTTGTGTCGGGGTTACTATTCATGAGTTACGAATATTACTCTTGAGATTAAAACTATATGTTGATCATATTATTTTTATCATCATATATAACATTTTTATAACCCTGATGTTGAAATTCTCTTTCACTGGAGTGTAAAGATGGGTAGATTATTGGTATGATCATGACTAGGGTTCTCTTTGGCCTGTAGTGCAAAGTTGAATTGTGACTGGTATGATCATGACCATTGAATTTATAATTGAATATCTTAAGCTTAAGTGCAAAGGTGAATTGATCAACATGGTTATAATTATTGTTTATATAAATTCTGAAATGATTATATATTTCTTTGAGATATGAATATATTTGGCCTGTAGTGCAAATATGAATTGTTGATGAATATCTTTGGCATGTAGTGCAAAGATGGCCTGTTGATGAATATCTTTGGCCTGTAGTGCAAAGATGAACTGTTGTTGAATATCTTTGGCATGTAGTGCAAAGATGGCCTGTTGATGAATATCTTTGGCCTGTAGTGCAAAGATGAACTGTTGTTGAATATCTTTGGCCCGTAGTGCAAAGATGGTTTGTTGATGAATATCTTTGGCCCGTAGTGCAAAGATGGATTTGTTAGTATGATTATAAACAGGAACTGTGATTTGGTATAACCATGATCTTTGATGTTTCAGGTAAAGACAGGTGATGAAAATATTCTTCGTCCTGGGTGCGAAGAAAAATTTATAGTCACAATTATGATTATGAGTTATTCATATGATTGTGGAAAGGAACTGTTGAGTGATGTTACATGGATAAAATATTGTTGGTGGATTTTTAACATGGAGAAGATAATAGACTTTATAGTCTATTTGACTCTTCTAATGGATTGCTCGTTCCGCTGCAACTATGGTTGAAATTTTTATCATTTACCATATGTTCTAAATCTCTGATTTATTGTTGATGAAGGCTATTGATAATTGAATTATCTTTAGTCATGATATTCTTTACTGAGCTAGTTGTGCTCACCCTTTTGCTTCACAATTCCTTTCAGGTAATAAGAGTGTAGCTGGGTCGAGCGGGGGTAACAAGGGAATAGAACGGTGGTCATCATTTAGTAGTTATATTTGGTGAAGAAAATAGGGTGAGGCGAACCCAACGTTGGAAGGGTGTTTTGTCACTATCATACAAGATGTCTAATGACATACAACCTCGTGTCATCATAAGACAGGGTTGTGCTCATCCACTTGCTGAGTATATCTATGGGCACTACCTATATAATCTTGGTGTTTGTTTGAAGTATAATTCTCAATTAGAGACAGTGGAGATAATGATAAGTCAAGAGAAGACTCACCATTGGGAAGAATATGATAGTAATCTTCTTATTTTTCTTTGGGGTCTATTGGGTCAACCAAGGATAATTCTGTGGCCATATGATATCTATCATAACCTAGATGCGTGGCCTCCCATGTACGAAGGTTTCCTTGAGCACTTCCCAAAGATTCTAATTTCTAAAACAGTTTTTTGACTATACCTTTATGTAAGGTGTTATTGTGAGGTGATGTCCACGGTTGGAACATGAGTCACATTTGGTATATATTTGTATCCAAACTCACAGCATATGTGTTGTTGTATTTTACACGACAATTGTTGTAATAAAGTTGTAGTTATTTTCTGTACCATGTATTTGATGACTCAGAATGGGTTGGGTGGAATGGACCTATTTTGGCGTCACAGGTGGTATCAGAGCTATAAGTAAAGAGCCCCGAGCCTCTCGCTGGTGACTTCCTGTTGATGGGGGATGCACCGAAGCCAGACTCTCCGTAGGGGACGCCGTTCTGCGGTGGCAAACTGATAGGTACCACTGTGAGGTGCTGTGGTTGAAGCACCATGAGAGTCACAGGTGGTATCAGAGCTTAGGGATATGATCTCTGGCTGAGATCGGGAAATATAACTAGGAGGGGAGAGATGAGTAAATTCTTCGCTAGTGTGTCCTACCTAAGCTTATTTGTTGGTCAGTCATAATATGGGATATTATGTGATATGTTAATTTGTTCAATTAACCCTTGTTTTGAAGCTGTATTCTAGAATGATATCTGAAATACAGGAGATGAGCAATGGAGAAATCATGATGATAGGAAGATGGAATCTGAAATGAAAGCAAGGTATTCTCAACTCTTTGAAATACCAGGTACATAAATTTCGGGGACGAAATTTCATAAGGAGGGGAGATTGTAAGACCCCGAATTTTATGAAATAAAAGTATTCAATTTTTCTTATAATTACTATTCAGTAAATGGTTAAATTGATAAAAATTTAAAGTTATGAGTGAAATATGATTTTTTTTCAAAATAAGCAAGTGGTTATAAAATAATCATTGTTGTCGGGGAATATTCGTTTGGTCGTGGAATATTCTTTCTGTCGGGGAATATTCGTACGACGGCGCAGCCATTTGTGGGCCCCATAACAGAATAACTGTCAGGTGAAGAAAACGACAAATTTGAGTTTTTACAAATAACGGCGTAGTTGTTACCGTTAACACTGTTGGAATACCCGGTGGTTAAAATACAGTAATACGCGTTATTGCACAGTAGCACACGGTATTGCATAGTATTTTTGAAATTATTGATTCTTACGTAAGAAGGCACTACTCAATAATTGTTACAGTAATTACTGTTCAATATTTTATTTTATTGATTCAATAATTGCTACGTTGAAATTTTGTATTATTGTTGTTCAATAATTATTGTTGCACAGTATTTCCCATTATCAGATCAATAATTCATATTATTTGAATAGTATTATTAGATAGCATTATTGGCAATGTCTAGAAAGTTCTGTCTAAGGAGAGGTTTGATCATCTAATTGCGCGCCAGTAAGGAGAAATCCTTATTGGAAAGCCCCCTCTTTCCTGGGAACGGCCTGGTTGTCATAAATGTGATTCTGTAATATTATTTGTGAATAATTAATTATTGATTCATATGATAAGAAAATATTTATTTTATGTGGATATAAATGAGGGATATATTTTTGTGGTTAAAAAATGAAGGAGTTAATGTTGAGATTTTTATCCGTATTTTTATCGGAATGGAGGTATTAAAAATCAGGGTTTTTGAGATATTTTGCGGGGGTTATAATTTTTAATCCGACCGTTGGATCGTGGTAATTTTTGGATATGTTATACATATATAAGTTGAGTATATGCCCACAAATTTTGAACCGTTAAAAATGAACGTATGATTTATTATGAATTTTACGAGATGACTGGTTCAGAAATTGTTGAATTTTCGGAGTTTATCATTTTGGTGGAAAATTCTAGAATTGGTGGGCCCCACTTGTGGTTGGTGAAGAAATGTGCTGAATTATATTTCAAATGTGGTGGGTGGGAATAGTAGCAGGTAAAGCCATCAGGTTGCAGGTCAAACCTACCAAAATTTTCCTATAAATAGAGGGCTAAGTTAGAATTGAAAATCACACCAGAAACATAAGCTTTCTCTCTTTCTCTCTCTATATTATGAAGCATATTTTGTGAGTTTTTAGATACTTGGTGAGTTACTATTCATCAGTGCAAGTTTCCTTCAGCATCATATCCGATATCCAGTCAGAAGTACTGCTCTTTTGAGGTAAGGGATAGTAAGGGATTGTAAGGGATAGTAAGGGATATTAAGAGATTTTAAGGGTTGTTATGATTTTCAGTTTCGTAATTTTTCTGATCTTCAAAAATTCTGGAAAAATTTGAAATGATATTTTGATGAGTTTTCTTGATTGTGTTCAAAAATGGTGATTTTTGGATGTATAGATTGAGAGTTATGAATTTTATGAGAAAAGACTATTTTAAAAGTAACAGCTTATAATTCCTTGTGGTTAACTCCAAAATTGATGAAATTTTTATTGGGAGTACATGTATATGATAGAAGTATACTCTGTAAATTTCAGAATTTTTAGACAAAAGTACAATTTTTGATAAATGTCTAAATATTCGGCTATTTTGGCCATATGAAAAATAGTAAATGACTTTTAAAAATTCTGAGAAAAATATATGTTCACTATGGGACTATATTATGCTAAATCCCAGAAAAGAAATATTTTTGGAACTGATTTGGTATTTTTCATGAAAATGGTCTAGTTATGAGTAAATGAATTAAATATGTTTTGTGAAGAAAGAAAATTGGAAAATAGGATTTTATGGCTTGAGAATCCTATATGAGGTATATGCAGATTTTTGATGAGGGTTTTGGTTATTGATGATGAAATTGTAAGAGTTGGCATTTTATGATGATTAAATGCATTAATTAGTAAAGTGTAAACAATTAAAATAAATTGTTTATAAATTTAAGTAATGTTATTCTTTCAATATCATTATACCGAAATATTGGTATGGATTTTATTGTGGAATTTCTATCTTTTGTGTCGGGGTTACTATTCATGAGTTACGAATATTACTCTTGAGATTAAAACTATATGTTGATCATATTATTTTTATCATCATATATAACATTTTTATAACCCTGATGTTGAAATTCTCTTTCACTGGAGTGTAAAGATGGGTAGATTATTGGTATGATCATGACTAGGGTTCTCTTTGGCCTGTAGTGCAAAGTTGAATTGTGACTGGTATGATCATGACCATTGAATTTATAATTGAATATCTTAAGCTTAAGTGCAAAGGTGAATTGATCAACATGGTTATAATTATTGTTTATATAAATTCTGAAATGATTATATATTTCTTTGAGATATGAATATATTTGGCCTGTAGTGCAAATATGAATTGTTGATGAATATCTTTGGCATGTAGTGCAAAGATGGCCTGTTGATGAATATCTTTGGCCTGTAGTGCAAAGATGAACTGTTGTTGAATATCTTTGGCATGTAGTGCAAAGATGGCCTGTTGATGAATATCTTTGGCCTGTAGTGCAAAGATGAACTGTTGTTGAATATCTTTGGCCCGTAGTGCAAAGATGGTTTGTTGATGAATATCTTTGGCCCGTAGTGCAAAGATGGATTTGTTAGTATGATTATAAACAGGAACTGTGATTTGGTATAACCATGATCTTTGATGTTTCAGGTAAAGACAGGTGATGAAAATATTCTTCGTCCTGGGTGCGAAGAAAAATTTATAGTCACAATTATGATTATGAGTTATTCATATGATTGTGGAAAGGAACTGTTGAGTGATGTTACATGGATAAAATATTGTTGGTGGATTTTTAACATGGAGAAGATAATAGACTTTATAGTCTATTTGACTCTTCTAATGGATTGCTCGTTCCGCTGCAACTATGGTTGAAATTTTTATCATTTACCATATGTTCTAAATCTCTGATTTATTGTTGATGAAGGCTATTGATAATTTAATTATCTTTAGTCATGATATTCTTTACTGAGCTAGTTGTGCTCACCCTTTTGCTTCACAATTCCTTTCAGGTAATAAGAGTGTAGCTGGGTCGAGCGGGGGTAACAAGGGAATAGAACGGTGGTCATCATTTAGTAGTTATATTTGGTGAAGAAAATAGGGTGAGGCGAACCCAACGTTGGAAGGGTGTTTTGTCACTATCATACAAGATGTCTAATGACATACAACCTCGTGTCATCATAAGACAGGGATGTGCTCATCCACTTGCTGAGTATATATACGAGCACTACCTATATAATCTTGGTGTTTGTTTAAAGTATAATTCTCAATTAGAGACAGTGGAGATAATGATAAGTCAAGAGAAGACTCACCATTGGGAAGAATATGATAGTAATCTTCTCGTTTTTCTTTGGGGTCTATTGGGTCAACCAAGGATAATTCTGTGGCCATATGATATCTATCATAACCTAGACGCGTGGCCTCCCATGTACGAAGGTTTCCTTGAGCACTTCCCAAAGATTCTAATTTCTAAAACAGTTTTTGACTATACCTTTATGTAAGGTGTTATTGTGAGGTGATGTCCACGGTTGGAACATGAGTCACATTTGGTATATATTTGTATCCAAACTCACAGCATATGTGTTGTTGTATTTTACACGACAATTGTTGTAATAAAGTTGTAGTTATTTTCTGTACCATGTATTTGACGACTCAGAATGGGTTGGGTGGAATGGACCTATTTTGGGGGCGTCACAGAGTGATGGTCCGAATGATAGTATTAGTTAGTAGTCCTCACTATTCTATGTAATGGTGTGTTAATAAATGTAATGAGGACTCCTTTTGAGTATGAATACTCTCTAGAAGATAATATTTGTATTCAAACTCACAGTTTATGTTTTGTCGTATTGTACACGACAGTTGTATTAATCAGTTGTATTTGTATTCTGTACTATGTATCTGACGACCCAAGATAGGTGATGTATACCTAAATATGGGGGCGTCACAGTAAAAGTACAGTAATACGTGTGGTTGCATAGTAGCACACGGTATTTATTATTAATGCTTATGTGAGAAGTCACTCAGTTTGATTCAATTATCGTCAGTTAATAATATGAATTATTTAGCGATAATGACGTTTTGTTTTATTCGTATTTTAACGTAATAAAACAGAAACATCTTTTTATATAAAACAGAATACTTTATTAAAGTTTATTTTAAATAGAATATATTATATTTTACTTAAAAGATTTTTTTTTAAATATGGACCGTCAGATTAAAGTAATCATTCTGGACCGTTCATGGATTAGTTACTATGCATTCTATTTTTCTATAAATAGCAGCTCATTCCTTCAATATTTCTTACAAATTCACTGAACTTAGAGAGAGAAAACTATTAGAGAGAAAACTATAGGAGAGAAAGAAGAAGAGTATTCTATACTTAACTACTTCTTATTTCAGCTCTTCTTTATAACTGTAAGGGGTGTTATTCTTTCTTATTCATGAAGAGAACTGTTGTTATTCCATTTCTTATTATTCTGTTGGGAATAACCTGTAACGCGGTCTACCCTATACTTGGTGACATTCTTCTGTTATTTGTTGGAACATCATGTCTGTGTATTTTACACGGACCTGGTTCCGTCTTGTTATTATTCCGTTTGGAACATCTGTCTGTGTGTTTTACACCGGACCTGGTTCCATTATTTATTATTATTCTGTCGAAAATATCCTGTCTGTGCGTTTACGCCGGACCTGGTTCTATTATTTATTATTCTGTCAAAAATATCATGTCTGTGCGTTTAAGCCGGACCTGGTTCCATGTTTATTATTCTGTCGGAATATCCTGTCTGTGCGTTTCCGCCGGACCTGGTTCCATTATTTATTATTCTGTTAGAATAACCTGTCTGTGCGGTCTATCGCATGCTTTGTGACAACCCCAAAATAGGTTCATTCCATCCAACCTATTCTGAGTCGCCAAATACATGGTACAGAAAACAACTACAACTTTATTACAACAATTATCGTGCAAAATACAACAACACATATGTTGTGAGTTTGGATACAAATTTATATACAAATGTGACTCATGTTCCAACCGTGGACATCACCTCACAATGACACCTTACATAAAGGTATAGTCAAAATTGTTTAGAAATTAGAATCTTTGGGAAGTGCTCAAAGAAAACCTTCGTACATGGGAGGCCATGCGTCTAGGTTATGATAGATATCATATGGCCACATAATTTTCCTTGGTTGACCCAATAGACCCCAAAGAAAAACGAGAAGATACTATCATATTCTTCCCTTGGTGAGTCTTCTCTTGACATATCATTATCTCTACTGTCTTTATTGAGAATTATACTTCAAACAAACACCAAGATTTTATAGGTAGTGCTCGTTATATATACTCAGTAAGTGGATGAGGACATCCCTGTCTTATGATGACACGAGGTTGTATGTCGTTAGACATCTTGTATGATAGTGGCAAACACCCTTCTAACGTTGGGTACACCTTACCCTATTGGATTCACCAAATAAAACTATTAAATGAACTTTTCTATACTGCTTGGGAGAACATCCACAGCTAGAGACCACCGTTCTATTTTCCCGTTACTCTCGCTCGACCCAGCTACACTCTTATTACCTGAAAGGAATTGTGAAGCAAAAGGGTGATCACAACTAGCTCAGTAAAGAATATCATGACTAAAGATAATTAAATTATCAATAAGCCTTCATCAATAATAAATCAGAGATTTAGAACATATGGTAAATGATATAAAATTTCAACCATAGTTGCAGCGGAACGAGCAATCCATTAGAAGAGTCAAATAGACTATAAAGTCTATTATCTTCTCCATGTTAAAAATCCACCAACAATGTTTTATCCCTGTAACATCAATCAACAATTCTGGTCCACAATCATATGAATACCTATAATCATAACTGTAGTTCAAAATTTCTTTTCATCCAGGACGAAGATAATTTTCATCACCTTGAAACATCAAAGATCATGGTTACACCAATCACATTTCGGTTCGTAATCATACTAATAACTTCATCTTTGCACTACGGCCAAAGATATTCATTTGTATCACCAGTTGATCATGTTTATCTCAACATCTGTTCATCTTTGCATACTGGCCAAAGATATTCAACAACATGTCATCTTTGCACTACGGGCCAAAGATATTCATCAACAATTCATCTTGCACTACAGGCCAAAGATATTCATCAATATTTCATCTTTGCACTACAGGCCAAAGATATTCCTCAACAGTTCATATTTGCACTACGGCCAAATATATTCATCAACAGTCATATTTGCACTACAGGCCAAATATATTAATATCTCAAAGAAAAATATATAATCATTTATATAAACAATAATTATAACCTGTTGATCATTTCAACCTTTGCACTTAGCTGAAGATATTCAATTATAAATTCAATGGTCATGATCATACTAGTCAAATCAACTTTGCACTACTGGCCAAAGAGAACCCAAAGTCATGATCATACCAATAATCTACCCATCTTTACAGTCAAGTGAAAGAGAATTTCAACATTAGGGTTATAAAAAATGTTATATATGATAATAAAAATAATATGATCAACAACATATAGATTTAATCTCAAGAGTAATATTCATAAATCAACTATAATTTGGTTAGAAAAAGAAACCAATTTTATCGTGAAATAGTAACTTGTGAATAGTAAACTCATGAATAGTAACCCCGACACAAAAAGGTAAAAATTCCACAATAAAATGCATACCAATATTTCGGTATAATGATATTGAAAGAATAATATTTCTTAAGCTTATAAACAATTTATTTAATTGTTTACACTTTACTAAAATAATACATATAATCATTATAAAATGTCAAACTCATAAGATTTCATCAACCAATAACAAAACCTCATCAAAAATCTGCATATCTCATATAGGATTCTCAAGTCATAAAATCCTATTTTTTCAATTTTCTTACTTCACGAAAACATATTTATTCATTTACTCATAACTAGACTATTTTCATAAAAAATACCAAATCAGTTCCAAAAATATTTCTTTTTGAGAGATTTAGCATAATTAGTCCCATAGTGAACATATATTTTTCTCAGAATTTTTAAAAGTCATTTACTATTTTTCCATTATGGCCAAAACATCCGAATATTTAGACATTTATCAAAAATTGTACTTTTGTAAAAAATTCTAAAATTTACAGAGGTATACTTCTATCATATGCATGTACTCCCGATAAAAATTCATCAATTTTGGAGTTAACCATAAGGAGTTATAAGCGATTACTTTTAAAATAGTCTTTTCTCATAAAATTCATAACTCTCAATATATACATCCAAAAATCACCATTTTTGGACACAATCAAGAAAACTCATAAAAATATCATTTTAAAATTTTTCCAGAATTTTTAAAGATCAGAAAAAATTACGAAAACTGAAAATCATAACAACCCTATAAAATTCATTACTATCCCTTACTATCCCTTACCTCAAAAGAGCAGCACTTCTGACTGGATATCGGATATGACGTTGAAGGAAACTTGCACTGATGAATAACAACTCACCAAGTATCTAAATACTCACAAAATATACTCAATAATCTAGAGAGAGAAAGAGAGAAAACGTGTTTCTGGTGTGATTTTTAATTCTAACTTAGCCCTCTATTTATAGGAAAATGTTAGCACGCCGAAGCAGACTTAACCTGCAACCTGATGGCTTTACCTGCTACTATTCCCAACCACCATATTTGAATAAAAATCTCAGCATATTTTTTCACCAACTAAGAGTGGGGCCCACCAATTCTAGAATTTTCCACCAAAATGATTAACTCCGAAAATTCAACAATTTCTGAACCAGTCATCTCGTAAAATTCATAACAAATCATACATTCAATTTTAACGGTTCAAAATTTGTGGACATATACTCAACTTATATATGTATAACATATCCAAAAATTACCACGACCCAATGGTCGGATTAAAAATTATAACCCCCGCAAAATATCTCAAAAACCCTGATTTTTAATACCTCCATTCCGACAAAAATACTGATAAAAAATCTCAACATTAACTCCTTCATTTTTAACCACAAAAATATATCCCTCATTTATATCCACATAAAATAAATATTTCCTTATCATATGAATCAATAATTAATTATTCACAAATAATATTACAGAATCACATTTATGACAACCAGACCGTTCCCAGGAAAGAGGGGGCTTTCCAATAAGTATTTCTCCTTACTGGCGCGCAATTAGATGACCAAACATCTCCTTAGACAGAACTTTCTAGACATTGCCAATAATGTTATCTAATAATATTATTCAAATAATATGAATTATTGATCTGATAATGGAAAATACTGTGCAGCAACAATTATTGAAACAACAATAATATAAAATATCAACGCAACAATTATTGAATCAATAAAATAAAATATTAAACAATAACTACTGTAACAATTATTGAGTAGTGCCTTCTTACGTAAGAATCAATAATTGGTGCAATACCGTGTGCTACTGTATTTTAACCACCGGGTATTCCAACAGTATTAACGGTAACAACTACGCCGTAATTTATAAATAACTTATACTTGTAGTTTTCTTCATCCAATCGTTTTCCGTTATGGGGCCCACACAAGGCTGCGCCGTTGTACGAATATTCCCCGACAGCAAGAATATTCCACGACCAAACGAATATTCCCCGACAAAATGAATAATTTATAACCACTTGCTTATTTTGTAAAATTTGCACATTTCACCCATAACCAAAGTATTATATCAAATTAACCCCTTATTATTCACAATAATATTTTGAGAAATTTTGATTTTATTCATTAATAAGCTGGGGTCTTATAACCTCCCCTTCTTATAAAATTTCGTCCTCGAAATTGACGTACGTACCTGATATTTCGAAAAGGTGAGGATACCTCACTTTCATTTCTGATTCCAACTCTCAGGTCATTTCTTCAATAGCATGGTTTTTCCACAAAACCTTAACTTGTGGTATAACCTTCGTGCGTAGGACATGCTCTTTCCTATCCAAGATCTTAACAGGTACCTCCTCGTACGTTAAATCTCCAGCTATCTCGTCTGGTTCTAACTCAATAAAGTGGTTCGGGTCTTTAACATATTTAAAAAGCATAGATATGTGAAAAACATTATGAACACGAGACATGCTTGGAGGTAATGCGAGTCTATATGCCACATTTCCTATTCGCTCAAGAATCTCAAATGGACCAACAAATCTTGGATTGAGCTTTCCTCTCTTCCCAAATCTTGTAACTCCCTTCCATGGTGCAACACGTAATAATACATGATCCCCAATATTAAATTCCACGTCCTTCCGATGAAGATCCGCATAACTCTTTTGTCGATCCTGTGTCGTTTGTATACGTTGTCGAATCGTTTGGATCTTCTCTGTAGTAATGCATACCAACTCTGGTCCCAACAATGTTGCTTCACCCACCTCGTCCCAGCATACTGGAGAACGACATTTTCTTCCATACAATGCCTCGAATGGAGCCACACCTATGCTCGCCTGATAACTGTTGTTGTAGGAGAATTCCACCAATGGTAGGTACTTATCCCAACTCCCTTTGAGATCTAAGATACAAAGTCTTAATAGATCTTCAAGAGTTTGAATAGTCCTCTCTGATTGTCCGTCCGTTTGAGGATGGTATACCGAACTGAATCGTAAATCCGTGCCCATAGCTTTCTGCAAGCTAACCCAAAATCGTGAAGTGAATCTTGGGTCACGATCCGAAACTATGGTTACTGGCATGCCATGCAATCTCACAATCTCGTTCACGTACATACTAGCAAGACGTTCAAGGGAATAAGTCTCACGTATCGGCAAGAAATGAGCGTACTTGGTTAATCTATCAACAATAACCCAAATCGCATCTATGCCTTGAGAAGCCTTGGGAAGACCCGTAACAAAATCCATAGTAATGTGTTCCCACTTCCATTTCGGAATCTCAAGTGGTTGCAATGGACCCTTTGGTACTTGATGCTCCGCTTTTACACGTTGACAAGTTAAACATCTCGAGATAAACTCCGCGATCTCTCTTTTCATATTGCTCCACCAAAATGTATGTCGAAGATCGTGATACACTTTGGTACTCCCAGGATGGATTGCAAACGGTGTGTTGTGTGCCTCCATCATTATTCTATGGTTCAAGTCAAAATCGTTAGGAACACAAAGTCTGGAGTTGACTCGAAGTATTCCTTCTTCATCGATTCTTGCTTCTGGAATAGCACCTTCTTGCACTTTCTTCTTCGTATGCATCAGCTCTATGTCCGTAGCTTGAGCAGTTTTAACTTTATCGATTAAAGTCAGTTCTACTCGTATATTTGATATCATTATGTGGGTACTTGGAGCCTTCATCTCTATCTCCATCCTTTGCAAGTCATACAAAATGGGCCTTTGTGTTAACAACATTGCACTCGTACCCGCATATGATCTTCTACTCAATGCGTCAGCTACTACGTTTGCTTTTTCCATGATGATATTGGATGGTATGATCGTAATCTTTCAACAGCTCGAGCCAACGTCGCTGCCGCATGTTGAGTTTCTTTTGGGTGAAGAAATATTTGAGGCTTTTATGATCTGTATAGATCTCCACTTTCTCCCCATACAGGTAGTGTCTCCAGATCTTCAACGCAAAAACGACTGCTGCCAACTCCAAATCATGAGTAGGATAATTCCTCTCATATTCTTTGAGTTGTCGTGAGGCATAGGCTATGACTTTCCCATGTTTCATGAGAACACATCCTAACCCTTTGCCTGAAGCATCGCTGTAGATAACAAATCCATCCGAACCAGATGGTATTGTCAGAACAGGTGCCGAAATGAGTCTCCTCTTGAGCTCTTGGAAACTCTTCTCGCATTCCTCACTCCATACGAATTTTGTATCTTTTCGAGTCAGCTGAGTTAATGGAGCAGCGATTCGAGAAAATCCTTTTACAAATCTCCGATAATAACCAGCTAAGCCTAGAAAGCTATGTATTTCGATTACTGACTTAGGTTGCTCTCAACTGTGACTCATATCCTAATCTTGGATAGCACGTCACAATGACACCTATCAGTTTACTACCGCACGAATATGGCGTCCCCTACGGAGAGTCTGGATTCAGTGCATTCCACAAAGGAAGTCACCAGATAAAGGCTCGGGTACAAACTTCTACAGTTAGGTTTTTAAGTCCTGAAGTTTAATAGGAGCCATTCGATATGAGATTTTAGAAGTGAGTTTTGTACCGGATTCAAAGATGATACAAAATTCAATATCACGCTTTGGAGGTAGGCCAAGAAATTCTTCAAGAAATACGTCAGGAAATTCTCTAACAACAGAAATATTATTCAAATCTGACGTGTTTTTGTTCAAATCCATAACATGGGCTAAGAAAGCTTGACATCCATTTTTCAATAAACGAATAGCTTTGTGGCTTGATATGACAGTGACTGATTTTAGTGGTTTAGTAGTTTGAATTCGTATGACAGGTTGGTTAGAAATATGAAAACTAACAACCTTACGAAAATAATCAATTTTGGCATGATGAGTGGTTAACCAATCAATTTCCTAAAATCACATCAAAAGCAAGTATCTTTAAAGAGATAAGATCAACAGCTAATGTGATAGTGTCAACTTGGATCATGCAAGATTTATAAACTACAGATATAACGAAGGTTTCACCCAACGGAATTTCAACAGATAAGTTAAAGTCCAATTTCTCCGGAGTCAAGTTTAAACGTTGAGCACAAGCAGGAGAGATAAAAGAATGGGTAGTACCGGTATCTAGTAAGGTATAAACTTCGCAAGAATTTATAATTAACTAACCCGTTATACCTTCGTTCGGGTTTCTCGCGTTTTGGCCAGTCACGACAAACGCTCTTCCAAGAACCGCTGATTTTGACTTATCCGGGACTGCTTTTGGAGTCACCATCCCCGCTGAACTTGATTTTACTACAGAACACTCTCGAGCTATATGACCCCTCCTTTCCACAGTTATAACATACCTTGGATTGTTGTGGGCAGTTTGGGCTGATATGTCCCTCTTTCCCACATTTGTAACATACGACCGGTGGTCGTTCTCCTCCCCTAGAAACAGTTGATGTTTGTACTGACGTCTTCACGTTATCATTGTTGTACCTTCTCTTCTTGAAATCTCCTCTCGACTCGCTCTTTCTATTATCACGACCACGATTACCACCAGAATGGTTACCGCTTTTGTCCGAATGTTTTCCACCCTGCTGGTTTTCATTGCTTCGATGACTGCCGCCACCGGTATGACCCTGGTTGTGATCCCTCGGTTGCACATACTCATTATCTCGCTCTAATAATTGAGCCCTGTTTTCAACATCTGAATATAAAGAAAATTTATGAGAGATAAGATATTGCCGAATCTCGGGTTTTAGACCTCTCAGAAACATCCTTGTCATTCGTTCCTCATTTTCGACCAAATGAGGTGCAAACCTGGATAACTCTGCAAACTTCGCCTCGTACTGGGACACCGTCATGTTATTTTGTTCCAGTCTGATAAACTCCACCTCCTTCATATGACGAATACTTTCAGGAAAGTACTTGTCATTGAATAGTTTTTGAAATGTTTTCCAGGACATGTTGAGTGCATCAGGCTGGGTACGCTTCAAAGACTCCCACTAGTAGTCTGCCTCACCGCGGAATATAAAGGTGGCGAATGGAACCTTCTGTTCCTCCGTGCATCCCAAGACATCGAATATCTTGATAATTTGCTTGACCCACGTTTCCGCCATGATCGGATCCGGCTTCCCCTTAAATTCTGGTGGTCCCAATTCTTTGAACTGCTTAGCTGTGACAAATCGCGCGTTGTTATCATTTCCACCCGTATTCTGCACACGAGTCTCCCTCGTCTGATTTTGCATGAACTGCAAAAAGCTCCTAAACATTTCATCATTCATCGTTTGCTCGGTAACGTTGTTTACAGGAGGAATATTGCCTTCCTGTTGCACGTTCTCCTGGGTGGTGATCAAAGGTGTCTCCACGGTCTGATTTACTCTATTGTTAACGTTCTCTGCTGCCATTCTCAAATACTGCCACAAAACAAGGGTTAATTGACATGTCACATATTATCCCTATATCTGACCGACCAAATAATTACCAAATAAACTTAGTCAGGTCATACTAGCGAAGGAATTTCCCGTCTCTCCCCTCCTAGTTCTTGTCTCACATCTCAGCCAGGGATCATATCCCTAAGCTTTGATACCAACTGTGACGCCCCCAAAAAAAGTATACAACACCCATTCTGAGTCGCCAAATACATGGTACAGAAAGCAAACTACAACTTCAATAATACAATTGTCGTGCAAAATACGACAACACATACTGTGAGTTTAAATACAAATATTGTCTTCTCGACAATATCCACACTCAAATAAATCCTCATTACAATTATTCAAACACTATTTTACAGAAATAGTGAGGACTGCTAAAACATCTTTCTAGAACCATCACTCCATACCCCGACTAGATCCTGCTATGTTCTCACCTCCTGAGAAGAAAAATGGAACAAAAAGGAAAAGGGTGAGCTCAACTAGCCCAGTAAAGAATATTATGACTAAGATAATATACAACAAATTATCGTTAGTCTTCAACAGGGAAAAATCTGATAGAATATAATTGACAACAAGTTTTAGATAAACAACTACAGCGGAAGCAGCAAACCATTAGAAGAGTCAAGTAGAGAAAGAATTCTACTATCTTCTAAGATTTAAAAGTCCATCATCAATATTTTATCCATGTAACATCAATTAATAATCATCTTTATCCAAATATTCATCTTTGCACTACAGGCCAAAGATATTCATTTGTATCACCTGTCAGTCATATTCATCTCAACACATGTTCATCTTTGCACTACAGGCCAAAGATATTCATCAAGTAATCATACATCTTTGCACTACAGGCCAAAGATATTCAGTAATATCATCATTTAGAACTAAGGATGATGAAAAATATCTTAAAGAGAACGAATCCAGTGAGACAGAAGGACAAATAGTAGGGATTCGTATAACAGTTTATCCAAGATCAATAATACTTCATAATAATCAATTGTGAAGCAGAATTCAAAAATAAAGATCAGAACATGGATACAATCAAAGATAGTAACCATAATAGACATCTTGGACAAAAAGGGAAAATTTTTATTTTTCGGTGAATAGTGATGTATTCGTGAATAGTACCGTATACATGAATAGTAACCCCGACACAAAAAGTTCTAAATTTGATAAAAACTCATATCAATATTTCAGCATAATGATATTGAAGAAAATAATATCATTAAGAAGAAAATAATATCCCTTACCTCAAAATATCAGTACTTCTGGTCGGAATATCGGTATAAGGCTGAAAGAAACTTGCTCTGATGAATAGAAACTCTCAAAGTATCTAAATGCTCACAAAATACACTCAATAATCTAGAGAGAGAAAGAGAGAAAACTTGTTTTTAGTGTGATTTTCAATTCTAACTTAGCCCTCTATTTATAGGAAAATGTTAGCACGCCGAAGCAGACTTAACCTGCAACCTGATGGCTTACCTGCTACTATTTCCACCCACCACATTTGAATAAAAATCTCAGCACATTTCTTCACCAACCAAGAGTGGGGCCCACCAATTCTAGAATTTTTCATCAAAATGATAAACTCCGAAAATTCAACAATTTCTGAACCAGTCATCTCGTAAAATTCATAATAAATCATACGTTCATTTTTAACGGTTCAAAATTTGTAGACATATACTTAACTTATATATGTATAACATATTCAAAAATTACCACGATCCAACGGTCGGATTAAAAATTATAACCCCCGCAAAATATCTCAAAAACCCTGATTTTTAATACATCCATTCCGACAAAAATATTGATAAAAAATCTCAACATTAACTCCTTCATTTTTAACCACAAAAATATATCCCTCATTTATATCCACATAAAATAAATAGTTTCTTATCATATGAATCAATAATTAATTATTCACAAATAATATTACAGAATCACATTTATGACAACCAGGCCGTTCCCAGGAAAGAGGGGGCTTTTCAATAAGGATTTTTCCTTACTGGCGCGCAATTAGATGACCAAGCTTCTCCTTAGACAGAACTTTCTAGACATTGCCAATAATGTTATCTAATAATATTATTCAAATAATATGAATTATTGATCTGATAATGAAAAATACTGTGCAGCAACAATTATTGAAACAACAATAATATAAAATATCAACGCAACAATTATTGAATCAATAAAATAAAATATTGAACAATAACTACTGTAACAATTATTGAGTAGTGCCTTCTTACGTAAGAATTAATAATTGGTGCAATACCGTGTGCTACTGTATTTTAACCACCGGGTATTCCAACAGTATTAACGGTAACAACTACGTCGTAATTTATAAATAACTTATACTTGTAGTTTTCTTCATCCAATCGTTTTCCGTTATGGGGCCCACACAAGGCTGCGCTGTTGTACGAATATTCTCCGACAGCAAGAATATTCCACGACCAAACGAATATTCCCGACAAAATGAATAATTTATAACCACTTGCTTATTTTGTAAAATTTGCACATTTCACCCATAACCAAAGTATTATATCAAATTAACCCCTTATTATTCACAATAATATTTTGAGAAAATTTGATTTTATTCATTAATAAGCTGGGGTCTTACAACCCCCCCTTCTTATGAAATTTCGTCCTCGAAATTGACGTACGTACCTGATATTTCGAAAAGGTGAGGATACCTCGCTTTCATTTCTGATTCCAACTCCCAGGTCATTTCTTCAATAGCATGGTTTCTCCACAAAACCTTAACTTGTGGTATAACCTTCGTGCGTAGGACATGCTCTTTCCTATCCAAGATCTTAACAGGTACCTCCTCGTACGTTAAATCTCCAGCTATCTCGTCTGGTTCTAACTCAATAAAGTGGTTCGGGTCTTTAACATATTTAAAAAAGCATAGATATGTGAAAAACATTATGAACACGAGACATGCTTGGAGGTAATGCGAGTCTATATGCCACATTTCCTATTCGCTCAAGAATCTCAAATGGACCAACAAATTTTGGATTGAGCTTTCCTCTCTTCCCAAATCTTGTAACTCCCTTCCATGGTGCAACATGTAATAATACATGATCCCCAATATTAAATTTCACGTCCTTCCGATGAAGATCCGCATAACTCTTTTGTCGATCCTGTGCCGTTTGTATACGTTGTCGAATCGTTTGGATCTTCTCTGTAGTAATGCGTACCAACTCTGGTCCCAACAATGTTGCTTCACCCATCTCGTCCCAACATACTGGAGAACGACATTTTCTTCCATACAACGCCTCGAATGGAGCCACACCTATGCTCGCCTGATAACTGTTGTTGTAGGAGAATTCCACCAATGGTAGGTACTTATCCCAACTCCCTTTGAGATCTAAGATACAAAGTCTTAATAGATCTTCAAGAGTTTGAATAGTCCTCTCTGATTGTCCGTCCGTTTGAGGATGGTATGCCGAACTGAATCGTAAATCCGTGCCCATAGCTTTCTGCAAGCTAACCCAAAATCGTGAAGTGAATCTTGGGTCACGATCCGAAACTATGGATACTGGTGTGACGCCCCCAAAATAGGTCCAATCCATCCAACCCATTCTGAGTCGCCAAATACATGGTACAGAAAGCAAACTACAACTTCAATAATACAATTATCGTGCAAAATATGACAACACATACTGTGAGTTTAAATACAAATATTGTCTTCTAGACAATATCCACACTCAAATAAGTCCTCATTACAATTATTCAAACACTATTTTACAGAAATAGTGAGGACTGCTAAAACATCTTTCTAGAACTATCACTCCATACCCCGACTAGATCCTGCTATGTTCTCACCTCCTGAGAAGAAAAATGGAACAAAAAGGAAAAGGGTGAGCTCAACTAGCCCAGTAAAGAATATTATGACTAAGATAATATAAAACAAATTATCGTTAGTCTTCAACAGGGAAAAATCTGATAGAATATAATCGACAACAAGTTTTAGATCAACAACTGCAGCGGAAACAGCAAACCATTAGAAGAGTCAAGTAGAGAAAGAATTCTACTATCTTCTAAGATTTAAAAGTCCATCATCAATATTTTATCTCTGTAACATCAATTAATAATCATCTTTAACCAAATATTCATCTTTGCACTACAGGCCAAAGATATTCATTTGTATCACCTGTCAGTCATGTTCATCTCAACACCTGTTCATCTTTGCACTACAGGCCAAAGATATTCATCAAGTAATCATACATCTTTGCACTACAGGCCAAAGATATTCAGTAATATCATCATTTAAGACTGAGGATGATGAAAAAAAATATCTTAAAGAGAACGAATCCAGTGAGATAGAAGGACAAATATTAGGGATTCGTATAACAGTTTATCCAAGATCAATAATACTTCATAATAATCAATTGTGAAGTAGAATTCAAAAATAAAGATCAAAACATGGATACAATCAAAGATAGTAACCATAATAGACATCTTGGACAAAAAGGAAAAATTTTATTTTTCGGTGAATAGTGCCGTATTCGTGAATAGTGCCGTATACGTGAATAGTGTCATATACGTGAATAGTAACCCCGACACAAAAAGTTTTTTAAATTTGATAAAAACTCATATCAATATTTCAGCATAATGATATTGAAGAAAATAATATCATTAAGAAGAAAATAATATCCCTTACCTCAAGATATCAGTACTTCTGGTCGGAATACCGGTATAAGGCTGAAAGAAACTTGCTCTGATGAATAGAAACTCTCAAAGTATCTAAATACTCACAAAATACACTCAATAATCTAGAGAGAGAAAGAGAGTAAACTTGTTTCTGGTGTGATTTTCTATTCTAACTTAGCCCTCTATTTATAAGAAAATTTTAGTAGGCTTGACCTGCAACCTGATGGTTTTACCTGCTACTATTCCCACCCACCACATTTGAAATATAATTCAGCACATTTCTTCACCAACCACAAGTGGGGCCCACCAATTCTAGAATTTTCCATCAAAATGAAAAACTCCGAAAATTCAACAATTTCTGAACCAGTCATATTGTAAAATTCATAATAAATCATACGTTCATTTTTAACGGTTCAAAATTTGTGGGCATATACTCAACTTATATATGTATAACATATCTAAAAATTACCACGATCCAACGGTCGGATTAAAAATTATAACCCCCGCAAAATATCTCAAAAATCTTGATTTTTAATACCTCCATTCCGACAAAAATACGGATAAAAACCTCAACATTAACTCCTTCATTTTTAACCACAAAAATATATCCCTCATTTATATCCATATAAAATAAATATTTCCTTATCATATGAATCAATAATTAACTATTCACAAATAATATTACAGAATCACATTTATGACAACCAGGCCGTTCCCAAGAAAGAGGGGGCTTTCCAATAAGGATTTATCCTTACTGGCGCGCAATTAGATGACCAAACCACTCCTTAGACAGAACTTTCTAGACATTGTCAATAATGTTATCTAATAATATTATTCAAATAATATGAATTATTGATCTGATAATGGAAAATACTGTGCAGCAACAATTATTGAAACAACAATAATATAAAATATCAACGCAGCAATTATTGAATCAATAAAATAAAATATTGAATAATAACTACTATAACAATTATTGAGTAGTGCCTTCTTACGTAAGAATCAATAATTGGTGCAATATCGTGTGCTACTGTAATTTAACCACCGGGTATTCCAACAGTATTAACGGTAACAATTACGCCGTTATTTATAAACAACTTATACTTGTCGTTTTCTTCATCCAATCGCTTTCCGTTATGGGGCCCACACAAGGCTGCGCCGTCGTACGAATATTCTCCGACAGCAAGAATATTCCACGACCAAACGAATATTCCCCGACAAAATAAATATTTTATAACCACTTGCTTATTTTGCAAAATTTGCACATTTCACCCATAACCAAAGTTGTGACGCCCCTAAAATTAGGTATACATCACCCATCTTGGGTCGTCAGATACAAAGTATAGAATACAAATACAACTTACTAATACAATTGTCGTGTACAATACGACAAAACATAAACTGTGAGTTTGAATACAAATATTATCTTCTAGAGAGTATTCATACTCAAAAGGAGTCCTCATTACATTTATTAACACACCATTACATAGAATAATGAGGACTACTAACTAATACTATCATTCGGACCATCACTCCGTTCCCCGACTTGCCCCAGCTACGTTCTCATTTCCTGAAGAGAACAGTGAAAGGAAGGGTGAGCTCAACTAGCCCAGTAAGAAATATTATGACTAAGATAATGCAGAATAAATTATCATTAGCCTTCAATAATGTTAAACTGATAAAATATGATAGACATCAAGTTTAACTGCAGCGGAACAAGCTATCCATTAAAAGAGTCAAGTAAAAAATAAACTCTACTATCTTTTATGATTTAAAAGGTTTTTCAACACTGTGATCGCTGGGACTCAGCTTAATAAAATAATCCACATCATCGAATCACCCCTGCACTACGGCCAAGGATATTCGTGTATTCATTAATGGTCATGATCATGCCAACAACTGTCCATCAACGCACTACGGGCCAATGAGAATTTTTACCACATCATTTGTAACATTTCGGTCATGATTATACCGAATAATCCCTGGTCATAATCATACCAAGTCCATCTATGCACTACATGCCACAGATGACTTTTAACATTTTATAAACATGAGGATGATGACAATGATATAAGAATTCAATAAAACAAGTTCAAGAATTAATTTATCCAAGAATTAACAACGTCCAAATTGTCAACATGATACTGCTTTGTAGAGTAAAATTCAAGAATACTTAGAAGAATATTTTCATAAAAAGATACTGGATGAAACGCAATTATCAAGGATATTCCACAAATTTCATGGAGTATAGAAGTCAAAACTTAACCAACTGAGTACAATAAAGAATGGAATAACAAAAGAAATCACCATGCATGCGATAGACCGCACAAACAGGTTATTCTAACATAATAATAAATAATGGAACCAGGTCCGGCGAAAACGCACAGACAGGATATTCCTTCAGAATAATAAATAATGGAACCAGGTCCGGCGTAAACGCACAAACAGGATATTCCGACAGAATAATAAATAATGGAACCAGGTCGGGTGTAAAACACACAGACAGGATTTTCCAACAGAATAATAACAAAAACAGAACCAGGTCCGGTGTAAAACACACAGACAAGATGTTCCAACAGAATAATAGAAGAATATCACCAAGTATAGGGTAGACCGCGTATACAGGTTATGTAAGACCCCAACTTTTATAAATAAAGATGAATTTTTTATAAATATCATTTTTGAATATTATGGAGTTAATTTGATATAATGTTATAGTTGTGGGTAATATTTATAAATTTTGCAAAGTAAGCAAGTTGTTATAAAATATTCGTTTGGTCGGAGAATATTCTTTTTGTCGGGAAATATTCGTACGACGGCACAATCATTGGTGGACCCCACAACAGAATTATTGTCGGATTGAGAAAACGACAGAATTATCTTTCTATAAAAATAACGGCTGAGGTGTTACCGTTAAAACCGTTAAAACTGTTGAACTACTCGGTAGTAAAAGTACAGTAATACGCGTGGTTGCATAGTAGCACACGGTATTGATTATTGATGCTTACGTGAGAAGTCACTCAGCTATACTCAATTATTGCTACAGTAATTGCTGCATCATATCTCTTAAATTATTGTCATAGTATCATCTGTATAATATGTTATATTATTAAATCAATAATTGAGACGTTGTGGTAAGTTTGGTTATTTTATGGGGGGCCATATGTCATCATCTAAGAGTCTCTTCGTCAATAGTAATTACCGTCGTCAATAGTAATTACCGTCGTCAATAGTATTTATCTTGGTCAATAGTAATTACCTTCGTCAATATTATTTACCTTGGTCAATAGTATTTACCTTGGTCAATAGTAATTACCTTCGTCAATAGTATTTACCTTGGTCAATAGTAATTACTTTCGTCAATAGTAGTTGTACCAAGAGTCATTTGACCCTTCGTTAAGACCAAGAGTCATTTGACCCTTCGTTAAGACCAAGAGCCACCCTCAGTTTTTCTATAAATAGAGGCCTAAGGCTTCATTATTTTTTACGAATTCATTCAAGCTATAGAGAGAGAAAGTATAGAGAGAATAAGAGAGAGAGAATAAAAGTATTCTGCTACATCACTTTTCCAATATCCAGTTCTTTTAAGGTAGGGAATATTATTTCTTTTATATTCATGAAGAGAACTTCTGTTATTCCATTTGTTATTATTCTGTTGGAATAACCAGTATACGCGGTCTACCCTATACTTGGTGACATTCTTCTATTATTCTGTTGGAACATCCTGTCTGTGTGTTTTACACCGGACCTGGTTCCGTTTTATTATTATTCTGTTGGAATATCCTGTCTGTGTGTTTTACACCGGACCTGGTTCCGTTTTATTATTATTCTGTTAGAATATCCTGTCTGTGTGTTTTACACCGGACCTGGTTCCATTATTTATTATTCTGTCGGAATATCCTGTCTGTGCGTTTACGTCGGACCTGGTTCCATTATTTATTATTCTGTTGGAATAACCTGTCTGTGCGGTCTATCGCATGCATGGTGATTTCTTTTGTTACTCCATTCTTTATTATACTCAGTTGGTTAAGTTTTGACTTCTATACTCCATGAAATTTGTGGAATATCCTTGATAATTGCGTTTCATCCAGTATCTTTTCATGAAAATATTCTTCTAAGTATTCTTGAATTTTACTCCACAATGCAGTATCATGTTGACAATTTGGACGTTGTTAATTCTTGGATAAATTAATTCTTGAACTTGTTTTATTGAATTCTTATATCATTGTCATCATCCTCATGTTTATATTCTGTTGAAAGTCATCTGTGGCCTGTAGTGCATAGATGGACTTGGTATGATTATGATCAGGGATTATTCGGTGTAATCATGACCGTAATGTTACAAATGATGTGGTAAAAGTCATCATTGGCCCGTAGTGCATTGATGGACAGTTGTTGGCATGATCATGACCATTAATGAATATACGAATATCCTTGGCCGTAGTGCAGGGGTGATTCGATGATGTGGATTATTTTATTAAGCTGAGTCTCAGCGATCACAGTGTTGAAAAACTTTTTAAATCATAAAAGATAGTAGAGTTAATTTTCTACTTGACTCTTTTAATGGATTGCTTGTTCCGCTACAGTTAAACTTGATGTCTATTATATTTTATCAGTTTAACATTGTTGAAGGCTAATGATAATTTATTCTGCATTATCTTAGTCATAATATTTCTTACTGGGCTAGTTGAGCTCACCCTTTCTTTCACTGTTCTCTTCAGGAAATGAGAACGTAGCTGGGGCAAGTCGGGGAACGGAGTGATGGTCCGAAGAATAGTATTAGTTAGTAGTCCTCACTATTCTATATAATGGTGTGTTAATAAATGTAATGAGGACTCCTTTAGAGTATGAATACTCTCTAGAAGATAATATTTGTATTCAAACTCACAGTTTATGTTTTGTCGTATTGTACACGACAGTTGTATTATTAAGTTGTATTTGTATTCTGTACTATGTATCTGACGACTCAAGATGGGTGATGTATACCTTATTTTGGGGGCGTCACAGGTTATTCCAACAGAATAATAATAAATGGAATAACAACAGTTCTCTTCATGAATAAAAAAGAATAACACCCCTTACCGTTTTAAAGAAGAGCTGAAATAAAGAAGTAGTTAAGCAGCAGAATACTCTTCTTCTCTCTCTCTATAGTTTCTCTCTATAGTTTCTCTCTCTAGAGTTCAGTGAATTCGTAAGAAATAATGAAGGAATGAGCTACTATTTATAGAAAAATTGAATGCATAGTAACTAGTCCATGAACGGTCCAGATTGATTACTTTAATCTGACGGTCCATATTTAAAGAAAAATCTTTTAAATAAAATATAATATATTCTATTTATAGAATAACTTTAATAAAGTATTCTGTTTTATATAAAAAGATGTTTCTGTTTTATTACGTTAATAATACGAATAAAACAAAACGTCATTATCGCTAAATAATTCATATTATTAACTGACAATAATTGAATCAAACTGAGTGACTTCTCACATAAGCATTAATAATCAATACCGTGTGCTACTATGCAACCACACGTATTACTGTACTTTTACTACCGAGTAGTTCAACAGTAACAATGATAAAATTTCTGTCGTTATTTTTAATAAAATATTTTTATCGTTTTCTCAATCCGACAATAATTCCGTTGTGGGGTCCACCAATGATTGTGTCGTTGTACGAATATTTCCTGTTAAAACGAATATTCCCCGACCAATCGAATATTATATAACAACTTGCGTACTTTACAAAATTTATAAATATTACCCACAACTATAACATTATATCAAATTAACTCCATAATATTCAAAAATGATATTTATAGAAAATTTATTTTTATTTATAAAAGTTGGGGTCTTACAACCTCCCCTTCTTATGAAATTTTGCCCTCGAAATTAGGGTACGTACCTGGTATGTCGAAGAGGTAAGGATACCTTGATTTCATTTCAGATTCTAACTCCCAGGTCATTTCCTCAACATCGTGGTTTCTCCACAAAACTTTGACTTGAGGTATAACCTTGGAGCGTAGAATATGTTCCTTCTTATCCAAGATTTGAACAGGAACTTCTTCATACGTCAAATCCTCCGCTATTTCGTCCGGTTCTAACTCAATAATGTGGTTCGGGTCTTCCACATATTTGCGTAACATGGATATGTGAAAAACGTTATGAACACGAGACATACTTGGCGGTAAAGCGAGTCTATAAGCCACAGTTCCTACTCGATCGAGGATTAAAAATGGACCGATGAATCGAGGATTGAGCTTTCCTCTCTTTCCAAATCTCGTAACTCCTTTCTATGGAGCAACACGTAAGAACACATGATCTCCTACATCAAATTTCACGTCCTTTCGATGAAGATCAGCATAACTCTTTTGTCGATCTTGTGAGGTTTTTATACGTTGTCGGATCGTTTGAATCTTTTCTGTAGTCATACGTACCAACTCCGGTCCCAACAACGTTGCTTCACCCACCTCATCCCAGCATACTGGAGAACGACATTTTCTTCCATACAATGCTTCGAATGGAGCCATGCCAATACTTGCTTGATAACTGTTGTTGTAGGAAAACTCCACCAATGGTAAGAACTTGTCCCAACTTCCCTTGAAGTCAAAGACACAGAGTCTTAATAGATCTTCAAGAGTTTGAATAGTCCTCTCTGATTGTCCGTCCGTTTGAGGATGATATGCTGAACTAAATCGTAACTCCGTGCCCATAACTTTTTGTAAACTAACCCAAAATCGTGAAGTGAATCTTGGGTCTCGGTCAGAAACTATGGATACTGGCATACCATGCAGTCTTACAATCTCGTTTATGTACATACGAGCAAGACGTTCAAGTGTATAAGTTTCTCGTATCGGTAAGAAATGAGAAGACTTGGTCAATCTATCAACAATGACCCAAATCGCATCAATACCTTGAGAAACCCTAGGAAGACCGGTAACGAAATCCATGGTAATGTGCTCCCACTTCCATTTCGGAATTTCAAGTGGTTGCAATGGACCTTTTGGTACTTGATGCTCTGCTTTGACTCGTTGACAAGTTAGACACCTTGAGATAAATAACGCTATCTCTCTCTTCATATTGCTCCACCAAAATGTATGACGAAGATCATGATACATTTTGGTACTTCCAGGATGGATTGCAAACGGTGTGTTGTGCGCCTCCATCATGATTTCATACTTTAAATCAGGGTTGTTAGGAACACAAAGTCTGGAGTTGACTCGAAGTATTCCTTCTTCATCGATTCTTGCTTCCGCATAGCACCTTCTTGCACTTTCTTCCTTATACGCATCAGCTCCAGGTCTGTAGCTTGAGCAGCTTTAACTTTATCGATTAAAGTCGGTTCTACTCGTATATTCGCCATCATCACATGGGTCCCTGGAGTCTTTAACTCTATCTCCATCCTTTGCAAATCACACAAAATGGGCCTTTGTGTTGACAATATCGCACTCGTACTTGCATATGATCTTCTACTCAATGCGTCAGCTACCACGTTCGCTTTTCCAGGATGGTATTGAATGGTATGATCATAATCTTTCAACAGTTCAAGCCAACGTCGTTGTCGCATGTTGAGTTCCTTTTGAGTGAAGAAATATTTAAGGCTTTTATGATCCGTAAAGATCTCCACCTTCTCCCCATACAAGTAATGCCTCCAAATTTTAAGTGCAAAGACAACAGCTGCCAACTCTAGATCATGAGTAGGATAATTCCTCTCATATTCCTTGAGTTGTCTTGATGCATAGGCTATGACTTTTCTATGTTGCATGAGAACACATCCCAACCCTTTGCTCGAAGCATCACTGTAGATGACAAATCCCTCCGAGCCAGATGGTATTGTTAGAACAGGTGCTGAAATGAGTCTCCTCTTGAGTTCTTGAAAACTCTGCTCACATTCTTCGCTCCAACCGAACTTTGTATCTTTCGAGTCAGCTGAGTTAATGGAGTAGCGATTCGAGAAAATCCTTCCACGAATCTCCGATAATAACCAGCTAAACCAAGAAAGCTACGTACTTCGGTCACTGATTTAGGTTGCTCCCAGCTTTGAATAGCTTCAATCTTTGCCGGGTCAACCAATATTCCACGACTTGATACTACGTGCCCAAGGAATGCTACCTCCTCCAGCCAGAACTCGCATTTCTTCAACTTGGCATAAAGCTTGTATTCACGAAGCTTTTGGAGTACCAGCCTCAAGTGTTGCTCATGATCTTCACGGCTTTTGGAATAAATAAGGATGTCATCAATAAAGACGACCACAAAGTGATCCAAATATTCTTTGAATACCCGGTTCATCATATCCATGAAGGCAGCAGGAGCATTAGTCAATCCAAAGGACATAACTAAGAATTCATAATGCCCATACCGAGTTCTAAAAGCCGTCTTTGGAATATCCTCAGTTCTAACCTTCAGCTGATGATATCCAGAACGAAGATCGATCTTTGAAAAGAATTGTGCTCCTTGCAACTGGTCAAACAGGTCATCAATACGTGGCAATGGGTACCTATTTTTGATGGTGACATAATTCAACTCCCGATAATCAATACAAAGTCGCATACTCCCATCTTTCTTCTTCACGAACAGAACATGAGCACTCCAAGGAGAAGTACTAGGACGAATAAAACCAATGTCTAACAATTCCTGCAGTTGGGTCTTTAACTCCTGAAGTTCAATAGGAGCCATTCGATATGGGGCTTTGGAAATGGGTTTTGTACCGGGTTCAAGGTCGATACAAAATTCAATTTCACGCTCTGGGGGTAGGCCAGGAAGTTCTTCGGGAAATACGTCAGAAAATTTATTAACAACAGAAATATCATTCAAAGCTGACGTATTTTTGTTTAGATCTGTGACATGAGCTAAGAAAGCTTGACATCCGTTTTTCAATAAACGAATAGCTTTATGGCTTGAGATGACAGCGATTGATTTTAATGGTTTGGTTGCTTGAATTCGCATAATAGGTCGATTAGGAATATGAAAGCTAACAACCTTACGAAAATAATCAATTTTTGCATGATGAGTAGTTAACCAATCAATCCCTAGAATCACGTCAAATGCAAGTATTTTTAATGAAATAAGATCGACAGGTAATGTGTGGGTACCAACTTGAACCAAACAAGACTTATAAATCATGGATGTAATGAAGGTTTCTCCCAATGGAGTTTCAACTGCTAAGTCAAAGTCTAATTTCTCCGGAATCAAATTTAATCGATGAGCGCAAGTAGGAGAAATAAAAGAATGGGTAGAACCGGTATCAAATAAAGTATAGAATTCGTTAGAGTTTATGATAAGCTTACCCGTGATGACCTCATTCGGGTTCCTTGCTTTCTGGGAGTTCACAACAAACGCTCTCCCTTGCACAACCGGTTTTGACTTTTCTGGGACGGCCTTTGGTGCCTCCATCCTAACTGAATTTGTCTTCGGTAAACGATAAAATCGGGCTAAATGACCTTCTCTTCCACAATTATAACATGTTTTGGACGGCATCGCGCAGTTTAGACTGATGTGCCCCTCCCCTCCGCATTTGAAACATATGATAGGTGGTCGTTCTCCTTCCTTAACGACAGGTGCTGGTGCTGACGTCTTTCCATCATTGTTGAATCTCCTCTTCTTGAAATGCCCATTCTTATTGTTTTGGCCCTGATTACCACCGAAGTGGTTACCATTTCTGGCCTGTTGATTCCCTCCACGCTTGTTGTCACCGCTTCGATGACTGCTTTCACTGGTATTATCATTTTGCCGGCTGCTCTCTTTTGGTTGCGTTGTCTCGTTATCGCGCTCTACCAACTGAGCCCTATTTACAACATCTGAATATAAACAAAATTTATGAGAAATAAGGTGTAGACGTATCTCCGGCTTCAAAACTCTTAAAAACATCCGCGTCATTCTTTCTTTGTTATCCACCAAGTGGGACGCAAACCGGGATAACTCCGCAAATTTTGCCTCGTACTGCGACACGGTCATATTATTCTGCTCCAATTTGATGAACTCCACCTCTTTCATGTGACGAATACTCTCGGGAAAGTATTTGTCGTTAAACAGCTCTTGGAACTTCTCCCAAGACATCTTCAGTGCGGCAGGTTGAGTACGCTTTATCGATTCCCACCAGTAATCTGCCTCTCCTCGCAACATAAAGGCGGCAAAGGGAACCTTTTGCTCCTCGGAGCAACCCAAGACATCAAATATCTTGGTGATCTGCTTTATCCATGTTTCAGCTACAAGTGGTTTGGGTTCTCCCTTAAACTCCGGTGGTCCCAGCTCCTTAAACTGCTTAGCGGTGATCGCCTGAGAGTTTCCAGTATTTTCACCTACGTTGTGGACAGGAGCCGCTTTTACCTGTTGTTGCATAAATTGCATAAAACCTCTGAACATTCCATCATTCATCATCTGGTCAGTGTTGTTGTTTGCATAAGGATTGTCACCTTCCTGATGAACATTATCCTGATTATTGATATGTGGTGAATCAATAATCGCTTGTGCTCCATTGCTATTCTCAACATTCTCAGATGCCATTTTCAGATACTGCCACAAAATAAAAGTTAATTGATATGTCATATATTATCCTTATATTATGACCGACCAATTAAATACCATGCAAATAAACTTAGGTAGGTCATACTAGCGAAGGAATTCCCCGTCTCTCCCCTCCTAGTTCTATTCTCACATCTTAGCCAGGGATCATATCCCTAAGCTCTGATACCAACTATGACGCCCCCAAAATTAGGTATACATCACCCATCTTGGGTCGTCAGATACAAAGTACAGAATACAAATACAACTTACTAATACAACTATCGTGTACAATACGACAAAACATAAACTGTGAGTTTGAATACAAATATTATCTTCTAGAGAGTATTCATACTCAAAAGGAGTCCTCATTACATTTATTAACACACCATTACATAGAATAGTGAGGACTACTAACTAATACTATCATTCGGACCATCACTCCGTTCCCCGACTTGCCCCAACTACGTTCTCATTTCCTGAAGAGAACAGTGAAAGGAAGGGTGAGCTCAACTAGCCCAGTAAAAATATTATGACTAAGATAATGCAGAATAAATTATCATTAGCCTTCAATAATGTTAAACTGATAAAATATGATAGACATCAAGTTTAACTGCAGCGGAACAAGCAATCAATTAAAAGAGTCAAGTAGAAAATAAACTCTACTATCTTTTATGATTTAAAAGATTTTTCAACACTGTGATCGCTGGGACTCAGCTTAATAAAATAATCCACATCATCGAATCACCCCTGCACTACGGCCAAGGATATTCGTGTATTCATTAATGGTCATGATCATGCCAACAACTGTCCATCAACGCACTACGGGCCAATGAGAACTTTTACCACATCATTTGTAATATTACGGTCATGATTATACCGAATAATCCCTGGTCATAATCATACCAAGTCCATCTATGCACTACAGGCCACAGATGACTTTTAATATTTTATAAGCATGAGGATGATGACAATGATATAAGAATTCAATAAAACAAGTTCAAGAATTAATTTATCCAAGAATTAACAACGTCCAAATTGTCAACATGATACTGCTTTGTGGAGTAAAATTCAAGAATGCTTAGAAGAATATTTTCATGAAAAGATACTGGATGAAACGCAATTATCAAGGATATTCCACAAATTTTATGGAGTATAGAAGTCAAAACTTAACCAACTGAGTACAATAAAGAATGGAATAACAAAAGAAATCACCATGTGTAAGACCCCGAATTTTATGAAATAAAAGTATTCAATTTTTCTTATAATTACTATTTAGTAAATGGTTAAATTGATAAATGTTAAAGTTAAGGGTGATATATGAATTTTTTTTTCGAAATACACAAGTGGTTATAAAATATTCATTGTTGTCGGGGAATATTCGTTTGATCGTGGAATATTCTTACTGTCGGGGAATATTCATACGACGGCGCAGCCTTTTGTGGGCCCCATAACGGAATGCGATTGGATGAAAAAAATGACAAGAGTAAGTTATTTATAAATAACGACGTAGTTATTACCGTTAACACTGTTGGAATACCCGGTGGTTAAAACACAGTAATACGCGTTGTTGCACAGTAGCACACGGTATTGTACCAATTATTGATTTTTACGTAAGAAGGCATTACTCAATAATTGTTACAGTAATTACTGTTCAATATTTATTCAATAATTACTGCGTTGATATTTTATATTACTGTTGTTTTAATAATTGTCACTACACAGTATTTTCTATTATCGGAGCAATAATTCATATTATTTGAATAATATTATTAGATAATATTATTAGCAATGTCTAGAAAGTTCTGTCTAAGGAGAGGTTTGGTCATCTAATTACGCGCCAGTAAGGAAGAGATCCTTATTGGAAAGCCCCCTCTTTCCTGGGAACGGCCTGGTTGCCAGTACTGTGATTCTGTAATATTATTTGTGTATAATTAATTATTGATTTATATGATGAGAAAAATATTGATTTTATGTGGATATAGATGGAGAAAATTTTTAATGTGACAATTGTTGAAAATTAATATTTTATCTTTTTCTGATAAAATAATTCATTTAAATATATTATTTTAATAATATATTGATGGTTATATTTTTACAATGAATGTGGGATATATGAGTATATGAGGAGGAAGAGTATTTTTGTGGCATTAAATGATTAACACATGTTTTGTGTGTTGGTGGACACAATTCTTGACCGAAAATTTATTATTGACTGTAAAATCGCTCGTTTGTGGGTTTCGGTCAATTTCTGTTTGGAATTTAGAAAAACTTTCTTCTGCAAAGTTGTAGAGAATTGAATTTCCTATAAAAATACGCAAGATTCGAATTTTCTGATAAAAGGGCTATTTATTATGAATTATTGAAGTTCTGAAGTTCTGAAATAATTGATTTTTGAAAGTTTTAATTATTATTTTAAAGAAAAACATTTTTTGCAAATTAGTGGGCTCAACATGTGATAAGAATAGGCTGAATTCAGATCTTCAAAGGTGGGCTTGAAAATTTATATATATATATATATATATTAATATTATATTAAATTTTCTACTTTGGTGTTCTAAGCAATTTCCTATAAATAGGGAGCAGGTTAGAATTGAAAATCACACCAGAAACTGAAGTTTTCTCTCTATTTCTCTCTCTATATTATCAAGTGTATTCTTGTGAGTATTTTGATATCTTGAGTGTTGCTATACGGTGCAAGTTCGTTCAGCGTTATTCCAGTCAGGAGTACTGCTCTTTTGAGGTAAGGGATAGTAAGGGATTTTAAGGGTTATTGTGCTTTTCAGTTCATAATTCTTCTGACCTTCAAAAAATTCTAGAAAAATTTGAAGTGATATTTTGATGAGTTTTATTGATTGTGTCCAAAAATGGTGATTTTTGGATGTATATATTAAGAGTTATGAATTTTACGGGAAAAGACTATTTTAAAAGTAACTGCTTATAACTCCATGTGGTTAACTCCAAAATTGATGAAATTTTTATGAGAAGTATATCTATATAATATCAGTATACTCTGTGAATTTCAGAATTTTTGGATAAAAGTACAATTTATGATAAATGTCTAAATATTCGGCGGTTTTGGCCATATGAAAAATAGTAAATGAATTTTAAAAATTCTGAGAAAAATATATGTTCAATATGAGACTATATTCTGCTAAATTCCAAAAAAGAGATATTTTTGGAACTGATTTGGTATTTTTCATGAAAATGAACTAGTTATGAGTAAATGAATTAAATATGTTATGTGAAGTAGAAAAATTGGAAAATAAGATTTTATGGCTTGAGAATCCTATATAAGGTATATGCAGATTTTTGATGAGTATTTTAGTTATTGGTGATGAAATCTTATGAGTTTGACATTTTAGAATGATTAAATGCATTATTTTAGTAAAGTGTAAACAATTAAAATAAATTGCTTATAAGTTTAAGAAATGTTATTCTTTCAATATCATTATACCGAAATATTGGTATGAATTTTATTGTAGAATTTTTACCTTTTTGTGTCGAGCTTACTATTCACGAAGTTACTATTCATAGGTTACTATTCACAGGTTACTATTCACGAGTTACTATTCATGACAAAATTAGTTTTTTTTTTCCAACCAAATTATAGTTAATTTATGAATATTATTTTGAGATTAAATCCAGATGTTTTGATTATATTGATTTTACTATCATATATAACATTTTTATAACCCTAATGATGATATTTCTCTTTGACTTGAGTGTAAAGATGTGTAGATTTTTGGTACGATCATGACTATGGGTTCTCTTTGGCCAGTAGTGCAAAGTTGAATTGTTGACTGGTATGATCATGACCATTGAATTTATAATTGAATATCTTTAGCTTAAGTGAAAAGGTGAAATGATCAACGTGGTTATAATTATTGGTTATATAAATTCTGAAATGATTATATATTTCTTTGAGATAATAATATATTTGGCTTGTAGTGCAAATATGAGCTGTTGAGGAATATCTTTGGCCTGTAGTGCAAAGATGAGTTGTTGATGAATATCTTTGGCCCGTAGTGCAAAGATGAAATTATTAGTATGATTATGAACAGGAACTGTGATTTGGTATAACCATGATCTTTGATATTTCAGGTAAAGACAAGTGATGAAAATTATCTTGTTCTGGATGAGAAGAGGAATTTAGAACTACAAATATGATTATGAGTTATACATGTGATTGTGGACAAGAATTGTTGATTGATGTTACAGGGATAAAACATTGTTGGTGGACTTTTAACATGGAGAAGATAATAGACTTTGTAGTCTATTTGACTCTTCTAATGAATTGCTCGTTCCGCTGCAACTATGGTTGAAAAATTGTATCATCTACCATATGTTCTAAATCTCTGATTTAATTCTGTTGAAGGCTATTGATAATTTAATTATCTTTAGTCACGATATTCTTTACTGAGCTAGTTGTGCTCACCCTTCTGTTTCACAATTCCTTTCAGGTAATAAGAGTGTAGCTGGGTCGAGCGGGGGTAACAGGGGAATAGAATGGTGGTCATCATTTAGTAGTTATATTTGGTGAATCATCTAGGGTGAAGTGAACCCAACGTTGGAAGGGTGTTTTGCCACTATCATACAAGATGTCTAACGACACACAACCTCGTGTCATCATAAGACATGGTTGTGCACATCCACTTGTCGAGTATATCTATGAGCACTACCTATATAATCTTGGTGTTTGTTTGAAGTATAATTCTCAGTTAGAGACAGTGGAGATAATGATATGTCAAGAGAAGACTCACCATTGGGAAGAATATGATAGTAATCTTTTCATTTTTCTTTGGGGTCTATTGGGTCAACCAAGGATAATTCTGTGGACATATGATATCTATCATAACTTAGAAGCATGGCCTCCCATGTACGAGGGTTTCCTTGAGCACTTCCCAAAGATTCTAATTTCTAAAACAGTTTTTGACTATACCTTTATGTAAGGTGTCATTGTGACGTGCTATCCAAGGTTGGGACATGAGTCACAGTTGGTATATATTTGTATCCAAACTCACAGCATATGTGTTGTTGTATTTTGCACGACAATTGTTGTAATAAAGTTGTAGTTGTTATCTGTACCATGTATTTGGCGACTCAAAATAGGTTGGATGGAATGGACCTATTTTGGGGGCGTTACACCATGCATGCGATAGACCGCACAAACAGGTTATTCCAACAGAATAATAAATAATGGAACCAGGTCTGGCGTAAACGCACAGATAGGATATTCCGACAGAATAATAAATAATGGAACCAGGTCCGGCGTAAACGCACAGACATGATATTCCGACAGAATAATAAATAATGGAACCAGGTCTGGCGTAAACGCACAGACAGGATATTCCGACAGAATGATAAATAATGGAACCAGGTCCGGTGTAAAACACACAGACAGGATGTTCCAATAGAATAATAACAAAAACGGAACCAGGTCCGGTGTAAAACACACAGACAGGATGTTCCAACAGAATAATAAAAGAATGTCACCAAGTATAGGGTAGACCGCGTATACAGGTTATTCCAACAGAATAATAATAAATGGAATAACAACAGTTCTCTTCATGAATAAGAAAGAATAACACCCCTTACCGTTTTAAAGAAGAGCTGAAATAAGGAAGTAGTTAAGTAACAGAATACTCTTCTTCTCTCTCTCTATAGTTTCTCTCTATAGTTTCTCTCTCTAGAGTTCAGTGAATTCGTAAGAAATAATGAAGGAATGAGCTGCTATTTATAGAAAAATTGAATGCATAGTAACTAATCCATGAACGGTCCAGATTGATTACTTTAATCTGACGGTCCATATTTAAAGAAAAATCTTTTAAATAAAATATAATATATTCTATTTATAGAATAACTTTAATAAAGTATTCTGTTTTATATAAAAAGATATTTCTGTTTTATTACGTTAATAATACGAATAAAACAAAACGTCATTATCGCTAAATAATTCATATTATTAACTAACAATAATTGAATCAAACTGAGTGACTTCTCACATAAGCATTAATAATCAATACCGTGTGCTACTATGCAACCACACGTATTACTGTACTTTTACTACCGAGTAGTTCAACAGTAACAATGGTAAAATTTTCGCCGTTATTTTTAATAAAATATTTTTGTCGTTTTCTCAATCCGACAATAATTCCGTTGTGGGGTCCACCAATGATTGTGTCGTTGTATGAATATTCCTTTTAAAACGAATATTCCCCGACCAATCGAATATTATATAACAACTTACGTACTTTGCAAAATTTATAAATATTACCCACAACTATAACATTATATCAAATTAACTCCATAATATTCAAAAATGATATTTATAGAAAATTCATTTTTATTTATAAAAGTTGGGGTCTTACAAAAGTATTATATCAAATTAACCCTTTATTATTCATAATAATATTTAGAGAAAATTTGATTTTATTCATTAATAAGTTGGGGTCTTACAACCTCCCCTCCTTATGAAATTTCATCCTCGAAATTGACGTACGTACCTGATGTTTCAAAAAGGTGAGGATACCTTGCTTTCATTTCTGATTCTAACTCCCAGGTCATTTCCTCAATAGCATGGTTTCTCCACAAAACCTTAACTTGTGGTATAACCTTCGTGCGTAGGACATGCTCTTTCCTATCCAAGATCTTAACAGGTACCTCCTCGTACGTTAAATCTTCAGCTATCTCGTCTAGTTCTAACTCAATAATGTGGTTCGGGTCTTTAACATATTTACGAAGCATAGATATGTGAAAAATATTATGAACACGAGACATACTAGAAGGTAATGCAAGTCTATATGCCACATTTCCTATTCGCTCAAGAATCTCAAATGGACCAACAAATCTTGGATTAAGCTTTTCCCTCTTCCCAAATCTTGTAACTCCCTTCCATGGTGCAACACGTAACAATACGTGATCCCCAATATTAAATTCCACGTCCTTTCGATGAAGATCCGCATAACTCTTTTGTCGATCCTGTGCCGTTTGTATACGTTGTCGAATCGTTTGGATCTTCTCTGTAGTAATGCGTACCAACTCTGGTCCCAACAATGTTGCTTCACCCACCTCGTCCCAGTATGCTGGAGAACGACATTTTCTTCCATACAACGCCTCGAATGGAGCCACACCTATGCTCGCCTGATAACTATTGTTGTAGGAGAATTCCACCAATGGTAGGTACTTATCCCAATTCCCTTTGAGATCTAGGACACAAAGTCTTAATAAATCTTCAAAAGTTTGAATAGTCCTCTCTGATTGTCTGTCCGTTTGAGGATGGTATGCCGAACTGAATCGTAAATCCGTGCCCATAGCTTTCTGCAAGCTAACCCAAAATCGTGAAGTGAATCTTGGGTCACGATCCGAAACTATAGATACTGGCATGCCATGCAATCTCACAATCTCGTTCACGTACATACTAGCAAGACGTTCAAGGGAATAAGTCTCACATATCGGCAAGAAATGAGCGGACTTGGTTAATCTATCAACAATAACCCAAATCGAATCTATGCCTTGAGAAACCTTGGGAAGACCTGTAACAAAATCCATAGTAATGTGTTTCCACTTCCATTTCGGAATCTCAAGTGGTTGCAATGGACCCTTTGGTACTTGATGCTTCGCTTTTACACGTTGACAAGTTAAACACCTCGAGATAAACTTTGCAATCTCTCTCTTCATATTGTTCCACCAAAATGTATGTCGAAGATCGTGATACATTTTGGTACTCCTAGGATGGATTACAAACGGTGTGTTGTGTGCCTCCATCATTATTCTATGCTTCAAGTAAAAATCGTTAGGAACACAAAGTCTGGAGTTGACTCGAAATATTCCTTCTTCATCGATTCTTGCTTCTGGAATAGCACCTTCTTGCACTTTCTTCTTCATACGCATCAGCTCCATGTCCGTAGCTTGAGCAGCTTTAACTTTATCGATTAAAGTCGGTTCTACTCGTATATTTGATATCATCATGTGGGTACTTGGAGCCTTCATCTCTATCTCCATCCTTTGCAAGTCATACAAAATGGGCCTTTGTGTTAACAACATTGCACTCGTACCCGCATATGATCTTCTACTCAATGCGTCAGCTACTACGTTTGCTTTTCCAGGATGATATTGGATGGTATGATCGTAATCTTTTAACAGCTCGAGCCAACGTCGCTGCCGCATGTTGAGTTCCTTTTGGGTGAAGAAATATTTGAGGCTTTTATGATCTGTATAGATCTCTACTTTCTCCCCATACAGGTAGTGTCTCCAAATCTTCAACGCAAAAACGACTGCTGCCAACTCCAAATCATGAGTAGGATAATTCCTCTCATATTCTTTGAGTTGTCGTGATGAGAACACATCCTAACCCTTTGCCTGAAGCATCGCTGTAGATGACAAATCCATCCGAACCAGATGGTATTGTCAGAACAGGTGCCGAAATGAGTCTCCTCTTGAGTTCTTGGAAACTCTTCTCGCATTCCTCACTCCATACGAATTTTGTATCTTTCTGAGTCAGTTGAGTTAACGGAGTAGCGATTCGAGAAAATCCTTCCACAAATCTCCGATAATAACCAGCTAAGCCCAGAAAGCTACGTACTTCGGTTACCGACTTCGGTTGCTCTCAACTGTGACTCATATTCCAATCTTGGATAGCACGTCACAATGACACCTATCAGTTTACTACCGCATGAATATGGTGTCCCCTACGGAGAGTTTGGCTTCAGTGCATTCCGCAAAGGAAGTTACCAGATAAAGGCTCGGGTACAAACTTCTACAGTTAGGTTTTTAACTCCTGAAGTTCAATAGGAGCCATTCGATATGATATTTTAGAAATGGGTTTTGTACCAGATTCAAAGATGATACAAAATTCAATATCACGCATAGGCCAAGAAATTCTTCAGGAAATACGTCAGGGATTTACTAACAATAGAAATATCATTCAAATCTAACGTATTTTTGTTCAAGTCCATAACATAGCTAAGAAGGCTTAACATCCGTTTTTTAATAAACGAATGACTTTACGGCTTGATATGAAAGAGTTTGACTTCAATGGTTTGGTTGCTTGAATTCAAATAACAGGTTGCTTAGGAATATGAAAACTAACAACCTTACGAAAGCAATCAATTTTGGCATGATGAGTAGTTAACCAATCAATTCCTAAAATCACATCAAAAACAAGTATCTTTAAAGAGATAAGATCAACAGGTGATGTGATAGTGCCAACTTGGATCATGCAAGATTTATAAACTGTAGATGTAACGAAGGTTTCACCCAACGGAGTTTCAACAGATAAGTTAAAGTCCAATTTCTCCGGAGTCAAGTTTAAACGTTGAGCACAAGCAGGAGAGATAAAAGAATGGGTAGAACCGGTATCTAGTAAAGTATATACTTCGCAAGAATTCAAGATTAGCTTACCCGTGATCACCTCGTTCGGGTTTCTCGCGTTTTGGCCAGTCACGACAAACGCTCTTCCAGGAACCGCTGATTTCGACTTATCCGGGACAACTTTTGGAGTCACCATCCCCGTTGAACTTGGTTTTGCTACAGAACACTCTCGAGCTATATGACCCTCCTTTCCACAGTTATAACATACCTTGGATTGTTGTGGGCAGTTTGGGCTGATATGTCCCTCTTTCCCACATTTGTAACATACGACCGGTGGTCGTTCTCCTCCCCTAGAAACAATTGATGTTTGTGCTGACGTCTTCACGTTATCATTGTTGTACCTTCTCTTCTTGAAATCTCCTCCCGACTCGCTCCTTCTATTATCACGACCACGATTACCACCAGAGTGGTTACCGCTTTTGTCCGAATGTTTTCCTCCCTGCTGGTTTTCATTGCTTCGATGATTGCCGCCACCGGTATGACCCTGGTTATGGTCCCTCGGTTGCACATACTCATTATCTCGCTCTAATAATTGAGCCATATTTACAACATCTGAATATAAAGAAAATTTATGAGATATAAGATATTGCCGAATCTCAGGTTTTAAACCTCTCAGAAACATCCTTGTCATTCGTTCCTCATTCTCGACCAAATGAGGTGTAAACCTGGATAACTCTGCAAACTTCGCCTCGTACTGGGACACCGTCATGTTGTTTTGTTCCAGTCTAATAAACTCTACCTCCTTCATATGACGAATACTTTCAGGAAAGTACTTGTCATTGAACAGTTTTTGAAATGTTTCCCAGGACATGTTGAGTGCGTCAGGCTGGGTACGCTTCACAGACTCCCACCAGTAGTCTGCCTCACCGCGGAACATAAAGGTGGCGAATGGAACCTTCTGTTCCTCCGTGCATCCCAAGACATCGAATATCTTGGTAATTTGCTTGACCCACGTTTCCGCCATGATCGGATCCGGCTTTTCCTTAAATTCTGGTGGTCCCAATTCTTTGAACTGCTTAGCTGTGACAAGCCGCGCATTGTTATCATTTCCACCCGTATTCTGCACACGAGTCTCCCTCGTCTGATTTTGCATGAACTGCAAAAAGCTCCTAAACATTCCATCATTCATCGTTTGCTCGGTAACGTTGTTTACAGGAGGAATATTGCCTTCCTGTTGCACGTTCCCCTGGGTGGTGATCAAAGGTGTCTCCACGGTCTAATTTACTCCATTATTAACGTTCTCAGCTGCCATTCTTAAATACTGCCATAAAATAAGGGTTAATAGTCATGTCATATATTATCCCTATACTCTGACCGACCAAATAAACTTAGTCAGGTCATACTAGCGAAGAAATTCCCCGTCTCTCCCCTCCTAGTTCTTGTCTCACATCTCAGCCATGGATCATATCCCTAAGCTCTAATACCAACTGTGACGCCCCCAAAATAGGTCCAATCCATCCAACCCATTCTGAGTCGCCAAATACATGGTACAGAAAGCAAACTACAACTTCAATAATACAATTGTCGTGCAAAATACGACAACACATACTGTGAGTTTAAATACAAATATTGTCTTCTAGACAATATCCACACTCAAATAAGTTCTCATTATAATTATTCAAATACTATTTTACAGAAATAGTGAGGACTGCTAAAACATCTTTCTAGAACCATCACTCCATACCCCGACTAGATCCTGCTATGTTCTCACCTCCTGAGAAGAAAAATGGAACAAAAAGGAAAAGGGTGAGCTCAACTAGCCCAGTAAAGAATATTATGACTAAGATAATATAAAACAAATTATCGTTAGTCTTCAACAGGAAAAAATCTGATAGAATATAATCGACAACAAGTTTTAGATCAACAACTGCAGCGGAAACAGCAAACCATTAGAAGAGTCAAGTAGAGAAAGAATTCTACTATCTTCTAAGATTTAAAAGTCCATCATCAATATTTTATCCCTGTAACATCAATTAATAATCATCTTTAACCAAATATTCATCTTTGCACTACAGGCCAAAGATATTCATTTGTATCACTTGTCAGTCATGTTCATCTCAACACCTGTTCATCTTTACACTACAGGCCAAAGATATTCATCAAGTAATCATACATCTTTGCACTACAGGTCAAAGATATTCAGTAATATCATCATTTAGGACTGAGGATGATGAAAAAAAATATCTTAAAGAGAACGAATCCAGTGAGATAGAAGGACAAATATTAGGAATTCGTATAACAGTTTATCCAAGATCAATAATACTTCATAATAATCAATTGTGAAGCAGAATTCAAAAATAAAGATTAAAATATGGATACAATCAAAGATAGTAACCATAATAGACATCTTGGACAAAAAAGAAAAATTTTATTTTTCGATGAATAGTACCGTATTCGTGAATAGTGCCGTATACGTGAATAGTAACTCCGACACAAAAAGTTCCAAATTTAATAAAAACTCATATCAATATTTCAGCATAATGATATTGAAGAAAATAATATCATTAAGAAGAAAATAATATCCCTTACCTCAAGATATCAGTACTTCTGGTCGGAATACCGGTATAAGGCTGAAAGAAACTTGATCTGATGAATAGAAACTCTCAAAGTATCTAAATACTCACAAAATACACTCAATAATCTAGAGAGAGAAAGAGAGAAAACTTGTTTCTGGTGTGATTTTCTATTCTAACTTAGCCCTCTATTTATAAGAAAATTTTAGTAGGCTTGACCTGCAACCTGATGGCTTTACCTGCTACTATTCCCGCCCACCACATTTGAAATATAATTCAGCACATTTCTTCACCAACCACAAGTGGGGCCCACCAATTCTAGAATTTTCCATCAAAATGAAAAACTCTGAAAATTCAACAATTTCTGAACCAGTCATATTGTAAAATTCATAATAAATCATACGTTCATTTTTAACGGTTCAAAATTTGTGGGCATATACTCAACTTATATATGTATAACATATCCAAAAATTACCACGATCCAACGGTCGGATTAAAAATTATAACCCCCGCAAAATATCTCAAAAACCCTGATTTTTAATACCTCCATTCCGACAAAAATACGGATAAAAACCTCAACATTAACTCCTTCATTTTTAACCACAAAAATATATCCCTCATTTATATCCACATAAAATAAATATTTCCTTATCATATGAATCAATAATTAACTATTCACAAATAATATTACAGAATCACATTTATGACAACCAGGCCGTTCCTAGGAAAGATGGGGCTTTCCAATAAGGATTTATCCTTACTGGCGCGCAATTAGATGACCAAACCTCTCCTTAGACAGAACTTTCTAGACATTGTCAATAATGTTATCTAATAATATTATTCAAATAATATGAATTATTGATCTGATAATGGAAAATACTGTGCAGCAACAATTATTGAAACAACAATAATATAAAATATCAACGCAGCAATTATTGAATCAATAAAATAAAATATTGAATAATAACTACTATAACAATTATTGAGTAGTGTCTTCTTACGTAAGAATCAATAATTGGTGCAATACCGTGTGCTACTGTAATTTAACCACCGGGTATTTCAACAGTATTAACGGTAACAACTACGCCGTTATTTATAAACAACTTATACTTGTCGTTTTCTTCATCCAATCGCTTTCCGTTATGGGGCCCACACAAGGCTGCGCCGTCGTACGAATATTCCCCGACAGCAAGAATATTTCACGACCAAACGAATATTCTCTGACAAAATGAATATTTTATAACCACTTGCTTATTTTGTAAAATTTACACATTTCACCCATAACCAAAGTATTATATCAAATTAACCCCTTATTATTCACAATAATATTTAGAGAAAATTTGATTTTATTCATTAATAAGTTGGGGTCTTACAACTGGCATGCCATGCAATCTCACAATCTCGTTCACGTACATAATAGCAAGACGTTCAAGGGAATAAGTCTCACGTATCGGCAAGAAATGAGCGGACTTGGTTAATCTATCAACAATAACCCAAATCGCATCTATGCCTTGAGAAGCCTTGGGAAGACCCGTAACAAAATCCATAGTAATGTGTTCCCACTTCTATTTCGGAATCTCAAGTGGTTGCAACGGACCCTTTGGTACTTGATGCTCCGCTTTTACACGTTGACAAGTTAAACACCTCGAGATAAACTCCGCGATCTCTCTTTTCATATTGCTCCACCAAAATGTATGTCGAAGATCGTGATACACTTTGGTACTCCCAGGATGGATTGCAAACGGTGTGTTGTGTGCCTCCATCATTATTCTATGGTTCAAGTCAAAATCGTTAGGAACACAAAGTCTGGAGTTGACTCGAAGTATTCCTTCTTCATCGATTCTTGCTTCTGGAATAGCACCTTCTTGCACTTTATTCTTCATACGCATCAGCTCCATGTCCGTAGCTTGAGCAGCTTTAACTTTATCGATTAAAGTCGGTTCTACTCGTATATTTGATATCATCATGTGGGTACTTGGAGCCTTCATCTCTATCTCCATCATTTGCAAGTCATACAAAATGGGCCTTTGTGTTAACAACATTGCACTCGTACCCGCATATGATCTTCTACTCAATGCGTCAGCTACTACGTTTGCTTTTTCCATGATGATATTGGATGGTATGATCGTAATCTTTTAACAGCTCGAGCCAACGTCGCTGCCGCATGTTGAGTTCCTTTTGGGTGAAGAAATATTTGAGGCTTTTATGATCTGTATAGATCTCTACTTTCTCCCCATACAGTAGTGTCTCCAGATCTTCAACGCAAAAACGACTGCTGCCAACTCCAAATCATGAGTAGGATAATTCCTCTCATATTCTTTGAGTTGTCGTGAGGCATATGCTATGACTTTTCCATGTTGCATGAGAACACATCCTAACCCTTTGCCCGAAGCATCGCTGTAGATAACAAATCCATCCGAACCAGATGGTATTGTCAGAACAGGTGCCGAAATGACACCTATCAGTTTACTACCGCACGAATATGGCGTCCCCTACGGAGAGTCTGGATTCAGTGCATTCCGCAAAGGAAGTCACCAGATAAAGGCTCGGGTACAAACTTCTACAGTTAGGTTTTTAAGTCCTGAAGTTCAATAGGAGCCATTCGATATGAGATTTTAGAAGTGGGTTTTGTACCAGATTCAAAGATGATATAAAATTCAATATCACGCTTTGGAGGTAGGCCAAGAAATTCTTCAAGAAATACGTCAGGAAATTCTCTAACAACAGAAATATTATTCAATTCTGACGTGTTTTTGTTCAAATCCATAACATGGACTAAGAAAGCTTGACATCCGTTTTTCAATAAACGAATAGCTTTGTGGCTTGATATGATAGTGACTGATTTTAGTGGTTTAGTAGTTTGAATTCGTATGACAGGTTGGTTAGGAATATGAAAACTAACAACCTTACGAAAACAATCAATTTTGGCATGATGAGTGGTTAACCAATCAATTCCTAAAATCACATCAAAAGCAAGTATCTTTAAAGAGATAAGATCAACAGCTAATGTGATAGTGTCAACTTGGATCATGCAAGATTTATAAACTGCAGATATAACGAAGGTTTCACCCAACGGAATTTCAACAGATAAGTTAAAGTCCAATTTCTCCGGAGTCAAGTTTAAACGTTGAGCACAAGCAGGAGAGATAAAAGAATGGATAGAACCGGTATCTAGTAAGGTATAAACTTCGCAAGAATTTATAATTAACTAACCCGTTATACCTTCGTTCGGGTTTCTCGCGTTTTGGCCAGTCACGACAAACGCTCTTCCAGGAACCGCTGATTTTGACTTATCTGGGACAGCTTTTGGAGTCACCATCCCCGCTGAACTTGGTTTTTCTACAGAACACTCTCGAGCTATATGACCCTCCTTTCCACAGTTATAACATACCTTGGATTGTTGTGGGCAGTTTGGGCTGATATGTCCCTCTTTCTCACATTTGTAACATACGACCGGTGGTCGTTCTCCTCCCCTAGAAACAGTTGATGTTTGTGCTGACGTCTTCACGTTATCATTGTTGTACCTTCTCTTCTTGAAATCTCCTCCCGACTCGCTCCTTCTATTATCACGACCACGATTACCACCAGAATGGTTACCGCTTTTGTCCGAATGTTTTCTTTCCTGCTAGTTTTCATTGCTTCGATGACTGCCGCCACCGGTATGACCCTGGTTGTGATCCCTCGGTTGCACATACTCATTATCTCGCTCTAATAATTGAGCCCTGTTTACAACATCTGAATATAAAGAAAATTTATGAGAGATAAGATATTGCCGAATCTCGGGTTTTAGACCTCTCAGCAACATCCTTGTCATTCGTTCCTCATTTTCGACCAAATGAGGTGCAAACCTGGATAACTCTGCAAACTTCGCCTCGTACTGGGACACCGTCATGTTGTTTTGTTCCAGTCTGATAAACTCCACCTCCTTCATATGACGAATACTTTCAGGAAAGTACTTGTCATTGAATAGTTTTTGAAATGTTTTCCAGGACATGTTGAGTGCGTCAGGCTGGGTACGCTTCAAAGACTACCACCAGTAGTCTGCCTCACTGCGGAATATAAAGGTGGCGAATGGAACCTTCTGTTCGTCTGTGCATCCCAAGACATCGAATATCTTGGTAATTTGCTTGACCCACGTTTCCGCCATGATCGGATCCGGCTTTCCCTTAAATTCTGGTGGTCCCAATTCTTTGAACTGCTTAGCTGTGACAAACCGCACGTTGTTATCATTTTCACCCGTATTCTGCACACGAGTCTCCCTCGTCTGATTTTGCATGAACTGCAAAAAGCTCCTAAACATTTCATCATTCATCGTTTGCTCGGTAACGTTGTTTACAGGAGGAATATTGCCTTCCTGTTGCACGTTCTCCTGGGTGGTGATCAAAGGTGTCTCCACGGTCTGATTTACTCTATTGTTAACGTTCTCTGCTGCCATTCTCAAATACTGCCACAAAACAAGGGTTAATTGACATGTCACATATTATCCCTATATCTGGCCGACCAAATAATTACCAAATAAACTTAGTCAGGTCATACTAGCGAAGGAATTTCCCGTCTCTCCCCTCCTAGTTCTTGTCTCACATCTCAGCCAGGGATCATATCCCTAAGCTTTGATACCAACTGTGACGCCCCCAAAAAAAGTATACAACACCCATTCTGAGTCGCCAAATATATGGTACAGAAAGCAAACTACAACTTCAATAATACAATTGTCGTGCAAAATACGACAACACATAATGTGAGTTTAAATACAAATATTGTCTTCTCGACAATATCCACACTCAAATAAATCCTCATTACAATTATTCAAACACTATTTTACAGAAATAGTGAGGACTGCTAAAACATCTTTCTAGAACCATCACTCCATACCCCGACTAGATCCTGCTATGTTCTCACCTCCTGAGAAGAAAAATGGAACAAATAGGAAAAGGGTGAGCTCAACTAGCCTAGTAAAGAATATTATGACTAAGATAATATACAACAAATTATCGTTAGTCTTCAACAGGGAAAAATCTGATAGAATATAATTGACAACAAGTTTTAGATCAACAACTACAGCGGAAGCAGCAAACCATTAGAAGAGTCAAGTAGAGAAAGAATTCTACTATCTTCTAAGATTTAAAAGTCCATCATCAATATTTTATCCCTGTAACATCAATTAATAATCATCTTTATCCAAATATTCATCTTTGCACTACAGGCCAAAGATATTCATTTGTATCACCTGTCAGTCATATTCATCTCAACACCTGTTCATCTTTGCACTACATGCCAAAGATATTCATCAAGTAATCATACATCTTCACTACAGGCCAAAAATATTCAGTAATATCATCATTTAGAACTGAGGATGATGAAAAATATCTTAAAGAGAACGAATCCAGTGAGACAGAAGGACAAATAGTAGGGATTCGTATAACAGTTTATCCAAGATCAATAATACTTCATAATAATCAATTGTGAAGCAGAATTCAAAAACAAAGATCAGAACATGGATACAATCAAAGATAGTAACCATAATAGACATCTTAGACAAAAAGGAAAAATTTTTATTTTTCGATGAATAGTGCTGTAAGACCCCGAATTTTATGAAATAAAAGTTTTCAATTTTTCTTATAATTACAATTCAGTAAATGGTTAAATTGATAAAAAATTAAAGTTATGGGTAAAATGTGAAAATTTTTCAAAATAAACAAGTGGTTATAAAATAATAATTGTTGTCGGGGAATATTCGTTTGGTCGTGGAATATTCTTTCTGTCGGGGAATATTCGTACGACGGCGCAGCCATTTGTGGGCCCCATAACAGAATAACTGTCGGATGAAGAAAATGATAAATTTGAGTTTTTATAAATAACGGCGTAGTTGTTACCGTTAACACTGTTGGAATACCCGGTAGTTAAAATACAGTAATACGCGTTATTGCACAGTAGCACACGGTATTGCACAGTATTTTTGAAATTATTGATTCTTACGTAAGAAGGCACTACTCAATAATTGTTACAGTAATTACTGTTCAATATTTTATTTTATTGATTCAATAATTGCTACGTTAAAATTTTATATTATTGTTGTTCAATAATTGTCACTACACAATATTTCCCATTATCAGATATGACGTTACTATCTATTACTATCCCTTACTATCCCTTACCTCAAAAGAGCAGCACTTCTGACTGGATATCGGATATGACGTTGAAGGAAACTTGCACTGATGAATAACAACTCACCAAGTATCTAAATACTCACAAAATATACTCAATAATCTAGAGAGAGAAAGAGAGAAAACTTGTTTCTGGTGTGATTTTCAATTCTAACTTAGCCCTCTATTTATAGGAAAATGTTAGCACGTCGAAGCAGACTTAACCTGCAACCTGATGGCTTTACCTGCTACTATTCCCAACCACCACATTTGAATAAAAATCTCAGCACATTTTTTCACCAACCAAGAGTGGGGCCCACCAATTCTAGAATTTTCCACCAAAATGATTAACTTCGAAAATTCAACAATTTCTGAACCAGTCATCTCGTAAAATTCATAACAAATCATACATTCATTTTTAACGGTTCAAAATTTATGGACATATACTCAACTTATATATGTATAACATATCCAAAAATTACCACGATCCAACGGTCGGATTAAAAATTATAACACCCGCAAAATATCTCAAAAACCCTGATTTTTAATACCTCCATTCCGACAAAAATACTGATAAAAAACATCAACATTAACTCCTTCATTTTTAACCACAAAAATATATCCCTCATTTATATCCACATAAAATAAATATTTCCTTATCATATGAATCAATAATTAATTATTCACAAATAATATTACAGAATCACATTTATGACAACCAGACCGTTCCCAGGAAAGAGGGGGCTTTCCAATAAGTATTTCTCCTTACTGGCGCGCAATTAGATGACCAAACCTCTCCTTAGACAGAACTTTCTAGACATTGCCAATAATGTTATCTAATAATATTATTCAAATAATATGAATTATTGATCTGATAATGGAAAATACTGTGCAGCAACAATTATTGAAACAACAATAATATAAAATATCAACGCAACAATTATTGAATCAATAAAATAAAATATTGAACAATAACTACTGTAACAATTATTGAGTAGTGCCTTCTTACGTAAGAATCAATAATTGGTGCAATACCGTGTGCTACTGTATTTTAACCACCGGGTATTCCAACAGTATTAACGGTAAACAACTACGCCGTAATTTATAAATAACTTATACTTGTCATTTCTTCATCCAATCGTTTTCCGTTATGGGGCCCACACAAGGCTGCGCCCGTCGTACGGATATTCCCCGACAGCAAGAATATTCCACGACCAAACGAATATTCCCCGACAAAATGAATAATTTATAACCACATGCTTATTTTGCAAAATTTTCACATTTCACCCATAACCAAAGTATTATATCAAATTAACCCCTTATTATTCACAATAATATTTTAAGAAAATTTGATTTTATTCATTAATAAGCTGGGGTCTTACATATACACTTGAACGTCTTGCTCGTATGTACATAAACGAGATTGTAAGACTGCATGGTATGCCAGTATCCATAGTTTCTGATCGAGACCCAAGATTCACTTCACGATTTTGGGTTAGTTTACAAAAAGCTATAGGCACAGATTTACGATTTAGTTCGGTATATCATCCTCATACGGACGGACAATCAGAGAGGACTATTCAAACCCTAGAAGATTTATTAAGACTCTGTGTCCTTGACTTCAAGGGAAGTTGGGACAAGTTCTTACCATTGGTGGAGTTTTCCTACAACAACAGTTATCAAGCAAGTATTGGCATGGCTCCATTCGAAACATTGTATGGAAGAAAATGTCGTTCTCCAGTATGCTAGGATGAGGTGGGTGAAGCAACGTTGTTGGGACCGGAGTTGGTACGTATGACTACAGAAAAGATTCAAATGATCCGACAACGTATAAAAATCTCACAAGATCGACAAAAGAGTTATACTGATCTTCATCGAAAGGACGAGGAATTTGATGTAGGGGATCATGTGTTCTTACGTGTTGCTCCATGGAAAGGAGTTACGAGATTTGGAAAGAGAGGAAAGCTCAATCGTCGATTCATCGGTCCATTTTTAATCCTCGATCGAGTAGGAACTGTGGCTTATAGACTCGCTTTACCGCCAAGTATGTCTCGTGTTCATAACGTTTTTCACATATCCATGTTACGCAAATATGTGGAAGTCCCGAACCACATTATTGAGTTAGAACCGGACGAAATAGCGGAGGATTTGACGTATAAAGAAGTTCCTGTTCAAATCTTGGATAAGAAGGAACATATTCTACGCTTCAAGGTTATACCTCAAGTCAAAGTTTTGTGGAGAAACCACGATGTTGAGAAAATGACTTGGGAGTTAGAATCTGAAATGAAATCAAGGTATCCTTACCTCTTCGATATACCAGGTACGTACCCTAATTTCGAGGGCGAAATTTCATAAGAAGGGGAGGATGTAAGACCCCAACTTTTATAAATAAAGATGAATTTTCTATAAATATCATTTTTGAATATTATGGAGTTAATTTGATATAATGTTATAGTTGTGGGTAATATTTATAAATTTTGCAAAGTACTTAAGTTGTTATATAATATTCGATTGGTCGGGGAATATTCGTTTTAACAGGAAATATTCGTACAACGGCACAATCATTGGTGGACCTCACAATAAAATTATTATCGGATTGAGAAAACGACAGAAATATTTTATTAAAAATAACGGCGGAAGTTTTACCATTGATACTGTTGAACTACTCGGTAGTAAAAGTACAGTAATACGTGTGGTTGCATAGTAGCACACGGTATTGATTATTAATGCTTATGTGAGAAGTCACTCAGTTTGATTCAATTATTGTCAGTTAATAATATGAATTATTTAGCGATAATGACGTTTTGTTTTATTCGTATTATTAACGTAATAAAACAGAAACATCTTTATATAAAACAGAATACTTCATTAAAGTTATTCTATAAATAGAATATATTATATTTTATTTAAAAGATTTTTCTTTAAATATGGACCGTCAGATTAAAGTAATCAATCTGGACCGTTCATGGATTAGTTACTATGCATTCTATTTTTCTATAAATAGCAGCTCATTCCTTCATTATTTCTTACGAATTCACTGAACTCTAGAGAGAGAAACTAGAGAGAGAAACTATAGAGAGAGAGAAGAAGAGTATTCTGTTACTTAACTACTTCCTTATTTCAGCTCTTCTTTAAAACGGTAAGGGGCGTTATTCTTTCTTATTCATGAAGAGAACTGTTGTTATTCCATTTCTTATTATTCTGTTGGAATAACATGTATACGCGGTCTACCCTATACTTGGTGACATTCTTCTGTTATTCTATTGGAACATCATGTCTGTGTGTTTTACACCGGACCTGGTTCCGTCTTGTTATTATTCCGTTTAAACATCCTGTCTGTGTGTTTTACACCGGACCTGGTTCCATTATTTATTATTATTCTGTCGAAATATCCTGTCTGTGCGTTTACGCCGGACCTGGTTCCATTATTTATTATTATTCTGTCGGAATATCCTGTCTGTGCGTTTACGCCGGACCTGGTTCCATTGTTTATTATTCTGTCGGAATATCCTGTCTGTGCGTTTCCGCCGGACCTGGTTCCATTATTTATTATTCTGTTGGAATAACCTGTCTGTGCGGTCTATCGCATGCCGGGTGATTTCTGTTGTTATTCCATTCTTTATTATACTCAGTTGGTTAAGTTTTGACTTCTATACTCCATGAAATTAGTGGAATATCCTTGATAATTACGGTTCATCCAGTATCTTTTCATGAAAATATTCTTCTAAGCATTCTTGAATTTTACTCCACAAAGCAGTATCATGTTGACAATTTGGACGTTGTTAATTCTTGGATAAATTAATTCTTGAACTTGTTTTATTGAATTCTTATATCATTGTCATCATCCTCATGTTTATAAAATGTTGAAAGTCATCTGTGGCCTGTAGTGCATAGATGGACTTGGTATGATTATGACCAGGAATTATTCGGTATAATCATGACCGTAATGTTACAAATGATGTGGTAAAAGTCCTCATTGGCCCGTAGTGCATTGATGGACAGTTGTTGGCATGATCATGACCATTAATGAATACACGAATATCCTTGGCCGTAGTGCAGGGGTGATTCGATGATGTGGATTATTTTATTAAGCTGAGTCCCAGCGATAACAGTGTTGAAAAACCTTTTAAATCATAAAAGATAGTAGATTTTATTTTCTACTTGACTCTTTTAATGGATTGCTTGTTCCGCTGCAGTTAAACTTGATGTCTATTATATTTTATCAGTTTAACATTGTTGAAGGCTAATGATAATTTGTTCTGCATTATCTTAGTCATAATATTTTTACTGGGCTAGTTGAGCTCACCCTTTCTTTCACTGTTCTCTTCAGGAAATGAGAACGTAGCTGGGACAAGTCGGGGAACGGAGTGATGGTCCGAATGATAGTATTAGTTAGTAGTCCTCACTATTCTATGTAATATTGTGTTAATAAATGTAATGAGGACTCCTTTCGAGTATGAATACTCTCTAGAAGATAATATTTGTATTCAAACTCACAGTTTATGTTTTGTCGTATTGTACACGACAGTTGTATTAGTAAGTTGTATTTATATTCTGTACTATGTATCTGACGACCCAAGATGGGTGATGTATACCTAATTTTGGGGGCGTCACATATTCTGCTACTTAACTACTTCCTTATTTCAGTTCTTCTTTAAAACGGTAAGGGGTGTTATTCTTTCTTATTTAATGAAGAGAACTGTTGTTATTTCATTTATTATTATTCTGTTGGAATAACCTGTATACGCGGTCTACCCTATACTTGGTGACATTCTTCTATTATTCTGTTGGAACATCCTGTCTGTGTGTTTTACACCGGACCTGGTTCCGTTTTTTATTATTATTCTGTTGGAACATCCTGTCTGTGTGTTTTACACCGGACCTGGTTCCATTATTTATTATTCTGTCGGAATATCCTGTCGTTTTACGCCGGACCTTGGTTCCATTATTTATTAATCTGTCGGAATATCCTGTCCGTGCATTTATGTCGGACCTGGTTCCATTTTTTATTATTCTGTTGGAATAACCTGTCTGTGCGGTCTATCGCATGCCGGGTGATTTCTGTTGTTATTCCATTCTTTATTATACTCAGTTGGTTAAGTTTTGACTTCTATACTCCATGAAATTAGTGGAATATCCTTGATAATTGCGGTTCATCCAGTATCTTTTCATGAAAATATTCTTCTAAGTATTCTTGAATTTTACTCCACAAAGCAGTATCATGTTGACAATTTGGACGTTGTTAATTCTTGGATAAATTAATTCTTGAACTTGTTTTTATTGAATTCTTATATCATTGTCATCATCCTCATGTTTATAAAATGTTGAAAGTCATCTGTGGCCTGTAGTGCATAGATGGACTTGGTATGATTATGACCAGGAATTATTCGGTATAATCATGACCGTAATGTTACAAATGATGTGGTAAAAATCCTCATTGGCCCGTAGTGCATTGATGGACAGTTGTTGGCATGATCATGACCATTAATGAATACACGAATATCCTTGGCCGTAGTGCAGGGGTGATTCGATGATGTGGATTATTTTATTAAGCTGAGTCTCAGCGATAACAGTGTTGAAAAACCTTTTAAATCATAAAAGATAGTAGATTTTATTTTCTACTTGACTCTTTTAATGGATTGCTTGTTCCGCTACAGTTAAACTTGATGTTTATTATATTTTATCAGTTTAACATTGTTGAAGGCTAATGATAATTTATTCTGCATTATCTTAGTCATAATATTTCTTACTGGGCTAGTTGAGCTCACCCTTTCTTTCACTGTTCTCTTCAGGAAATGAAAAACGTAGCTGGGGCAAGTCGGGGAACGGAGTGATGGTCCGAATGATAGTATTAGTTAGTAGCCCTCACTATTCTATGTAATAGTGTGTTAATAAATGTAATGAGTACTCCTTTTGAGTATGGATACTCTCTAGTAGACAATATTTGTATTCAAACTCACAGTTTATGTTTTGTCATATTGTACATGACAGTTGTATTATTAAGTTGTATTTGAATTCTGTACCTTGTATCTGACGACTCAAGATGGGTGATGTATATCTATTTTAGGGGCGTCACAATAATTCTATTAAGAACCTCTTCAATTCAATACAAAGGATATGAAAAGGGAGTAGGGACAATTTGTCCAAAAAATAGGCAAACCATATTGCCATAAATGATACTTAGATTAGCATGGTTTCCACTTCCATTCGTTAACTTCGAAATAATACTAATATTGAAATTGATTTTGTGCATTAAGTCATTGAGAATCAAATTATGTTAAATATTGTATTATTTTTTTTCTTTTTTAAGTGTTATTGTTTGTTTTGTGTGATTTAATTCTCAATAGGTGATATCAAAACTATGTTGATTTGATATAAGGTAGAGAGAATTATTTCGCGTAATATGATGACGACAAATTTGGATAAATTTGAGTTTTCAATCTTTGATGGGAAAACAAATTTTATATTGTGACAAAGTAGGGTGCAAGATCTTTTGGTGTTGCAAGGACTTGATCAAACTTTGGAGGGAAAAAAATAGAGACAAGGTGAAAGATGCAAGTTGACAAACAATTCACAAAAAGACGGTAAACACAATACGTTCGTTGTTAGCACCTGAGATAAAATATGAAGTGTTGAAGGAGACTGATTTGAAAAAATTGTGGGAAAAACTCGAGAATAATTATGCTTTGAAGTCGCTAATCAACAGATTGTGCTTGAAGATGAAATTGTACTCGGATGAAGGCACAAATTTTCATGATTATTTAAATGTTTTTAATAGGTTAATATCTCAATTATTGAATGCAAATGAAAAATTAGAAAATGAAGAAAAGTTATTGCTCTTATTTTCATCTTTGCCCAAGTCTTACAAATTGATGGTGCAAACACTATTGTTGGAAATATCAACTTTGATTTTAGATGTGGTGGTTACTGTTTTATGAGGAAGTCAAAAGTTGATGGGAGAAGAGAGCAATAGCGTTGATGATGAGCAAGCACTAATTATATAGGATTCTAATTAAAGGAGACGTTAATTGAGATACAATAGTAGAGAAAGATCAAGATGAGATTACATTGATGGAGAACGTTACTATTGTAGAGAGAATAGTCACATCCAATACCAGTGCAGAAAATTAAGGGATGACATGAAGAGTTTAAGGAAGTATCAAGAAAAATTGAAGGACGAAAAAAAAGTTGAAGATGCTAATTTGTTTAGTGAAATTGAAGAAAAAGTTGTTTTAACTGTTAAGAGTGATTATAATAAAGATGGATGGGTATTGAATTATGCGACTTCTATATATATATATATTATATAATATATATATATATATATATATGTAAGTAGAGAGATTTCTTTGATAGTTTGAATGAAGATGGAGAATTTGGTTACTTTAATGTGGTGAATAAAGAGAGAGTGAAGATTAAAGGCGTTGGAAGTATTGGTTTCAAACTTCATGATGGTTAAGTGAAGATTCTTAATTATGTATGTTATGTCCCTAATTGTGTTGAAAATATAATTTTTTTGGGAGAATTATCCTCACGTGGATATACAATACATATATGGGTCATGGAGATTCTTGAAAGACAAATTAATTCTACAAGATAGGAAGAATGAAAACTTAATTTGTGTATTAGATAGACAGTCTATACGTGAAAAGATGATTAAGAAGAACAACCATCGAGTGAAGCTCATATATTAAAAAGTTGAAATGTAAGGAAGAAATTGTTAAATAAAACTAGTAGTGCAGAACATCTAACTTGTTGAAAATCATGAGGGGAAAAAGAATGTGATACAATCTGAATTGAATTGGAGTAGCTGAAGGATTATTATGGACAAAATTATTTAAAATAATATTATTTCATATTCTCCAAGTTAGTTCCTTTCGAAGGAATATGAATTGATCCCAAAGTTTTTCCAAAACAAATAATAATTACAAGGAGAGTAATGAATTTGTTTAATTCATAATGTAGACTATTTTTTTACGCATAAAATTAATTTAAATAAAAGTACAATATGGACAAAAACTGAAGTTTAAGTAATGTTAAGTATAAATATTTAATCACAAATATATGTTTTATACTAACAATACCTGTATTTACTGCAAAATGCCACTAATTGATGTTCAAATATATAATTCAGTAATAACTGCTACAAACAATTTTATTATCACTCGATAAATTCGAAAGCTACATTTTTATTTGAGTATTTAGTTTTATAGTAAAATTAATAATAATTTTATAAATATAGTGTTATTCTGTTTTTGATAATTTTTTTCTTGAAATAAAATAAGAGTAATTTTATGTACACAGTATGATGCGTATCTAAAAGATCTGACTATGGTGAAGTTGATTTCAAGTATAAGTTGATTTAAACTATAAGTGTATATAGTTTTTTGATTGAAAATGTTATATCAACATTTTTTATAAATAGTGGATCAAAAAATTATAAAGATTAATATTTTCATATGAAAAATGAAAGTGTCGTTATAGATGTATAGTAACGGTAAAAATTGTCACTATAAATAATGGATCAAAAAATTATAAAAATTAATATTGTCATATAAAAAATAAAATATCGATATAAATGTATAATAATAATAAAAATCGTCGCTATAGCTATAGAATATATAACGACCATTTTTATCAAAAAGTCATATAAAAAAATATGAGTTTTCAAAAATTATATACATTTTCTAGGGTGAAGTTGAAACCGGATCCGTATCTGAAAATCCAAACAGGGGAACAAAAGTCGCATCACTGAAAGTCTGTAAATGCAAAGAACCTTCTTACATAGTATTCAATTCAACCTCCTTTAATTTGTATCTATATGTTACGCGTTCTCTCTCTAAATATATCCCTATCTAGAAACTCTTTGTTGACAATGAGCTTTGATCTCCCAAAATTGCCCGATTCGATATCAGGGTTTTCAAGTATACTTATATCGGAATTCAAGGGTTATATCGAAGTTAGTGTTTTAAATTTCATAATTTGAAATTTGATTGCGATGTTAATGGCTGACAGTAACTCTAGAAATTCGTCGTTCGACGAGATATTACCAGATGACGATGGTCCGGACAGGCTTTACTTTGATATGGACTCGTTATGGGATATGATTGGTGACACTCCTGATTCCTCCGAGGTATTTTGTTTGATGCTATTCTGAGGCAGACTTATCAAAATTTGAAGTAATTATTATAATTCAATTGTGGGTGGGTTGTGTATAATCGGATTAGTTGCTGTGCAATTGCATGAGAGTTTAGTGCATAATTCTGGGTGATTGTTTTAGATCGAGTTATGGTTAATTTTGTGTTGGTGATTGATTTGTTTTTATGGGAAGGGTTGGTTGCCTTTTCTCTGCTGGCAAGATTTTGCTCCAGTCAAAAACTGTGGTGACAAGGTTTTGGAATATCCAAAAATTGAAAAGGGAAGAACTATTTTGGAACTGAGAATTAATTTGCAACTATATAGAGAATTATTCTGGGACTTAGAGTACCTATTGAGTTTACATCATATGGTAACCATAGGTTTGCTTGGTGCACATTTTTTTAACGTTGGAGATGGAGCTTGTGCCAGAATATGTTAGAAGGCAGAAGTTACTGACAACTGTTATCATTTACTCACAGTTTCAATATATTCACTTTCCGTGCTTTGCGCTCTGAGAATAGTAGGACCATTTTTTTTTAATTAATAAAGATGATTGTTGAATACGTGACGTATGGTTATTGTCTTTATACGATTGATTGCAACAGCATCAGCTTATCTCTGCAGCGTATTTGCTCGTTCATGCACAACTTAATTCTCTTTGTTAATTTAATGCTCCTCTTTTACTTGGGACACTAATTTCTGAGTTGTCTTTTGCAGAATAAGCTAGAGGATTTGCCAGTAAAAATTGTGCCCGAAGGTGAGTCAGCTTCAGATGTTGGCATTGAATAACTTCAGTTTTTGTATTGGTAAAAATTATTGTTTCTGATCAGGCTTCTTTATTGATTCTGATGGGTATTCTATAATTTGGATGAAGTTTTACAAGAGATTAGATTGTGAAGTACAATGCTTTATCCATCTTTTAATTGTTCTTTCTTGGACTGATAATCAGGATTACCGGAATTGGAAGGGCCATCTTCACTTGGGGTTGATGAATTACCAGGGTTTGATGCTTGCTCCTATTCATACAACTCAGAAACTTCAGATACACGGACTGGGATTTCAGAGGGTTCGTTCGACTCGAAATCTGTCATATTTGACCGTGCAAAGCAACAATCTTCAACACCAAATGGATCTCCCGTGCATAGCATATCTGGGAGTCTTGCTGAGGTGATTTCTCAGAAAGCTTCATATTATAGCCAAGATAGCCTTTTGAAGATACCCGGTTGTCACGATAAGTCAAGTTTTGCTACTGGAGATACTGATCATGTTTCAGATATCGGAGGGACTTTGGATGAAACTGAGTTTGAGTTAAGGTGTTTGGAATCGAGTTCTGATTCCAAAGGTATATACATATGATTTAAGTCTCGACATTGCATGTGCATAGTTTTTTGTTAGTTTCTTATTCATTTGTTCTCTACTTTATTTTTGTAACACTGATGGAAGAACAACTCAGAATTTTTGATGTTTCAGATCCGCCATACAACCTGTTGGTGGTCAAATCTGATATTACTCATGGAACATATAGTGACCCAGGTGAAAATGGTTCTCAATCCCTAGGAGCACAACATATGGAGGAATCCTGTATTGTCAATGCAGGATTATCTTCTCATAGTGCAAGCCATACTCAATCCAGTAATTATGAACTCCCTGATATTGACCTTCCTGACTCGGAAAGTCGCGATGTTTTGGAATTTTATGATCAATATTCCATCGGTTCAGAGAGTACATTATATTTCGGTTCCTCGAGACAATGTCTTACTGAAAATTTTGGTATGCAATCTGTGGCAAATAATGTTGAGAGGATGGCCAACGTAAAGGATGAAAGCGGGAAGCTTCTATCTGAGAGTACATGCTTGAAGGGTGCAACAAATTTTGAGGTTCAGGTGCAGAGAGCTGGTGGAGATGTCTTAGCTGCTTTGGCAACAAGAAACTCTGATATCTCTGGGATGAATGATGATCACAAACGCACAGACTGCATCTTACCAAGATATGGAATGTCTTCTAATAATACAGATTTTGGGCTTACAGTTGACAAGGCATCATCAACTCAGATTTTTCCTCAAACTCTGTCAAACATGTCTAGCAAGAAGCCAGCTGTTCGAGTGAAGGATGAAAAAAATAAGGAACTGTTGGTGACGCGGGGAACCACATGCCGATCTTATGTGGATCTAGATGGTGTGGTTGGCAGGAAGTCTTGTGGTGTTGCTGATGGGCTGCCTAGCAAGAAGCGAGCATTTCTTATGAAGGATGAAAAAAATGATGAACTGTTTGCATCACATGGAGCTGCATACCGATCTTTTATAGATGTGGATGATGTGGCTGGCAGGAAGTCTTCTGGTGTTGCTGATGGATTGTTTGCTGATAAAGGCCTGAGGCAAGCACTTTCTGGTATTCTGACTTCCATTTCAAGTAAAAGCCAGGTGTTTACAAATGATGAAATAAATGATGTATTACTTGCATCTAACTGGGCTCACCGATCTATTAATAAAGATGAAACTTGTTCCATTCTCAGTCCAGCCGGTGATAGTCATTGCCAGGATATACAGGCTTCATTACAATCTTGTAGTCAGAGATATGAGTCAGTTAGGAGGCAGTTGGTTCCCAATGGAAGAAAGGAAAAGTAAGAACTCCATCTAATAGAGTGGGTTCTCAATTTTCAAAAGTCAGCCTCCGAGCAGTTCAAAGTGATGCCTCGGCTAATAGATCTCATGTTGACGATGACTCCGATATATGTATTCTGGAAGATCTGAGTGTACCTGCACGCCGAAACCAATTTCCAGTGAATGTGAAGTCATATGTTGCATCACGAAGTTCGCAATTTATCGACTCCCACAATCACTTTGAAGTAGGTGGTGTGAGACTTAAGACAAATGATGAAAGATTTATTTTTCGAGCTGCATTACAGGCGAGTCTTATATTTTAAATCATCTTTACTTCTTAAAGGCAGTCAACAGAATTTGCTGTTGTTTGCCCATAATTTTTATTTATACATCTATATATTTGATGTAGAGTTCTGGAATGTTTATTCGTTTAGCAGAGTTCTGGAATGTTTATACATCTAAATTTGACTTTTCTTTGTTGGGGATAGGGGCTGGGGTTTTTTTTTTTTAAAGTATCTCAATTTCCATAACAGGAAATCTGATGAGTCTGAGGCTGTGCATTGCAGGATATTTCTCAGCCAAAATCTGAAGCTACTCCACCCAATGGTGTTCTGGCAGTCCCTCTTCTGAAGCACCAGGTTTGTAGCACGTTCTCTAATAATTTTTTTTCCCTTTCGTCATAAGATTTTAAGTTAATTTTAGTTGAGCATGGACTAAGGACATAGTAGTAGATGAAATTTCATGAAATGACCTGAAATTTTGATCCCTTAATTTAGTTGTTATGGCACAAGGATTTTATTTTAAATAAAAAAATGCACGATGCATAATAATGCCTTGTGAGTTGGGACATAAGTATGCCACAAGGATTATTAAGGTGCTTCTTGCAGCGACAGAGTGAAGTAAATTGTGTTTTGGCCAGGTAATCTGAAATGTGCAACATAAACGTGATTAATTAGGAAATGGAATTTGGTTGAGTTGTTATGCCAATTTTTTAATATCCTTTCCCTTGGATGAAATCATGAAAAGAATGAAAGCAAAAGAAATATGCTTATTAAATTAGAGTTTTGTAAATTCTAAAAAAACCGGCTAAGGGTGTTTTAAGTCTTGCATGGTTATTCTCAGCGATCACTTGCGCTAGAGTCTTGGACCTTTTTATCGTCTGTCCTGTAAATAGTTTAACTTGTTACTTGGTTCTCCCTTATTCTTTTCATTTTCCCCCTTGTTCAATTTGTTTTGGGGACTTGGATGAACTGACATTAATTGAAGTTCTGGGGCAGCGAATTGCTTTATCATGGATGGTCCAAAAAGAGACGAGCAGCTTACACTGCTCTGGCGGATTTCTGGCAGATGATCAGGTTGGTTTTTGGTTTTCTTTCAATTTCTCGTATTTTCTAGTCTGTCTTAGTGGTACATTGGCAAGGATTTGTTCTTGATTCTCTCGGGGGTTTTATTTCACCATGGTAGGGATTGGGTAAGACAATATCGACAATTGCACTTATACTTAAGGAAAGATCTCAATCTTCAAGAGTTTGTACAATCAACAAAAACCAAATAGAGACATTAAATTTAGACGATGATGATGGTGTTATTGAGCTTAATGAAACAAAGCAAGGTGGTGTCTCTTGTCAAGTAATGGCTAATAGAAGTTCAACCAAGGGCAGGAACCCACCCGTGCAAGCAACGGGTAGGCCAGCTGCTGGAACCCTTATTGTTTGTCCGACAAGTGTTCTTCGGCAATGGTCTGAGGAACTGCATAACAAGGTAACCAGCGAAGCTAATCTCTCTGTATTGACATACCACGGAGGCAATAGAACAAAGGACCCTTTAGAGCTGGCCAAGTATGATGTTGTTCTGACAACATATGCAATAGTTAGTATGGAGGTGCCAAAGCAGCCACTTGTTGATGCAGATGATGATGAGACAGGAAGGCATAGTCATATCCCACGTATGGAACATCCAACCACTAAGAAAAGAAAAATACCCTCCTAGTTCTAATAAAAGATCTTTGAAGAGTAAGAAGGGTGATAGTGAATTGTTTGAATATGTTTCTCGCCCTCTTGCCCAGGTTAGATGGTTTAGGGTTGTATTGGATGAGGCCCAAAGCATTAAGAATCACCGGACACAAGTTGCTAGGGCTTGTTGGGGCCTTCGTGCTAAACGTAGGTGGTGCTTATCGGGTACCCCTATCCAGAATTCCATTGATGATCTCTATAGCTACTTCAGATTCCTCAAATATGATCCATATGCTATATACAAGTCTTTCTGCTCTACAATAAAGGTCCCAATACAGAAGAATCCAACGAATGGGTACAAAAAGCTACAAGCTGTATTGAAGACAATAATGCTACGTCGCACTAAAGGTGAGACTAAAGAAGAAAATGTTTGCACAGATGCTATACTTTAATGATCAACTGTGCAACTCAATTATATATGCCCTGTACAGTTTTGTAACTTTTTTTTTCTGTTTATACGGTCAATTCATCTTGGAGCTTGTTTGTTTTTTTTGAGACTTGTTACTAACCTTTCTGTTATCTCTTAAAAGATTATAGTGTTGGAGGTGTTTGGTTCTCATCCCTTCGTTTTTTGTCTCTTATTGCTTAGCTACACATATTTTTTTTCCTTGTGATATAATAGTCCTTTTGTGATAATAATAGTCCCTCTGTCCTATCACTTGGAACATAGTTTAAGAAAAGGAGTCATGACAAGGACTTTTATTTTGCTTCCCCATATACCTAGTATAATACATTGCAATGGTCTGGTCAGAGTTTTGAAACTCTATTTTTAACTTTTCAAACATAAGTAGAGGTAAACTGAAAATGTATTGATATGGGGAATAGGGTCACATTAATATGAACATCTGAAAAGGAAAGAGGGTCAACTAAAATGGGATAGAGGGAATATCTACTACCATAGCCGTCAACTTGTTGAGAAACTTGCTCAATGTATTACTAACATATTATCCCTTTACTCGAAAGAAGAGTCCGACACTCCTACTTGGTTTATAATTTCTATTGAAATCTCGTCAGACTGATGTTTTGTTTCCGGCTAAATATTTCTGATGTATCCTCAAAATTCGTGTCATAATATCTTTTGTTCTATTCTGGGATTACACTTTCATTCTTTATTGTGTCCTATTCTATAAGACATGTATGGGCCATTGTTTATCTTGCAGCAGCAGTCTATTCAGGGTGATTTCTAGTTAAAGTATTTCAGTAATTTTTTATTCAGATCTCGTTCTATCGATTTACAACTTTCAAGTGCCTATATAGAGTATCTTTTTGCAATGGTACTATTGTTAATTAGCTACTTGTGACTGTGTTTCGGTCACTATAAATTCTCTAGTAGCATTACGAAATTGTTTTGGCATTGGTAGTATGATATTTTGAGGCTAAGTAATCTGCTATGATAGGTTCAACACATGTGCTTTTGCCATTGGTATTAGATAATATGGCACACTGCTTGAATTTGTGAATTATGAGCTTATTCTCTTAAGATTTGGAGTTTGGACCTGTACCATACCAGCTCTTTGGCTGTATACCTTCTGTGGAATGCAACTAGGACTGTATCAATATACTAAATGCTGCAGGAACTCATGATTGTTTGGTGGTAAATGTCGTCTCTAGGCACAATTCTTGATGGAGAACCGATTATTAACCTGCCGCCAAAAACCATAGAGCTGAAAAAAGTAGATTTTACAATGGAGGAGCGGGATTTCTACTGCAGACTAGAGGCTGATTCACGAGCTCAGTTTGCAGTAAGTTGTTACTTTGAAGTAGTTTCTGGTCTAATACAATCAATTTAGTTTTTCACACCTTTAGATTTTAATCTTTCTCTGCCTTTATGTGCAAATGCTTAAGGATGTTGAATCTTATAATCTTGGTTTTTCTTTACAAGTTTTATTTCATCTCCCTTCGTTTGTCCACAGGAATATGCAGCTGCTGGAACCGTAAAACAAAATTACATTAATATTTTGTTGATGCTTCTCCGCCTTCGCCAAGCTTGTGATCACCCTCTTCTTGTGAGTGGATCTGGTTCCAATTCCGTGTGGACGTCTTCTGTTGAGATGGCAAAGAAACTTACTCCAGAGAAACAAGTTTCTCTTTTGAATTGTTTGGAAGCTTCTTTAGCAATTTGCGGCATATGCAATGTATGTAGTTCCTTACTATTTCCTTTGATCATTTATCTTCATTTTGACTGGCACTCCTTTTTTTATATATAATTAATTTTATTTTTAAAATTGTTATTATGAGTTTATTACTAATGTTTATAGAACAACAATCATCCTGATTGTCTTGTGTCAATATTAGTTGAAATTGTCTTTGGATTATGCTGCATCTTTCAAGGGACAGGCAAGAAGGATTGAACTTAACTGTTCACGTTTTGGAGTATATCATGCTTTTAGTCTAGATGATGTATTAATTAGAGGTTTGATTGATATATAATTGTTGTGGTGGAAGATGAGTGAAACAGTTTAAATTTCAAATTTATGTTGTCGTGTTTGTTTGTTTCCTACAATGTTTTGACTAATTATTGAGGTAATATTTTATATACTCTTTTCATCCTAAAAATAGTGTTACGAAGATAATCTCATACATTCCTTGTAAATTAAGTACCGGGATCTTTGTTTATTGGCTTCTTTGTTGTGATAAATTTGATGCTCTTTTAGGATCCACCTGAAGATGCCGTTGTTACAAGCTGTGGGCATGTTTTTTGCAATCAATGCATATGTGAACACTTGACAGGTGATGACAACCAGTGCCCAACCACAAATTGCAAAGCTCGCCTCAGTGTATCCTCAATTTTTTCTAGAGCTGCTCTCAGAAGTTCTCTCTCTGAAGGTCAGGAAAGCGTTGCTGATTGTTCTGGTTCTGTACTAGCTGAGACACTTCAACCTTGTTCATCAGGTGGCTCATTTGATTCCTCCAAAATCAAGGCTGTTATTGAGGTTCTGCATTCTCTTTCTAGACCTCGGTATTTTACGCCAACAACTAGTTCCTTGATAACTGTTGATGGAGGTGCCCATTGTCCAAAAAATATCTCTGATCCTTTTTCAGAGGGATTGCCTAGAGATGTTCATAATAACCAAAGTTTGGTCTTGGATAGTGATTCAAATAGTCTGGTTCCAGCAGTGGGAGAGAAAGCAATTGTCTTTTCTCAGTGGACGAGGATGCTGGATTTGCTCGAGTCTTGTCTTAAAGATTCTTCCATCAAGTACAGGAGACTTGATGGAACAATGTCCATAATTGCCCGAGATAAAGCTGTGAAGGATTTCAACACCCAACCAGAGGTTAGGACTAGTTTGGATGTGCATGGTGGAATGCTTCTGTTATATTGGTTTTTCTTAATTTTCATCATTTTCAGCCTTTACAAAAAATGCATTTTTGTCAAGTTCTAATTCCAAAATTGAAGGGCATCTTTATTCACATTTGAGCCCTGGCCTTCTGCCCTCTCTGAAGCTGGTTGTGCTGATTTAGCCTTTAGGGTTTGAAAGAACAGCTGGGGTCCTCAATATCTACTAGCTAATATGTTCTTGAAAGTTGACTCCTTGTTGAGAGATAGTGAGGTTGAGATCTCTTTACTTACAGAGTAAAAATACCAGGAGTGAGAGAGAGACCAGCTTGCTGACTTGCTCTGCAACTATGATCAGGTGTAATGGCATGATTGCTAGAGGAGCATAGAACAGACTTAAACAAGTAGTCCTGAAGCTGATGTATTTGATTTTCTCTTTTTCCTTCGAGGAGGACTCGTC